>OY978527.1:66216767-67416767 GCA_963854835.1 Megamerina dolium
CATCTACTGTATTAAGGCACACTACACTCATGCATAATACCCTCCATTACCATCATATTAATACGTTTGCTTATTCTTGTCTTCTACCGGCATGCTGCGGGTGTTTGTTAATCAGTCACAGTTACTATTGTTGTGGATTACAATAATGATGATGATGATGATGATGTGTGTTAAATCAGAACACATATTTATGTGGGTAACTCGAGTACAGTGTTGTTAATGCTGCTTAAACCTATTCTTCTTCTATATACTATTTGACATTATTTATGGGTTCTGATTTTTTATATTCTCTGCAAATGCTGTTGCGTTTACTTTATTGTTATTGCCTGTTATTGGAACTGCTTTTTATTGCATTGACAAATTTTATGATACAAATACTTGAATGAAATTTTTACGGAAGTTACAAATTATTCAATTCATTTTGCCTTTTTATTACATACCGACATGTATTATGGATACATATATTATTTTACGTTGATTTATATTTCGTATTTTTCTGCCTACTTATATTTTTGCTTTTATAACCTGAACTCAAAGAATTAAGGGTGCTTTCTTTTGTAATACCAAAAAGGTTAGATGTGATAGTATGTATTTACACCTAGCCACACAGGTTATTCATCGTAATCACGTTCGAGTAAATAAAACAGCGTCTGTTTGTGCTTTTATAAGATTCTTTACACGATAATTAAGCTATTTTCATGAAAATTTCGAAAATGTTCGAAATGAACGAAGTGGATTGAAAAACATACCTACCTTCCACAAAAAAAGTGATTTCAACTATATGTTTTCACACTTTGCGCATGGAAATACAAAATTATAAAGCTGAAACTCGGTACATGCGATTATATTTACTAACTAATAGCTGAGTAGGAAAATTGGAGCAATCGATTGAAAAACACTTACATCTCCCATACGAAAGTATGTTTTTAAACTAAAATTTGCAAACTTTGTGCAAGAAAAATTATGTTTTTACGAAAATAAGTCTATCTATTTATCGCAGTGTAGGATATCTACATTTCGGTTTTACCAAACTTTTTCCTTCAAAATAACCATGTGTTACATATAAATAGTCTCGTTACTTATCTATAAAAAGAGAAAAAAAAAATAGAATTACAAGAGAGAGTGATGAAGAAGTTACATTATAAATATAAAAATATTCATTTTCTATAGTAAGCCCTATTATTTTGGTTTATTATACTACAAACATGTATATACTACATGTAAGTCTGAACATTATAGGGTCGCTATAGTGAATGTTTAAAGAGACAACAAATCGAATGGATCATACAAAAGGTAGAACATTTGAACGATAATATTATAACACGCGATATTTTAAGTGAACTTTTCCTTTATGGTCTTCTTTTTTCCTCTTCTTCTTCTTCTTCTTCATACAACAACAACAACAATTGCAAACAGTATTGCACTTGCATACATTATATTACCCCTACGAAGGTGGAGGTTGTTTCAATACAAACAGTAACATTATGATAAAATGTGTTTCCTGATTGCATTTTATGCAAATTTGAAGAATTTTCAAGAATAGAATATATATAATAGTATATTATCATGTAATGTCGTTGTTGTTGCATATCTTCCAACACAACGCAAATAAAAATGGGGGAGAAACAAAATTATACCCCTAAGGTGGTATTCACCACGAACTATCGCGATTTATTGTAATTCATACCAAAAAAAAATTTTTCTAACGAGTCAGAATAGACATATAGTACTACCGGGTGATTTTTTAAGAGCTTTCGGATTTGATTTAAAAAAAACACATGAAATTTAGAGAATGTATGAAATCTTTATTTGAGTCGATAGAACGATCTATATAATTCAATGTTTAAATTTCATGTAAATGTTGGCCGCGGCTGCGCCTCAAATGGTTCATATGCTGGGTCCAATTTTGGCATACTCTCTCCAACATATCGGCCGGTATCTCACGAATAAATTTTTCAATATTGGCTTCCAGTGCGTCAACCGTTGCGGGCTTGTAACTATAGACGCTATAGGCATGAGCCTTAACATAGTCCGACAAAAAATGGTGTAAAGGCATTAAATCGCGGGATCTAGGCGGCCAATTGACCGGCCCCCAAACGCGAAATAAATTGTTCACCGAACTTGTCGATCAATTGGGCCATTGTTTCGCGTGCTGTGTGGCATGTGGCACCGTCTTATCGAAACCACATGTCAGCGAAGTCCAGCTCTTCCATTTTGGGCAAAAAAAAAAGGTTTGTAATCATCGCACGGTAGCGCTCGCCATTCACAGTAACGTTCCTGCCTTCGTCGTCTTTGAAAAAGTACGGTCCAATGATGCCACCGGCCCGTAATCCACACCAAACAGTGCATTTTTCGGGATGCATTGGCAGTTCTTGCAATGCTTCTGGCTGCTCTTCACACCAAATACGGCAATTTCGATTGTTCACGTATCCATTCAACCAGAAATGAGCTTCGCCACTGAACACAATTTTCCGATAAAAAAAAATTGATTTTCAATCACTTTTAGTCACAAGATTCCGAATAGCCGCCTCAGAAGGTCGCCCAAACTGACCATAAAATGGAAGAAGTGTACAATGCACTTTTTTAACCGAGCATGAATTTTGATAGTGAAATTCAATAATTTGCAAGCGTTGTTCGTTTATAAGTCGATTCATGGTTAAATTATAGACCAAACTGAACATGTTTGACAGTAACATGTTACACGAAAACAGCTGAGCTGCCATAAACATTGTAGCCAAAAAGAAAGTTGCTAAAAATCACCCTGTATGTAGAAATACACTGACAGACAGGAATTTATCACATACAAATTTCATAAGGAAAAACCAACCTGTTTTTATGCCCTGCTTTAAGTGGAAGTTGTATTCATTGCGATGTGATGTTTGCTGCTTGATGTTTGCTGTTTGAAAGAAATATAGGAAATGTAGGAATTATCATTACTTGAACAAATGTCGAGGTATTTTAACGAAATTTAGCTACAATTTGAGTACCATCGATTGACTGAAGCGACCACGCGAGATCAATCGAATAGAGTTACTTTGGAATTTGTCGTTCATTTCTGTATTGTACGAATTACTTATGCCTATATGCTTGTGCGAGTATTACCATATTGTTTAATATTTCGAGTATTTGATTAATGATTGTGTTTTTGTTTTTTTCGAAACCTTTTCATATGACTCACATTCAGGCGTGAATAAATTGGTACCATTGATTGTTTATCAGCGAACTAAATAAATGTATTTGACAGCACAATGGTCAAGGTTAAGTTCGATACAAATTACTTGATTGCTGATGAATTCATTTCATGAGCACCTAAACAAATCAAATTAATCAATAATCGCTTCCATCATTTACAGGCGTCTAATGTATTCTAAAACATATGTATGTCACTCAAACCAATTGGTATATTGCACGTACGTTCATGTACTCGTAGGTTTGAAAATTAATCACATTTTCTCACTCCACCTCTCAATGAATTGTTTATATAGACATGTTTTAAAAATCAATAACCAATTAATTATTCATAGCTATTTACCTATGTACTAGCACTTATATACGTGTAGTTAATATTTGCTTTCTCTATTTGCTTGTAATATTTTCAGAACTGTCAGAAGATAATACGTTTGCGTTCGCTAAATACGAAAACAGATCCTTCTGCGTTGGCACGGGAAGTGGTCGATAAATGCGATCTCATACATAAATCACAATTGGCCGATGTTGAACAAATTATATTTTATTTAAAAAATCGTAAAGATAATAGCGGCACCGGTAAGAGACGTTAGTATTTTTTTGTTTTTCTTTTTTGGATTATTATTACTCATTTTTATTGATTTATTTCGCTTAATTATGCAATAAATATTAAATACATATTTTCTATTTCTACATATAGATATTGCTGACAATAATACTGGTCGTCGTCCATCGACAGTATCCGTTTCTGCCACACATCGTTCATCGGCCAAATCACATCCTCCCTCTGCTAAGGCAACAACGGCTGTAACGACGACGGCAGCTGCACCAGCTACTCCCGATGTGTCCATTAATCACATTGACGAGTATGTCGAATTGCTGTACGAAGATCTCAGCGAGCGTATACGTGGCTCTGCGATGATTCTGCAAGTGGCACGTAATCCAGACAATCTTGAAGAATTGGAGAAAAATGGTATGGAATCCTACTGTTTATTCGCAATTATATGTTTTTCTTATTTCTCATTTTATTTACACACTCACAGAGGCTTGTCTCAGCGCATTATCACGTGTATTGCGTGAAGATTGGCGCAAGAGTCTGGATCTTTCGACCAATATAATTTATATATTCTTTTGTTTTTCAACTTATACGAAATTTCATCCCGTCATAGTGCAATATAAGGTGAGTATGGGTAGTTTTAAGGATATTTTTCAAAACTCCGCGATATCTCATAGGAAACGTATTTTAAAGGAATCGCTTTGCTATAGCCCAATTAATGTTGGATTTTTTTCTTCGACAGATTGGTTCTCTCTGTATGGATGTCATCGATTATGAGCTGCGTCGTTATGAGAGTATGCGCAATGAATTGGACGTACGAAAGCACCCAGGCGGTTCGGCACCTTTATCGGCCAAAGTAAGCAAAGAGAAATTAAATCGTAGCACAGATGATTTCCTCGACATTATGAATGAGGAAAAGCCCAAAGAGGTAAGAGATAATAATTTGTACACTGATGCTCTTATTATAATTAAATTTGATGATAGATGGAGCCACCACGTCGACGCATTCCAGAATTAAAACAACGTCCAAAATCAGGCAATTGGTCTAGTTTCCACGGTTCCTTATCATCTTCCCTAATCAAGAGCCAAATATTGAATAGCAGCTATCATGAGGCATTATCGGCCGGTGCGGCCACACCCGACTCAGGCATCTCCACCAATGGTGACATGAAGACCACAAGCAACGAGGCTTTAGATCGCAATGACCCGAAACTGAAAAAAGAGGAAATCGATCGTCTCAATAAACAGTTGAAGATATTCGCCAAAAAGCAAGAGCAATTGTTGCGTGTCGCCTTCTATTTGCTGCTCAACATGGCGGAGAATGTCAAATTGGAAGAAAAAATGCGACGCAAACATATTGTAAAAATGTTGGTGAAGGCATTGGATCGTTTGAATATCGATTTGTTGATGTTGGTGACGACATTCCTCAAAAAGCTCTCGATTGTGGGTGACAATAAAGATGATATGAACGATCTCAATATTATTGCCAAGCTGCCGCGTCTCTTTCAAAGTGGCCACACCGATTTGGTGCAGGTCACATTGAAATTGGTATTCAATTTATCCTTTGATGGTAATATCCGTCGAAAAATGGTCGCTGCTGGTTACTTACCAATGTTGGTCATGTTCATAAACGATGAGAAACATCATGGCATTGCGGTAAAGATACTCTATCACATGAGCTTGGATGACAAGGTAAGTGTAGGGGGTACGAAAGTATAGGAGTGTGCTCTGTATTGATCCATTTCCCTCCCCTCCAATTAAGGTGAAGGCCATGTTTACCCATACTGAATGCGTACAAATGGCCACCGATGCAATTATCCTAAATCTAAATGTTAAAGTAGATCTCGATCTAATTGCACTCTGCATCAATTTGTCATTGAATAAGCGTAATGCACAAATTATGGCCGAAGGCAATCGATTGCATAACCTCATGGACCGTGCATTCAAGTATCAGGATGCATTACTAATGAAACTGCTACGCAATATATCACAGCACGAAGCATTGCAGCCGATGTTCGTCGATTATGTTGGCGACTTGGCGCGTATCCTGACAATATGTGACGATGAGGCATTCCTTGTCGAGTGTCTTGGCATTTTGGGTAATCTCGCATTGGCCGATCTCGACTATTCGCAAATTTTGCAAAACTTCCAATTAATACCATGGATACGAGATATCCTTGTACCGGGTGCAAAGGTGGATGATCTCGTTTTGGACACAATCGTCTATTTGGGCACATGTGCCTACGACGAATTATGTGCTCTGCTCTTCTGTCGCGCCAAAGTCGTACTCTCACTCATCGAATTGCTAAAGGCGAAGCAAGAGGATGATGAAATTGTATTGCAAATCATTTTCGTATTCCAACAAATATTACGACACGAGAGTACGCGCGAGTATATGATCAAAGAGACTGAGTCGACGGCGTATCTCATCGATTTGATGCACGATAAAAATGCTGAAATTCGCAAGGTATGCGATTATTGTTTGGACATAATTGCAATTAGCGATAACGAATGGGCGAAACGTATAAAAGTAAGTGAAGCTCCGCAGATTCAGTGAGCAATTGTTAACAATGTGGATACAATATATCTCTATTACAGTTGGAGAAATTTCGTAATCACAATTCACAATGGTTATGTATGGTGGAATCACAACAAAATCAAGACAATGATGAGGACTATGCTGATGCCGAGGACGAGGAGAATGATCTGCAAACATATTTGCGTGCCGATTACTTGGACAATTGTGATTTGTACAATAGTTCGAATACGAATAAGGAGAACGACGACAATGATAGTAATAATGACAGTAATAATCCCGCAAGTCCAGCCATGTCTACGTACAGCCGGCCAGTTAGCAGGTAGGGGTCGAATATATATTCTATTTATAATACGCTATACGGCCGATTTTTATTATGGCACTTTTTTGATTTTGCGGCCTCAAATGCGTATCTAGGCCGTATAGCGATCTATGTATATGGGTGTACTGTAAAAACGTCCATATTAGTATTGCATTACATGGGAATGAGTTTGTTTTCAGGTGGTTTTTTCGTCCATTTTGTATGGCCGTCCCCCATAGAGGGCGGAGAAAGAGGGTAAGTATGTTGGAACGGAATGTGGGGATACAAAAATGTTTGGGGGTCGGTCATACATTCGAACTCCTTGCGGAGCTCTCTGAGGGGGGTGGGAACCAGTTTTACAAATAATATCCATTTTGTAGGGAAGACTCTCTGAGGTGTAAACATAAGAGTGGGTAAATTCGTAGAAAATATTGGACAGGTGAAACTAATATGCTCCTAAAGGCGATTCTTGGGCAAATATGAATTTATAGGGCGAATTTCAGGAGGTTCAGATACTCATTTAGTATGGGAGCTCTCTTAAGGGTTAGAGGTTGAGAATTAGTATTTGAAGAGAGGGAAAAATTCGGTTCAGATGTAGATAAGATTTTTTTTTGGGAAATACTACGATGAAAAAAGAAATAGTATTTGAACATATATTTTACCCCTCTAGGAGCACTCTTGAAATGTTGGATGGATAAAAATATTAATTTTATAGGCAAATCCCGCTAAGGGGTGGAGATAGGACTTCAGCATATTTTGGGAAAATGTTGAAGAGACAAAATTAAAGGGAGTTGGTCATACATCCGCTAGAGGCGGTAAATTGCAGTGGAAACGACTTTGGAGTTCTCTGAACTTCTTCAATACCGAAAGGTTAGAAAATGTTCAAAAAGTTGTTGAAAATTAACTCCTCTTATCATAATATAATAATGTTGTTCTTATATTTCGTGAAATAACCCCAGAGAGTTGAAAATAGTTTAGGAGGAGCCCTCGAAAATTCTTAAATATTGATATTTTTAAAAATTTTTTAGAAATGTATGGACATTTTTATTTATTTACAATAGGGTAAGTGTCAGTGGGTGTCGTAGCTCAGTGGTTAGTGTGTTGACCTTCTGATCTGTAGGTCATGGGTTCACTCCCCGGCTGAAGCATAACAAATTTAATATCGAAAAGATTTTTCTTTCGAACGGTACCCACCTGTCGGCAAACAATTGAAAATTCTGGCAGTACCAATTTGCCATGGAAAAGCTTCCAAAAGAACTCTGTGACAAAGCTCAGAAAAAGTGATGTCGGAAGAGTTCTGCCGTCCGGAACCGGCTAAAATATAAGTAGGTCCCTTCTAATACTGTCCAAAAATTAACAAGCACAAAAGTCATGGAAGAGAAGCTCGGCGAAAGAGCCCTTCGGGGCTTATAAGTGCCACATAATACTTAAATTAATTAATTGTCAGTTCTAGAAAATTCTGTAATAATAAAAGTTTTAAAAATTTTCAAAAAATTTGTTGAAAATTTTTTCTTTTTTTTACCCTATTGTAAGAAGTAGAAAACTTTTCAATACTGAAAGTTTTGAAAATTTTGAAAAAAGTTTTATTGAATAATATCCTGACTGTGCCCATATTTGGCGATATATTTTAGGGTGGAATTAATCACTAACATTTTTAAAATATATGAAGAGAAGCTTAGAGCTTCGAAAATGTGAAAAAAAATTGTTTGAAAAATTTAAGATTTTAAATCCTATTGTAAAAATGTTACAAGTTCGCCCATATTTGGCAAGCTATTGTATAGTATTATTAACCTATCGTAGGGAATATATAAGGGTCCCTCTTTAATAAAATAAAAGGGAAGCAAGTTTAATTAAAATTTGTAAATGTTCGTTAAGAAGCATTTTGTTCTGGAATCACTTCCGCCTCAAGGCTAGGATATTTTAGTTGGTGCATAATTTTGAAGGACTTGGCCGATTCATGCAGTAATTTCGTTGATAAAATGGGCGTCTGATCATGTTAGATTCTAATAATCAATCGGTTTGTCATTATAAGTGACTTCACACTAAGCTTGTTACTTCATTAGTTCGTTACTTGGTCGTTTTTCATGTGTATTTTCGTAAATTTGGTAATTTTACAAAAACAAAATACACACAAAAAACCTGATTATGACTCAAATTTTCACATATTGATTTTGATTTGTCTGCAAAGCATTTGAAACGATTTTAGAGTTCTTTTATTGTAGATTTTTTTATTTAATCCATATATATATTTACTGAACCCTGTTTTTTTTTTTTTCTTTGCTTTTCAATTTTCTATATTCCAGCTATCGACGAAGCACAGATCTTGATGATCTCTATAATATGACATCCAGTTCGAAATCGCAAGCATCCAGTCAGGGTGACAATAATAATTATCTATTCAAATCGAATAAATCGCTTGATGCTGATAGCGGTTTGCATGAAGAATTATTAATTGCTTAAGATAAAAGAAAAGTGTGTACTCTTACACCTACTAGAAACCTATATTGTGTAATTAAGTAAATATGTATGTACATATGTGCATATGTGTGTGTATGCTTGTCTCTATGTGTATCACTAAATTTGACTTTATATGTAATTTATTGTATAATTGTATAAGATCTAAATTAGAAAATTTGCATAAAAAAAAAATAATAAATGCTTTGCTTAATTAGATTCGTATTGTTATTGCTTGGAAATTTATGCATCAAATGATGATGAGAAAACAAGAAGAAATAATATGTGAAAAAAATGCATTTAAATAAAATATTAATATATATTCTCTATGAGGTGTTGTAATAAATAAGTAGATGAGGTGATGCTTTTTGGGAAATTATTTTGCTTAAGAAATATATACAATTAACTTATGTATAGCATAATATTATGTATAATTAATTTCGAAACTATCATATATTGAAATGCTTATTGAACAAAATATACCTTACCCTATGCATACGTACATACAAGCTTGTTGGCGCACATTTTCAATTAAATTTATATATGTATTTATTGCTTTATGTATTCTCTTTGCTGATAATTCGATTAAGTACGAATAAAATGACATGAAATTACTAAATATTTAGAAATGAATCGATTATATAATAAGTAGCAGTTACATGTGCATGCATACACACACTTATAGACACTTAAGTATATGAATGTAAATCGAAGCTAGTCCTATTTTTTGTTTGTTTTTTTTTTTGTAATTTTTTTATTAAGTTCTCTTCGTTATCGCATAATTAATTTAATTTAATTTTAATTGTGATATTTTACTTTTCATAACAAACAAAAACAAAAATATTATTATGAATTAAGCTAATGCTAGTAAGTGTCATATTCAAGGCTCAGATGATGTGATGAGATAAAAAAATTATATTTGTATAGTATGTCTTGATATGATTTTCATATATAGAAAATTTCTATTAAAATTAGCAAATATTATGAAAATTTCGTCATGCAAACTATGAAAATATTATTTTTTTATATCATGAAAATCTGTGTCCTGATCATAATTTGTTTAAATTGAATAGGTACCTATATTTTATAATATTTACGTTTATATTAATTTAAATTTTATTATAAATGTTTTTTTTTTTTATAAAACGACTAATACCAAAATGTGTTTCTTGAAAACAAACAAAAAAAAAATACCGAAAATGATGCTGAAATGCAAATTTATTTTGTTTATACATGTATGTACATATATATGTATGTACTTGTATGTATTTAAATTTGTAATTTGTTATTTGTCACTATTTAAGTATATTCATTTAAATATTCAGCCCTATCACTGTAGTCGAACAATGACTTTACTGACTAATCAACTATTTGTCGAATCAATTTTAGAAACAATATTTTCAATTTATGCCAATATTTTACAATCAAAATAAACATTGGAATTTCGAAGTTCGAATGAATTTATGTCGAAAAATATTTGCAATAGCGTCGAATATTTTTTTTCTCTTTTTGAGCATAAATATAAGAAAAAACTGAAATATTATCAAACAAAAAGTGTAAGCAATTAGATTTTTGACATTATTTGAAAAATTTTTGCAACAACATTCGACAACACTGCAAAAGTTTGCGATATTATGGTCATTGGTAATGCATCCAGTAATATTTCTCTCACTTGGAACATAGGATGGTTCCGTGTCCATACGTTAAGGCATCAGTTGACAGAATTGTCTTATATTTTGTGCCGTATAACTTCAGAACCAGAAAATAGTCAATTCGAGTAATAAATTTGTTTCTTACATTTGAAAAAATATACATTTTCTCCTATTTTTTATTAGAAATGGGTTGAATTTTAGGCTTTGATAAATATATGGATTTTTTTGCTATTTAAAAAAGTTATAATATTTTCTATTTCGTTGTTTAACTCAAAAATTTATTTTTATTTAAAATATATTTTATATAATCGCAACTGTAAATTGGTTTAAAAAAATGTCTGCTCCTAATTCGATGTTACAAATTGTTTATCGACTATGGTTAGAGTCGTTGCACGACTACAATGATAGGGGCCGATTGTTTTTCTATATGTTAGCTCATGCAAAATCCAAATTATTTAAGTGGGAAAAAAAAAGAAAATTTGTAAACGTACAACAAAAAAAGGAATTAAAAATAAAAATATATGTGAAAAAAAAAACTACTAAATTACATGCTTATATTCATACTACGCAAATGCATACATATAAATACCTATACCTATATATTGGCAACTGTAAATTATATTTTTAATGTAGCAAATGGGAAAATGTAATTTACTATATTTAAATTGAAAATCCAAAAAAGCAAACCAAAAAAAAAAAAAAAGAAATATAAATTATGTAAAAAATTTGGTGACATTATTTTTATGTACAATACATGTACATTGTAGATGCAGCTGAAAAACAATAAGAGCTACAGCTAAACACTTGAAATGAATTATAAATTGCCATAATCAAATGCATAAATTAGATATTTACCTATATACTCGATGGCTCGATAATTTGATGACATATATTCATTCGAAATACACATACTCGTACATATGTAAAATCATAAAAACACAACAAAAACCCAAACGAAAAAAAAAAAAACAAATACATATATTTAAATACAATTAAATAAAAATTAAAACCAATATGCTTTCGTTGTTTTAATACATATTATTGTTATTTTCTTTCAATTTCCTCTAAACTGGGTCATACTCGCCTTTCAATTTGATCAGCTAATTGTCATCGTTGAACATTTGAATCATTCATATTTATTGTGTTCAACGTCAAATATATTAAATATGAAGGAGAAGGATTTTTGTGGACACTCTTCCGCAGGCGATGTTTTTTTTTTCACTTTTTGCATTTCAGATACAACCTAAAAATCACAAACAATACATATTTTACATGTTTTACAAACGAAAACATGGTCGCATCCAAAATATCGCTCTTAATCGGAAAGAAACGAAGGCTCTCCATCGAATCCTGTCCCGGGCTATATACCTGCTTTCATGCCAAGTGGCTCTAGAGCGGGTCTCTGCATGGATTGTCCTTAAAAATTGGCGTGGGCGGCAAGATTGTCGGCTGCCTACGCTACGTTGTCATCCTCTCTACGCAGAGTGTGACCAATCCAGGTCCATTTGCGCCATTTGATTTCTATGTTTATTGGGACGATGTTGGTAAGTTGCAACAACTCTACATTTGTGATGGTGCGAGGCCTGAAAACTCTGCAAACGATTCTGAAGCATTTATTTATAAATGTCTGTAGATACCCGCAAATTCGTTCAGGGACCAACCAAGTTTCAGAGCCGTATAGTAATACCGTCTTCACGCTGGTGTTAAAGATGCGTAATTTAGACTTCAGAGGCAGGAACCGCGAGCGCCACACTTTATCTAATTTATGGAAGGCCGTGCGAGCTTTACTTATACGATCGGCTACATCCGACGTGGCGCCTCCATTTTTCGTAAGTTTACTACGATGTAAATAATATCAAAATGATCAAAATCTAGTAAGTAATATTACCTTAGTAGTACGAGAGTGGATTAATAAGTCCCTAAAAATTGAAATAATAACATCCTATTCGACCACAGGAACACTTTGTTTGACAAGAAGCATCTTTCAGAAGACCGCATCCACATTTTCAGACATTCAGACGTTAGATAGTTTTGTTCTGACATCCATTTGTAGCAAACAATGAACAAATACCATCACACAAACCGAACAGAAGCTTGAAAAATATTATGGGGGCTCTTCAACATCAATGGGGTTCAATTTCGCTGCAGTCGTAAGAGCACAGGTAACGTCGAACAAGCTGGTAGCCTAAATGAAATGACCACATCAGAAAGGCTCTATAAAATCCACGGTATGATATTCGATGATCGGCAAATGATACTTTCATGGTGAATAGAAGCCGAAAAACTCCAAGATAAGACTATCGCACCATATCCAATTAATCCCTTGTTATTTCTTCGTTAATCACCTACTTGCTTGATGCGAAAAACATAAAGTTTGGATAATTTCATGCATTTCTGCCAAAGGAAGCATAAACCCGGAAAAGACTTATAGAAGCCCCTCTAAGTTGAGGTATGCGGTAAGTATGAAGAAATGTTGACAAGGAGAAAATTAACACTCAAACCGTTTGAAAATCGATAAATAACCCCAGAGTTGCTCAGCAATCGAACCCCAAAGGATAAACAATATGACCGATCTTCAGTCAGTTCATTTATTTTTCCTCCTCAGCATTTCTTGCGAACATACTCACCCCCTGTCACCACCTTTTAAGGAGACTCCGATGCAAAAACGTTTGAAAAACAACAAATAACCCATAATTGCCCAGGATCCATCCCTAAAGTGGTAAAATGTATGATTGACTTCCATTACATGTTCCACCTTTACATTTCTTTTGAATATACTTAGCCCCTATTTCCATTCCTTAAGAGGTCTCCCATACAAAATTAATATAAAATCAAAGGTGTATTATAATAGATCAATCCAACGAATCGTAGCTAGAGTGGCAAAATATATGACTGACCCTTCGATTTCATGTGGTATAATGGTCATCAATTGCCTCCTGTATGCTTGATAGACGGATTTTACCTTGTACAGTGGTCTTCAACCTATTAATTCCTAAATATCTTTCAATTTCACTTACGACACTTAAATTCAGAATCGCAATTTATTGGAAAACAAAGCAATAAGAAAATATTTATAACAAACATGTTGTGACGAAAAAGTGCTTTCGTGCTTCATCGCCTTCGCTGAATGATGACAGTGATGACACCCGGAAATATTCGACTTTTAAGCATAAACTCTATAAAGTGTAAAACTATTAAATAAAAAAATACACGTTTTTTTTCTTCATTTTTTAATTAAATTATCAAACAATTAAATTTTTATTAAAAATTTCAAGTTTGGTTTTTGCCATTACTTCTCTAATAGTCGAGTTACCAATACAAGTAATGATAATTAGAATTTATAATCATAATAATAATGATAATAAGTATTTTTATAGTTTTATGTGTTATGTTTGTTAAGAATTCAATATTATTTAGGTATTAAAAAGCGGTTGTTTATCTCTTTAATGAATAAATCGTATTATTGTACATACATATATGTATGTTATGTGTATGTGTGTGTGTGTATTTATGAAGCAATACAATAAAGGATAATCGGCTTTGTTTTACAACATATTAAAATATATACTATATTTATCCTTCTTTTAATATTTCTTTAGAGATTACGCATTGTAGTTCGTATGGCCCTGCCATTAGTATGTATAAAATGTGAGTATGTAAAAAAGCAAAAAAAGCAAAAAAAAAAAAAAACAAAACATCGCGGCATATCTAAAGGCAATGTAATTAACATAAAAATATTACTTCTTTAGAACAATAGAAAAATATAAGTATAAAATAAATAAATTCTCATATGTATATAGGTATAGTATTTATATCGTATATCGTATATTAATTATAATAATACATATATGTATGATTATGATGAAAATAGTTTTGTGTATGTTTGTATAAAGCAATACATTAATTAAGGTGTAGTATAATAAAACAAAAACAATAAAATATAGAGTTTACCTTGTGGTGAAATATATGAGATTTCAAAGAGTTCATTTCGAAATATATTTAGAGATTCCTACACTACATTAGGTACTTAAATAATATACAGATATATATATATATATAAAATATACATTAAAAAATAATAATCAGATATAGGTGAGAAAGAAAAATTCATAAAATTCATAGAGTAACTAACAAATATGAGAAATTGTATGTGATTTTATATTCAGCACGACATGATTAATTCTTAGCTGCCATTATACACATGTATACAGATGTATATTGTTGGTTGACTAAAGAAGTTTTCTCATCCTTATTGTATTATATTTACATAAAATTATTATTTAAATATATTGAATCTTTGTATAAAATTCACTTGTGGTTATATTAAGATTAACACTACAAATTGCTATAAATCTCAAGAGAACAATAATATTATAATATTTGAAAATAAAAAAAAAAAGCGAACTTTTTTCACAAAAAAAAAAAAAGGAAACAAGAACTCCAAAAATTTAAGAAAAAAAAAATACTTTGCTGCTGTTGTTATTCGTGTAATTTGTTCTTTTGCTCATTGCCAATAGTTTGCATCCATTCATTGCTGTGATTAAACTTCACCACCCCAATAATATTGCAAATCATCACGTTCACGTGGTACATAGAAGGCAACACATGAACTTTCCCACACCTCTTTCGGATATTCCCATTCCGAATTGAAGGTCCATTGTTTTGTATCTAAATCATAACATTGTACAGCTGAAGTGGCACGATTTATGGTCGCAGTCGAGAGTAGACCACCGATAAAGTAGATTTTTCGTTTAATCGCAGCCACTCCAGTATAATACTTTGGCATTGGATTGCGTGACTCTGTCATCCATTGATCATTCGCAACGTCATACACATCGATCGTTTCAGCCAGTACACGCGTCTCAGTCACTGGATCCTCATACCAGCCGCCACATGCATAAATATGACCATCGAATGCAATGAGTACATGATCAGCACGTGGTGTTGGCATCGAACATAATTTATTCCATTGATCAGTTGTCGTATCGAAACACCACAGCGAGGCCAATACAATATGACGATCGATACCACCTAAAATTGGAGGTATTTACAATTTATTTCACATAGTTGACTATCATGTTATAGTTATTACTCACCTGATATATACAATTTATCTCCCAATACAACACCAGCATGTTGACTACGATTTTCTGTCAATGCTGGCAAATATTCCCAACGATCAGCATTGGCATTATAACGTTCACAATTCGATACGGCCATATCGTGTGCCCAATGCTCAGCGCCACCATCATTTTCATTCAGTTCACATACACCGCCAACAGCATAAAGGAACTGTTTACCCATGGCATTCAATGAGAAACGACAACGATCCGATTGTATTGGTGCAATTGTCTTCCATTTGTCACGTGTGGGACAATAACGAAAACCGAATGGATGTATATATTCTTTCAGGCACACATCATATGAACCGCCAACCACGTACAGATCATTGCCCAGAACAGCGGTGCCATAATTGCCTATATGAAGAGATGGAAGGAGAGAGAGAGTGAGAGAGGAAAGTTTAAATTGAACTTATTTGGAATATAAAATTCTTATTGCATCTCATTTATTAATTAAGGTCAGTACGATTCATTTAAGATTTTGACTTCTTCTTCCACGTATTTGTTTTTTCTTGTACTATTCGATTGATTTATACCCTGCATACGTAGAGGATTATAATATAAGTAGTAAAAAGAAATCTATTATTTTTCCAATAAATGGCTTTAGTAATCTGTATCTCGCGTTGCATTAGTGCGATCGGGTTACGATAGATGACGTTAGAAACATAGCATTTCGTACTAAATAAACTTTACAGGCAGTTTTGTGATTGCTTGACTCAGTATTGTTTGAGCACGCGTCAAAGACGGACACCAGTAAAAAGAAAATACGAAACATTTTACAGTTTTTCTTCGATAAAGGCGAAAACGCAAGCCAGACGGCTGAAAAAGTGAATAGTATTTATGGTCCTGATACTGTAACAGTCAATCACGAGCAATTTTGGTTTCGTTAATTCCGTGCCGGTAATTTTAATGTCAAATATGCACCATGCTCTGGAAAGCCAATTGTCGAAAATATCGATAAAATAATGGAAATCATCGAGTCTGACCGTCATGTAAGCACTGTTTCTATTACCCAGGAGCTAAACATTGCACAAAAAACCGTTTGGAATCATTTAAATAAGGCTGGATACAAAAAGAAGCTCGTTGTATGGGTGCCACACGAGTTCACGCAAAAAAAAAACGTCATGGACCGAATTTCCATCTGCGAATCGCTGCTGAATCGCAACAAAATCGATCAATTTCAGAAGCGGATGGTTACTGGTGATGAAAATTGGGTCGCTTACGACAACGTCACGCGAAAACGGTCGTGGTCGAATCGCGGTGAGCCGGCGCAAACGGTGGCAAAGCCAGAATTGACGGTCAGGAAGGTTTTGCTATGTGTTTGGTGGAATTGGCAGGGAATCATCTACTATGAGCTACTCCCCTACGGCCAAACTCTTAATCCGAACCTGTACTGTCAACAATTGGACCGTCTGAAGGAAGCAATCGCCCAGAAGCTGCCAACTTTGACCAATAGGAGAGGAATTGTGTTCCATCAGGACAACGCCAGGTCACACACATCGATAGTGACTCGCCAGGGAGCTTGGCGCCAAGTGATTACTACCTGTTCCTATCAATGGCGAATGATTTTGCTGGTGAAAAATTCGCCTCAAGAGAAGCTTGTGAAAATCGACTGTCCCAGTTTTTTGCCTATAGGGACGAGGGTTTCTATGAGAGTGGCATTATGAAATCACCTCAAAATGGCAACAAATTATCGAAAAAAATGTGCATATTTGACCTAAATTGGATCATTCTACCTATGCTAAATAAAACCTTCAATTTAATGCAAAAATAATAGATTTCTTTTTACTAGGCCTTACATAAGAAGAGACAAGGCCCTTTCTTAGGAAATTATTTATTACAATAATGAGCTTTCTCATTTTATTATTGTATCTTCACTTTGATAAGACTAAAAGAAATGTATAAAAATGTTGAAAAAATTTACCACATTAACTTACACTGATCAATATGCGGAATCACAGTTAAATTTTCCCATTTCCCTTTGGATGGCAAATAGCAGCTAATTTGATTTGTTAGACCATTGGTTTCGAAACCGCCAATCTTGACCAATGCCAATTCCATGCCACGCGAATTGGTGAGTACATCGGTTGCGATAATCTCTTCTACATCGGCATCGGGAGCAGAATGCAAGGCACTGCGTTGAGCTTGCTCTTGTTTCAGCATTTCAGCATGCATTGCTTGATAGTATGCCAAAAATGGTTGTGCATTATCATTAACAATGGCAACACCATCATCGCTCTCATTTGCATCTCTCAGTGGACACATTATGGCATTCAAGGCACATGCATTTATCTGATTGAAACGTACTTTGGCAAATAGACGACGTGCCAATTCTGGTTTAATTGCAGACTCCACACAATATTCCATGGTTATTTGTAGAACACGTTCCTCGGAACAATCGACCGGATAATTGCACGATAAAATATATTCGAGTTGATCGAATGATAGAATCAGTAGATCTGGTGTTTGTGCAAACTCATCCAGACGTGAACACATATAGCGATAGGTTTTCTTTTTCAGTGCGTCCAATGAATAGAGATCGGCCAGTGCAGCAATTGCAACACAATTTTCCAAATCGATTTGTGATTCGAGAAAATTCGAGCAGGCCTCAATCACCGATGACATTTGAACGTGTGTCGACACCGACAGCACATCCTGTACATTATTACGATTTAGTTCCAATTTTGAAGTGTATGCATATTCGATGAGCAGCTCAATACCCTGTGCATTGACGCCATTCAATTTAATCTCAGATTGTCGTGCTTCACGCATTGCATCCGTGAACATGGCGCAAAAATAATCACTGCATGCGGCCAAGACAACACGATGTGCCTATAGGAGAGCGAAAAAAACAGAAGAATTGTGGATTCTTTAATTATGCGTACACAACAGAAACCTCATTGTATTATGCAATATACATATTAATTCGAAAATATATAAATCGCACGTATTTATTTGCATATTTTTAGCACTTTAGAACGACGTGCAAACACAGTGTCAAGGTCGTGCATTAAATAAACATGTCATTGACAATGAATACACATTAAAATAGAGCAGAATTAATTGCAAAGCACCTCAATTTGTATCTGTAGTATACTTTACTTGAAAAAAAAATCACTTTTTTCATTTAGAATTTAATTAATAATTCATACGCCTCGTGGCTGGTGTGCTAATCAATTTTTTATGCAATTTAATGTGCAGACTTTTTTTGGAATTCGTTAAATATTTGATGTATACAATCATCAGATATCAAATGGTCCCATAAAAAGCATTTCCTTACTCTGGTCGACCACGTGGTCGAGTGCTCCTAGGACGTAGACCAGCCCATTCTTGAATATATAGTAATTTCCATCCGTCATGAACCTTAAACGAATTGTAAGCTATTCTGTGATGGATATAATAATCTGCTGTATCTCTTTTATTAATTGCATTGATTTATTTCAAAGAAATACCATAGAAAAGCGCGTGTCTAAACCAATATGTTCGAGTATCAGTAAATATAAACAAGTTTGTCCACGCCACTTATGAACATTTATTAATGAATGTTGTTAAAAAATTCAAATGAATGCAAAATGAGATATGAAAAAAAAAATAGCATCAATAAATAAGTAATTTGCATAAGTGTGCAAGTGTATGTGATACGGTTCTTTGAACTTGGACAAAAGCGGAAGATAATATTCTTAGCCAAATGACCAATACTATTATAAAATAATTATAAAACATATAAGAAATACTGAAGGTTATGGATTTTTTGAAGAATCAAAAATAATAAAAAAAAAACTTCTTGGCCGGCCAAATGCAGACTAAGATATTTTGTGATTTGTTGTTATAGCTGTTAAAGCTGCATATAATTTCAACGAAGCGGAAGCACTATGGCTAATATTGCAATTCATAGTTGCAAGGATGCTATACAAACGATAAAAAAAACCCAAAGAAAAAATTTCTCAGCGCCAACATAAAAAACATTGATAACTAATATTATGCACGTGGATCGTATGTTACTTCCTTATCAGAATTCTTAGGCTAACAATAAATATTTTGATTATCACCTTAAAAGTCCGGCCTTCTACGATGAGTGTAACATCGAAGAGCTTATCAGCACAACGTAACGCATTCAGGCCATTCATGAGCGCCTCAGAATGTGAGTTACGCAAGAAATTGAGCATATTGGATGAATATGTTGGTGCATCACATGAGCCAACACCACCGCCACCGACACTACCACCACCGATACCACCAACCGATTGTGTACGATTTTCTGAATTGCCATGCTGCAATATACAAGCCGTGCCTCCGGCCATTGTAATTATGCTGCTGCTGCTGAGGTTTATGTGCACGTGTGTGTGTGTGTGTGTGTGTGTGTGTGTCGTTATAAATATGTAGCAATTATGTGAAAGTATGTATTTCTTGTGAAATTGATGAAAAATTCGTCAAATAATTCGAATTCAGATGAGATGTTATGCAAAAGTTGACAGACAAATGTTTACAATGCCATAAATTCGTAATTCGCTCAGCGTCCAGCAATCAGTATGATACCATTATACTGTTTATGGTTATTGTTGTTGTTGTTGATACTACTTGTGCTGGTTTTGGGGTTTGTACGATGTGTGATGTCATTATCAACATTCGAAAGGTTTTTCACACCACTTAAGTGAATTGTACACAGAGAATACTTCACACTCACTCTTATCGCTTACATATAAAAGATGTTTTTGTTGTTCTGGTTTGTAGACATACATATGTGAATATAAAAGTGTAATACACTTTGTTGTTGTTCAAGGTTGGGACAACCGCTGCTGTTCTTTTGTAGTACTTTTGTCCTACTTTTCAAACAATTTATTCAGTCGTCAGCATTACAGAAGTGTCGTCATTCGTCGTTTATCATTCAATCAGTTTTGATTGTTTTTTTGCTGCTGTATATTATTAGTTTTTCATCAATTTTGTTTTGTTTATATGTACTCATCATCTATATACATATACATATTTACATACTTAAGAATGATTGGAAAAATATAAACAAATTTTTAATTTGTTTTTATTCGATTACTTTTCTTCTAACACACGGGGAGTGACCGACTTAAGCAGCTGCTTTTGGCTACTATACACATATGTATGACTACAGTGATGAGTTTGTCCTCTTTCTTTTTCATCCGATTTGGTTACTATTGTTTTGTTGGTTGTTGTTCTTGCTGCTGCCGCCTTTGTTAATATATTTGGTGCATGTATGTATGTATATGTATATATACTATGTGTATGATTTTTTTTTTCTTTGTCGGATAGATGAAAAATTATGTGTATATATTTCGTTTAAGATTCAATAAATTCCTACTAAATTTCATCGTTTCGTCACACTTTTTATGTACCGTATATATATATATTTATGCTTTCTAACTACACAACGCTATACACGTGTAAATTCAATACAAAAATTGTCTATAATTTTTAAAAGGCTGAAGAAACTGAAAATTTTTATATGGAAAATCTAATTCTTTCCCGTGAATGAGTTTCTTCTTCCGTGAATGTTACGATGTCAGTAAAAACTGACATTTTGTATGAAAATAAAAAAAGTGGTGAATAACGCAAATTTTTTTTTTGGATAAAATGTCAGGTAAGTTAATGTCAGCGTTGCCGTTTTAGTCTTTTTGAACCAAAACAGGTAGCGGATATGACAGTTTGGTAGGTAAATTCGAATTTTTGTCAATTTGTGAGAACAAATCTTTCTTTGTAATTGTTAAGGAAAATTAATAATTAAAAGCAGTGAAAAAAAAAATTTTTGCGCTTCAGGAATTTTTTGCATCTTCAGAGAAATTCTGAAATATTTTATTGAAATTCTAGATAATAATTTAAGTGTCGATGAAGAAGTTGAAATAAAAACTAGTATCCATAATTTTATATTGAATTTTTAAACAAAAAACAAAAGCAATATTCGGCACAAATAACTAATTAAATATCTAGTTAGATAAACTTAAACTCATGACATAATAATAAAGATAGATCAATAAGAGAGAGTAATTATGTATATTAACACGAATGACGCAGCAGAAATAAACAAAACAATAACAAACACGAGAAAAGAACAAGAATCAAATCACACGAGTTTGACACTTTATAGAAACAGTTTCTGACATTATAAGATATCTTTTACAAACTGCTCTACCTTGATTATTATAACTCAAAGGAAGAGTTATAACTTATAGGAAGGCAATTCTACGATTTTGGCACTATAAGAAGCCCGTTTCTGACATTATATGCCGAAGTGAATCGAAACTTTTTTTAACTTCTCTGTCTTATACCAGACATAGGGTCAGTTTCTAAGTGCGAGTTTAACTCTGTTTGTCATTTAAGCTAAGTTTAAACTCTATTTGCAGTTTTTCAGTCAAATTTCAACGTAGTTTAAACTAAGTTTAAACTAAAATAAACCTATGAGTTGTTCAGCTGTCTGTTCTTGTACTCCAGTACATCTTTTCTTGCTGCGGTTTAGAATAAGTTGAAATTGAAAATTCGTTTACTTAAATTTAGTTTAAACCTAGTTCGAACTTGAAATGAAAAATTGAAAAACTGGTCGTTAAATCTTTTAAAAAATATACTCGACCGGATAAAGGTGTTTCAAAAATGAATTTGGCTGCTTTGATTTTTTTTAGTTATGCTTTATTATTGTTTAATTTTAAAATTAAAAATTTTAGTGGACTGTAAATAAAAATTCAACGAAATTTATTTCAACTAAGTTATTACTGAAAAATAATACATTAATACATACACAGGCATGTGTTGAATTTAAATTCTTATGGCAACACCAAAATGCTATTCACAATCCACTTGAGTTAAATTACATTAGTGGGATCCATGCAATCGTATAAAAGTCGCGCAGCCGCGTAAATTTTTTAAAATTATACGCTTGCAAATCAGCTGTCGTATATTTGTATGAAAATGATTCTACGCGCCTCTCAAGAGTTAACGAGATGATTTCATTGTGTAAATGACAAGATAAATTTATACTGTTTGAAATGCAACTCTGTTGATCACGCTTTTGTTCTGTATTAGCCTAGACAGACGACAACCTAATTCCGGATTACCGAGATAATTCGAATTAACTCGGGCATTACTTGCAGCTAATCCGCATTAACTCTATGAGGTAATTTTCAAAATTAAAGAGGATTAGCTGAAAATTTTATATTGTGAATTTTTCTCGATCCATTTTACAAAATATTAAGTGTGTTCGCTAACAAAAAACTTTCAACAATTGTTTACAGTTTTCAACATGAAAAGCGTTGGCGAACAAATAAATCCAGCTGTCAATTACGAACTATGAATGTCAATTTACAAGTTTCTGATAGTTTTCAGTTCACGTACTTCTTGTAGATTTTCTCATATCGAAAGTGACAGATGACAGAAATTGATAGTGACAGCAATGTAAGTAAGCAGACCTAATAAAACAGCAGCCACCCGTTTAGTTAATCTGCAATACTGCCGTGTGTCAGGTTAATATTTTATTCGGATTAAGTGCGCCGGTAATCCGAATTAACGCTGCCGTCTGTCTAGGCTATAATACGTTGTCATAGTGTGGGATTTTTGCAATCGTATTACCATATAAACCATATAATTTTATATCATTTACACGCATTGTTATATGAACGCACCAAACATGTCAATCAAATTTTACGATACGCATATAATCTCTTTCATAGAAAAAATATGACAACTGGTTTACGAGCGTATAATTTTATAAGTTTAACGCAGCTTAGGTGTCTTTAATACGATTGCATGAAACCCACTAATGCGTGGAAACGATATATACGTTTTAATTGGTTAAACGATTGCATGAATCCTACTATTGTGAATATTACCGTCTAAACACAAGAGGAAGAACAATTAAAGTTTACTGCAAATTCGCGCCAGATATAGAATTTTAGAATATTGAATTTACCAAAAATATATACATTAAAATTAAATCAAACAAATAGCCGTAGCAACAAAATGGCGAATATAGCAAATACCAGCACACGAATGCTTAGTGCAATTCCACAGCGGGAAATCCAAGGAGGTTCATGTGGTGTAGGCAATCTTGTTTTATAATTTCTATCAAATTGAAAATTTTATATTAATTTATATGAATTTCAGTTGGATTATTATCCTGAGATAACTATAAATTGTGATTTATTCAACACCTCCAATGCAAACACTTCAACACAATCGAAATCAATAGATTCGTGGCGCAATGTGATGGTGCCGGTGAATGAAGGTGTTCTCAAGCGTATTACACGTACATTTTTCGAAAGTGGCCTCTATGAGGCGTTAAATGAAGCGCGTGATCCACAAACTGCTGCTACATGCCCATACATTTCATCAATTGCCGAGCTTACATTTCAGGCATTAGATTTTGTGGAGCGATTAAAAGCGCGTATATTCCCACACCGAAATGCATGTGGCATTGCTAGTATTGCGAATTATTCAGAAACACGCGATTGGATACGTTCGTATATACGTTGTATTGTATGGCATCCGAATTGTTTTAAAATAGCTGTTGCCGGCTCAGATGATATTATACGTATATACACTGATGAACCAGCAGTTGTGCCTGTATTGAAAGTAAGTTTTTCTACAATACTATGCATATAACAAATTGGTGTAGTTAATTTTCTTTTTTTAATTATGTGTATTATTGTAGAGCAGCTCACAAAAATGTATCACATCAATGGCATGGCGTCCTTATACTGCTGGTGAGTTAGCAGTCGGTTGCCAAAAGGGCGTAAGTCTTTGGACAACGGACAATAATATGCATATAACACGTACATCATCACAGGCAGTGTTTCTTAAACAGTGAGTTATACATACTTTTCTCTATTCTGTTGCTAACGAGCATTAAACTTGTTAGTCCCAACAATTGTCCCATCACATCAGTGCAATGGAATTCGGACGGCACATTATTGGCAATATCTTCAATTTCTGATACAGATATTATCATTTGGAGTATCGATAAAATGCAAAATACAACATTAAAACGTGTTGGACCACCATGTTCAATTTTGAAATGGTCACCAGATGGATCACAACTATTTTCGGCGACTGTTGGTAATGTTTTTCGTGTTTGGTCGGTTGAAAAGAAATGGACTCCCGAACGTTGGACTATTAATAGTGGCCATGTACAATCTGCATGTTGGTCACCATGCAGTTCATTTCTGCTTTTTGTCACCACAGAGGATTCCATATTGTATCGATTGCAATTTTTCGAAGAACAATTGTTTACATGTAAGTTTTGAGATTTCTATTAGAAATGGGTCTGTGTAGAAGAGTTAGGCATTTTGCAGAAAAGTTTTAGAAATGTCTTTTTCCTCCAAGACCAAGAATAAAATACTATAAATGGTATGCTACAGGTAAATTATAACAAAAGCTCAGTTATAATTTGTATAATGCTGCCAACAATAAAAATACTACATATATGAGAATATTATTACCCCTATTCTTATACATATTAATTTCATATTTTAGCTGGACGTATACCAAAACAAGCATTGCCAATTGCTGATTTGTCCAAGTACACAATTGGACATCGTGAAGTGGGTGGCCAACCGCAGGCATTAGCCTGGGATCCGAATGGTCTATATTTGGCTGTAATATTCAAAGACTCTCCATGCATTGCCATCTTTTCGACGTGTATACAAAAATTCAATCTCACCATATCGCCAACATGTTTTCTCACCGGTCTCGGCACTGAGCATCCGACATGTATTTGTTTTCAGAGTAAAAATCGTAAAAATGCCGATTCGGTGTTGACCATTGGATGGTCTAGTGGTAGAATACAATATTATCCATTTATCAATATGTAAATTATGATCGTCAGCGATCGTAGTTAATGAATTGTATGTGATTTTTCATTTAAAAAATACTAGTAATCAGTAGAAGAAAACAAAAATATAGCTTTTCATATACATATATTGTCTTTATTAATTCATGTTGACTGCTCCCACAATATACGATATTACATTCATTGATAATATAAATATGCTTTTAATTCCCTTTATTATGTACGGCTAAAATAAGTTACAATTACTTCGATAAAGATATCGTTCAGTTTGATTTTCCACATTACATACATGAATACATCAATAAAAATGTCTGTTATACATACAATTGTGTTACAAAAATATCAACATATCATCGTCATAATAGAATTTTGTCATTACATCTTACATCATTATAGGAGAATATTTTTTATAGCCATATGTTAATAAATTTTATAAATATTTTTTATACAATACTAAATATTCATATGAGGAGAGGCCATTTGGTATTTCATATTTGTAATATGTATATAAATATTTCAGGAAGAAGATGAAGAAAAAGTGAAATAATGACTTCGAATATATTAAATTATAGAAAGATACATAAAGATTGGGTACCAATCAAAAGCAAAAAGCGGTTCCATTAAGTTTCGCAAGGTTTGTAAGATGAAAACAACATGAAATTAAGAATTTAAATTTACCCTTTTCTTTTACAGAAATTGTTAGAAACAATAAGTTTCTTCAACATTATTTATAATGCAGAATCAAGAAAACGTGTGACAGATGTTGACGAGGATGAAAATGTCAACGATTGCGAATTCTAACTGGTGCCTTCAAGTAAAGAAACAGAAATGGCTAAAGAAACACTCTCGGTGCGGCCAAAATCGACAATCGGTTGTAATAAACAAATAAGTAGAAAGTAAGTAATAGTAAAACTTTATAATTTATTTTATGATATTATTACAATATTCGATTTTAAAAAACAAATTCCAGTCACGTCTGAGGTTACCATAATAAAAATAGTCGGGTTTTCAACCTAAATTACAATAAAAGAAAAATAAAAAAAACAAATTCCTTGTACATTTGTCTGTAAATTACTCCCTACTACTGTATTTTCCATTAGGCAATTTTATTTCATCTTCATTTAATACTCGATACTTTTTAAAACATTTTCTTCTTGATACCCTGAGTATAGGACATTGGCTTATGAGATTCTGTCGTTTTTCAAAAAATGTTCCAAAAAAAAAAATTGTTGCATTATTACATTTAATCCATTCCGATTAGATGAGTTTTCATGCTTGGCTGACTGTACCTCTTTTCAACATATTTGATACCCATTGTCGAGATGAAGGGGGATATTGCCGGTGGGCCGCGCGTTGGTGAGGTTCCTTGCCTGGTTTTTGTGGTGGCTGATGATGATGTCTATAAAATATGTTGATTCTTTATGCACACATGCACACACTTTTGTTTAGGGATCCACTTTAAACGCAATTTAGTCTTTCCACTATAGTTTATTTATTGGTATTTTCAGAAAACTCACTTTACTTTTACATTAAATAATGCCTTAACCAAGTGAAATATAAATATCGTGATTTTAATAATAAATCGAGAAAAATGAAAAATAATTATAATATATAAAAATGAAAAAATACAAGAGGCCGCGCACTGTCCTTTTAAAAGGATGTAGAACCAGAATAATACAAAAAAAACAGGAGAAGTTAAAAAGAAAAGATAGGGCAAGAGCAAGAGAAAACGGCAAATAAAAAATATATAACATCAAGTTGGTGGGTTGCCAACCCAATGGTAATTATAGTATAAAGTTGATAGAGCGCGACA
This sequence comes from Megamerina dolium, assembly GCA_963854835.1. Lineage (NCBI taxonomy): Eukaryota > Metazoa > Arthropoda > Insecta > Diptera > Megamerinidae > Megamerina > Megamerina dolium. Next base: position 66,244,188 of record OY978527.1, read on the forward strand.
TTTCTGTTCTGGCGTAGACATTCCGCCCCCCTTGCAGGAATACTGCAAAGGAGACACAATATCCACGTCCAGGACGTTTTACAATATAAATATATATAAAGGAGTAATTTACAATTAAAAGTATATGAGAAAAAAAAAAAAAAATTAATCTAAAATTATATTCAAATAAAAAATATATATCGTTAAGGTAGATCTGTTATTCAAAATTACAAAGGCAGTAATATATAAACAAAGAAAAGTAATAATAAATCAATTCAAAGTAAATTCAAAATTATTATAGGGCGGGAGAGCTTACAAAATAAAAGAGAAATAATATAAATTAAATTCAAAATTAAAAAAAAGAAAAATTACAAAATAATGGGAAGAGTTTTAAATTAAATTCAAAATTATAAAGAGAGAAACTTAAAATTATGTAATTCATTAAAACAGAGGAAAAATCGGAATATATAATATAAATAGACAAAAAAAAAAAAACATTCTTTGAATGTCCTAATTGCTGTTATATAGGCTGCGCATCCATTCTGGAGGAGGGAATGAGGGAGTGACAGATGTTGGTCCGAAGAAATTACGGGATATGTTGCCCAAGAACATGTTTGGCGACAGCAACTGGAACATGGGAGGAACATTGGGCAATATCGGCACCATACTAAAGGGCATCACTGATGTAGAAGGCCTGGTTTGAGTGCAGGCGCAGCTACTGGTAGATGGAGCAGGGATATTCTGCGCTGGGTCACATCGGCATGAGTGTGCCGTTGCAGCTTCAGTAGTGCTCGATCGGCGCTTCCTGGATGATTTTTTCGCCTTCTTGGTACGTTGTTGCACTCTTTCGTGGAGCAACGTGTGATGTTTTCCACCACAATGATGGCATCGCACCGCGCTTGTACATTGCTGAACCTCGTGGCTATATGCCAAGCAATTAAGGCAATATCGATGCCGGACAACTGCTTCAAACCTGCGTCCCAATGGCATTGAAAGAAACCGTGTACATAACCGCAACGGATGATCACGATTACATACACGGCAGTCGCGTTGCAGCCTCTTTCGTGCAACATTATCACGAAATCCAGGAGGTGGACGAGCAGGACTCTCTCGGCGCGTCACTCTCTTCTTCGGAGGCATATTGTCTGGCGCAATAATAATAAAAAAAATAAAAAAAAAGGGATTAGAATGCTATCAAAAGTCCGTTAAGTTGTACTACGGGTTAGTGACAGAGTATAATTTAAATTAATAATTGAATAAGAGGAGAAGAGTACAAGAATGAACTTAGAAGAATGTGGCTAGAAACGCTTAGGGAAGAGCTACAAGCTTAACAATAGGTCGAGTTAGCATGCCTCGTGAAGTTCTCACATCAGCCACTCGTACACGTGAATCGGGTCCCAAATACGTCTTATGGATTCTACCTAGCCTCCATTCATTGGGTGGGAGTTGTTCGCTGCGTACGACAACAAGGTCACCTACGCATACATCTTTCTCTGGGGATTTCCATTTACTGCGTTTATGTAGTTCTTTAAGGTATTCTTCCTTCCACCGTAAGCAGAAGGATTGGTAAATTACCTTAAGACGTTGCCAACGGTTAATCGTACTAATTGATTGGCCAGAGACGTCAACTTCAGCTGGTGATAATAATGGAGATCCAATCAAGAAGTGACCAGGCGTAAGGGGAGCTAAATCTGATGGGTTATCAGATATGGGACTTAAGGGCCTCGAGTTGAGACATGCCTCGATACGATAAAGTAAGGTGCTGAACTCTTCAAAGGTGTATTTTTGAGTTGCGGGGAGTTTCTTTAAATGAGCTTTAAAACTCTTTACACCTGCCTCCCAAAGGCCACCCATATGAGGTGCCCCAGCAGGGATGAAGCGCCATTCTAGCTTCTGATGGCTATGGGAAGATTCAACACTTTCGCGTAAATGGCGTAGGAATTTCTCATTTTCAGCTCGTAGAGCACGAGAAGCACCAACAAACGATGTTCCATTGTCAGAAAATATTAATGCTGGGCATCCACGACGGGAAAAGAAACGAGAGAATGCGGCAAGAAAGGTAGACGTTGTCAAATCGCTCGTTACCTCCAAATGTATAGCCTTCGTGGCAAAACATACAAACAGGCAAACATAGCCTTTGGTTATGCGGCATGCACGGCCGATATATGTTTTAATGTCGAATGGACCAGCAAAATCGACACCCGTTGTAGAAAAGGGTCTCGAGAGGGATGTGCGTTCGAGTGGCAGAGCAGCCATTATCTGGGTGTAGTGCTTTTGTTTTTCAAGCACACATATTTTGCACTTATGCACGGTTGTCTTTACTAAGTTTTTTAGCTTGGGAATCCAGAACTCCATACGAATTAAGCGTAGGAGCAACTGATTAGCGCTGTGCATTGAGACTAAATGAACAAACTCAAGTAGCAACTGGGTTAATCGTCCACCATACGGGAGCAATATAGGAAATCTCTCACGATAAGAGAGAGCTGGAGAGTGAGCTAAGCGACCGTTTATGCGCATTATGCCACGCGAGTCTATAAACGGGTTGAGCGCGAGTATATCGCTCTTGCGTGGAATCGGGATCTTCTTTGATAAGTGAGCATATTCTTGGGGATAATGTCGCATTTGACATAATATTATTAATTTATTTCGTGTGAAAACGATCTCTTCAGTCGAGATTCTGAGAGATGCAAAGCAATAATCAGCTCGCTTCGCTGCTTGAGTGTTATGGAAGAATCGAAAGATGTAAGAAATGACACGTAATGCGCGAGAGAGAGAAGAAAAACGGTCTAAAATATCATTGGATTCTTCCGATCTTACGAAGTGGGATTTTATAACCTTCATTTCAGGCGTATTAATCAGCTCATCAGTAAAAGTTGTGTTGGGCCAATCAGGGCGTGACATTTTGAGCCAAGATGGCCCTTGCCACCATAATTCATTATTGGCAAGTTCTTTGGCAGTAGTACCACGAGTGGCCAGATCGGCGGGATTTTCGCTAGAAGAAACGTGAAACCAATTTGAGTTTCCAATCTTCTCAACGATAGATGAAACTCGATTCGCCACAAATGTCGTCCAGTGACACGGCGGCTTCTTAAGCCAAGAGAGCACGATGGTCGAATCAGTCCAACAAAATAGAGTATATTTCGGGATTCGGAGTTGTGGAATTAAAACGTCTAGCATATTTGCTAGCAGATCTGCTCCACATAATTCCAAACGTGGTAGTGATAGGGTTTTAACTGGGGCAACACGGGTTTTTGCCGCTAACAAATGGGTACGAACTTCACCAGTCAAATTCTCTATACGTATATATACTGCTGCGGCATAAGCTTTTTCCGAAGCATCGCAGAAGCCATGAAATTGCAGATTTGAGTCGGGAGAGAAATCCACAAAACGGGGAATGCGGATGGATGCCAGATTCGGATAATCCGACAAAAATGTTTGCCATTTGTGCAGCGTTAGTGGCTTAATAGATTCGTCCCAATCAGTTTTATCTAGCCACAACTGTTGCATTAACATTTTTGCAACAATAATTTTGGGTGCCAACCATCCAGCTGGATCGAATAGTTTGGCAATCATCGATAGAACCTCACGTTTAGTGAATGAGGCCTTTGTTGAGGGGGGGCCCGGAGAAAAGAAGAAGCAGTCGGAACCTGCATTCCATCTAAGCCCAAGGGTTTTTGCTGTACTAGCATCAGAAATATTCAGGAATTCAGAGTCTAAAAGATGCTCTGATGGGAGGTCGTCAATCACTCTTTGATGATTTGACGTCCATTTTCTTAACGAGAATCCTGCTGTGTCTAGTACCGAAGCCAACTGATTACGTGCGGCAATAGCTTCGTCCAGTGTATGAGCTCCAGCGAGTACATCATCCACGTACATAGAATGTTTTAAAATGCCGGAAGCAATCGGGTTAGCTACTTCATTCTCTTCTGCTAGTTGCAAAAGAGTTCGGATGGCCAAGTAAGGAGCACAATTCACACCGAATGTTACTGTTTGCAACTCAAAGGTTTGTAGCTCTTCATTCGGCGATTTTCGGAAACAGATTCGTTGATATGGGGTGTGCTTTGGATGCACGAGAATTTGCCGATACATTTTCTCAATGTCAGCATTGAAAACAAAGCGATAGAGTCTCCATCTCAGAATTAAGACCATTAGATCGGATTGCAAAATAGGCCCAGTATATAGCACGTCGTTGAGACTATTGCCACTGCATGTACGACTAGAGGCATTAAAAACTACACGAAGTTTCGTGGTAGTGCTATCCGGTTTCACCACGGCATGGTGAGGGAGGTAATATGAAAAGCTGGGCTCTAAATGAACATTTGGGATTGTTAGCTTCATATGATCTAATTCGAGGTATTCTAAGAGCACATGATCGTAATTATTCTTAAATTGGGGGTTCTTAAGCAATCGTGCTTTATTACGAAAGAACTGAGCTCTCGCCGAATTGCGAGATTCTCCTAATGGCAATTCTTCGGGGAATTGTCTCTTGAAAGGCAGAGATACGACATAACGGCCATCTTTATTTCGGAAAGTAGTCTTTTTGTAATTTTCCTCGCAATACAAATCATCAGCTGATCTACGAGTTGTTTTCGGGAGCTCCTCGATTTCCCAGAATCGTGAAATTTCTTTATCGAGGCTTATTTCATTATAAAACGATAAAACCGTTTTATGTCCTTGTGATGGTGTACAACGACCCGTGATTATCCAGCCAAATACTGTGTTTTGGGCAATTAGTGTTCCCAGGATTCCTCTGCGAATGCCGTCTAGTAATATTGACGGATAAATGTCACCACCTAGCACCAGGTCCACTGGAGAACTTATGTGCAGGTTCTCATCCGCTAACCGTAAACCATTGAGTTCCGTACGTAATTGAGCAGACGTAGGGCAAGAAGGCAGCTTTCCAGTAAGCTTCTTTAGTACGAAAGCCTCCACCTTCACTGTAAAGCTCGGGTCAATTGGGGATCCAATCACCAAAGAACACATCTTTGAGGAATGAGCAGTAACAACCTCATTTAGGCCAGTTACCTCCGTCTGGACGTTGCAAACAGGGAGGCGCAACCTATTCCGCAGACGTTCAGACATAAAGGTCGCTTCCGATCCTGAGTCTATTAATGCACGAGCTGTAAAGGTAGTGTTGTGGTATCGGAGATGTACAAGTGCTGTTCCAAGTAGCACTGTAGAGTTTCTAGTTGGGAGGCTTGCAGTGTCGGAAGCCGTATCGTGTGTTTTGTTTGGTTTAACGGATTGCAGTTGAGACGTAAATGACTGGCGCGGTCGTTCCATTGGCGCCGCAGAAGAAGTTGTTGCTGGAGATTCATTGCGAGGCGACTGAGATGTATTTTCTTGGCGGTGCAATAATGAATTATGCCTTTTTTTACACAACGAACATGTGAATAGGCTTTTGCAGTGATGATAGTCATGGGAAATGGCGAAGCAGTTGGTGCACAATTTATGTTCTTTGACTACATTGTAGCGATCATCTACTGATAACTTTAAAAATTCTGAACAATGGCGAAGAGAGTGTGCCTTTCGGCACAATGGGCAAACACGATTGACAACGTTAGTTTGATATGTGTTCACTCTTCGTGAGTCCATTGGAGTAGTGTTGGGTCGCTTGGGAGGGTCAAATCGACTGGGTTGTCGAGTAGGTGGATGGCTGAATGGCCGAGAACCACCTCGGATATCTGAGACGGATTCGAGAGTTTGATACCGCTCAGATAGGAAAGCGTCAAAGGCACTCCACTTAGGAACCTCACGCTTATTCTTCAATGACTGCTCCCAGAGACACAATGTAATATCCGGGAGTTTAGTCGAACACAAATACACAAATATCGCGTCCCACTGATATGTGTCAACATCCAAGAGCTTTAAATTAGTAATGCAGTCATTTATGGTGCGCTGTAAGCGCTTCAGATTGGGACCGGTTTCATTATTCACCGACTGTAGGCCGAAAAGCGTCTTCAACTGTATATTAATGAGCAGTCTCTTATTCTCGTATCGCTCTTCGAGGTTGTACCAAGCAAGCGCGAAACCATCATTAGTCAGAGGAGTCGACTTAATGATGCTGTGCGCTTCTCCACGGGTTTTTTGGAGTAAATGATACAGTTTCTCAACGGGTGATAACCGGGGGTTATTTCGGTATAAAGCAGTAAACATATCCCTGAAGCTCGGCCACGATACGTAATCTCCGTAAAAACATTCGGTGTCACATGGTGGCAATTGAATAGTGGGGGCAGGATATTCATTATGTACCCTTTCGACGGGTGAACTTCGATTTGTGGGAGAGGCCACCACAACTGTTAGATCGTGTATATGGGCATTGATGTTGGAAAGGCATCGGAGGTAGGAGATGTAAACCTCCCTATACGCTTTCTTTATTTGACCAATATCAATGCCTTTATCCGCCTCACCAGAGATAATGGAATTATAATGTTTTCTAAGTTCACTCCAAAGGGTTTCGAATTCATTTTTTTGTACTTCCAAAGCAAAAGTACTATGGGTGTCGGTACTAATTGTCTGGAAGTATGAATCGAAATCATTTATTTCCTCTACCGCGGCTTTAAAGCGATTAAGAGCTGACATGTTAAAGGTACACGCAGAAGAAACTAGCAATAAATGTAAATCAAGTAAATCGGGTTGCCAGGAAATGTCTTGGATTTAATCTTTCGAAGTAGCAGTAGCGGTAGATGCAAATATATAGCAGTATTAGCGGATAAATATTCGATTTGAATTTGTATATAGCTTCTTGGGGTATCTGTGTGAGCGTATTTAAGGCACCGTAATCCAAGCTCAATGTATACTGATTCGTATTTTAAGAACTCGTTGAATGGGGTATTGATTGAGATCGATTGAAATTTAATTGCCCAAATGGTTCGAAATATGACTATACACAGTATATACAGTATGTATATATACTGCGGTTTTCTGATAATTCGGGATCAAATTCGTTAACGAAAGAGAATCTTCAATAACAGGGAATTATCGAAAATTATTGGGTAGAATATTCACTTCGATTGTTGAAATTCAATAAAAATATCGTGTGTATTTATTCGAGTATTAAACCCTCAATGCTTCCGAGCCGCAATTTTTCTCACGGGGAGTTGATCTAATAGAAAATGCAGTACAATACGTTTGTTGTTGCCTACTTATATTGTATATTAATAATAGCAGACCAAATCAGTGCTATTGTTATGTACTTAAATCAAATAGATTTAAATATGGGTTGTTGTTGTTGTATACTTGTGAAAACCAATTTAATGTATGTATCATAAAGTGAGATCAATTTTAATGAGTTATAGTGTGGTTGTTGTTGCTCAACAATTATACGTGTCTACTTATTATCGACAAGTAATACAGGCCGAGTAATCTTGTTGTTGCCTCTATATGCAAAACAACAGCCGATAGAGAAAATGTAAATACGAGGGAACGACTTTGCTTTGTTTTTTTTTGTTTTGTTTTGCTATCGTTGATTAGGAATAGCAGGCAAATTGAAATTGCATATATTTCAATACACGTGTTGTTTTGTTTGTTTTGTTCTTGAAGGAACAAAATATATATTGGGAGATGATCGTGTAATACGAAAGTATTTTTTTTGTATTCAAATATTTTGTGATTTCGGCAAAGAGCAACAACTTGTGTATATTTGAGCCGATTATATTTTAAAGGGATTGCACGATGACGTCAATGAGACGATTGTCGCATAGAGTATTATAAGATAGATTTATTGGGAGCACAGATTTGTTAAGTAGGAGAATACGAAACATAAGTGACTTGTCTAACAACGGAGTTATAGTTAGTTGTTGGATTCGCCAACCTTTAGCAAATGTTCTTTGCAATTAGCTTCTTTATTTATTTATTTATATACATACACACTACAATATATGCACTGGGATGTGTGTTTGTTTGTGTTTTATTTATTTACTCTTTTAAATGGGTGCCTAATAATTTTGGCGGTAGTATTTACATAGAAGCGGAATGTATATATGTAAATACAAATATGTTTGGGAGGAATTTTTCCTTGTGTGTTACACGCATATAAGAATGTAGGTATGTATATAAATAATTATGGGATTTCAGAATGTCTTAGAAATAGGAACGGAATTCCCATATGAAGCAACTATGACGTCAGCGAAAGAATTATAGCCAGAGAAATCATAAAAAAAGGCTGTATATAATTCCAACAAATGCACTTATGTATTTATATAGAAAAGTGTGTGTATGTATTTGAAGAATATGTCTTGCGGGATATATGTAGGCAAATATAGAATAATAAACACAATATCATATGTTTAAATTATTACGGGTTGTTTTTTTTTTTTTTATATTTTATTTTATTTAAAAACACACATGTACATATGGAAATCAATATGACATACCTTGGGTGGCAAGATTTTCTTACCGACGTTGCGAGCCAATCCGGCTCGAAGGACCAAAAAATGTCGAGATGAAGGGGGATATTGCCGGTGGGCCGCGCGTTGGTGAGGTTCCTTGCCTGGTTTTTGTGGTGGCTGATGATGATGTCTATAAAATATGTTGATTCTTTATGCACACATGCACACACTTTTGTTTAGGGATCCACTTTAAACGCAATTTAGTCTTTCCACTATAGTTTATTTATTGGTATTTTCAGAAAACTCACTTTACTTTTACATTAAATAATGCCTTAACCAAGTGAAATATAAATATCGTGATTTTAATAATAAATCGAGAAAAATGAAAAATAATTATAATATATAAAAATGAAAAAATACAAGAGGCCGCGCACTGTCCTTTTAAAAGGATGTAGAACCAGAATAATACAAAAAAAACAGGAGAAGTTAAAAAGAAAAGATAGGGCAAGAGCAAGAGAAAACGGCAAATAAAAAATATATAACATCAAGTTGGTGGGTTGCCAACCCAATGGTAATTATAGTATAAAGTTGATAGAGCGCGACATTTCTGTTCTGGCGTAGACACCCATATTATGATTAAATATACATGTACATATAAATATTATAATTTTGTATGAATAACAAAAAATGAAAGGTATATGTAATATAGCTTAGAATAAAAATCACATTTACACATAACTTCGAATTCAACGTAGGGAGATTATCAACATAGTCATCATCCCATATTACAACTAATGACCCCTATTACGTCATACAATTCATAATAGGACCACAATGTGTTGAAATCTTTTCCAAGTAGGTTTCATACTACATTTAATTCTACTTAATCGTTTTTGGTCAAAATGCGCTCAAGCGCCAAATACACTTTTAACAACATCAAACATCATGTTTATATATCACCAAAGAAATAACCCAATGCAGTGGCCGCTTTAACACGTACAAAATGATTTTCATCCTTTAGCAAAATGGCAATTTTATTACCAACCGATTCAGTATGTGTATTACGTTCAGGTAGAAAATTATGTAAAATTCCTAAGAATACAAAAAAAAAGTGTATGTGTAAAATGAAGAAAAACATTCTTAAGCATATAAATTCAATTACCAATTACAATAGCAGCACTACCGCGCACTTCTGGCCATTGGCTACGCAACTTTGGTACACACGAATCGATAAAGTCTTGTATATGATCGGGTAGCTCCATGGCCTGAAATTATGAAATGTGAGAAATACACTTTAACGCTTTCTAATGAAGACTTACAATTAATTTAACAAAATCAACTATAAAAACATTATAATTCAATTGGCCATGATCGATTAAATGTCGTTGAGCCATATCCTTTACTTTGCCAGCATTGAGCAAGTTGCAAACTTTGCGTAAGGTACCTTTACATGCCTATAAATGAAAGTATGTAATAGAAAAAATTGTTACTAAATCGAATAGAAGACATTCGACAACCGTATTAAAGATGTAATTGCACTTACCCTAATGATAGTAGGTTCACCTTCGCTTAAATGCAATAGCAAAGGGAATAAATTTGCAAATAATTGTTCACGCAACGCTTCTGTTGATGAATTTGGCGATGCTGTACCATCGTTTAGTGTCATTTTCGATTCGCATAAATCACCAAATAGTATTATAGCCGCTTCACGTATTTCAATCGAGTAGCTACCAAAGAATGGACGTATACGTATGGCGAGCGAAACATGAAACGATTCAACACGATCACTTGGCAACGCTTGCAATATACGCGACAAGCCACGCATACTCTCCAGGGGAATGTTAATCAGGCAATCACTACAAAAAAAGTTAATTTTCATTCTCTATTTTAATTCCCAGAATATAATTTCATTATACTCACCTCACAGTATCATCGATACCCTTCAACAGCGCCGTAATGGCAGTTTCCGTATACTTTTCTATATCGTGTTCGCTCAAATGGCCTACATAACCTAAACCTTGTATACTCAGACCACGCACCACAGCATTAGGATCACTGAGAGCCGCACTTAAATGTGACATTATTGTTGAGGATATTTCACCACTTGGTTTCAATGGTACCAATCGTGAGTACAAACCAATGGCCGCAACACGTTGACCATCATACGGTGATGATACATATTTTATAAGTGAATTAACAACTTGTTTCATCGAACTGGCAGAAACTTGTTGCAACTGATTCGCTAAACCAATTGCCATGGGTGTTAGTAATTCAATATAGTTTTTCAAATCTGAACTGGCAGCCAATTGTGTGTGCACTGTAAGTACAGTGGAGATTTGTTCCATTTCGAGACTGTTGAGGAAAGCCTGAAATGTTTCGAGTACTATTTGACAGGGATTCAATTTGATCGATTCCTTATTTGGAATAAAACCAAATTTCGATTTTGTTCCCGTCGATGATGTGTTGTTATTGGAAGGGGCGGAGGAGGTGGCGTTAGAACCCCCCATGCTGGGTGAACCACTACGTTGTCCAGTGTGCATGGGTGGGGCTAAATTCGTATAAGTGGCCAAAGTAGTTAGTAACATGGTGAAGAGTTCAGGAAATTTCAGTTTGAGTTCCTGCAAAAATAGCGAGAGATAATTAGTAAATTAGGAAAATGAAGAAGAATGTCCAAAAATTATTTAGAATAATTCTCGATCGAAAGTGAAATATAGAACATATCTCTTTACCTCTTTAAGATCTCTACACGGCATCATCTCATGTAGAGCACAAAATATTGCAAACGGTTGTACACTGGCGATTTTCTGACGTTCATTGTCTGTTTCGCCTGGTGTTTCATATAGACACGATGATGTAATAATTTGTATGAAATTCTCCAAAATGATGCCCGACAATGCATTGTCTGTGGCTACTAAATGCCAATATTCGACAATGTTACTGAAAGAAAAATAATAATACAGCATTCTTTTTTAAAAAATATAGTTTACCGATTCTTACTCTTCATATGGTAAAGGTTGCAGCAATATTTCGCCACACACCAATTTCGGATGATGTTTTGTTAAAGCTACAAGTGCCTTAAGTACACCAGATTTGGCTCGATTCACCTCACATCCATGAATTGCCTAAATGGGGTTAGTAAAAAAGCAACAAAGAAAAAAGTTAAAATCACTACGATTCTAAAATATAACGACTCACTATAAGACTATCCTTGACAAGATCAGGTATGGCATGAAATAGTTCCGAGCCTTTTTGTTGAATGAAAAATTTCAACACAACCGAAGCACCAATTGATGAACTCTGTTCGGGATCACGTAAGCCTTGTAAAAGGGTTTTACTGTAATAAATTTCAAACATATTTGTATCCACATTAAAATTATTGATCAATCCATCGAGTTGTCCAACTTACCAAAATTGTAAATACTGAAAATTTGATATACGCAATGCAATAATTTTAGCAATTTCACCAGCTAAATTATAAATCTTCTTTGGATCATCGGTTATAATATTCTCCTTGACTAATTCGATCTCTTTCACCCAATCCGTTTCACTATCAGCTATTGTGAGCGTCTCATAGATGCACGATATTTCCAAAGTCTTTTGCAATATTTCGACTGACACTTGACGTACCGTGCCATTCGAATCAATACAACGTGGCACAATTTTACCCAACATTTGACCGGTCTGATTGAATTTCGATGGTGCTTCACAACCGATTTTCATCGATTTGATATACACTTCAAGTGTATTATTAAAAACGTGACTGGCACAAATGCGTACTTCTGAATTCCGATCGCGAGTCCAACATTCGAGTATCGATATTATTAAATCTAAAGTGGACGGTGATGGATCCATTTCGATAATGACCTTAACGAGTGCATTCAGTTCAGGTAGCGATTCGTTTAGATGCTTGGCTAAATAGCTATTACGTTCATCCTCTTCCTGTGAATCGAATTTCATTTTGAGATTTTGTGCACACGAAAAGAAATTCTTGCAAGCAATTTCAAATATAACACCACCGTCAACTGATTCTGTTGCATCATCGCCACCTGATTCAAATAAGAGCGAAAGAGAGAAATAGAAAGGCGTCATTAATTACCAAACACTCAATTTCGATAGAAAGTGAAATTTGCAATATGCCTACTGACTGACTTTTTCGCCACTTACCTATATGTATAAAATCCGTGCCCAACTTAAGTATGGTTGGCAATAGAGGCAAATCGTCAAAAGGCGCCTCAATCGGTATACTAAATACGGCTTCCATTATTTGTTTGCGATACTTTAGCGGTGATGTTAATTCCTCCTTTGTTGCTATAATCTGGTTGCAAATGCTGAGCAACGTTTTGAGAATAGCAGACATTATAGTCTGATCCTTGGTATTGGTCAATTGAAGAATGAGGAAATTCAATATGGTATCATCGAGATTCTGTAATGTCTGCAATGGATCAGCTTCATCCATAATGTAGCCAAATGACTTGATCACCAGCAAATTTGTTTTATAATTCTCCAGCTCCTTGTGCGTATCCTTGATAAAGTGTAGATTACTAAAGAACCCAGTCGAATGCTTACGTCCACCAATATGTGCCAGCTCTGCCAATTTCTTAATCAAATGTGGCAAATGGACACGCGACAAATAGCCCAATGCTAGGGCACATGGTGTAATTTTCTCCTCATACTCTGCATGCTTCGTGTGCTTATCCAGTTTCTCCTGACGCGCTGATGTGATAATTAAATCGATTTTGGAATGTATCGTCTGTACATCGGTGACCAAACAAATTGCCAAAGCGATCGATTTAATCAACATGCCACGTTCGGCATTCAGAGTAGGTATTACGAATTCATTATGTGGAATACTAATCGGATACATAAGCAATTGATCGGCCATTTTATTGGCTAAACGTTCAGCGAAATGTTCATCATGTCCGTTGAGAAATTCGATAGTTTCCGTAATGAATTCCATCAGTTTACCAAAGAACAGAGACTCCTTATTGATGCTGAGCAGCAAATCCGACAAACGTTTATCCCACAATGTATTCAAGTCTGGATTCAAATGTGGATAATAGTATTTGAGAAATGATAAAATATTCGACGAACGTTTAATGCAATGATAGTTGCCCATCAGGGCAATACATCGGGCAAATATTGTCTCAGCACAAGGTACAACGATTTTGCCACCCTTAACATTCGATAAAGTTTGTTTTGTAACATTTGTTGATTCATCGACACCAGCAGTCTCCTTCTGAGTAGTATCTGCCGCTTCCTCATCGTTGAACACTTCAAATTCAATACTTGGCGATTTGGCAAAGAGACTCGCTAAACATTTAGCCAAATTCGAGCAGATATCAGTGTAGTCCAAAAGTACAAAATAATTGAGCAGTTCACGTTTTAACAACTCATCCATAGTGCCCACTGTAGAGGATAACATGAAGAGTGAATTCTCACAAGAGAGTACAAAATTAGCATGTTCCTCTAGCGAGCCATGCTCTTGATTGACCTTCGCATATTTACAGCTGTAACGCACAATGAACCAGACAAATTCCTTCTCTTTGATATGGGACTTTTGTGCCAATGCCACGATAGTTTTTAGCAGGGTCATCTTCATTTTGATACCCTTTTCTACTAGGATCATTTGCTTCAAACACTCAATTACACTATGCAACTTGTGTTCGATATTGATCGCTGATGTGTTCATCAAGTGTGTAAGTATTAGCAGTGATTTAATACGCTCCCTCTCGCTATTGTTGCGCATATGCATTAGTAAAGTGTCCATGATCTTTACGGCATATACACTAGCGAGTACATCGAAACAGCGCAACACTTCATAATGACCCTTGACCGTTTGTGGTTTCTCATAGTCAGGATAGACGCAAACCAAATCGAACAGATTCGATATCAATTGATCACAAACTCCATCGAGTATATTTGGTTGTAAAGTCAAATTTGATTTCAGCACAGCCGATAGGAATTGTGTCACCGAATTCCGTTCAATTGAACGACGATAGAGGGCCAATATTTGTGGGATAAGACGTGTTGATTGATCTTGTATTTTATCAGCGGGCAATAGCGGATACATCGAGGAGAGTGCTTGCAGTATTTCAACGCAAACTTTTGGCTCACGCGAGTGAAGCCATTGATTGAAGAGAACATCATAGGCGACTGAGATCTCTGTAGAACAGTCGATAATATCATTTGTTTCTTTCGGTGCATCTGGCGAATCATTATTCTCGTCGTCATTTGTAACAGCATTCTTTGCAACAGCATGAGATGGATTCTGTTCCAATAAAGCCTCGCTGAAGCGGCCAATAGCTAAAAGAAAATGAAGGAGGGAAAATTTTCATTATTCACATGTTGGCAAATTGTAGGAAATATGGAAAAAATTCCCCTTCTATACAATTCTAAAAATAAGTAACCTTTTGATAGGGGATTCCATATTCATCGCATGAAAATATCGCCTTAACAAATTACTCACCAAATGCCTGAGCCTGTTTAATATGATCCGCTTTAATGCCAGCCAAATTGGGCAACATCATCGATAGTATTGGCTTTAGAAACGGCACAACACCCACTGTATTGGCTGTGGCCAATGTGCCCATACATTGCATGATCATAAAATGTGCAACTGCACCGTCTTTTGTATGCGCCATTAATGCTTCCATAACCATGGGACAATCAGTGCCACGTCCAATAGCAACGAGTATGGCTAAAGCATGATTCTGTATAATGGGTACGTTTTCAGCGGAACGTGTAAGCTCTTCGATTGCAAGTACTATGAGTTTTTTATGTGCATCCGATGGTATGGGAACATTTGAACTGACTACACGTTCAATTGCTCTGTAAATTTTTACAACGTCCGTATTTAGGAGTATTCTACATTATTTCATTTCAATTAATATTTACTTGAGTAAAATCGTAATGGTCCCTTCGGGTATTTTGGCAGCCTGTTTCTCTCTATAATCCATTAAGATGTCGGTAGCACGTAATGGATGTGTTTCGAAAATTTTCACCAAAGCGCTCTGTATGGCCATACGAACCGTTTCATCTTTATCCGATAGACTATCAAAGAGATTGTGTAGAACACCTGAGGATGAAAAATGAAAAAATGTGTAATTTAATTCGAATTTCATTATGTGTGCATATATTTTTGTTCTCTTTTTTTTTTTTGTGTGTTTGTTTCTTTATCACTGCGTTGTTATGCAACCGAAATAGATACAAGTATGTACTTTATCGTGAAAAAGTGAGTGAATTGTTTATGGAAGCCATAGTAGTAATTCAATTGCTTTGGCATGGCCTATTTATGCGTCGGTAGAAAGCCAATGTTTAGAGCAACAATAAAAGCAATAGAAATAAGAGCATCATCATAGATATGTGTGTCATAGCAACAAGTTAAGTTGGCAGGTAAAATGAAAACAAAGTTTCAAATGAAAGTAAAAGCATCCACTGAATGAAAGGTAGTAGAAAAAGTAAGATTTTCTTAGTTACAAAAGAAAAATAAAAAGAAATCACAAAAAATAGATCTTCTTTTCTATTTATTTCTATTTGAAGTGCTTTCGCAGCAAAGATAAGTACCTGTATATCGTCCACTTGTGAAGTTTATATGAAACTAACTAGAGCTTTTTCAGAAGCTTAGTTACTGCAATATGAACCCCTTCTTTCATAGCAGAAGTTAGACATCGGTTAAAGAAATTTTTGTTATTTTGCTAAAACTACGATGAAAACCAGGGATTTCATCTAAAGAAGTCCAAAGATACTAGAAAATGTAATTAAATTGCCTATGCAGAAAAATGGTGTTCTGATCCGAAATCAGAGATTATTGCCCCTATTGCCGTTCACCACTCAACCCAGTTTGGTCGTCTTAGAGTCGACCCGACTTCAACAAGACCAAACTATTTTTTGGTATTGTGGTACACCACTGTTTTCGGTTGAAATTGTTATGGCGTTACCAGCTTAAAATATCACTTATGACAGAAAAGTGGTCGATTAAAAGTAAAAATTAAGGAAATATACAATTGTGTTTTGCTGTTTAAATTATTTAAAATGGATATTAGTGTAGATTTGTTTTATGAAGATGAAAACGAAGACGCGAAAATTGATTTGCTACGCTTACGGAGAAAAATTCGTGATGACTCTAACCCTCTTGAACTACCTAGCGAAAAGTATAAATATTGTTCAAAATAAATAAAAGCAAATAATAAATTTTTTTATAGATTTATTAGCTATTTTCGACTGAGCAAAGAGGCATTTTGCTTTTTGCTGGATGACGTAAAAGACCATTTCAAGAAATCTGTGCGTGTCGTATCTATACCACCAATATTGAAATTGTGTGCTGCTCTTAGATTTTTCGCTGATGGAAGCTACCAGAAGAGCAGCGGCAATGACTTCAATATAGGAGTGGCTCAATCTACAATGTCACTTGTTTTAAAAGAAGAATTAGATGTATTGGAGACGAAACAGACGCTGCAAGGAGTATCAGAAATAATATAATGCGTTCTTTCCAAGCTCAATAAATTTATCTCTTATTTATTTTTTAAATTCATTTCAGTCTCTTTGGTAAATGGAAGATAACTTAAATTATTTAAAAAAAAATCTTATTTTCTTAGATTCACGTCTACTTTGTTAGCTTGGATTCTGGTCCATTAGTTGAACAAGCCTCTCAAATTGAGCTTTGGTTGTAATTTTTAAACTTCTGAAAATGTATAAAATGTTGAGAAATTACAATATGAAGCCAAGCTAATTATTACTTACGATCTCTCCATTATTTTTGGCTTTATTAGTTTAAAGTAAACTGCAACTGATGCAAACACAACTGCTTATGAGCAGTGGTGTATATTTAACGTGCTTGTCGACCAAACTGAAACAGAGTTGCAAACGGCAATACCACAAAAATAATGAACACAATCAAAAAAATCAGCCGCCAGTCGAGTTGAGAACGGCAATATGAATTTCTCGACGGCGACCAAACTGTTACAAAAGTTGTGAACCGCAATAGGGGCATATATTGTTTGGGCGTTCATGATGATCGTTCTTTGAGATATCTACTTTCATAAACATAATCTTTGATGAACATTGGCCGAGTTTCCCCTCCAATCTTGTGGTGTGTAATAAATTTGGACAAAAACTAGAAAGGTCTGCCTATATTAGGTAATAGCTCATAACTTGTCATCGTTTAAAAGAACACATTGTTGTTTTTCTTAAAAAAATTATGTTGAGTTAGTCGAATTACAGTTAAAATAAAGCACCTCATATTAAAAAATCATAAACACCAGAAATTGCAATTCAATTGTAATCTGAGTTTTCAGAAGGATGTGCTCTGAGCCGAAACCAAAGATACGTTTTTTTTTTGCAGAGGTCAGGGATCAAAACTTGGGCCCAGTTTTCTTCCCAATCTTGTCTGCGTGCAGGACTGGAAGGAACCTACTTACGAACGAAAGAATAACATAATCACACAAGTTTTCTAATAGCTTACAGGTTAGGTTAGACTGAATTAACTGGCCGCATACTACTCTTACTGTTACCGACAGTAACAACTTGCCATGAAAATGCTTCTAAAAAAACTCTGTAACAAAGCTCAGAAAAAGTGATGTCACAAGGGTTCTGCCGTTCGGAACCGTCTAAAATAAGTAGGCCCCTTCTAATACTGTCCAAAATTTAACACGCACAACAGTAATGGAAGAGAAGCTCGGCCAAGTATTTATTTTTTTTATACTACTCTTGGACTTTCTAGGCATGCCAGTACTATTCACAAATTTCAGTGAAATGAAGTCATCTCCAAAAGCGAATGTTACATGAATATTGGGGATCCGGGATATTTCAGTAACGTTTTGGTGATCGCAAAACAGGAGCATAGGCGATGTTCTAAAGTTTTCTCTGAACCATTTTTCTTTCATTTACTGCAATCTTTACTGTTCGTGATTCGCGCTATTGTACCCAGGGCCTGACAGAGCTCAGTTACCAATACAACAATAATATAATAACCAGTTAAATACAAATCACTTTAGGAGAGGGATAAAATATAATTTGAATACCTTGAACTATAGGGTTTGAGACTTGATTTTTCTTCCTTCTCAAGTTCTCCTCGAGATCATCTAATAACTCATAAGCAAAGTCAACATTTTTATGGTCGAATTGACAATAGAAATTATTAAAAATAATAAACAACATTCTGAAAAGAAAATGTTTAGAAAGCCTCTAACTTTACCAAACTTAAAAGAGAATATACTGAAAAATAAAAGTAGTACGCCTCCACCCAAACTGCTACGCTCAAGATACCCTCCTTTCGCTTTGTTAAATAGGTTTAAAATCCTGCTGTGATGTGTGAATTTTTTTATTATTTTTATTTGTTTGATTGTTTTGAATAATATCTGCGCAAATACGCACACAATATTTACCATTTAGTTGGTTGACTTTGATGATATGTAATTTTGGAAGATGAGAATATTTGTCTTTAGCTGACAGAAAATCAATAAGCTTCGTTCTTATCACTTTCAACATTTCTCTTGTACTCAATATCTATATTTTCCACCCAGTCTACAGACATCAAACAACAATGAAATGCAACTACATAAGCAACCATGCATGCATGAAATGAATAAATCGAATTGTGACTCATGCAATTTTGAAATTGATGTTATATTGTATTACAATATTTTCAGTAATATTATCCGCTTTGAATATTGTATCGTATAAAATTTACAAGAGCTTTCCATGCTTTGTTGTTTCCGATGGCTGTAGAGATATATATAAATGTATCGTATCATAGATACATCAGATTCAGATTTTATGTAATTATAAGTGATTAATAATTACAGGTATATAATTATTTTTTGGTCATTAACTGTACACAATATTAGAAATATAAATAAACATATTATTTTGGTGTTTACAGACTTAATCATAATCATAATACAGGGTGATTTTTTAGCAACTTTCTTTTTGGCAACACTATTTTTGACAGCTCAGCTGTTTTCGTGTAACATGTTACTGTCAAACATGTTCAGTTTGGTCTATAATTTAACCATGAATCGACTTACAAACGAACAACGCTTACAGATTATTAAATTTTATTATCAAAATTCATACTCAGTTCATTCATTCATTCATTCATTTTATGGTCACTTTGGGCGACGTTCTGAGGCGGCTATTCGGAATCTTGTGACTAAATTTAGCACCAAATTTACATTATTGGACATTAAACCACCAAAATGCATACGTAGAGTGCGGACAGAGGAAAATATCGCAACTGTATCCGCCAGTGTTGTTGATGACTGCGAATTATCGATTTATTCGTGAGATACTGGCCGATATGTTGGAGAGAGTATTGGACCCAGCGTATGATCCGTTTAAGGCGTAGCTGCGGTCAACATTTACATGGAATCATCTTTAAACATTGAATTATATAGATCATTCTATCGAATCAAATAAAGATTTCATACATTTCTCTAAATTTTATGTATTTTTTTTTTTAATCAAATCTGAAGGCTCTTAAAAAATCACCCTGTATATATTTGGCAGTCTATAGCTTTACAATATTATCGATTGTATATACTATATGTCATTGCCCATATACATACCATATGTAAAAAAAGCTATGTAAAAATAAAATTAGCCATGACCTAATGTTATTCATATTTTTTTAAAGTTTATCAATTCAAGTGCATTCATATACATACAGTGAGCGACAAAAGTCTACATACAGCGACCATTTCGGCTATCTGACATGTCCAAAAGCATAATGAAAAGAAGTAATGATGCAATTTTGTTTTAAATATGTTTTTATCATTACATAGCAAAAATTATCTTATTTCATTAAAAACTTAACAAGTTATTAACATAAAACGAAAAAAATTCAATGACAAAAGTCTACATACGGCGCGCATTCCACGCTTTTTTTTTGTTGTGTGTTGCGGCGCAATAACGGGAAAGTACCGCTAGTTACATTTTGCTGTTTTGCTTGGTAATAGACATACTTGGATTGCATTTAGTTGTATTTTGGCTATTTCCAGAAGTTCGTGGTTGTGACAATGGCTTCCCGTAAAGAAATATCAATTGATTTGCGAAACTTAGTAGTAAAGTATAGAAATGAAAACAAATCGTAAGGTGAAATATCAAGCTTATTAAATTTAACAAAATCAACAGTTCAAACAATATTCAATAACTACAAAAAAACGAATAGTCTTGAAAATAAACCGCGTAGTGGTCGCCCAAAGAAGCTGAATCGCAGAGATGTATCGTTCATTTTGAAAGAAGTGGATCAAAATCCGAAAGTGGCAGGCACTAAGTTGGCCGCAGAGCTAGCAACTAGGTCAAATACAAATGTGCATCCACGAACAGTTCAAAGAGCCTTGAATAATAATGGGTTTCACAGCAGAACTCCGCGTAGGAAACCGTATATAAGTGAAAAATATCGCAAACTTCGTTTGGAATTCGCGCAAAAGCATTTAGACAAGGGAATTGATTTCTGGAAACGAGTATTATTTACAGATGAGTCAAAATATAATTTATTTGGAAGTGACGGTAGAGCCAAAATTTGGAGAAAGCCAAATACCGCAATGAACCCGAAACACTTAGTTCCTACGGTGAAGCATGGCGGTGGGAGTGTAATGGTTTGGGGCGCTGTCGCTGCATCTGGAGTCGAAAATTTGGTATTTGTGGAGGGTAACATGGATCGCTTTCAATATAAATCTATTTTGAAACAAAACTTAAAAGCATCGGTTGATAAACTATGCCTTGGTGAGAGTTGGATCTTCCAACAGGATAGCGATCTAAAACATACCGCCCACATCGTGAGGGAGTGGCTGCTTTACTACGCTCCACGACAACTGTATTCACCTCCTCAAAGCCCAGACTTAAATATTATTGAACACGTTTGGGAGCTTTTGGAGCGGAAGATACGGAAACATCACATTACTAGTGCCCTAGTACTAAAAGAGAAGCTGCAACAGGAATGGCAACAAATAACGGCCCTTGAAATCGAAAATTTAGTCGTTTCAATGCCCCGACGTTTGCAAGCAGTTATAGATGCTCAACCAAATATTAAACGACGACTTATTGTAACTTTTAGTGCCTTATCAAAGTATTTCCTTTTAATTTTCAAATCGTACGTAGACTTTTGTCATTGAATTTTTTTCGTTTTATGTTAATAACTTGTTAAGTTTTTAATGAAATAAGATAATTTTTGCTATGTAATAATAAAAACATATTTATAACAAAATTGCATCATTACTTCTTTTCATTATGCTTTTGGATATGTCAGATAGCAGAAATGGTCGCCGTACGTAGACTTTTGTCTCTCACTGTACATATAAATAAGTACATTTATATGTACATACATAAGAAATTTTATAAGCAAAGTAAAGATATGGTTTAAGTGTTACATTAGAGTGGCCCTTGACTAGTTACTATTTAATTATCTTAGTATGCTCGTCCACCTATTGTTTCTTTAGTGCGTAAAAAATATGGAATGTTCATAAAAAGGTTTTAATCAAATTTTATTATATGAAAGCAATAATTTCTCTAAATTGTGTGTCTGTAGAAATAACTTCTACAAAATGTGTTTTGCTTGTCGCATTGAAAAAAAAAAACAACCATTTTTGGGAACATTTTTGAACGCGAATTCTAGTTCTCATGGGTCAAAAAAATCAATTTGATAAGAAAAAAACAATAAAAACTACAAAATATCATATTTCGTCTTGAGTTTTGAGGAAAACTGTTTTTTTTTTTCTTCATAAATTTTCTTATCACTTAACCATATCTCGTCTTTAGAGGAGCGAAATTAAGGACTACTCTAATAATTTTTTCCACTGCAAAATTTTCCTCATACATACTTAGCCCTTATTATCATACATACTTAGCCCTTATTATCTCAACCCCTACAATGTTGGGGAATTATTAGAAAATTGTAATTTTTATAAAATTCTCTCCCACCATTGTCAGGGTGCTCCTAGAGAGGTGAAATCGATGACCAACTTCCATTAATTAATGTTTTACTCAGCATGTCTTGGGATGTATTTACAAACTGGCTCTGTTCATTCGAAGTGCTGCCCTAAGAATATGACGTCTGATAAAAGTCACTCTCATCGAAGACAGAATGCTCAAAGAGAGATAAAATATAGCGACCGAGACCCATTAATTAAATTAACATAATTCTAACCTAATATATCGACTAATTAAATCTATAAGCAACTAAAAATCTACAACCAATCTCCTACATTTTCATACCATTTCACCCCTTTAGAAGAAATTCCTGGAAACCAGGTATTTATAGATTTTCGTGGGTTTTTTGTGTTGCTCATTTTAAGAAAAATGTTTAAGAGGTAATACTAATGGGAGTCGGTCTTAAATGTTAGACCCCTAAAGATGATTACTTGGGTTGTTTGTCGATTTGCAGCTGTTTTGGGTTTATTTTGTTGGGGGTAAAGTTAGGGAATAAGTATGTTCAGTGAGAATTTTGTTTGCAAAAAATTAATGGGTGTATATTTTATCCTCTAGAGGTACACTAAACGATCTTGATATATTCCGTCAACGTTTGCAGTAAAGCAAAAAACCATATAATAAATTATTTTCGACAATAATTCATTCGATATTGATGTGCAGTACACCGGCCTAATACCGCAGCAAATCGGAAGTGTCACAATTTAAAAAAGCCGTTCTAGCAAAATGCTGTATAAACATGAACCCGCCAAAGGTTAAAAAAAACGGGAGTTCGTTTGGGAAAAAGTATTATTATTCCGAAAATTTTATAAATCGGTAGGAAAAGTTATATTTTAAAATCATATCGAATATATTTATCCCATGGGAGTTAGAAAAAAAAACAATTTTTCTAAGTAACGGCTACCCTATTGTGCCATGCATTTTTAAATAAGTACTCTGAACTGTATAGAAATTCTTTATTTACGCTGTGGTGTGCAATATTTAAAATGTGGGCAGTAATATTAATACAATAGTATTATCAGTAAATAAATATTTATACATGCGTATAATATATATCCGATACATGTTTACAAAGGAATTAACTCAAAATAAATAAATACAACATTTACAAATGTACATATGTACATATATTATATTTGTAAGAAAATACCTGCATACACAATACTTAAAGTACAGTAGCGATAAAACTGTTTTTGACATTCTACTATTAGATGATAATGACATTGCGAGATATTTACAGATGTTGCAAGAAACAGAAACCTACTTAAATATTGATCAATCGATCAATTAACAAGACCGACGACTATCTATTAATTACATATTTATAAAATTGAACCGCATATACGAGTAGTAGTTGCGGTTTATCAAAAGAACCTTCAATTATAAATAGAATTTCTCACTCCCTCCAATTGATTTACAACATCTAAAGGCATTGGCATATTTGAGACTATGTATGTCCTTAATCTTTTGATTATGAATTGAATATTCTAAATATAATTTGTATGAGTAAGATACTAAAAATAAAAAATTAACTTGTTTTAATACTGAATAGAATTAACATACTGATAAGAGGGTGATGATTTACCTTTAGCAATATTGAAGCCCTACGAGGGCGGTCCCACAACTACCCGACCTTACATTTAGGTGGCGGCAGTAGTTTGAAAAAAATTACTTTGGTGAAAAGTGTCAATCTTATAAAACATATGTTTTAAGTTTGAAGGCGCCACGTTGTTTAGTTACTTACTTACTTACTTATGTGGCCATAACAACCGAATATCGATTTAGGCCGAAAATAAAATGCTTCGCCAGCCATCTCTGTTCTTCGCTAGCTGGCGCCAGTTAGAAATTCCAAGCGCCGTCAGGTTCTCCAGTACTTGGTCTTTCCACCGGAGGTTTGGTCTTCCTCTTTTGCGTCGTCCTCCAGCGGGTTCCGAATATAACACCTTCTTAGCTGGAGCGTGTTTTTCCATTCGCTCGACATGACCTAGCCAGCGCAGCCGCTGGATTTTGATGCGCTTTACTATGTCAATATCGGCATACAGCTCGTACAGCTCATGGTTGTACCTTATTCGGTACTCGCCACCAACGCAAATAGGTCCAAAGATCTTGCGTAGGACTTTTCTCTCGAAAACTCCAAGTATTCGCTCATCCGAGGTGGAAATTGTCCAGGCTTCAGCGCCATATGTTAGGACGTTGTTTAGTATTTTTTTTTTTTTTTTGGAGCCATCGAAAGTTAACGACCTCAGTGAATTTATAAACATAGAAAAAATTGGTCACCGTTATGTAATTCAATACTTTCATTTGAAAGGTCTCAGTCCAACGAACATTAAAGCCGAATTAGATTCTACTCTGAGGGAGTCTGCTCCTTCGTTTGCGACCATAAAATATTGGGTGGCAGAGTTTAAACGAGATCGTACGAGCTGCCAAGACGAACACCGTAGTGGTCGACCAATTGAAACCACAAAATGATATTGGATGATCGCCGGCTGAAGGTGCGTGAGCTAGGTGAAATTACAGGCATTTCAAAAAGTGCTATACATCGTATAAAATATACATCGTATATTGACCGAAAATTTGGAGATGAAAAAGCTGTGTGCAACATGGGTGCTACTGCGATGGCCAAAATCAATGAGTTAAAGCTCGAATTGCTTCAGCACTCACCTTATTCGCCAGATTTAGCTCTTTGGGATTATTTTCTATTTCCAAATTTAAAAAAACGGCTTGGTGGTAGAAGATTTGCAAACAATGAAGAGGTGGAGTCTGCGGTAGATGGCTATTTTAATGAGCTAGACAGTTCATACTATAAACAGGGTATCGAAGCTATAGAATATCTGAGAAAAGTGTATAGAGCTAAAAGGAGATTATGTTGAGAAATAAAAAAAAATTTTTGCCAAATTGTTGTTGTTTTCTTTGTTAGGTTGCGTAGTTCTGGGACCGCCCCTGTATATATCCTACATCTAGAAAAGGAATTATCTCGATTTGTGGTTAGCGTCTGCAAACACTGTAAATATAAGTCGTTCGGAAGTACAATTTTTGTATGGCAAGTAAGTAGACGTGATTTTCATGCTATTGCGTCTATTTTTGAACTCTTCAATTCTTTGGTAATAATAGGCTCGATGTAGGGTATCAAAATTCGTTATGTAGGACACTTATCAGCACACATACAGTCAGTCATTGGCATAAAAGGGCCACATCTCTATGCCCCTCTCATTGCCTCGTCACTAGGCAACCACCAATGAAATTTAACAACCTTACAACAGGTTGTATAGGTATATATAATACAATTGGATGAGCACATGAATAGCAACGATTACATTTCATACCATAACCATGTACTATACATAGTTGATTTGTGAGAGGCTTTATCAAAATAGCATTTAAATTAAATTCAACAGGTAAATTACATCAAAGAATAAATATATTATGTATATGTTTTCATGAGCTCATGTACAAAAATTAATCAACTTAATGGTGAAAAACAGAGCAATGAGACAGGAAGTAAGAAGATTGCTTTTGATTGGTTATTTGCTGTTAGATGCGGCAAAAGTGGAGAACTTATGTTATGTACATATGTTTGTATATGTAAGTAAATGGGTTTATTATAAAAATCAATAAATTTCACCTGTTCTCTCATCGTTTAAGTATACATTGTATGTACATGAATACACTAACAATATGTTTTTTGAGAGGAAAGTAATAAATTATTTTCAATGCTGAGATTTAATTGCATATAAATTTCACTTTCATATACATATAATTTCATGCATATTAAAATTATCAAGTACATAAGTGCATATTACAATAATAATGATATATCCTGTAATATTCATGTTGAATTAATAAAGAATTAAAATTGATGCTTTTTTTATTATTTGGGTTTAAATATGGACTGCGATAAGAAAAAAGTGAGTTCAGAAAACGATCTTAGAATCGCCCCTCTGCCGTATGATTGATCAAACAAACAATCAATCAAAAGAGAGAGAGTGACATTGGAGCAAGGACATAATCCTTGTTCATCAAGTGGATCACACGAAACAAGATTGAGGTCTGTTAAAGGATATTAGCCCTACGGCTGATACCTCTGAGGGCCATCGAAGCTGATGAGGGTTTTCGTTTGGCAGAGACCTGTCGAATTTGTCCATTGTAGTAGGTATTTGTCGTGGTAATGTTTTTCTATCATAGCTTTGGCCGATGCTGTCCGATTGATACCCTTCACAGATTTACCATGACCATCTTTTATGCTGTAAAGGAATTCTTGGGTATTATTATAAAAACATATTATAAAACAGTAGGCGTAGGCAGTGTCTTTGTATTGGAGCTATATTAAATAGTGGGAGTGCACGCCCATTTTCCGCGAAATTATTCTCTTCTAGAATAATAATCTATGTGACAAATATGGTTGTCATAGACGAAAGACTACCAAGTTATGGTGGTTTTAAGGTAAACCATTTGCGATTTTGTATGGGAGATATATTAAAGAGAGGGCGGTGGCTCGCCCTTTTCTCGTAAACATTATTTCTATCTTAATTTACGTATGAAATAGTTCGTAAGTCCTTGCGATTTAAAGTTTAGAAGTTGACGATTAATGTCCATTTCTTGTAAGATTATTAAAAAATAAAAACATAAATATGTGTCGCTTATAAACACCGAAGAGCTCTTTGGCGAAGCATTTCTTCCATTACTGTTATGCTTGTTAAAGTTTTTGGACAGTATTAGAAGGAACATACTTATATTTTAGCCGGTTCCAAACGGCAGAACGCTCTTGCGACATTACTTTTTCTCAGCTTTGTCGCAGAGTTCTTTTAAAAGTTTTTCCATGGCAAATTATTACTGCCGGAATAATTGCCAATTGCTTGCCGACAAGTGGGAACCGTTCGAAAGAAAAATCTTTTCGATATTAAATTTGTTATGCTTCAGCCGGGGATTGAACCCACGACCTACAGATCAGAAGACCAACACACTACGCACTGAGCTACGGCACCCACTAAAATATTAATTCACATGCTCCATTTAGTTGTTCTATACAAAATAGTACTTAAGTTGTGGCGATTTAAAGTTTTATAAAACTCCGAGACTGCGTATGGGTGCTGCATTTAGAAATGGGGGTGTGTCCCCAATAGCTTGTGAGATTATTAGCCAATAAAATATTAACCCACATGTCCAATATAATTATCCTAAGCGAGAGACTACCTAAATTATGGCAATTTAAAATGTAAAAAAAGCTACAGTAAACAGTGGGCGTTGCTCATCAATTTTCTGTGAAATTATTATGTAGTAAAATATCAATCTACAAGTTAAATATTGTTCCTTCAAATGGAATATTAAGTGAGTTATTATGGTAAAACAGTTTTTTTTTTAATTCCAAGGTTAGAAACTTTGATTGCTGCCCATTATCGTGCGAACCAGTCAGATCACAAACAGTAAGACTGCCGGAAGGAGAGATGAATGGACGGAAGAATGGAAGGATCACACAAAAGCTACAAACTTTCGTCAACAAATGCCTCCGTATCATCTGTAGAATATTCTGGCCGAACACCATCAGCAACGACGCGCTGTGGAAACTAACGAACGAAGAACCCGCCCTGTTGTAAATCAAAACCAGAAAGTGGCGATGGATAGGTCACACGCTTAGAAAACCTGCAGATAGCATTATAAGAATGGCACTAGAATGGAACGCGCAAGGGAGTAGACGTCGAGGTCGGCCAAAAAAACTTGGAGTAGATTGATATTGCGGGAGCTAACCGATGTTAACACAACTTAGGACGGCGCAAAAATAACAGGGCAGAACCGTGTATGATGAAAGAATCTTGTTGAGGCCCTATGCTTCCAAGAGTGAATATGGAAAAAAACATATTATTGTATATGAAACATCGGCTAATAGAAATATAATTTTTGTCTGTTACACTCCGTGGACCCATTCAATGTAACTACATACTATATATTCACATTCTTAGTGGAAAGATATGTACTTCACTTTATCTTCATTTGATTTACACTTTCGTATACAATATACAATGTAATAATATACGTATACGTCTAGTGATCCAACCATACAATATTTATATTTTATATATGCTCTATGCAAATATTCAAGAGATGAGAAGTAATTTAGTTATATAGAATTTCAACGATTATCCCCACTTGTAGAGCTATAAATAGAATTCATTTTTGCGACCGAAAATTGCCCAACTCTTTTTTTTTCCTGATTATAACAATACACATGTATGACGTCTCGATGTTGTTGCTGTTACTAGTACATATTATAGCTTCATATTATACCTTATTTATTTGTCTATATAAATACACATGTCAGTATCATAATAATGATACACATACATATATGAGTTAGTGTGTGTGTGTGTGTGTGTCTGTTAGTTTATGTAAATACATATTTTCTTTCTTAGGTAGTAAATTCACAAAATCAAATTGACATGACGGTTTGCCATTTAATCAAGTGTGAAGGTTTGCTTTAATATTTATTTAGTTTTTTGAGATATTCTATCATTAGTATGTCGTTCATCAAAAGCCAGGATTGTGGCATATGATCATTAATATAAAATAATTTGTATTTCTGTGTAAAAATTATACTCAAAAAGATTATACTATCGAAATAAAGAAATACAATAAATGAAACACATCACTTTGACTTTCCTATATCCGTCTATTGAGTGTTTTTGCTTCCTCTGCTCCCTCCATACCCAAAATGCGAATATTTACATACGTATAAATGAGTAGGTACAATATAACAACAACATAATACGAGAAAAAGTGAAACCAGAATGTAGGATAAATAGAGAAATACATAATAAAAGGTATGGGTAGGTTATGTTATGAAATAAAACGTATAGAATTAAATAACTAGTAGAATAATATGCCAGATTGTACTAGTAATTATTACGGCAATTATTAGCAAACAATCAACCGAGTATTACTAATTGGTGAGCA
This sequence comes from Megamerina dolium, assembly GCA_963854835.1. Taxonomy (NCBI): domain Eukaryota; kingdom Metazoa; phylum Arthropoda; class Insecta; order Diptera; family Megamerinidae; genus Megamerina; species Megamerina dolium. The sequence goes on from OY978527.1 coordinate 66,273,365, forward strand.
ATTTCACAGTGAATAAATGTAAATGATGTAGATAGATTCTATTGGCAAAAAAAAAAAAATAGTTGCAATTAAATAAATGAAATGCAAATGAAACACGTATGCAGCATGTTTGCAAATTAAGTACAAATACCTTCTAGTATTGTGGGTTTATCAGGTGTCCCACCACCGCCAGGTGTCGTTCCACCACCACCACCACCACCGTCTTTACTATGACGGTCCATCTTTTTGGTTGAGCTCCGTGTTCTTTTCCACTTCTCCAGTTTTGCAAATATTTTTGGTTTTTATGTTTTGTTTCGTTTTACACTTATCTCCTTTAGCTGCACTGATTTAATTACTGCTAATATAAAATTTAATGCTTTTGAATTTCACAATAGTCGCTTCGGAAAAAAACACGTATCTGTTTCTTTCCAGTCTCTTGCCTTCTATGTATAAATAATTATATCAATGAAGAAAAATAAAATATGTATATGTAATATATAAAATTAACTGAATCATAATATATTTAATTCTTCTTTTCTTTTTGTTATTGTTGCTATTTATTCCTTATCACACATACACAACGAATGTGATTTTGGATTTAGATCTTTTTTCACCAATTGAATTTTTAGCTTTTCACTGGTCACAAATGCACAATACCGTTTTGTACGCCCCGAAACAAGTTTACCTTTTTTACGTTGTTGTTGTTGTTGTATTTAAATTTATCTATATTTACATTTGCATTTGCAAAATTTCAATATTCGCGCTCGCATATATTACGACGAACTGCTCCATACAAAGTCGTTTACTCTTCTGTTTTGTTATTATTTTGTTTTTGGCTGATAAAATAGACATTTGTGAAACATCGTTAGTCTGTAGTGTATTTATAATATACAGACGATATAGCATTCGCGACTTGTATGCGGCGCCGCATTCCACACTAGCACTTGTAAAAATTTTCTCTTTTGCTTGTGAAAACTTCTTTGTTATTATTGGTTTTATTGCTCTGTGATTTCCATTTTTAACACGATTTTATTAGCTTCACTTTTCCCTCATATACTATACTCTTGCTCAGCTGCTTTGTGCATAATTATGTTATTGGATTATGCACATTATCCTATTTCAATTACTTATTTATCTACAATATATTAATACTGTATAACACACATAATTTTTTATTAAAATTTTTAATTACCATAATTTGGAGAACAAACGTTGCAAAATATGCAGTCAAAATGAATAAATTTTCATTAAATCCACTTTACTGCGCAGAAAAGTATTAAATCAAAATATAAATGTCATCATCAGCTGTTTGTGGTGACAATTCATTTACATCTGCAATTGACATTTGTTATTGCAAGAACGTCACGTCGTCATGTTGAGTGATTATGTATTCCGTATTGAGTCGTTCATTGTATACGTTCGACAGAGATATAGAGGAATAATCAGAATACTTAAATTAATGATGAAATGGGTTAATAATGATTATTTTCCCCCAACACATTTGCAAAAAATTTCGAAATGGCCAGAATTAATATATTTAGAGAGTCAATAAGAACGGAATGGGCATATTTATTAAAACAAGATTTTCTATGAGAAGTTACAAGAAGTTATGTACATCTAAGATATAAAGATTGAAATCCCGGAGCCTATCGCGACGAAATATGAAACTGGTTACAGAAGTTTATAGTAAAAACATACTTTCCAAATAAAAACATTTTTTTATTTCATATTTTTCAATTTTTTAATTACATTCCTTTCTTGCAATTGGGTCTCAAAATGAAAAACCTTTATATGATAAGAAAAACACAAAAATTAAATTTTTAAGTCTTTATCAAGACTATTTATTATTGGTTTTGTATATTTTACAAGGTTTCTTTTAACAATATATTTATTTATTGTCATTAAAGAGACATTTTTGTACTTTACTGTTAAATGAAATTCAAAATAAAAATCCAAATTATTATTCAACTTAAATCAACTAAAATAATATACAGGTAGACTAATGAATACATGAACAATTACTTTACTTTATATCTTGCACCATAAATTTCTTATGGAATTCACAATGTACTGAATCATTAATACAATGTGATTCTTTCTGCGGTTCAGTACGGGCACAATTTTGAAAGACAACATCATCGTTCCAACGACGTTTCACCTTTAAATCACCACCACCACCTCATGTAAGTTTAGCAGCTGCGAGGCTCTTCCTGAAGCATAGTTCATTAGAGGGTTTGTCGAAAGAATATTTTCCCTACGCATATGTTCATCAGCCTTTTCTTTTCGTGCCGTTTCTTGCATGCGTTCTTGTTTAATCTTCCTCAATGCCGCCAACAAAACTGCAGCATCGTCTTCATCATCTGAATCACTACAACTTTCGGAACTATCATTATCCAGGGGATCATCAGCGTCTAGATTGATTGCTCCTGCTTGTTGATCTAATTTTCGTCGTTTACTGCTATTACCACTAGTACGGCTACTGTTGTTGTTGCCGCTCAGATCCTTCTCTCCACGTCCGGTACCACCATGTGCAGGATCAAATGTTGGTCGTGCTGCTGTAGTCATCTTATATATTTGTACACAAATTATTTGGTATTTGCAGAACAATGCGTGCGACTCGTACGGAATTCAGAACACCCATGATTAACGAATATAGGTAATCGTCAGTTGTAATTTGCAAAAGCAGTTAGAGATATGCATGTCCACTCATGTTGTTTCATTTTCATGTTTATAATAGTGTTGCCAGGTGAGCTGTAACTTTATCAAGCAAATGTATGATAAAAATTTATTTATCTATTAATTTATCTATTTTGCAAAGTGGAAATGATATCCTCACAAAAATAAAATTTTTGAAAAAGTACGTAAACGGAAAAGTAGTAAAAATTGAAACTGATTTTAACATTTGTTGTTGTTATTTTACATGCTACAAATTATTACTAGTACTTTTCTCTCTCGTTGCAGATTTTTTGTAAACTAGTAATAATTTGTTATAAGTTGCAGTACGTGAACAAACTAATCATCATCAGATATTTATTGGAAAACCAGTAATGATTATCAAGTATACATATAACCAATTGATTTTGACACTTGTAGTTGTTTTTGTATATGCCGAAAATTATTACTACTAGAAATTTTACTGCTTCAATTCACCTCATCAGAATAAGGAAACAAAAGAAAGCATTTCCGTATTTTTGCTGCTACTAGCTAGCTAATTTTTCTAGTAGAAAAGTCTATGCACATGCACCTTTTATCTATGCACATATTCAAGACATGGAAAGTAATATATGTAGTTATATAGAATTTTACCGATTATCCCGCCTTGTAGCTATAAATAGCATTCTCTTTTGCGGCCGAAAATTGCCCAACTGTTTTTCTGATTATAAGAATACACAATACTGTATGTGGTCTCCATATTGTTGCTGTAACTAAAAGAAAAGTTGCAATTATTGTAAATAAATGAATTGCAAATGAAACATGAGTTCAATTACATTCTAGTATTGTGAGTTTATCAGGACCGTCTTTACTATGACGGTCCATACTTTTGGTTGAGCTACAAGTTCTTTTCCACTTCTCCAGTTTTGCAAATATTTTTCTTTTTTATGTTTTGCTTCGTGCTACACTTATCTATTTGGTTGTTCGGATTTAATTACTGCTAATCTAAAATTTACTGGTTTTGAATTTCACCAATTGCATGATAAGGAAATACAAATATATTTTAAAGTCATTATGAAGACCATGTCTAAAATGTATTTTATAGTTATTGTATATTTTACAATGTTTTCTTTAATAAGTTTATTTATTTATTGTAATTAAAGTGAAAATTTGTGTACTTTACTGAGAAATGAAATTCAAAATAAAAATCCGAGTTATTATAAAATATCAACTTAAATCAGGGAAAGTAATATATAGGTAGACTAATGTATGTATGATCAATTTGTTAACGTTATTGTTTTACTTTATATATTTCTCCATAAACTTCTTGTGAAATTCACAACGTAGTGAATCATTAATAAAATGTGATTTCTTCTCTGGTTCTGTACGGGCACAATTCTTAAATACAACATCATCATCCCAACGACGTTTCACCTTTAAATCGCCACCTCCCGTAACTTTACCAGCTGTGGCGGCTGTTCCTGGAGCATAGTTAATAAGAGGATTACCCGATAGTATATTTTCCATACGAATACGTTCATCATCTTGTTTTTTCTCTTGTTCTTTTCTTGCCGTTTCTTGCATACGTTCTTGTTTGATCTTATTCAATTCTGCCAACAAAGCTGCAGTATCATCTTCACCATCTGAATCACTACCACTTTCGGAACTATCATTATCCACGGGATCATCAGCGTCTAGATTGATGGGTCCTACTTGTTGATCTAGTTTTACACGTTTACTGCTACCTCCACCAGTACTGCTACTGCTGTTGCCACCGCCGCTGCCAGCATTGTTTGCTTCGATGGCTTTACGTACTATTGAGGGTAAGGTTTTGTTTGGACGTTGCTCACGTTCACGTTCTTCTAATTCCTTGCGGAAATCACGGTTACGTAGCTCATCGGAAGTACCTTGGCCAGTTTCTCTATGGAATAACAAATAAATAAAAGTATTATTAGTTATTTATTAAACAATAATTAATATTTTAAGCATAACTTTTAAACAAATTTTTCTACCTGTATTTGAGTTTAGTATGCCCAGGCAAATCTCTGGAAGAGTACTGTTTACTCAAAGCACTCAGATCTTTCTCTCCACGTCCGGTACCACCACGTGCAGGATCAAATGTTGGTCGTGCTGCTGTAGTCATTTTATATATTTGTACACAATTTATTTGGTATTATACGGAATTCACAACACAAACGATCTCTTGCTTAATATAGGTAATATAGATAAACGTCAGTTGTACGTTTGGCAAAAGCGTAGTAAATTTCCACGTTTCATTTCCATGTTTATGATAGTGTTGCCAGATGAGCTTTAATTTATGAAGAAAATGTATGACAAAAAATTTATTTATCTCTTAATTAATTTATTCACATTGAAATGGGGAAATTCTCATCTAAACAAAGTCGTAATGCATAACTGCATAGTTACGAAGCGTATTCTTATACAATTGCCGATTGAACTGTGCCAATTATAAATTTCAAAATATTAAAAATTCCAAATGTCCAAATATGAAATATAATGGATAAATATTGGAAATCAGATAAAATATGTGAAAACACATCCTACTCCATTTAAGCACTTTTTTAAATGACGAAAATGTCCAACAATATCTCAGTGTGTTTTCTTTACAAACATGGCAAATAAATAAATGTAGCAGTAATTTTCACCTTATATTACGATAATATTTTTGAAATTCTTGACCAAATAATTTAATTGAATGCTAGGGTCTATTGCACCTATTGTATCATTGTCTATTGTACATATCTTTGTAAAATTGTTATACACAAAATTTGGTTAGTAATATAACAAGACAAGCCGAAGCTTGATCAATTTCCACCTCAGATGAGATAATGCTCGCAGTTTTTGAGAGAAAAGTCCTACGCAAGATCTTTGACCTATTTGAGTTGGTGGCGAGTATCGAAGAAGCTATGAGCTATATGTAGACACCGACATACTTACTTACTTATGTGGCCATAACAACCGAATATCGATTTAGGCCGAAAATAACATGCTTCGCCAGCCATCTTTGTTCTTCGCTAGCTGGCGCCAGTTAGAAATTCCAAGTGCCGTCAGGTTCTCCAGTACTTGGTCTTTCCACCGGAGGTTTGGTCTTCCTCTTCTGCGTCGTCCTCCAGCGGGTTCCGAATATAACACCTTCTTAGCTGGAGCGTGTTCTTCCATTCGCTCGACATGACCTAGCCAGCGCAGCCGCTGGATTTTGATGCGTTTTACTATGTCAATATCGGCATATAGCTCGTACAGCTCATGGTTGTACCTTATTCGGTACTCGCCACCAACGCAAATAGGTCCAAAGATCCTGCGTAGGACCTTTCTCTCGAAAACTCCAAGCATTCGCTCATCCGAGATGGAAATTGTCCAGGCTTCAGCGCCATATGTTAGGACAGGCATGATGAGAGACTTGTAGAGTGTAGTTTTCGTTCTTCGAGAGAGGGCTCGACTTTTCAATTGCTTACTCAGCCCAAAGTAACACCTGTTAGCAAGAGTTATCCTACGCATGATCTCCAAGCTGACGTCATTACTGCTGTTAATGCTGGTTCCAAGATAGACAAAGTCCCTTACTACTTCAAAAGCGTAGTTGTCAACAGTGACGTGCTGTCCAAGACGCCGGGACTCTTTGTTTGTTGACACTAGATACTTCGTCTTGCCCTCGTTCACCGTGAGACCCATCCGACGCGACTCTCTTTCCAACTCTGAGAATGCTGCACTGACTGCTCGCGTGTTCATGCCGATTATGTCAATATCGTCGGCATACGCTAACAGCATGACACTTTTGTTGAAGATAGTGCCATTATGTCGTAGATCAGCAGCTCGTATTATTTTCTCCATAATAAGATTGAAGAAGTCGCACGATAACGAATCACCTTGTCTGAAACCCCGTTCGGTATTAAACGGTGCGGAGAGGTCCTTCCAAATTTTCACTGCACAACGGGAGTTATGCAGTGTCATTCTACAAAGTCGAATGAGCTTTGCAGGAATACCGAACTCAGACATTGTTGCGTAGAGGTAATCCCTTACCGGACTGTCGAAAGCGGCTTTATAATCAACAAATAGGTGGTGTGTGTCGATCTGTTTTTCTTGGGTCTTCTCCAGGATTTGGCGCAGTGTGAAAATCTGGTCGATGGTGGATTTACCAGGTCTGAAGCCACACTGATAAGGTCCAATCAGGTTGCTGAGCATAGGCTTCAACCTTTCACACAGTACGCTCGATAGAACCTTGTATGCGATGCTCAGGAGACTTATTCCACGGTAGTTGGCGCAAATTGTGGGGTCTCCTTTTTTATGTACAGGACAGAGAACACTGAGCCTCCAATCATCAGGCATGCTTTCATCCGACCATATTCTGCTTATGAGCTGGTGCATGCGGGTGAGCAGCTCATCGCCTCCGGTCTTAAACAACTCGGCAGGCAGGCCATCAGCACCTGCAGCTTTGTTGTTCTTCAGCCTTAAAATGGCCGTTTCAACCTCGTCATAGTCGGGTGGTGGAACATCAACACCATCATCTGTAATTGGGGTTATCGGGCAATCTCCTCCACTGGCGGAATTGTTCGTAGCATCGCCATTCAGTAACGTGGAGAAGTGTTCCCTGGCGGCGTCGTGACACTCCTGATCATACCACTCATTCCTCAGAGGCCGGTAGTAACCGATTACCTCCTCGGCAGCAGTAGTCATGGAGTGGGATATATGTGTCCACCGTGCGCATGTATCATCAAGTTGGGGAGTGTTCTGCATAAGCAGATCCGATAGTCGAGTGGAAAATGCATCTGCTGTCTCTGGTGATCGCAGCTTACTGACGTCGAGCTTTCTCTGTGTGGGACTTCTCTTGTTATTTGCGACACATAAGCGTGTGCGCACCTTAGCTGCAACAAGGTAGTGATCCGAGTCGATGTTGGCACCACGGATCGATTTCACGTCCATCACACTGGAAGCATGCCTTCCGTCAATCACCACATGATCAATTTGGTTTCTTGTACGATGATCTGGAGACAGCCATGTCGCTTTGTGGATGTCGAGATGCTGGAATCTGGTACCACCAATTACCATGTTTCGTGCTGCGGCGAAGTCGATCAGCCTCATTCCGTTATCGGAGGTGTTCTGGTGGAGGCTGAATTTTCCGACAGTTGGACCAAAGGTACCTTCCTTGCCCACCCTGGCATTAAAGTCGCCAAGCACGATTTTGATATCGTGGCGGGGGCAGCGGTCATAAGCTTCTTCGAGGCGCTGAAAGAAGCTCTCCTTGGTCACATTGTCCTTCTCATCCGTCGGAGCGTGGGCACATATAAGGCTGATGTTGAAAAATTTTGCCTTGATGCGGATTGTGGCCAGCCGTTCGTTCACAGGCGTGAACTGTGAGACAAGATGTCGTAGTCTCTTGCTGACCAAAAATCCACATCCTAATTCGTGCCTTTCAGCATGGCAACTGTAGTAGATATCACAGGACGCTCTTTTGGAGCAGCCCTGTCCTGTCCATCGCATTTCCTGGAGAGCGGTGATGTCAGCTCTGTATTTTTTATTTGGCATAGTAAACATAAAAATTCTGCGGCTGCGCTAGCTAGGTCATGTGGAGCGAATGAAAGAACACGCTCCGGCTAAGAAGGTTTTTTATTCGGAACCCTTTGGTGGAAGAGGCAGATCTAACCTCAGGTGGAATAAATAAATGTCATTTCTGCTATTGTGTGATATAGGCGTCCAGACAATTATAAACACAACACACTTCTTAGCAGCCGCCGTTAGTGTCGTTTCGTGCTCAGTTTTGTTTAAAATTGTCGAATTTACTGTCTTCGAATTATCAAAGATAGTGCCGAAGAAATTAAAGAATTATGAATATATTAGCAAAAAAGTGTAAATGTATTGCTATTGTCTTGGAAAAATTGTCATATAAACCCCATGTAAGGCACCATATCATAATAGCTTACATATTTTATTAGAAGTATTTTTAATGTTCATAGTCCGGCAACACTGGTAGACACTGTAACTAATGACTAAAACAGGGTAGTTATGCTTTGAAAAAGAAGCATAAAAAATGTGAAAACATTTTATTGATTTAAGAATTTTCTCATTTAACTAAAATCTAAAACTATTGGTTTGTTCACGTACTTTTGGAATAATAGTGCGATTAGTTAACACGGAGAGCTCAGTCCATATGCTATATAAAGAAGTAGGAAAGAGATAGCTAGAATTAGTATAAAATAAAAATATCATAGAATGAAAAGAGAATGACTATCATATGGTCCGTTTAAAATCTAATTTCTACAGATTGCAACGTTACGTTACCAGACAATACGTTTTGACTAATCGCTCTTATGGCTTTTGTATGAAATAAATCGGAACAGCTGATCCGTTACGATACAGCTACCGATACGTGTTGACTAATCGCACTATAAATCTTGCAACTAGAGAGTAAAAGGAAAATTGAGAAATATATTCTCATAAAGAGGAAATTTTAAGAAAAAGTACGTGAACGGAAAACCAATAAAAATTATCAAGTAGATTTCTTGGTTTTTTTTTTTTTACAATCATGGCAGATACAAAATAGAAATGAGGTGGACGTAATAATATAGCAGTAACAGTAACAAACAATATTCTCAAAAGATACTCTAAAGTTTAGCGTGGACATGAACCACATAGGAAAAAGGTTGCAAAAAATAAAACAAATATTTTTAAAGATGAGAATGATGATGAAGATTAAAATGAAAATCAAAATGATAAAAATTATTGAAAATTTATATCTATTTAAAAAAGTCTAAATAAAATTAAACAAATTTCAATTTTCAAACTGACAGAAAAGTGTGGTAACATATTAGCAACAAGGAAATAGCAAAATACAAAAACAATAACATTGTTTACGATGGAAGTAGGTGATACTTTTGTGTTCAAATTCAATTTAAACTGAAATCAAAATGCTACTTTTGTTAAGTTAAGCAAATAAAACAAGTTGCTTAAGTAAATAACGCAAATATATCAAATTGATGGTCATATTATGAAATGTAACAACGTCACCTGTTTTCTTCTTCTTCAAAATAACAACAACAACAACAAAAACATTAATAAATAATTAATAAAAATTGACCGATTTACATTTGATTGTACTATATTTTGAACTGTAGATGAACGTCTCCATAACTCCTTGTTCACACATTCGTAAACGCACACACACACATACACATATTAATATAAAATGTGCATATAGGAAAACCAATTCGCTGACCAAAGTGTGAAACCGCAGAAAAATATCGGTAGCGAATTGTTAACAATACCACCACCAACAACAACAACAAGAACAATCCCGAAAATAATCATAATCATTATCAGGCTCTTAGTAGCAAATGCAAATACAATATATGTATGTATGTACATACATAATCTACAATTTGTTGCGTTTTCAGCTACTTATTTATATCTACATATATGTACATACATATAAAAGAATATGTTTATTTAATATACATTGCTGCCGGCAACGCCGACTCCGCAGTAGTTAACCTCCAATGTTAATATTGAGAGATAAAATCAATTTTAAAATCAAATTCAATTGTTTCGTGACCATTCATCCGTGTTTCTATCTGAATATTCGCGATCAGTTCTTCGTGTGTAAATATATTTTATACAAATTGGTACATTTCCCAGTAGGAGCATTTTAATATATTGTATAATACATCAGTGCAATGAAGTTAGAATTGCAGTCTGATTTCAAACCCCACAAAAAATGTATTTGGCCATACCGAAAATATTTGAAGAAGAAGAAACAGAGACATTATTCTATTAAGACTGATGCAATTTCTATCCTTTTTCCTTATGTATTATCAATGATAGAATATTGTTCAACTATTTCCAACTGGCAGACTTGGAATTCAATCTGCAATGGGGCAATTCCTTTGCACTCATGCTTCGCTTTGCACTCATGCTTCGCGAAAGTCACCAATAAGAGTGGACGTGTTTCTTTCGATTTTTAGAAAAAAAAAAGAAAAAAAACAAATAAAATAATATAATTTGCAAACATTTTGATTATAATATGAGTGTTCAACGCTCTCCTCTCCGGCAACGGCAATCGCCTGTTAATGTGTGTGTAAACAATAATTTGCAATCACCCGCGCAAACCCCCCCGATAAGTGCATTATCAAATAAAACAGTTGATACACACTGCACAAGTGAAAGTAACAGTGCAAATCTTTTGCCTGCACATATTAAAAATTCATCAAATTTTGCAACAACAATAAATACAGACAAAAAAAATAATTTGTTCTATCGTGATATACTATCTCCCTCTATACCGTGGAGTGTACAATGTGCTTCTCCTGCTGTAACACCAACAGCTACAACATCAAAGCAATCAAATAACGGCACTTCTACTGAAGTGCATAACCCAGTAGTTAAAGCAACTAGTGCGATGACTAATAAAGAACCAGTTGCTGTTCAAACTGGTATTGATCGCTACATTACTGTAGTAAAGCGAAAGAGAAGTCCGCAAAATTCAAAACAAATGAATTCAACAAAAATTCAAAAGCAGAACACTGTCCCTATTAGTTCGGAAAATAGATACGCTCTGCTTTCAGGTGATGAAAGTGACGAAAATATTATCTCCAAGAAAAATTTCAAACCCCCACCCATTTTCTTGAGAGAACGCAACTCAGATAAGTTGATTTCTAGAATTACAAGTCTTATAGGACCAAAGAATTTCCATGTTGTTCCTATTCGCAAAGGCCAAATTGAGGAAACAAAAGTGCAAATCTACAGCGAAACTCATTATCGCAAAGTAATAGAGGAATTTGATGCTGTAAAAAAGAATTACTACACATATCAGCTAAAAAGTAGTAAGGGCTTAATCGTTGTACTCAAAGGCGTCGAACCCAACGTTGATATTAACGAAATCAAACTTGCCCTTCAGGAAGAAGGGTTTCAAGCCAAAACAGTGTTCAACATTCTCAACAAGAGCAATATACCTCAACCGTTATATCGTATTGAGCTTCAGCCTGAAACAAAACCCCTAAAAAAAGGTGAAGTACACCCCATATATAAAATTCGATATTTATTGCATCGCAAAATCACAATCGAAGAACCCCATAAGAGAACTGGACCTCCTCAGTGCAGCAACTGCCAAGAATATGGACATACTAAGACATATTGTACCCTGCCAGCTGTTTGTGTGATTTGTGGAGATCTCCATAAATCAAACATATGCCCAAAATCTAAAGGCGATGCTAGCATGAAAAAATGCAGCAATTGTGGAGGTAATCACACCGCAAATTATAGAGGTTGCCCAGTATATACAACCCTAAAGCTAAATTTCTCCGCTAGCAATCAACCTCTAAAACCAGTTGAGCAAACTCAGATAGCCAACTCAAGTAAGAGACAAAATATTGATGCAACACAATTCTTCTCTGCAATCCCAAACAAGAATCAAACCAATTCATACGCTAGCGTGTTAAAACAAAACCCACACCAACAAAGCAATGTAAATAATGAGCAGAAACACTCACTGCCCACCCAACAGCCAAGTACCCTTGAACATTTGCTTCAAACATTGATTCAGAATATGAACCAATTCATGAACTCAATGCAAACAATGATGCAAGAAATGATGAAAAATCAATCGATGTTACTCCAAACATTGCTATCCAGACCATGAGTTGTCTCAAGATATGCCACTGGAACGCCAACGGCTTAAGCCAGCACCGTTTGGAGCTAATTAAATTCCTTGAATCCAGCCAAATCGACATAATGATGATATCTGAGACCCATTTCACTGACAAAAATTGCTACCAAATACCATATTACAAACTGTACACCACAAATCATCCGCATGGTAAGGCACGCGGAGGAACTGCCATATTGATAAAAAGCAGAATAAAACATCATGTTCTTGAAGATTTTAGTAGCGTCTACTTGCAAGCAACATCTATATGTCTGGAAGAATACATCTCTAAGCTAGTAATATCTGCGATATACTGTCCCCCAAGATACAGTATTACCGAACAGCAATATAAAGAATTTTTCTCAACTCTTGGTAGCAAATTCTTGGTTGCTGGCGATTTCAACGCCAAACACACTCACTGGGGCTCCCGATTAATAACTCCAAAAGGCAAAAGACTATGTTCAATCATCACTAACCACGGCTACGATGTTATTTCAAATGGTCAACCGACATATTGGCCGACGGACAAGAGGAAAATACCCGATCTCATAGACTTTGGAGTCGCCAAAGGTTTGCAGATGGAAAATATCTCCACAGAGTGTAATTATGATCTATCATCTGACCACTCACCCACGGTAATATCTATAAAATCACCAAGCCCCCAAAGCAATTGCGTTAGAAAGAAAATAGACTGGTTAAAATTCAAGAAATATATAAATTCCCATCTTCCTCTGAGTACTGTATTAAGAAATGGACACAATGTAGACTCAGCACTCGAAAAATTCAACCAGCTGCTCTCATTAGCTCTCAGCTCAGCCACCTGCACAAAGGTATGCAAGCAATCAAACTATAGCCCATACACACCAGCCGATATTGAATTGCTAGTAAGACAAAAAAGAAGACTCCGAAGACAATGGCAAGAATTCAGATCACCGAATCTGAAAACACAGCTACAGCACTGCACTCGAAAGTTAAAGCAAGCCTTAAAAAATAAAAACAACAAAGAGTTAGAAGAGCACTTAGCGAAATTAACACCTGGTGAAGCGTCAGACTACTCTTTGTGGAAATCAGCAAAAAAATCAAATCGGCCAATTCTCACTGATTCCCCCATCCGTTTGAGTGACGGTAATTGGGCTAGAAGCAACTGTGAGAAGGGTTTGGCTTTTGCAAACCACCTAAAAAGTGTGTTTACACCCAATCCACCCTCTTCACAGTCCTCATTACCAATATTAACTTCTCAACCTTGCTCAATAACGCTCAAAATTAAAAAAAAGGACATATTCAAAGCAATTTATAAAGATTTAAACCCAAAAAAATCACCTGGTCCAGATAAAATTACCGGTAAAATGATAAAAGAGCTACCTCCGGCTTCAGTAATTCATCTGATGCACATTTTCAATGCTATCCTTCGTATTAAACACTATCCCAAATGCTGGAAAACTTCAAAAATTATTATGATAGCAAAACCAGGAAAAGACCCTACAAAAGTTGCATCGTACAGACCTATCAGCCTCCTGCCTCTACTTTCTAAAGTATTCGAAAAGCTACTTGTCATGAATATAACTCCATTTATTAATCTCAACCAACTGATTCCTCAACATCAGTTTGGATTTAGAAAACAGCACGGCACAATAGAACAAGTCCACCGCATTGTAACTCTGATAAGGAACACTTTTGAAGAAAAAAAGTATTGCTCAGCTGTCTTTCTTGATATCACTCAAGCTTTCGATAAAGTATGGCACGATGGCCTTATTTACAAACTCAAACTATTACTGCCTGCAAATGTCTCCTCATTGCTTAGTAGCTACCTCACGAAAAGACAATTTCTCGTACATCACAAGGATTACACAACAAATCCATTGGATATTCACGCTGGCGTTCCTCAAGGAAGCGTTTTGGGTCCCTTACTGTATCTCTTATACACTTCAGATATGCCCAACAATAACTATACATTCATATCGACCTTTGCTGATGATACGGCAATATTGTGCTCTCGCTCTAACCCCATAGAAGCTACTAAACTCCTGCAGACTCATGTCGATTCTCTCGAAATCTGGCTAGCAAAATGGCGTATAAAAGTCAATGAATCAAAGAGCGTACATGTAACCTTCACGCTAAGGCTAGATACATGTCCCCCACTTAAAATTAATGGCCAATCAGTTCCACAATGTTCCTCAACAAAGTACTTGGGTATTCACCTCGACAGAAGGCTGACATGGAAAAATCACATAGAGGCAAAGAAAACTCAGATCAAGCTTAAAATGAATCAGTTATGGTGGCTGTTACACAAAAGATCAAAGTTGAATCTTGAATACAAAGTGCTATTATATAAAGCAATCCTGAAACCAATCTGGACTTATGGTATTCAGTTTTGGGGCACCGCATCTCCCTCTAATATCGAAAAATTGCAGCGAATACAATCCAAGTGTCTGCGAATTATTGTAAACGCGCCTTGGTATATGAGGAACGTTAACATCCATCGAGATTTAAATGTATCCACAATTTCTGAGGAAGTTGCAATGTCCTGCAGAAGCTACATTCAAAAATTACACAATCATCCGAATCCCCTTGCTAGGCAATTGTTGCTGAGCAAGGGGCATCGTCGATTAAAAAGAAAAGACACACTGAATATGCTGTAAAATTGCTACATCTCGCGACTCACCAAATTGTGATGGAACGTAGGGGATATCACATAGTTTTATTTAGTTTGTAAGATTTTAATACTTATTGTTAGTTTCTTGTATTTAAGAAAGATTCAATAAAAAAAAAAATAAGCTAAAAAAAAAAAAAAAAAAAAAAAAAATGCTTATATATATATTCATTTATATTTATATACTTTTTTTACTGCCATATGATCTCTCTCATATTTTGTTTGATTTGTTCACGTCCCCATACATACATAAATGTACTCAGCAATTCACCTGTCAGAAGTCAAGTTCAGAAGTTGTGCTACATTATTACAATTCCTTTTCTTTAATTTTCTTAGTGTGATTATGCAAAATACCACGAGTGTAGTAGAAATCTTTCGCCCTCTTCTTCATTACCTTCATATGCATATAGTTAATCTTCGACTGCTGCTATTGTTGTTTTTTTTCTCTCTTCACTTCTAATTTAATCCTGCACCTTATGATGGTAATATGATTATTGTTGCTGGCCTTCATGTTGTGTTGTTATTAGTCAGTACGTGAGCCTGTCTGTCTGTAATACTTGCAGATTGAGTGCAATTGCCACTACTAACTACATGAGTACGTACGACTGACTACACACACACACTCTCAATATGGAATGAAGTTGCATCACATCGTGCTAGTGACTTCTTCGCATTCGGAAGTTAATTGTGCGGCCAGCAAATTGAAAACGAGATCGAGCGACTAATTTCAACTTTATAACCTTTATTGTAGTATAGGGAATTCGTGCCTTTGGACTTCATATGCGTTGATTGATATTTTTGCTGCATTGTTCTTCTCTCTCCACCTCTTATTTTTTTGTAGCACATGCCACATTTGCATTTGTTGCAACAAATTTTGCTGCTATTTGATATTGTTGTTTATTTAGCTTCTTATATTTTTATATATTTACGTAGTTACCCTTTTGATATGTATTATAGTAGAACCTGTAATGGACCCTATTTAGATAAGATAGTAATGAACCTTCATTTTATTGCTGCTGCTGCTGTTTCTTATTAAGATTCTTGTAAATTTGTTGATTATAAGCATGTGCATATGTGTTAATTTGATGTGAATTACTTCTTATTTTGCTAGCAAGTTAAAAGTTAAGTGTCATGATGGTATTTTTGATATGAATTCAAGTGTTTCGTTTTCGGAGATTGAAGATAATCGTTTTTCGAGTCTTCCATAATTTGTATGTGTTTTGATTTTTGCACATAACTTGATAAATATGAAAATATAAGAAAATATGAAACGGTAATGTCAAAAGTAGTTTTGGGGAAAATCACGACTACCTCCCATACAAATTCGTGTTTTCAAATATAGTTTTTCACACCTCATGTGTTGAAATACAAAGATGATTTTAATTTGTGAAGAAGTGCGTTTTGTCTTAAAAAAGTGAATTCGGTTTTGAAAAGGTTCATTTTAATTGTAAAAACGCATGAATAAGGGCGAATTTGATGTGAAAATGGTGAATTCGATGTGGGAAAGGTGAACTTATTTGGTAGAGTGGTGAATTTGGATTGAAGTGGTATAAATGTCATTGAGTTTGCTTTGTAAGGGATTAATTTGTTTTGTAAAAGCGTGAACTTGGTTGTAAAAGAGTGAATTTGATTGACAATAATGGGTATTTGGTTCGAAAAGAGTGAATTTAATTTGCAAAAAGATTAAGTTGGGGCTTAAAAGAGTGTTTTGAATTCTGAAAAGGTGTGAAAATGGTGAATTTAATGTGGGAAAGGGTGAACTTATTTGTTAGAGTGGTGAATTTGGATTGCAGTAGCTTAAATGTAATTTGTAAAATGTTAAGTTTGGTTTTGTAAAGGATGAATTTGTTTTGTCAAAGTATGACTTTGATTAGTAAAAGTGTGAATTTGGCTTGGAAAATGGTGAATTTAATTTAATTTCAAAACTGGTGAATTTGGTTTGCAAAAAGGTGAATTTAGTGTTAAAAGGTGAATTTGATTTGGAAGAGGGTGAATTCGATTTGGAAAAAAAATGAATACAGTTTGGCAAACAACGAATTTGTTTTGCAAACAGATAGCCACTTCGGTCATATTGCTCCAACAAAGGAACTGTTTAATTGTCCGGTAGAACTATTAATTGCTGGGGCGATTGAGAGAGTTTGAGATTTATAACAGCCGCCAATGTAGGCAATTCAAAATTTGTTGCTGATACAATCTTCAGGCGGCTGTAATCTATACTAAGCTATGATGCTGGTTGAATAAGTACCTGCATAAGTAAGTACGATTAATGCAATAAGGGACGACATTAAACATGCCACCTAGTAGTTGTAAGCATATGAAGGCGATTTACAAATCAACAATTTTAAAGATTTTAAAACGCTAATATCATTTACCCATATATTGAAAAATCAATGTAAAAATAATCAAAATCATATATTCACTTAGATAAAATGCTATTTCATTTATAGTATACATATTGCGACAAAAAATTGCAAATCACTGTACATGGCGGAAGTTTTTGAATATACAAGTATGTTGAACATGTAGAGGAATGTATGTAAATACGTATGTGTGTATGGCCTCAACCACCAAATAATGACCACGAACACATGTTTCTGGCTTCTGGTGACAAAAATTATGAACATATGAATCTACAGTAGCCATGTAGCCAACTAATATTCATCCCAAAATGAATAGCATTGTTGTTGTTGTTGTTGTGATGCAATATTCATATAAAATTGCGATGCATGTATCACCAACACTATGGCTATACCTACTCGTAACTACTGTATGAAGGACATTTTATAAACATTTTAAATATTTTACAACACATTTTCACAGCAGCAACAATGACAACAACGACGACGACGACGACCTTCAAACACCATGTAAAATACATACAAATAAAAATATATGATAGAGAAAAAGCAGTAACACTATATAAATAGGCTATGTTGCATAATTTACTTGACCAATTTTGCACCAAGCAACAACATCAATACAGAAGAATATTTAATGTATGCTATTTGCTACTACTGATGCCATCATACCGGAAATGTATATATGCAAGTTGATATTTGCAACAATGCAACTCTTTCTTTTTTTTTTCTTCTACCATCAACACTATGAGCATACAAAATGCATTCTGGTTTACTGCATCAATTTCAATGCGCACACACAAAAAGTCGAAGTTCAGACTACAACAACAGTAACAACGAAAAATTGCCTGTCTGTCTGCATTATAGTCCTCGTTTAATGTCGTCATCAGATGGCTGCTGCTACATCAGAAGCATCTCCATCAACTCGCTGGACGGACGCATTTTTAAATATGCTGCTGGGATAGAATTCACATGGAGGACGCATGCACTTGACATATTTACTTCTGTTGTTGGTCATTTGTAAATTTCATTCCGTTGCTAAACACACACACACACACACATACACATACACTCATGCACAACATAGTTGATAAGTGGTCGTTGCAGTGATGCTTGAATGGGAGGCTTGGGTTAGCAGCCTATGCTTTTTAATTTTTTTTGTGCCCTCTGCTGCATATAAAAATTTACATGAATGTGTGTGTGTGTTTGTGTGTTTTAATTATTTATTATATTTATATTTATATTTTTATTTATGTTTTGGTTTCCGGTAATGACCGAATGGCATATTTTACATTGTAACGGAAATGCATGTGGTGAATTTGTTGTTGTAAAATATTTAAAATATCGCAAATTAATTGTTATAACTATGTACATATTTATTAAAAATGTATATATTTGAAAAAAAATACATAAATACAGAAAAATACAAATGAGACATAAACTAACACAATACGTGTTCTTGAGTCTAAGATTAAGCCAATAAACCATAGATATCTATGTAATATTTGATACTTATATTATCAAAATTAACTACTTAAAGGCAGCTAACATTATTAAATGCTGCCGGAAAACAGCAAATTTGGATCATTTCAAACATTTCTTCCCAAGAAAGCAAATAGGAATTCTATAAAAGCAACAATTTTCTTTGGCAGCCTCCACAAGTAGTGAAGGTATAGGGCAAGCATGTGCAGAGAAAATATTGCGGAGGAAAAATTAATGGGGTTTAAGTTGTTTTTCGCTCATTTTCAATGGGAGTCGCCGTAATGTGTGTAAATATGAGGAAAGTATGTTTGGAGAAAATGTTAAAGAAGAAAAATTAATGGGAGTCAAGAATATGTTTCACTGCTCTATAGGCTATTCCCATTCAATTATAGTGTTATTCGTCGATTTTGCGGATATTATTGTTGCTTCGTTCGGAGGCAATACTTGAAATGGTCCAAATTGTATGTTCTTCATTAAGCCAGATAATCCAAAATTTTGCTCCATACCATTTAAACCGCCCTAATGTATTTACATATGTCTATTCATATACATATATGCATTTTTCTATATTCGCAATGTTGTTGTTGCAACTATTGCCTATAGAGAGGCTAGGCTGACTGCTTGCTTGATTGCCTGCAAGCTGTAATTTAAACCAACTTCAAAGTGTAGGCAAGCAATTGTAATTTAATATTATCATTAGTCTAAACACTTACTTATTTAGTATTTGTATTTGTTTGTTATGCTGCTTGTTTGTATGAATGTATGTGCATATGTAAGTATGTGTTAACAATAGCTTACAATTAACTGCATTTTATGTGAATTAGCATTATTATTATAAAACTTACTTTTCTCATATTACATAGAATATATTGTATATATAGGAGAGGGCGACAAATTGCAAAAATAATCTCGCTGACAGAAAAAACAGCAATTTTTTACAAAACCATCAATTTTGTAGGGAAGTCTTCCTAAAACGTGAACATTTGGGTTAGGTATATTTAGAGGAAATGTTGAATATGAACAATTAAATGGGATCGGTTATACAGTTTATCGCTTTAGGAGCGATTCCTGGGCAGATATGGAGTTTTTTTTCGATCATTGTGCATGGGAATCCAGTTTTTATGAGGACTCCCCTATACAGTTGATGCATTTATAGTGGCTGTTAAAACTAAAAATTACCCAGGTTCTAAATTTCAAGTGGTTTCATGATACAGAAGAGATCTTCTTTTTCCATATGTTCCATATGAGGCCACTGAAATAGGTACTAATATAAGGCATTCTCCACTCCTACCCGTATCTTAAAGGCTCCATTTTCCATTAATACTGTTGATTCGAACAAATTGTCTATTAAATAGCCTTTCCCTCACAAAATTATTGATAAATTGTAAAATTGAAACTACAAACTACATAATTGCATTTCTATTGCAATTATCTCACATGGTGCAGACACAAATTTCCGTTAATATTAATTGTGAGTAATCGTAGATCAGAATGCATAGGTTATTATGCATTTGCATACTTTTACAGTCATACTCATACTGGTAATACTCAAAAGATGATGTAAATTATTTTAGATAATGTCATGGAGAATCAGTGAAGAGAGCATTGGTGGGTTGATTACAAGAAAAAACGAGAGAAAGTGAACAGAGTTAGAGGCGAACTCCATCTAATCAACACAATGATCGATACAAAGCAATAAGCATGTACCTGGATGAGATGATTGGCCGGAAATGCAAATATATCTGATGGAATATAGCAAATGCTGACGTACAACAACCATGTCCTAACACAACACATTGCATACTGATGCATTTCAAAGCTGATGCTCTACAAATGTGTACTCGTATGCATTTACCCAATTGTAGGACATTAAAAAGTGACAAATTAACAACAAGAACAACAACAACGATAACATGCTTAAAAGCTCATTTGCTAACACATCCGTTTTGAAAATGAAATGAATGTATTTCCTGTTTTTAGCAGTTCTAATTTTTTTTTAAAGTTCAATATATACAAAGTATTCAGTGTATGTGTCCTATCTCTATATGCACTCGCATGTATGTCTGTGCATCCATATGTTGCCTATGCGTATTTACGCATGTACACTTACTGTAATCCTTTTTGCGAGAAATCATTTTTAACAATTTTATTTTCATACTTTCATTTCTTCTTCATCTTTTGCTACTTGTCCATTTGTCCTAAATGGTGGTAACATGTGTAAATGATGAGCTGGCATTAAATGCTTGGTAATTGTCCATAGAAGGATAGACACAGACACCTCACCTACGTTCACCTACATATTTACAAATATTGTACGTATCAAAAAGGCGGGGGAATATTCTCATCATAGTTGTTGTTCGAAAAATGTAAATGTTTATTTAGAGTCTATTGCAGAGGGTCACTTGCATATGAGTTTACCAAAAATTGTTGCATCATGATAGTACCAATGTCATCCTTCGACTTGTTAGACAATTCTTAATTTCCAAATAAAATTACAAAGATAAACTATTTAACATATTGCAACTTTAAATATTATGCTGTTCCACAAAAGTGTAAGAACTGGCAGGCATCGATTCTTTAGAAGGGGAAGAGGATATGACTATGTCTAAAGTTCATATGGCCAACGGCAGTGAAGGAAGATGTCATTGGGTTTTTTTTTGCTTTGAAACTTTGAAAATTCTATTAAATACAATATATTCTCAAGTTCTAGGAGAAAAGCAAAGAAGCAATAATAACTTTTTGCATTCAGATCTGTTTTACTTTCCGTATTCTATTTTCACTCTAAATTGAGAATCTAGATATTTTCGACTTCAACCATCATCTGAGGCTGTTTGCTGATTTTTTACTTAGATTGGGGTTTCCATTGTTGTTGTTGTTGCTGTTGTTGTTGTAGCAGCAAAAATACGGAAATGCTTTCTTTTGTTCCCATACAAAGCATTTCCGTATTCTGATGAGGTGAATGGACCTTGGTCGACCGCGTGGTCGAGTGCTTCCAGGAGGTACATTCTTGGGAAGTGGGGTTTCCACTCGATGTTGGTGCTTGCTCATTTAATTCTTCTGATATTAAAGAGAACGTCTTTCTGTAAATAGATTTTGGTTCCATAAAACCAAAACTGGCAAAACCACAAATTTTAACAATTTTTTTGTGGACGATTTATGCATTCTTGTTAAGCATATTTATAAACCGCTTCCATATTACACGTTTGACTGTTGTCGATCATGTTTTCACTTGAATTGCACGTTGTCGAAATAAAGCTGAGCTGTTAGCTGAGATGCTGTACTTCATCCACTACGATCTCATCGATAGAAAACTTTTGGATATTTTGCATTGGTTTTCAGATGTTGAATTGCCATGACACCACTCTACACAAGCTACACTCTGAGAAGATAGATAAATTTTCACATCAACTGCTTCGAAACTGTCAGTAACTTGAAATTACAAAATTTTATCTAATTGAGCTTTCAGTGATTTTCATTCGGGTTTCATTCGAAAACTAAAAAAAAGTGAGCTTTTGCAAAATTCATAAATTACACAAAATAGTCTAGGCCCCAAATTCCTTGATGTTGGTCAGAAGCTGATTTGTAACAAAATTAATTTACTATTGAAAAAAATGAAGCAATTTCTTTTAGAAGGTGAAATTTTAACGCAAAACATACCAAAATCGTGGGCTTTATATGTATTGCCGAATTAGCACAATTCACTGTGAACGGCACTTCCCAAGAATGGACGGGTCTACGTCACGGAAGCACTCGACCACGTGGTCGACCAAGGTCTATTCAATACAACAGAATGCGAAAATGCTTTGTACGGGAACAAAAAAAAAAGCATTTCCGTATTCTTGCTGCTACAACAACAACAACTGTGAACGGCCGAACTTTGTTAGACGGTTGTATTGGCCGAAGCCAAGTAATTACGTACTCAAATTCGAAAACGTCATGGTTGGTCAAAGAACAACCCGACCGAACAAAGAAAACACAACAAATTTGGGAAAATTTTTCTTTATTTCTCAACATAATCTCCTTTTAGCTCTATACACTTTTTCCAGCGATATTCTATAGCTTCGATACCCTGTTTACAGTATGAACTGTCTAGCTCATTAAAATAGCCATTTACCGCAGACTTCAACTTTTCATTGTTTGCAAATCTTCTACCACCAAGTAATTTTTTCAAATTTGGAAATAGAAAATAATCCGAAGGAGCTAAATCTGGCGAATAAGGTGCATGCTGAAGCAATTCGAGCTTTAACTCATTGATTTTGCCCATCGCAATAGCGGATGTGTGAGCTGGTGCATTGTCTTGATAGTGAGCAAACGCGGCACCCATCTTGCACACAGCTGTTTCATTTCGAAATTTTCGGTCAATATAGGATGTATGGCGGCTGCGCTGGCTAGGTCATGTAGAGCGAATGGAAGAACACGCTCCAGCTAAGGAGGTGTTATATTCGGAACCCGCTGGAGGACGACGCATAAGAGGAAGACCTAACCTCCGGTGGAAAGACCAAGTACTAGAGAACCTGACGGCGCTTGGAATTTCTAACTGGCTCTAGCTAGCGAAGAACAGAGATGACTGGAGAAGCATGTCATGTATAAGATGTATGGCACTTTTTGAAATGCCTGTAATTTCACCTAGCTCACGCACCTTCAGCCGGCGATCATCCAATACCATTTTGTGGATTTTCTTAATCGTTTCTGGCGTGGCCATCTCAATTGGTTGACCACTACGGTGTTCGTATTGGCAGCTCGTACAACCTCGTTTAAACTTTGCCACCCAATATTTTATGGTCGTAAACGAAGGAGCAGACTCCCCCAGAGTAGAATCTAGTTCGGCTTTAATATTCGTTGGATTGAGACATTTCAAATGAAAGTATTGTATTACATAACGGTGACCAATTTTTTCCATGTTTACAAATTCACTGAGGTCGTTAACATTCGATGGCTCAAAAAAAAAAAATACTAAACAACGTGGACGCCCCCGAAATAAATGCTTGACTACGCAACTGCGTCAAACATTTTAACTTGTATCCTTCGTTAGCATGTATTGTATGCATTCCTTTTTCGAATCAAGTGCTATCACTGAGTGTATGTGAGAAATTGGCTATTAAAATACGTAGTTGATGACAAATGTTCAACAAATGTTCGAATGCCGTTGATTGCAAATGGTCAACATGTTGACCACCAGCAGTGGTGACACCATCTCATACCAACTCGAATATTTTGTAACAAGGAGTCTTCATTGATATGTTAAAGATAACCTTTGGTACAATCTTTTCGGGAGGGTAAAGCCGAAAGGTAAGTGAATGAGGACAAAAAGGACAATGTAATGCAATACAAGTGCAGCAATTCACATTGTGATAATCAAATTGCAGGTTTCAAGTATTCTAACTGCCGACTTTATAAACGCTTGCTAGTGTGTGGAATGGAAAATGCGTGAACAATGCGTATTACACGTGTAAATTCAAAAGGGGTTGATGATGAGCTATATCAAAACACAAAAAAAAAATAAGGAAAAAAGGAAAATGGAGACATTCTATTACAAATATGTTCATACACATACTCGAACGTATGGAATTGTGCGTAAGATAATTGCGGCTACTTCGTTGGTTGTTCTGTTGTTGTTGTTGTTGCTGTTTTTTTTATGGTGAATGCAAACAGTATGAAAAGAAGAACTACATACAGATTGCAATTGATTATAGGTTGCCATTCGACTAAATGCTCTATTAGTCGTATCACAACATTTTGCCTTATTTAACAGAAGTAGTATCATAGTAGTAGTAGTAGTAGTAGTAGCAGCAATACTGCCAATATGCAGAAGTGAAGTAATAGTAGCTTTGCGGTTTTTTTGGTACTTTTCAATTTGAAAAATGAGGTTTTTGAGGTTTTACTCATTTCATTATCGATTCACTGACTACTACTAAAGTGCTCTTTCTTCTATGTAGAAGGTTAAGTATTAGGAAATGCAAATATTTTATATGCAATATTGTACTTTTCTTATTGTGCTTGTATCTTCTTCTTTCTCAGTTTAAGTGTTTAGTCATTTCATAGACTTGATATTATGATGACTCGAGGGAATATCCATAATTTGTCGCATAACATGTTTTAATTAAAAACATTTTACCACAAATTCGGATGAAACTTTAAACAAGATAGAAAAAAATAGAAGCTTATTAATTATAAATATGAAAAGTTGAATTAGATTTGAAGGTTTCCCTTTCATTTCATATTAATTCCAATTATTGTCGAAAATAATTTTTGGAATATTATTGAAGATTCAATCGAATTCTTTAATATTTGCCATTAAAGGGTAGGAAGATATTATTAACTTTAGGTAACCCTAAATTTTCAGGCTTTTAATAAATTTCAGCACTTTGTTGGGTTCATTATTCCACAATTTATATGGAGGCACTGTAGTATCACTAAAGTGGTTTAGTCTTTGTCTGCCAAGAGCTTGACATTCACAGAGAATGTGGTCCGAGCTTTCGATGTCTAAGTTGCAGAATCTGCAGACATCAGTGTCAGATAGATCTAACTTCTTTAAGTGATATCTGAGGCTGCAGTGGCCTGTGAAATAACCACAAAGAATACGCAGGTCAGCTCTATCAAACGTGGGTATCTTTTTAGATATCCCTTTATTTGGGATTAGGAATTGTGTTGCTTGACGCTGCCCTGCATTATTAAGCCAGTTTTGGCTAGTTTATCAGCTATTTCATTCCCCTCGTGTCCTTCATGGCCAGGTATCCACCTTAATACTACAGTATTTAGGTTTCCTAGCTCATTTAAAAGGCTGAGACTGTGGCTGAGAGGTGATTGTAAAAGATTGAAGAGCTTTTAAAGCTGCTTGGCTATCTGATAGTATATAAATGTGGGATCTTTGCATCTTTCTTCGCAAACACTCTCGCACGCATATTTCAATGGCATGAACTTCCGCTTGGAAAATTGTTGGGTAGAAACCCATTGGGATTGATCGTCTGAATTTGGTGCCATAAATTTCCGCTCCGGTTCCACCCGTCCGTGAACCAGACTTGTGAGCGTTACTTGAAGGTGATTGAATCTTTCCTCCATGCTTCTCTTTCGCTTATAACGATTTCGAAGTGTCGAAAGTATATTTTTGATGCCAGTGTGTCCGCGTTGAACAAAAAGGAGCTATTGGCAAAGTTTTCTAGAACCTTTAAGCACCCGGTTAGATCTCCACTTTTGTATTTGGAGATACCTTGCAGCCTTAACGCTGAGAGGCAAGCTTCCTTTTCGATTTGGATAGGATGAAGAAGTACTGCCATAGCATTGGTGGGACAAGTTTTCATTACCCCCGTGACGCCAACACAAGTGAGATTAAACTACTTATTAAGTTCTGTTGGTGCCTTTCTTTGTCTTACTTTTGGCCACTATGCGAGACTTGTATAAGTGACGATCGGTTTTATGACCGTGGCGAAAGTCCAGTATGTCATTTTAGGATAGGTATAAAGATAATTAAATTATCTATCGGTGAAATGTATTGTAATATTTCTCTTAAATGTACATTTTACATTTCATATTATATATGTTGGTTTATATGTCGATTTTTAGGTGCTTTTAAGATCATTTTGTATGGGAACCTCCCTAAGGAGTAGATAGGAAGTAGAATGTTCTGTACAAATTTAGGGTAGCAAAATTTAATGGAGAGCGTTCACATATTTCATCCATCTATGGGCACCCTGGAAGCATTGGGTGTAATTGTTATTATAAATCAATGGAAATTGTAATAAATAATATTCAGCTCTAAGCTCAGTATCAATTTATTCTTTTTTTTATATTTTATTTGAAGTTATTAATAACAAATAATATCTATAAATAAATAAATTGATAGATTAGGAAATTCTGTTTTGGGAATGCAAGAAAAATCCCCCAATTTAAAACCGATGAAAGAGTACCCAACTATATGACTTACTATGCAATTATACTCCTTCGCAAATTTTTTTTTTTTTTTGGATAAAAATTGTCTTATTAAGAATTGCAAAACCATTAGTGTTTTTAGTCAAATAAAAATAAAAAGAACCTTTTTGCAAAATTCGTTTTCATTTTGTCAATACTTATGGTATTACGTCGAGAATAAATTATTGTGAAAGAAAAAAAAAAATTAAAATAATTTGTTGCAATTCTGTCATCTTCATTGTATGCAAATTCAATGAAAAAAAAAAAGTACACTCTTTTCAATATGCTGATCATTTGCCAATAAAGTTCCCACTCTATTTAACACACACACACACACTGACACTAACGTAAGCATGTACGAGTATTATTAAAATGTGTTTATTAATTTATTGTATTTTTGTTGTTGCTGCTGTCTTAAACCAGTTTGATCGATTTGTATCTAAATACTAACATTTACATATGTGTATATATAAGCAAAGAGATAATACTATTAACTCACGAGTCTGACCGAGTGACGCATTGTGTATAGTTTATAACAAATTATTTATTGATTCATTTAACGAATTATTTACTACTACTTATATGTGGATGTTTCTATTTTATTTGAATTGAAATTTTGTATTGTTTAAAGGAAAAAAAAACTATAACTTTTATTGACCATGTGTTAATAGCAATATGTATTAGGCGCTCATCAATGAAGGTTGGTAAAAATTTTATATATATTTTTTTTTGACTGTGTTTATCTATCTTCTCTATTCATTTGATTATTCAATTATATTTTTGTAGTTCTTTTCATTATGCTTTATATGCCGATTTTTATGTTATTTTTCTTTGAAGTGATTGTTTTTGTTTTTTTTTTTTTTGTGTGTGTTTTTATTACTACAACTAGCTTGCTTGCCAGTCAATGTTCAATGTTTTGACTTGGCTAAAGGTATTTCCGGAATAAATTACCGCACTACAAGCAAAAGTAATGATTTCGTTGCCAATTATAGTTGTTCACCTGCTTGCGAGCACATTATGTAGGCAATTTAATTGTTGTTTTTTTGGAAATTATTCTATTAAGAAGTGATTCTTTATATAATTCTATGTGCCTACATCTTTTAAATGGATTTTGATTGATTTGTCATATAAGACGCCTTTGTTTCCTTTGAACACAATATCCTTATGAAGTTGTTGTTTACAAAATATAAATGCTAAAGTACTCAAAATTAAATTGTTTTCAAAAATACAAAGCAAGTTACCAATGTGATATGATAAGTTTCCCCGATATGGGGGAAAGAAAATACTCAAAATAATCTCTTCTCTAGCTCTTTGCTTTCCTTTTTTTCGTTCTTCATAAAAATTATATTATTTCTACGTGAAATGCCGTATAATTGGCCGTGGTTTCTACTAAAAAATTTTCTCCAATGTCATGTCATTCCAGTAACGTTTGCTGGGAATCGATCAAAAATTCACCTTTTCTTCTCTTCGAATATAAAACTCATAATGACACTCAAAAAGTAACTCAATGCAAGTTCTTCGACGATTTTAGGACGGATACTTATCATATTGCCCTCGTAGAAATATATAAATTAATTAATAATAAATTTCAGTAAGCGCCTTGCCTTACTTTAGTTAACCTCAGTATAAAAGTAAATTAAAGGAAATGCGGTTAACAACAGTATTTGTCAGCAAATCAACGTACGACCATATACTACGAGCATATTGTAAGATAGAATAACGTCATATGTAGCTGTTGACAGACGTTTAAAGATTTATAGCTATCAAAATATTATTACCAATATATTGTGTTGGTAAAAATAAAGTGTGTCTTCATATTATGTGTAGCAGAAAAATGGCGCAATCATATAAGTTTTGAGTTTACTACATATATTTCCTTCAGTCATCCTTTATTCTGAGTTAGACTTTTCGAATTGAGCAGACAAATTGGCATACGGTTAATTGTGGTTAACAGATCTCTTTTACTGTCTGTATATATATATATATATATGCGTACTTGCGTAGGCAGACAGATGCATTAAATGCCAGAGAGTATAATAAAAATCACAAAAGAAACAACATATCAAGCAGTAGAAATATTCTATGCATAGAGAATGTATAGTATAGGCTTACATGCGTGTATTTTATTGCATATTTGCTCGTATGCCTGAAGTTGAACAGAATTTGTAAGCAATGGCTGAGTAGCCAATATGAACTAAAGGAATCGATAAAGTAATGGATCCTTTTGTATTGTACTTTTGACTTTGAATATGCCATTTTGTGTCGAGAATGCTGAAGAGCAGATAGAGCGGAGCCGAACAATTTTAAGAACAATAAGAAGAACAAGGATAGCACCATTCTGCCCTCAGGAAGTTTTCTAAGAAAGGACAGGTCTACGGCCCGGAAGCACTTGACCACATGGTCGACCAAGATCGATTCAACTCAGCTACAACAACGAGAACCATTAATATCTGCGAAACTGCCTGTAAATTTAAGTGGTTATTCATCTGTGTCGACAAGCAGGACAAGATCAACCCAAGCCTTAATTAGTTTCGATTTCATCATTGACCAGTGATTTCAGTTTCTGGGTTTGTGGCTACTAAATACTATTTTGGGTTGGCGAAAAATACAAGAAATTTAAGACAATAAAGCGTAGTTCAGATTGTCCGATTCGTATCATATGTTGACAGTTTCAGTTTAAAATTTGTATTATAATTTTATATTCATAATTTGTATTTGCTATTTTAAAGGCAACTTTATAATGACACTTTCACATAAGCCCTAGTCCATATTGGTGACAAACTCGACTAAGCAATTTTCACAATCTTCTTTTGATCGCAATTTCTAATAATTGAGGAAGTTTTGCAGCTGTAAAAAAACATGGCAATCGCTTGATACCAGCTCTGGACTATAAGATGGATGCATCAAGATTTCCTAATCAAGCACTCACATTTTCTCCCAATTCACTGCAGTCGTGGCGTTGTCCTTATAAGCATAACACTTGTTCTGTTGGCCAGTTTTGCCCTTTCTTGTCAATCATTAGCTTTGAATGGTAAAATTGTTGTCATATGGAAGTACTTTATAATATATGATTCCTTTGTAGTGACACCAAATGTACAGGAAACCCTTCTTGGCCGTTAGTTTTTGTTTGACCACCGTTTGAGCTTCATCGTCCAAGTAAAATTGGACTCTTAAATTTGGACTCTTTTAGAAGGGACATACTTATATTGGTCCATTCCAATCGGCAGAACTTTTGCAGCATCACCTTTTGGAACTCTATCACAAAACTTTTACAGAGAATGTTTAATGTGGACACCGTTGAAAGAGTAATTATTTTTTCTTCAATATTAAATCGATATCAACTCTTGGCTCCCTTGCCATAAATATATGGTACTCGTCGCCAATTTTCCAAGATATTCAAATATTTGAAAATACTACAAGAAATAGTAATATGCAATGAACACAGAATAATAAGTTTGCGCCGCCCATCTCTTACCGCTAATCGGTTCTCAGTGAATTTGACAGATTCTGACGTCACAGTAGTTCCAAGAGTTGAATTATTCATTTACAATTCCGCATTGTTTACATTTTTCTTTTCCATTTGTTCGCCATTTTGTCATTTTCTCCCGCAGCGGAACTACTATGACGTCACAAGCAGAAAAATCCCCTCTGTTAGGCACAATTTTCTATTTATCATTCTTGAATAATATGTAGATGTCGAAATTACGATTGGATTTGTGGTTTTTAGGGTGTGAGTAGAGCGGAGCTTTTTAATGGTGTTTAAACAGCTTTAACCTAAGTTTTTCTCACTTATGCATTCTCGAAATGATGAGATTCGACTTTCGAATTCGCGTGTTGGCATGTGTACGATTCAAAACCATTCACGACAACCAGCCAAATGGTTCGATGCGAAATGATATCCGTAATGAGGTAATAACAACACAATGTTGTGTGATCGAGTAATGCTTAGAAGTTAGGCGACTGAAATTGTTGAAACAACAACATTTGGGCACACGAAACGTGCCAATTTTGAAACACGTCGTAAAAAAACAGTCATGATTGCGGTTGGTTGCGTGTGGGCCTTTGGAGAGCACACGCACTAAATACTGCAAACTATGAGTGCTGGATTTATACAATTATTTTGTGTTGGCTATGTAAATATCTAAAAGAACCAATTGATCTGCTGGTTAAATATTATTGGATTAAAAGAAAAAATAAAAGCAGTTCCAAAAAGGATTAAATCCATTTGTCATATAATTATGAGCTCTTTACGCGAAATCATTTCATTACATATCTTTCCATTTAATTTATTTCATCATCATTAACTAATTGTCATTGAACCTGAATATATTTGCGATACAAACAGTGCGTATGCCATTTTATGAGTGTAAGAGCCTACGAATTTTGTGATTGTTGTTGATGTTGTTGGTGTCTATTTTTTTAATCCTTTTTTGTTGTTGTATCCATAAGATATAACAAACTATTAAATGATATTGTCATGCATACTAATTATAACAAAAAAATCCAGTCAAATCTGAGACAACGAGATGTTTATTATATTGTAGTTCTTGTTGTTGTTGCTTTTGATGGTGTACGTGCGACAAATGGTGTTTTTATTATTGAATTGAATTGATCATCAACCAACCATCAACGTACTCTACAATCCCGTCTCATCATATACATAGTTATACCCACTTGCTGTATGGGTACTTCCTCGAAATACACAGAGTACATGTGTATATCCGTCAGCAGATTTCATTTACCTTGTACTCATGACTGAGTTTTAGTAACAATTACCCACAAAAGATATAGCAAGAGAAAAGAGCCAAATAGTAGTAGTAGAAGCTAGTATTTTCGAGCAAGATTATGTGTGACGTGCTATTCATGATGATGAATGATTCATTACTCGATACATGTGTACTCAACTTATTCGTATATGGTCTGGAGGGGAGGAAGTGATTGTACTCGCAATATTGTTACGTTCAGTTATATGTAAATTGGCTATATATAAAGTTGGGAATTCCGTGCCCATAAATGCAAATATACATATTTAAATACATATATATAAAACCTACTATTATAATAAAAAGAGCAAATGCAGCAATAATCAATGTTGACAACAGACTGTCACAATGTATTTTGCAAATTATTACTACAGCTACAGCTACAGCTATCATATGTACGATTGTATTAGTCGTGTCGTCATAAGTATGTCTGTGTCGTAGCTGCCTATAAATATAAGTATGTAAATTTGATTTCCCAGAAATACCTACAATTCATTGAAGAATTGCTTTCGTTCGACAATGCATTTTAAATTAGGTCATGAAATTCATTATGGGGGAGTCCATCTCAAATTCTCGTAGCAAGAAATGGTTATCCACCCATAAGGTTTCGCCATATTAAATCTATCTTAAAAGTTCATAATTTAAAAAGGAAAATTGCAGCAATACTGAATTCTATCACAATTTTCCAAATCATTATCAAAGGAAATATAACAACAACAACAAATAAAATTTCCACAAAATAACAATTTTCAATTAAATATTTTATTTTATTTTATTACGCATACACCTTTCAATATTTAATAAGCGGTTTTGGAGAAAAAAAAAAATAAAAATAAATACATACATTACCACGACAGTCATCCGGTCAATTTGTGCTAAGTACAAATATGACAAAAAAACAAAAAAATAAAAAAAAAATCTAAATTGAATAAAATAAATAAATAAATATACGCATAAAATAAAATTAACTAATTGAGCTAGTTAAAAACATTGATCAAATTTACATTGCAATGTAATGTGTGTGAGAAAAGGCTTTGATAATTGATAAAAGCCACTTTAATTTGACATGAACGCAAAACTAAAATTTACTATAATAACAATCACATAAAAAAAAAAATAAACAACAACAACAACCACAGAGGCATTAACAAACATGTCAAAAACTTTAGCCAAAAAAACCGCTAATCAAGTTCAGAGGTCAAGTATGGTCAATGACCATACACACACACACACACATACACAATATATTGTACATATAAACATTATCATCCTGTCACACAATACTCGTTTATAGGTGCATATAAATTGTTTATATAAAGTACATACTTTCATGCATTTGTGCATTAGAGCTGCACAAATAATGTAAATAATTTTTCATATATACAATTTTCCTATACTGGAAGTTCTTCTCTCAGCTCTTTTATGGAGAGAGAACCGAAGAGAGAGTTTGCAAAAAACAAATATTTAGTAGAGTTCACAACCATCCGTTGCATATGGTCTTACAAAAGAGCATTTGTAAAATATTATTGCAAAGTTTGTAATCACAATACTAAATAGGTATTTTCAAGTAAAACGTCAACTTATAGTGCACGTGCATCAATACAATACATTTAAGTAAAAGAAATTATGATACAAATTGGTTCCACATCCACTGTTTTTGTTTCCAAACCTGAAAAGATGGCTTTAACGAAAAATATTTGACTCAAATGATGTGGTTATTGCTAAATCCAAGGGCATATTTCGCACAATTTTTGAAATCCTATTATTCTGATGGCACTAAAAAGATTTAAAGTCACTTGGAAAGGTGTATAGAGATAGAGGAAGAATAAAAATGCATTGTAACTATAAGATTTATCACCCCAGGTCACGTATATATATAATACTAAAAAAGAAGTAGCATTCAGAAAAAAAAAAATAAAAAAATTATATGCTAAAGAGTTGAAGAATAAAAATAAAATTTAGCTCAGAGACTTATAACCCCCTGTACTATATACAAATATATATAATAATAAAAAAAGAATTAAATTACAGCCAAACTTTAAATGCAAAAAAAAAAAACAAAAATCATTTTTTGAACATTTGAACAGATCTGATGCACTTGTAACCACATATGGTTGCAGATAGAGAGAAACTTGAATGTACAGAAAAAAAAGAGAAAAACAACAACAACAAAAATGGCATCAATTGAAAACAAAATAACAACTTTCCGCAAAAAAAAAAAAAAAAAAAACGGAAGCTGCGACATCATAAAAACCGTTTTCCCCCAACAACAACAACAACAACAACAAACAAATGAAATGGCATACTTCAGGCATGTATTGCATGCCAAAGCGTGTCGTATCGTGGCCGCCATATTGTGGTGGCTTGCCGTTGACGGTGTAGGTACAATAAGTACTCGTATTTACCCGTACGTTTGATGGCATGATAGTTGTGTGTGTGATGAAGTTGATGATGATGATGGCGATAAATGGTCAAATGTAGTATTTCCTATCTTCAATTATCGCAAGTTAGTAGATAGAGGTAGATAGAGTGCATACAAAAAAAAATCACTTTTGGTTGTTGTTGTTGTTATTGTTGTGCGAAATTATTGAAATTCCTCATACCTTCGATTAATGTGTAAGTGTTGTTGTTAAATTAACTTCAAATTTTTATTATACATAGTAATCATTTTTGAGAAAAAGATTTGCATAAATACTCAACGAATGATGATTAAGATAATGTTGATAATGATGATGATGATGATGATGATGACGAAGAAGAATAATAAGAAATGATTAAGGCGCAAAGGCAATTTTTTGTCCAGCTGGTTTTAGCAGGTGTTTGCTGCTTTTGATTTTCGTTACTCTTATTTAAAATTGCAAATTTAAGAAATGAAAAGAAATAGTTCACTAAAAAAAAAACAGTTTTGATACCAATATCATCAAAATAGATTGACGGTTTGACGCGTTAGGCTATTTTTTCCTCCTTTATAGGTATCTACATACTTTTTTATATACCTGGTTTTTAGGACTTTATTGAATTGGCGTGTTATAAGCAAATTAATGCAACACAGTTGCATACAGAAAATGCTGTTAAATTAATCACACTGCAGATTCATTGACCTGCTTTGCTTTGCATGCGTTAAGTTGATAATGATTCGAGGGAAATTCGTAAATACATACATACAGTAGAGGTTCTTTTGAATAGACATTTTACGATGTAAATAATGTTTATGACCGTAACATTTCATATCATTTATAAATTCCATTTCAGTTAGTTTATTTAAACTTGTAAATTACTAAAACGTGTAAATCATATAATAATAATTGTTTCAATGAGTAATTTAACTTGCAAATTGACGTTTGACAGTTCGATCAAAGTTCCATTTGAATATTTTACTTCAATGAGTTGATTTTGATAAAACAGCTGATAGTTGCAAATATTCATTCATATAAATCATTTGATATTTAAATTTGGTATAGACAAAACGTATAAAATTCTGTATACAAATAAAAATACTGATTTAATTAAATACAATATCTTAACGATACTGCTATTAACGATTTATTAATGCAAAATGATTTTTTCCGCAAACAGTTATTGTCATAAAAATTAATATAAAATAAATTAATAAAATTTAAGTTAAACAAAATATTATAATAAAATGCCAAAATGTTGAAAATGCATTAGTATTTTATAAATAATGTAATAAAATTTTTTTACGATTCTTTTATGAGTAAAATAACAATGACTTGAAATCAAGGAATTCATTTTAAGAAAATTTCTATGAAATCTAAGTACATCATTTGATTAAATTTTCATTTGAATTCGGCACTGAGTTTCTCTTTAAATAATTTATAATAATATCGTAGCCAAATGCACCAGTACCTCGCTATGCGGCCGCTTTTTATATGACATTTTGCTATTTTAGCGTTTGTTTGTAATTTAACTTTTTTATTTAAGGCCCACCATAATTTGTTATACATTCCAAATGTTAATATTGAGAATGATTGATCTGTTATACAGTTTTTCGTTTAAGGTCAACTTTTGCAACTTACAAGAATCTAAGTTTTATGCATTTTCCCGCATCTTTTACACCTTTATAGGAATTCCCATCAATTAATTTACTTACATACTATATTTGCTATATAGAAAAAAGTGATAATTAAATTCTTGCCTTTAAATTATACAATTCTCATCAAATGCATACATTGGAAATTTCCCATTTCAGTCATTCTACCGGATATCAACTGTACGTATACTCTTCTTTTGCGCCAATCAAATTGAAATGCACTTTTTACTCTCATTATTTTATCGTATTCAGCGTAATGACTACTTCGATAGTCAGTTATACGTCATTTAAAACAGAGTAAAAGTGCTATCGATTTACATTAATGACGTTGTTTTCTTTACAATTATTATGAATTTAACACCATGTGCTCAACTTTATTTCTTTGTATTAACAACTTACTCATGCAATCTTTGTCTGAAGAACCATTGAATATGATATGGAAATTCACAATATAAAAAAATACATATTTACATACATCCAAACATGATTGTGTTTGTGTATTATATTGTATGTGCAGGCGTATGTGCATATTCTGTACATTTATTTAATTCTAATAAATTTAAAAGCAAGTCATCTTAAAATTTACATTTTAATATGAATGTGTATAACTCGTACGTATGTATAACAGTTAATTATAGAAAAAGTACCGCTTTTTAAGTGTCTTAATAAAAAAGAATAAAAAATGTGCTTATATGTTAAATAAAGTGCGAGAAAAATAACAAAAAAAGAGTTAGAGAATGATGCAGAAAGTGGGTAAAAAAACGCTAAAGCATTATCAAATTAAGGGGCATGGCAAAATGTCTAATTTGTTCCTGTATCCTCCATTATATTCCATTCAAGATTCGATAAACAAGTTTAAAACTGTTCGAAATGCTTGTCTGTCAACAATTATTTCCTTTCATATGTTCTAGAGCTCATTTGTTCAATTTTATTTAATTCTCTTCAATTAATGTCATTTGTTTCACCGCGTATGAAGCAATTTTACGCTTCAATTCACCTATTAAAATAATATTTAAAATCATCTGAGAGAAAATGCTATAATCAGTAAAATATCTAAGACACATTTCACTCTTGAGAAGTCATCTTAGCACAGATTTCTGATTTTTGCAGGTGTAGACTATGGTCTCTTTGCCACAAATTTATCCAATTCAATGTTTTTTGTTGACCAGTATAATTATTTTCAATGCGTGTGATGATGGTTATTATTATTATTATTGTGATTTCTATTTTTACCATATTTTTCTCTTCTTCTTACCATCAATATATGTACGTAAATATGTATGAATGTATGTACTTCTACGAAATGTGACAAAAATTATTTTGCATAAATGATATAAATAATAAAAAGCTGGAAAATATGAAATCTAAAACTTAAAATCCACTCATCATTATTAAGCTTTCAATAAATAGTAGAAAAAGCTATGAAAGCAGAAAAACCAAATCACACAATTAAATAATAACGGCAGCAACAACAATAGCAACAGATGATGAAGACAACTGCACTAACCTACGTCAAAAACAACAACAACAACAACAACAATAGTTGTCATGAACAACTACGTAATACATTTGTGTATAGCGAGCGCGAATAGTATGAATCACAACAATCGACACTGAATTAAATAGCCGAGATTGTCTGCTACCAAATAATGATTGTGACAATCATAACAACAAAAACAGCAACAACAAAAACAACAATCATTAAGATTCGCTGAATTCAACTAAAGAGAAGTATTACAAGAGAATCTCTCTTTCTCTTTCTCAGAGCAACAGAACAAAAGAGAATCTATTAGAAATATTTTGCTCACATAATAATAACGGAGAGTTGCACCTGAAGTTATATTGAGAGAAATGAGTCGATTCTAATGGAGCAAATTAAATCTGTTGTGTGTGTGTGTGTGATGTTTCTCTATGAAAGAAATTTCATATTATTCATAAAAATTGGGGAGTCGCTTAATTTTGATTAATTTTCTTTCCCTCATTTTTAATTCAAACGGGTGCTCTTTTTTTTGTACTGACTTGCTCTCATCTTGTTAGAACTACGCTTTGGTGGTGCTGCTTGTGGGTGTTTACAATATGACTGTGTACTTTAATATTATTTATTTGTTCACTTACTTAATAATTATTGAGGTCCCATATATTTTTAATTGAAGTTTTCAGCTCTACAATATTATTTTCCGTATATAAAAGTAGCACGAACAACTTTTATACCCATAAATTCTTGGTCGGGGTTAAGCTGAGACTACCATAGAAAACATGGTACTTGTTGGGCCACGAATAGTCCTTTGGTTGAGCTTCTCTTTCAATACTGTTGTGTCTGTGTGTGCCAATCAGCACCTAAGGGCAAACATCACATCACATATAACATCATTTTTTCTAGGCTTTGTCACAGAGATCTCTGTTAGAAGCTTATCCATGGTAAATTATTACTGCCCATAAGAATTGTGAATTCCTTGCTGATATATGGGCATCGTTGTCTCAACTGGACATCGAATCTATAGCATACGAATCAGAAGAACATCGTATTAACCACTCAGCTACAGCATGACTTTGCTGGGCATAAGAATCTAATGAAAAATTTTCTCGCCAATTTCTCTATCGAGCTTAAGTGGAAACTTACAATCGATCAATTGACTATTTGTACTTTTTACCCAAAAAAAAAAAAACCATTAACTAATATAATCGAAAAATGAATAATGAATAATTATGCTGAAAAATTAACGTCTCGTGGAATAAATCGAGAAGTCTATCTAGAAGCTTTAATGAGACATTTGTGTTAATTTCGTGTAGAACTCAACCGACTTTGACATTCATATTAGCCACAAATCCAGCCTAAACCATTAAGATTTCGTTTCATAATGCTTCACCCCTTGTAGCTACAATTCAGAAGTGATTATCATACCAAGAACGCTAAAGCTCTTCTAGCTTATTTAAATTGAACCTTTGTTTTGACATTTTCTTTCACTATCATTGTTTCAATTGATTATTTGGTGCATTTACGTGTTGCGAAAATGTGTGTCAAATCGAAAAATGTTGTTTATGATTTTTGCGATGAGTTGGATCGGAAATTATTCGTGCTCAAAATTTCCATAAAAATAGTCTAATTTTAAGCTTTTGGGTAAATTAAATATTTCCTGCTAAGGAGAATCTTCAGGTTGACGATAATTTGGATGGGAAATTGTTTCTTTCTCGAATCTTACCCTCAACTTTTCAATACGAATTGTGTATATTCAAGATATTTCATATACTAATATACTCTAGATTAGAATTTCTTAATTTACTTTGTAGCTGCGGTCCCAAAATCGTCGCTGATCTTCCAATGAACTTCCAATGCCTGTTTACAAAAATGAATAAGAATGCTTCCAATAAAATAAAGCTCAATTATTTAAATTTGGTAGAACGATTGATAAACAAATTATTTACTCTGAGCTCGAAATTATATAAAAGAGTAATGTTTCTATATATTTATAAACATATGAATGCGCCCAATGTAACACCCTATATCGATCATTCACAAGACCCATCACATCGAAATACAGTAGTAGTGGCATTCTGTCACAGCTGTAGACGTATCAACACACACACAGAGAGATTACCATAAATACATATGAGGACCGCCCAGCATCTCATGGTTTAGCCATCTTCCAGACACCTTTTAGCTACTTTTTTTTGTGTGCATTTCTATTTGCTGCTCCTATTGTCACTCCGTGTATATGAAGTAAATACTGCATGCATGACATTCTTCCATATGACATATATGAGCATTTCATGTACTTTATATGCTCGTATAGTACACAAATGAACTCCTTAATGGTTGGGTAGAAACAGTCTATTAGAGACGATTGCGATTGTGTAAAGCATTTAAAAGACTGCAAAGGTAAATTAACAATAGCTCAATACAGGGTACTTTTGTTTGCATATATTGTACATGCCTTGTATTGCACACTTTCTATGGAATATTTGCTGTAGTAATAACACAACACCCTCTAAGCGATGTTATTGAAATTGAAATTCAAGATGTTGACATAAAGTTCTTCCACTTCCATAATTTTGTCTTTGTTTTCTCTCTTTTCGCTCCCTTCGGTTGTCATTATCAGCATCGTTCGTCGATGTCATTGTCTTTTTCTTGTTCCCCGCCACCTCCACCTCAATGTTTGCAGTGCAACAACAACAGTGCGTACCTCTTCGAGTATGCGCAAAGTATGCGTTCGAGCATAATTGTTAGAAAGTTAAGTTTACCGCAAAAAAAAACAGTGATCAAATATGCGTGTATGTACATGCACATGTAGTACATATATGCACATGCACACTTACTCACTTATGTACATGCTCGCCCAGCATCAGTGCCGACTGTATAGGATCGTATCACTTATCACATGCATAGCTGCCTACAGGCCGCAATCTGCATAAGTCCGAACACACGTCGATTGCACTGTTGTTGTTGTTGTTGTTGTGGGGCTTCTTACATATTGGCTAGTTGGCTGGATGACTGACTGAATGACTGCCAATTTTATTTTGTGCTTCTTGAGCTGTTGCTGTTGCTGTTGCTGATGTTTCCGTTGTTGCTGCTGATTCTACATATTACCTACTTGTAGGTTACTGCCTCTTCTTCTTCTTCTTCTTCTTCTTATTCTTATTATTCTTAACATTTGACACATACTAAGCGTGTAGCGAATTTGATATTG
Organism: Megamerina dolium; assembly: GCA_963854835.1. Taxonomy (NCBI): domain Eukaryota; kingdom Metazoa; phylum Arthropoda; class Insecta; order Diptera; family Megamerinidae; genus Megamerina; species Megamerina dolium. The sequence continues at coordinate 66,313,538 of OY978527.1, forward strand.
GCAACAATCGAGAGCGAGAGAAAAGTTGAGACTTTCATGTCTTTATGATTTTACACTTGATTGCTTGATATATATTGTTGTTGTTGTTGTTGTTGTTGTTGTTTCTTTCAATGAGTGATGCACAACTTATTGTCATTGTGCTTGCTGCAAGTAAGACACACTTATTGCATACGTGAAGCAAATATTGTACATAAAGGGTGTCTTAATTATTACACTGAGTTGGTTTCGAATTCAAATTAAACACACAATATACCAAAAATTATACGAATAATTGGAGTTTTTCTTTAACCGATAGATAATTTTATGTTTTACGAATTTCTTGAGATCCAATTTGCAACCTTTTCAAGTATCTGAGGCTGTACCTAAATGTTCTTTCAATTTCCCACTTCATATGGAAGGTCAGTGCGACCTTCGATGTAATTATTACAGCTTCGATGCATCGAAAGAATCGCCTTCTTGGCGATATAAAAATGTCATCTAAAAATTTATCCCGCAAAATGTTCCACAAGGTAGGCTGAACATAAGCCTAATTGCTGAGCTCTCTTCCTTGCGACACCTATAGAGATTTGGTTTGATTAGAAGCGTCCAGGCCGTCCTGCATAAGTTGTTGTCGAGTATTTTTTTTTTTTGGGTTTCGACTCATAGCGCAATTCTTGGCGCAAAACTAGAATAATTTATTGGGACGATTAAATAAGAAATTTAAGGAGAAACTAGGATAATTCTTGACGCACATATCGTGGTTGTTGTTGTAACAGACAGACAACGATTTCAAAATCACAAAAGTTTATGTTGTTAGGGTGTTGTTGTTCTCGTCTACCAGTTCCAGCAAGATGGCAGCCTCCAGGGGGTGCGTCCACAGCGCAGAGGGGGTCAAACTGGTGAGTCTTCTGGGGCAGGCGAAAAGATGACGGGTGTCGTGCGGGCTCTGCCGGCACCGTGGGCATCTGTTTGGAATTGTATCGGCCAGCCGGTGCATCTAACAGTTGATATAGACGCTCCATCCAGATCTCAGCTGCGCCAAAGTGGCGCGAGCGGATCTAGAGAGCCGTTGTTCACAGTCTGCTATTAACGGTGGGCGGCCCCCCCCCGGCACGATGTTACCAGTATGGTACTCGATGGCCGCCTCCACCGCGCGCTGATGCAGTGAATTCAGTGCTGCCCTGTACGTACCAGAGTTCAAATCAACGAGCAGATGACCCACCTGCCCATCGAAAGGGCGCAGACTACCTCGGATTCTACGCGGGGGAGGATCAAGCTGTGCTAACCGGTTGTTGGGGTGTGATGGCATGGTGGCATGAAAGAAGGAATTGTTGAGAAAGCAGCTCGTTGTGCTCACGCACTTTTAGCATTCGCGTCTCCTGATGTAGGTGATCTTCATGTGCCATCTTGTGACAGTATTCTGTCTGGTTTGCAGAAGCCGCCATTGCGTGTCGCTTATCAGTGGCGTCCAAATTGTGGCCGCATAGTTGATGATCGACCTGGCGATGGCCCCTTATAGGTGATGAGCAGCGTCTCCTTGTCTTTTCCCCAGCCAGTGCCGGCCAGTGCCTTGAGGACATTATTTCTGGTATGGTGAAATCAACAAGACCAGCAAAGGTCATGAGACTTTCAAAAACAACTCCGAGAATTTTGAGCCTATTCACAGTCGGGATAGTTATGCCTGACTACTTTTTCGAAATCACGATGCACTTATCGTGATCGCTTGTTCTTGCTTGCTGCGTTCATCAATATGAAAATATGACTCGAAGTGAAAAAATTGGCAATTGGCAAATTTTGACAATTGAAAAGTGTGACATTAAAAAAAAAATTGGCACCCTTTATTTTTCACTCAATGCAATACATGATCAATTCCTTGCATTAATTCACATCTTCTCGGCAAGGAGTAGAATTTCGTATGGAAAATTATTTACAAACGAGCATATTGTTATTGTTTATTGTTATTGTTGGTAATGAATATCTATCTATGTATAGTATGTCAGGAGGGGGAAATACAATGAAGAGAAAGGTGTCATACAGAATCAGATATGACGCATTAAGGGCAAAGTACTTCCAAAGGGGATGGATGCCAAGTGAACATCATTTGACAAAGCAAGTATGTTCGTTTTTCCATATATATAAATATATATATATATATTTTTTTTTTGTTATTTGTTTAAGAAACATTAATCTGATTGCTAACAGATCTTGTTTGGCTTCATTTGAATTACAAAAAAAAAAAAAAAATTAAATTAAAATTGATATTCATATTTGAATTAAATATTCCATAGCTAACTAACATTTAATATCATTATTATATTTATTTTATTGTACATTTAATAAAATGGTTGCACATTTTTACAATGTTATTGTATATTGTTTATTTAGATACGAGTGTATACATACCCATACCATTTCGTGGCTAATATTCAACCACCCATTTGTACTAATAAGTAGTAACACCCACATATCTACGTCACATTTACATATCTGTAGGTGTATGTATGTATTGAAGTATTGATATAGGTAGGTAGGCTCATTCATGATAATATCAAATTTACATATGCACTCGTATATGTGAATGTGTGTGTGTGTGTGTGTGTGTGTCTGCTCGTTAAGATGGGGTGTTCAATTTATCTATGCCACTTTAACCGCAAATGTTGCACGATCGTCTTTACACATTTTGTGGTTGTTGTAGGTATATGTATATAGTATATATAGTAAGTTCATGTGTATAAAATTGAAATATTTTATATTTCTCTTCATATATATATGCAGATATACAATATATATTTTTACATGAGCATGCGTTTTTATGGTTTCATTCAAAATTCATCATTTTTTTTTTTTTTTATTATATTTATAGGTACATACGAGTACTGTGTATTGTAAAGCTTTGTGTGTGTGTGTGTGTGTGTGTGTGTGAGTACGTTCTCATTGTACGCCATTTTAGTTGATGATGTTATTTGTTTTGCTGTTTTTGTTTTTTTCAATTTATCTACGCAAGTCTGTATACAAATCAGTGTTGGCAACAAGAGGATGAAACATTTTTAATTATAAGGTCCATACCATTGTAGTCAAATTTCAGCGGTTCGATCAAAAATTACTTCTTTCAAATAGTGCTTATCTCTTGGCAATTTTTCCAATAGCAAAAAAAAAAAAAGTATGCTTCTAAAAGAGCTCTCTCAACAGTTCGGACATTCGGAATCTTCAAATATATCTAGGTTCACTTTAGTACTGATAAAGTTTAGAATAAATAATAATACTGAAAGAGAATCGTAGATATTATTCTTGAATGCTATGAGTGTCAACAATACGCTCTACAAACATATTAAATAAGAATTATGTACTTTGTAAATAAAATTGGATCAATTGCGATGCAGCTTTGGATCTATTGTAGAATGGACACGCAAGGTTCTAAGGAAAATATAAACAAAGTTGTGGAAACTTAGACAAAAAAGGAGACACTCATCCATTTTCTTGGCAAAATAAAGAATGACTTACAACTTTCTACGAAAGGATTTACTCGGCAATTTGTTCGACTGATCAGAAATTAGTACTATCAATTACGCTACATTAACTCGGCCGGATGGATCTAATTTTATACTTTGTCGTCTCTCTTAGAAGGTTTCTGGGAAAGGACTATGGTGTCAAAACGGCATTTAATGCTAATTGCATGACACAGTAGAATATTTGTTAACTATTAGGCTACAATAATTCGACAACATGAATCCAATTTGCTCCTCTGTCGTCGATTTTAGGAGGTTTTTGCGAGAACTATGATGTTAAAAAACGACATTTAATGCTTATGTTCTGACACAGTAGCATATCTGTGGATTAAGCAACTGTAAGCAACCAACCAAGAATGAATGGGTCTAAGTCCCGGAAGCACTCGATCACGTGGTCGACCAAGGTCCATTAAACACGAAAATGTTTTGTATGGGAAGAAAACAAAGCATTTCCGTATTCTTGCTGCTACAACCACAACAACTAACCAACCAACATATCATGTGATGAAGATATAGTAGTTAGTGGGGATCAGAGTTGATCCATGACCCGTGGGAGTAGTAATTATAAGGTGTCTTATGCAAAAAACCCATAAAAAACCGGCGGCTTCAGACTGCATTTGCATTTATACTTCGGTTTCAACGATGAGCAGCACTTAAAAAAAAAAAAAAAAAAATAAATATGTGGCACTTAAAGCCCCAAAGGGCTCATTGGCTGAGTTTCTTTTCCATTACTGTTGTGCGTCTTAAATTTGGACAGTATTAGAAGGGACCTACTTATTTTAACCGATTCCGAACGGCAGAACACTTGTGACATCACTTATTCTGAGCTTTGTTACAGAGTTCTTTTAGAAGCTTTTTCATGGCAAGTTGTTACTGTCGGAAGAATTGCCAATTGCTTGCCGACAGGTGGGTACCATTCGAAAGAAAAATCTTATCGATATTAAATTTGTTATGCATCAGCCGGTGATTGAATCACGACCTACAGATCAGAAGGCGAACACACTAACCATTGAGCTACAGCACCACAGCAGCACTTGGTGTGTGATTTTTTGACGATGGTGCAATAAAATATATTTAATTCTCTAATCATTATTTGTTTTTCATACAAAAATTTTTAATTTTTGTTGCAAACCATATTAAAAAGATTGATCAGAACTTAAAATCTTTGTATAAATATTCAAATTGTTCCGATTTTGATAGTTTGCTCTCGATTTTCGATATTCGCTGGTTATCAAATATCGAAGATCGAATGTCAAATTCATATTCTCAACTGTGCGACCCTATCGAATTTTCGTTGATTATCGAATTTTCTCTCGAACATAATTTTGCTTTCGTTGCGTAGCGTAGTGTGAGAAATTGCTGCAAATGTTAGTATTCTACGTTTGTTTTTAACTTTTTTGGGCGACTAAATATTAATTTTAAACAATGGTCGTGAGTACTTTCACTGACGGAAGAAAATCGAACTCGTATCTAGTGAAATTAACAATGGCGCTATTCTTCATCGAATTAACGCCATAATACCAAATAAAAATTCGTTCGATCAGCACTTTCGAACACAGTCAATGATCGAATGTAACTCATAATAAGGGCCTAAACTTCACACAAATTTTCTTTGAACATGTCTGAGCAGTCCCTCTACTGCTTCTTCCTTCATATAGAGTGTTGCTCTGACTGAAACTAAACGAGACTGTTTAACAAAGAGAGTTTTGTTTTTTAATTAAATTTACTCAAAAGTACAACTCAACTAATTTTTTTTTTTTACAACTGACAATTTTTCTGACTTCATCTAGAAAAAATTATTACTTTTATACCATACATTATCGATCCCTTATATATGTTACGAGCCAATACGTCTCTGTTCAATTAAAAATGTTTTTCCCAAATATTTAGTAAACATATAAATGTATAATTCATTGTTATTTACTATTGTTATTGCTAAACAAACAGTATTGCGGTTTAGCTTTTGTATAATTTGCACGTACTAATTCTATATATTCCCATACACTAAAAAACAAAACAAAAAGGTATCATGCAGCAGATGAAATAAACACTTCTAGATCCATCCAAATTTGGCGTTTGACTTAGTCAGCTCGTTTCTAACCTCAAAAAAAAAAAAAAAAATAGGTCTTTACGGTTTAAGGGTTTAAGGACATTCTGTGGCATCTGTCAACGTTTCGTATTTTCAACTCACCAGCGAAAAGCAGCAGCAGTACCTGCGCAAACATAATCTATATGATTGAAATAAAATAATGTGCTTAATTTTTCCACAGGACATTATATGTATTTTCATTTATTTATTCTTAATCGATTTATACATTTATTTACAAACATTCAATGCTAACTAGAATAGAATAAAATCTACAGAATATGATAATACCTAATCTACGAATAATATAAATCGGTCTTTATATATATTTATATATATAAATTTTTGTTTTTCTTTTTTTTTGTATATATGCCTAAGTAATGAAATAACAAAAAACAAAAAAATTAGAAGAGTATTTTTTCAAATGATTTATATATGAATAATAAAATGTTCAAAAAATAATTTAAACTATAAACAATACATACATAAACGAGTATTTCCATATATTTTTTATGCTACTTAGTACTTGTACAATAACGAATCTCAATAATATTTCTCATCTTATCATTTTTCTTTAATTCTTTTCAGTTCAGTTCAATGTGTAAATAAGCCTTGGCAGCAACGCAGCCACCGCCGCCATCACTGCCATCAACAGCACAATAATTTGGTATTGCATAGCTGGGAGCATGATGTCAATATGGACGCCATACAACACCCATATCGACGACATCATCATCGTTGGTGCGTTGGTGTGATGCATGTGCATGCTGTGTGTGTGCATCTCCAACGGACATATCACTTTCCTGAGCGTCCATATGCTGTTGCTGTTGTTGTTGTACGTCATGCTGCTGTTGTTGGCATGACATCTGCTCGGAAATATTACCACCAGAAGCAACACTACCATTGTCTACAACACTTTGATGGTGGCTTTCATGTAACATCGACGACGACGACGACGACGACGGTTGTTCTGGATGATCCGATGTACCAATGCCAATTTCAATACTCGATCGATTGCCGGAGAGTGAACTTATTGTCAATGAGTTTTCCGCACCCAAATATTGTTCCAATTTATCGGTGCCATGCAGATGCAGATGAATTTGATTCTGATTCACAGTGGAATAGAGTTGTGGATACAAAACCATCGTTGGTGCAGTGTGGCCGGGATACTGCGCCTGCGCAGTACAACTGCCATACTGATAGTTGTTATAACCATTCGACCAATTATTATATGAAGCATAGCCGCTGGCATTGATTGAATCTATATCCGATTTGGTTGAACCATAAGTGGGACTACATATGGGTGCTTGAACATGTGGCGGAACAATTGCACTTGCTGCTGCTGCGGCGACTGTCGGTGTCATGCCAGCATGATGATAATCACTGGTCGTACAAAATGGCTGCATATCGGTTAGCAGATGAAAATTGGCATGATCGGCTGCCAATGCAGCCGCACTTGTATCATAACCACTTATGCTGCTGTAATGTGAGAGTGCTGAGGCTGCAGCAGCGGCGGCGGCGGGAGTATTGGGGACGGGAGCTGCCACCGCAGAAGGTGCCGTCGGTGGCGGTGGCAATGCGGTCGCACTTTGTGCATGCGCATGGTGATGATGATGTGCAGCATGGTGGTGATGATAGCTGGGATATGCCGCGCTGGATGATGCTGTATTTGCAGAGGCATAGCCTGTCCATTCGGCAGCACCCATTAGATTGTTTTCTATGATGGGATAGAAGAAGAAAAGGAAGATATATTAGATATTTTTGTGTAACTGTAGTAAGAGACTCGGTTATAATATTGACAGAAGTTTGAAATATTGAATATTTCAGTCATTTTATATTGATTCATTTATAAAAACATGAGAGGTACGGCGGATAACGTACATTTTGGTCGCTGCCGCCTAACCCATGACATTTCCAGCCATTACAGGAATGTGGAAGAGCATGAGACCAGCACTCATCTGCGTGTAGGAAACGCGATGAGTACCTAGGTCATTATATCCTAAATAACCACGCCCCATTGCTCAATGTTTCCATAAGCAATCTTCTATTTTGCATAAGGGCACCACAGCAGGAGTACCAGCATAAGCATGGTATTATCACAAAACGCATACTTTGGTCTAAAAAATAAGGTATTTATTTAGCTATTAATATTTTATAAACTTTCACTTTTTTTCCCCCCCCTGAAACATGTCATAAACATAGGAATGCTTAGAAGTATGTATGTATTAAGGAAATAAAGGGTAAATATTTTTCGCTTAATTAACAAAATAATTTCATGTTAGACACAAATAATAATAATAATCATAATAACAACAACAACAACACAACAGTGCAAGGCATATGTGACATTTCCTACAAATTAAAATGTTTTATGTCTATGAAGCGATATAAAACGATGTAGGTATGTCCCGTGGCGATATGTCAATAAAGGATATTCCATTTTATAAACATATAAACATGTACATATGTATATGTACATAGGTATGAGTATGCATATACATATGCATGATATAGCAAATGTCAATGTAAAAGAATTGTAAAATTTGCAATGATTTGAAAGACTGGGTGGCAGGCAAAAGAGGCTTGGGCAATGCTTACAAGTACAGCTGGTGGAAAAACGAAAATTTCTTGGTGGACATTTTGATTTTTGTTGTTCTTAAGAAGCTTCATTTTTATTTTAATTGTCAAAACTATTTTTATTGAGGTCTTTTCGCCAGAAATTCTACAGTGAGTGCTTTAAAAAATTAATATTTAAACTCGCCTATTTATTGCAAGCTCTCAAGGGTCACTATAAAGTAAAGATAGACTCTTAACTGCTTTACTGTCAAATTTTCACTTCATTTGGACAAAGGGAAATTGAATTATTGTACCAGAAGTGACTGTAAGCTTGTGCCATCGGTATGAAAATAAGCATCGAATAACCGAAACCATCAACCAACCGTCATTGTGCATGAATTCATCAAAGTTTAGTGAAAATCTTCACTCAAATTCATGAAATTGAAATTAAGCATTATAAAAGTATCAACTTATTGCAATTTTTCCGAATTTTTGGGTTACTGACGGGTCTCATAATGAAAGAAAATCGTTTTATGGACGCAGAATCAACCCAAAAGGTTTGTTTCGACATTCTGAAAGACATCTGCGGTGGATGATCTAAAACACACATTCGACATGCTTTTAGAGCTATGGCTAATAGTTGTTGTTGTAATGGCATTTTTTCCCTGAGTTGGCAATCTTTGACTTGGAATGATCAGGGTATATCCCAGGACGAAGACCTGATTGCTGTGGGAACACAAGCGTGTCACTGCAGACGCAGATAGATACTTTTTTGCACCACCACTTTTGCTGATTTTTGCTTGAAAAACAAAGGGTTACGAATGAAAGAATAGCTGGATTCCAATAATTTCCATAAAGCCCCCACAGCCAAAATTTTGTTCGGTTCGGAAGCTATGCGTGAAAATACCGAAATAAAATCTAACCGGGTCAAATTAAGATCTGACCTCTGGCAGCAATACTTTATACTGCTTTTTTAGTACGATCCTGGACAGAGTAGAGTCAAAGGGCATGGAAAAAACTGCGAAATTCACATCAGTGCCACAGTTATCAAATATCGAAGAAGGGTCGTACCAGTGGTTAATATATTGCAGCCTGCAGATAGCCTAACGTTGAATGAATACCATACATCAAGTACAGGGAAATTCATCACCGCATCAAAAGCTGGGCTAATAAATAAAATGAAAAGCAAACAAAGGAGGCCTCCTTACGATAGACTATTGTTAAATTTGACAGTAGTAGTAACTTGCTATGAAAGAAGCTTGTAAAAGAGCAGTGCGGCAAAGTTCAGAAGAGGTTTGTTTACTCGGTTAGTTTAGGCTATGTGGCTGCCCTCTGTCTGAGAGGACACACTTAAGCCAGAAAGGTCCATTGTGATACCACCGAGCTTCTCTTCCATACTGTTGTGCGTGTTAAATTTGGACAGCATTGGAAGGGACCTACTTATATTGTCCGTTTCCGAACGCAGAATCCTTGTGCCATCAATTTAACTTAGTTTTGTCACAGAGCTCTTTTAAGAAGCATTTTTGGCAAATTGTTACTGCCGCAAAAAATTGCCAATTCTTGACGGCATATGGGTACCGTTCGAAAGAAAAATGTTTTCGATATTAATTCGATATTATTTCGATATTAATTCTTTCTTTATTTTCTTTGTGCCATTCGAAGCTGGCCAATATAAGTACGCTCCTTCGAATACGGTCGCAAATGCCAAATACAAGTACTTATATATAAATATTATCATCCTTGAAGTTAAGATTTTTGTTTTGAAAACTCTTTTCCTGTCACCTACTGTACTTGCTACAAACATATTACACACAGTGCTGGCAAGAGTAATTTTATATTGCGTGAAAGTAAAACTGAAGAAATTTCTTAATTTTAAAGGAGTTTCTCTCTCACTATGTTGAGACACATGTTTTGATTAATTATTTTTTAATCAACAACAACTTTTGTGATTGACATTTCAAGTCAAGGCAGTCAAAGGGATGGGCAAATTAATGCTCCTCTTCTCTCGCTCGACATCCTTTGAGTTCTTAACAACTCAAAGAAATTGAGATAAAAAGAAAATATTATTAATTAATTAATAAATTTGATTCAAGTTAAGACCTTAATTCTTCAAGGTGTTATTATCTGAAATCATCATGTGTAAGTATGCCTTTGCTGTGAGTATTGTGTGAAGCCTAAAGTACATGAAACAATGTCACCGAAGCAAATACAAAAATGTTTCAATTGAAACAGGTAAATTAATAGAATTTCAATTAAATGAGAAATGTGCCCTACCATATTATTAATATGTATCCTATACTCGTATACTGAATATATGAACGATAGCTCTATTCAAGGATGATGTATGTCATTGTAGACATTTGCACTCGTAAGTATATATAGTTAATGTTGCAAAGCAACAGCATTTGTTGACAACTCAATTTACGCATGCTATCATTAAATGTTGAAATGTTATTTACAATATTTTACAATAACAATATTAACAACAACAAGAAGAACAACACAATGAAGTAAGGAAAATAATGACAATTTACAATAAAGCAGCTATCAACACAATCCACAATGACAAAAGGGTGGTTGGTGGTTGGTGAGTTCTCTGCATGCTTACATTTGATGGGTCAGAAGTTGTTGCTGTTATTGTTCTTATTGTTGTTGTTGTTGTTGTTGTTGTTGTTATTATTATTATTGGTCGATTGATGGTGAACGCATTGTAATGCAATGCAAGGCGACTTAAACTGGCATTTATCACATTTTTAATGTTTCAATTAGGCGTGTATAATTGTAACAAGAACAACATCAACTATTATGCTTACAAGTACATAGCATGCATCAGCAATAACAGCCAAACAAGCAAACAATTACCATAGCTGCCATTGAGACTTAACGACACTTAAACTCTTCTTAGACGAATCATTCCATGTCTTAGATGTTGCCTTTTGTTGCACATACATACACACCAATACACATGCATTTTAGAATATAAATGACGATATGGCAATCAGTAGCTACCAGTCCAGTAGCTGATCGCTTGACGTTACATGTCATTGCCATTGCCACTGCCATTTTGCCACCATCACTATCCAACAGAGTACAAACGAGTATGTAACAACAATCAAATAATAAATTATAATGTTGCAACATTATGATGATGATGTTATTGTTATTGCTATTGTTGTTGTTGTTGTTGTTGTTGTTGTTGTAGTCAGCAACATGTAATTTACGGTAATGGATATGCCGAATGGTTCGAAGATGGACTGACTGCAGGCCGCCTGTTGGTTATTTATTCAACGTCTGCTTGTTGTTCTTGTTCATTGTAATGTTTGTTGCATGGCGGGTGTTTTAAATGTAAAACCAACGCAAAAACAAGAGAAAAATGTGTAAGAATAAGATGAAAATGCAACGTTTCGCGACGTATGTGCACGGACAACAACAACAACAACAACAACAACAACAACAACAACAACAACAAGAATAAATTTAATTTCTAACTAATTTCGCTATTCTTCCTCTATCACTTGTTTATGCATATAAGCGTTTTGTTGTTGTTGGTGGTGGTACTGCTTTTACTGGCATTAATTTAACCTTCAATCGACATTTGATAATTGTAAAGGATTTTCCAATTATACATACGAGTATCATACATATATTACATATTTCTATGATTATTTTTTGTTGATACTTGGCTTATTTTTTGTTGTTGGTGGTATAAATAATTCTGTTACATTGTGTAATAATATGTAAATATTAAGACGATTGTTTGATAAGTCTGGTAATATTCAAATATTTGGATTTGTCATAAATTGCAAAATTGTTGCAATTTTCAAATAAAATTGGTTTGCATCAATTTATTTACTACTTAAAATTCAATAAATTTTTCCTTATGTAATTTGTACTAGACTTTTCATACCGCCATCGCTTCAGTATATATAATGTCAATAAATTGCATAATTGCAAGAATTATATAAATGCATACATTTACGATAATGTGTGTGTGTGTGTATGTGTGCGAAGAAATGTTAAAGAAAACTCTAAATTAATTATGATTTTAATGAGTTTATTTATCCTTCATCATCATCATTCATAATTAATATCATGCTGTGTAGTTGTATTATAATTTTCATTAAATGATTACTAAATGAGTTTTCAATGCATTTTACACATTCAAAAAATGATGAGGGAGGGGAAAGTGAATCGAAGGGAAGGGGAATCGGTAATGCATTTCCTATGATTTCAATTTTAAGTATGTCCAGTTGGTGTGCTGCAGCAATAGCATTACCATCACTTCGAAAGATTTTTATAATGTTGTAGTAATTCGCAAGGTAAGAATCGATCCATCCTTAGTATTGATAACCATCGAATTAATCAAAATTAATTCAGCAAACTAAAGTGAAATTTTGTGTACAATATTTTTGTGGTGAGTTTTTAACCGTTACATCCTTGTTTTATTGGTGGTTTTTACAACTTTTTACAAAAGAGACAAAAATAATCTATTGGGTGATCCAAGTAGACATACTTTTTTCAATAGCCTTTTTTTTTTGACAGATAACGTGTGAGTCGTGCCATGCTGTCATGTTATTTTTGTTTAGTATTGTTTGGCATTTCATCATTGAAAGACTTACTCCTGAACAACGTTTACAAATCGTTCAACTTTATTACGAAAATTCACGTTCTGTGAGGAATGTGTTCCGTGCACTTTGCTCAACTTATGGTAAACATAATCAGCCTACTGAGCGTACTATTCGCAACACCATCACCCATCTTGAGATCCAGCATTCATTATTGGATAATATTCGACCGAATAGACCACGTCCAACACGCAGTGAAGAAAATATAGCGGCCGTAGCTGAGAGTGTACACGAAAACCGTGGAGAGTCGATTCGGCGCCGTTCGCAGCAACTCGAACTGACGTATGGAACGACTTGGCGCATTTAACGTCGAGATCTTAAATTGAAAGCGTACAAAATACAGCTTGTGCAAGAACTGAAGCCGCCCGACCTTCCCAAGCGACATCGCTTCGCTCTATGGGCTCTTGAAAAGTTCCAAGAAGATCCGACGATTCGAGCCAAATTTTGTTCAGCGATGAGGCCCATTTCTGGCTCAATGGGTATGTAAACAAGCAAAATTGCCGCATTTGGGACGAAGAGCAACCTGAAGAGATTCAACAGCTGCCACTTCATCCACAAAAAACAACGGTTTGGTGTGGTTTGTGGGCCGGTGGAATCATCCGTCCATATTTCTTCAAAAATGATGCCGGTGAGAACGTAACCGTCAATGGTGACCGTTATCGTGCCATGATATCCGACTATTTGATGCCTGAAATTGAAGCTCGTTATCTCGGCGACATTTGGTTTCAACAAGATGGCGCGACTTCCCACACATCGCATCAATCAATGGATTTATTGAGAGAACACTTCGGTGAGCAGATAATTTCACGTTTTGAGCCGGTCGATTGGCCACCAAGATTGTGTGATATGTGGGGATATGTAAAGTCTAAAGCGGGACAAACCCGCTTCGATTCAGGCCTTGGAGCAAAACATCACGCGTATCATTCGCCAGTTACCAGTCGAAATGCTCGAACGAGTCATCGAAAATTGGACTCAACGGATGGACCATCTGAGACGTAGCCGCGGCCAACATTTGAAAGACATAATCTTCAAAAAATAAATGCCAAAGAATGTTCTTTCAAATGATAATAAACATTCCCCATTCAATTTGAATTTTCTGTGTTTTTTTTTTTTCTTTAAAAAGTAGGGAACCTCCAAATGGATCACGCTTTATATATGGGAGAGGTAAAGAGTTAATATGTTCTACAAAAATGTTTCTCGTCATTTTTTCTCATAATATTGCTAAACACACCATACATCTCAGAAGTAAGAAGCGCATGGAATGGACCAAAAAGGGAAAACTTTTAACTGTCTAAAAAATTATTATGTAAATTTACAAATGTTTAGCTCCTCTACCAGAATCCATTGTCAGAACCTTGTCATTTTTTGTTTGTATTGCTAATTATTTTTTCACCTCGTGCTTTTTCAATTACTATGTTTTCAAATTATATTATTAACTATATAACTATATATTAACTATATACATAATAGGCATGAACACGCGAGCAGTCAGTGCAGCATTCTCAGAGTTAGAAAGAGAGTCGCGTAGGATGGGTCTATCTTGGAACCAGCATTAACAGCAGTAATGACGTCAGCCTGGAGATATTACGAAGGATCACTCTTGCAAACAGGTGCTACTTTGGGCTAAGTAAGCAATTGAGAAGTCGAGCTCTCTCTCGAAGAACGAAAACTACACTCTACAAGTCTCTCATCATGCCTGTCCTAACATATGGCGCTGAAGCCTGGACAATTTCCACCTCGGATGAGCGAATGCTTGGAGTTTTCGAGAGAAAAGTCCTACGCAAGATCTTTGGACCTATTTGCGTTGGTGGCGAGTACCTAATAAGGTACAACTATGAGCTGTACGAGCTGTATGTCGATATTGTCATAGTAAAGCGCATCAAAATCCAGCGCCTGCGCTGGCTAGGTCATGTCGAACGAATGGAAGAACACGCTCCAGCTAAGAAGGTGTTATATTCGGAACCCGCTGGAGGACGACGCAGAAGAGGAAGACCTCACCTGCGGTGGAAAGGCCAAGTTCTGGAGAACCTGACGGCGCTTGGAATTTTTAACTGGCGCCAGCTAGCGAAGAACAGGGATGGCTGGCGAAGCATATTATATTCGGCCTAAATCGATATTCGGTTATTATGGCCACATAAGTAAGTAAGTATTAACTACATAATTATTTGAATTGCATTTAAATATGTTAGGTAATTTTTCCTCGAAGCGTCAAAGTATTAAGGATATTCGCACTTTCTTTTAATGATTAATCCCTTAGCTGAAGTGCACTTTCTATTGGTTGAATTATTCATTTAAAGTGCAATAGTATTTATGTAATTACAAGATTCTACAGCAATTTTGATTTATAAAACACAATAACTTTTGCATTTTTCTCTTATTATGCTAATTATAGTGGACTTCCGTTCTCATAAGAATTTCTCATGCAAATAAATATACATTGCACAGAATGTTGCAGTACTCGTAAATACGAATACAATAATCTAAAGCGGATATTATCGATTTATACCACCGTAGTACTAGCAATAACAGCAGCAGCAGAAAGGTAATTTAATTTAAACATTCAATAAAGACCCTTTGACTTTTGTTTAAGAATTTTTATTGATTTTATTTATTGTTATATTGTTTCTGACGACTTGCAACTTTTTGATATTTTGCAGAGTCGTATTCTAAAAGGTTCGTCAGAAGTGTGATCTGAGTAGTTATCGCTTGCTACGTGCTTTTCTATAATTATTCCAAGTTTGTGTTCCTAAATGATCGATAATAAATATTTCTCACAATCTCTATTTTTGTTTCCTCTTTTATTGTCTTGCATTTCAATATTTGCCCACAATTTTCATTTGATTTTGCTTGCCCTTTTGCCATTTTTCTCATATTCTCTTTCCTAATTCTTATTAAATGTATTTATTAGTTATTACCCAAACTGTAGTGTGATAGAGATAACACTCTTTCACACGATGTACAACGATGCACAGTGCAGGCTTACCAGATGTGGTGATATTATCCCATTATGGGAATCAGATATGGGGACGATTTATTTTTTGCTGTAAATATTTTAAGTGAATTTTCTTTTCATATTGAAGTTTGTAAAGTGTTTAGCAATTGCCTTTACCTGATCTGTCATAATTCGATTGCATTAGTTGTTATTTTTTCTAAATGGAGAATATGAATTTTGGCACACTATATTTTTATTTTTTTTATATTTTTATGGCAATTAAGAAAGCTGTCTCTGCTGCTTTTTGAAGCTCAAATAGAATTTGTGGAACATTGAACCAGCTTTAGCAATATATGCTGTTTTGCTCTAAGTAAGGACAAAGAACAGGGATGGCTCTCAAATAATTTGAAATGTCAACTCTTACGAAAAATAACTGCATGAAATTTTTAACTAACTTCTGGCAGTAACAATTTCCCATGGAAAAGCTTCTAAAAGAACTCTGTGAAAAAGCTCAGAAAAAGTGATGTTTTTGTTGTTGTTGTTGTTGTAGCAGGCAAAATGCTTTGTGTTGTTCCCGTAGAAAGCATTTCTATATTCTGATGAGGTGAATAGAACTTGGTCGCCCACATGGTCGAGTGCTTCCGGGACGTACACCCGTCTATTCTTGGGAAGCAGAAAAAGTGATGTCGCAAAAAGTTATGCCCTTCTAATTCTGTTCAGTCGCTTCTAATACTGCCCCTAAATTTAAAACGCACAACAGTAATGCAAGAGAAGCTCGGCCAAAGCGCCATTTGGGGCTTTAAGTGCCACATATTTTTTTTTTTGTATTTATGAACTATTCAATTGAGATGATTCTATGTGCATGAAAGAGCAATTATTCGTCGATGAAATCTTTAGACAATTTTTTTCTCATGTTTCGGGCTACATATTGTCTAAAGAAATCAATGTGAAATTGTTGACCATTTTCAAAATATGGGATTGGGTATTGAAAAATTGGACAAGAAATGTTATTTTAAGAAATTTTACAACCAAGTCGGAATTAACGTGAGCTTTTAATAGCGAAATGTTCCGAATTTTTAGACTTTTTATAGAAATTCCGAACTATTTTCCAGATATCGGGCTTTTATATGATGATTAAAAGTGTAAAAAGCCTTGAAATTTTGAATAAGGAAATCTTTTCCGAATTGCCTACATTTTAGGTTTATGACGTGTTATTTGGAAACCCGGAAATCGGCAGAATCTTCTTCTTTCCACCATGTAATGTAGTGAAAGAAAGTGCGATGATATTTTAGTATCATTTTAAAGACGAATGCTTACAAGTTTAAAAAAAAAGTCTGGCATCTCTGATTCAATATTAATTGAAAACAACTGTTGTGAGAAGAAATACAATTTGCACTTTGTTAAAAGCAATAACACTAACAAAATGATGAGGTAAAAATCACAATAACAATGATGCAAATGAATTTTTTTCGTACACAACTAAAGCGTTACAATGTTAGCTCCACATTTATTGTATGAAAGTACATATTGCACCTCATCATCAACAACAACAACAATAACAACAACAACAGCAATAACGACAACCTCTTGTACACTCGTACCTACCGAAAGAGAACGGAAGTTCATGCGGTTAGTGTTGGTTAAGTTGGTTTGGATTGGATTGGATTCGATTGGATTGGGCTGGGTTGACTGGTTGTTCTTTGCATGTACATATAGTAGTATGTATGAAAGTATTGGTTTACCACAGAATTTTATTTTGTGTTCCAAAAGATTTCATTCACTTCATTTTTTGACGCTCATTTCTTTTCATTTTTTTTTTTTTTTTCTTTACACATTGTTGCATTGTTGCATCAAATTGTCAGACAATGCATTGCATGGTAATGTGATGGTGGTATGGTTAGGATCATCATGTTCATGATCAGTAGTAGCGTTCTCATGAGCACCTAAAACATGACAAATACCAAAAAATAAAAAATAAAAAAAATTGCAAAAATCAGAAAATTGTAAAATGCTTCCGTTTGAAAAGAAAGAAGAGAGCAGACAGCATCAAGAAACATTGACTTGCTTTTCTTCAGATGTTAAGTCATTTTTTGGCATATTAATGATCTATACACACACACATATAAGTACATATGTAGGTACTAAGCTACTATGTACTACAACTAAAAAAAAAACAAAAACAAAAGGCTCCAAATACATTGCAATCATGCATGCGTGCTTAGCATGCGTTTGTTACATTTCTCCATATAGGATAATAGCATAGCTATATATATACCTACAAAAGTTGTATGAAATGAGCGCAATATAATAAAAATTAGGTGCAAGAAAAAAAGAAAGAAAAATTGGAACGCTTGGAATATTGAATCCAACATCTGCGCAACCACATTTGGATTGATTTGTGGCTTTACGCACTTTAACGCAAACGCAATAAAAACTGATATTTGTCCAATACCAATACGACTAACTTTTCAATAGTAATTTTTGCTTGTTCTTCATCTTGTCTTCATCGACAGACATTTTATACAAAAATATGGGCCGATTTGCATATGTCATCGTTTTTCTTTTTAGCATATTATTAAAATAATTACAATAGCAACAACAACAACAACAACAACAACAACACGATGCGGCGGTGGTGAACTATTATTGGATAATTTTTTCTGCTATTTTTTTTTTTTTTTTTTGTGCTTCTAGTTATACTCTTTCATTCTTTTAAGTAAATATCTACTTATACAGATAGAAATTTCTTGGAATTTGTACGCATTTTTAAATGGAACTTGTTTCGACACATATCAAAATCAGTATTCAGCTGATGAAAAATTTAATATTTTACAAATTAAAACCCTTCACATTTTCATAAATTAAAAGCTTAAGCGCCGCCGACGATGCCACAATCATTTTAACCAAGTGCGAATATGAAAGTTGGCATTGTCTTGTGTCGCACAGTGTAGCGAATTCATGCAAGTAGTGCATAAAAATGACAGATAAAATTTTTACAATTTTAATACAATTTAATTGAAAGACTTTTTCAAACAAAGTAAGCTTTTTTACGAAAAATTATTAAAATTCACATTATTGCCACGCCCACCACCAATAATAAATAACTCGAATAATATAAATTAGTTTGAATTTCAATTTAAAACTATTTAACCACTAACATTTTATAAAAAAAAAAGGCTTTTTCAAATAAAGTAAGCTTTTATTTGAAAAATTATTAAAATCTATTACCGCCATGCCCACTACGAACATAGAAAATTTACTAAAATATTTCAATTTATGTTTTTATATAGGATCCAAATTATAATTGTTTGAACTTCAATTTAATTGTTTTTGTTGTTGTTGTTGTTGTAGCAGCAAAAATACAGAAATGCTTTGCTTATTCCTTGAATGGACCTTGGTCGAGCACGTGGTCGAGTGTTTCCGGGACGTAGACTCGTCCATTTTTTGGGTTTTTATCTACTAAAATGGTCGGAATGCCTTCACACGCCTTTGTTTCAAATTTTATTTGCGAGTAATGTAATGAAATTGAATAAAAAAAAACTTCTTGAAACAAAATTATCTTCAATACGAAAATATTTTTAAATTTGCTTTCTGCATATTTTCAGATTTTATTACATTCCAGTCATGAAAATGGGTCCTCAGAGTCAGAGAAACACACAGAATTTGATGGATTTTGAGTTTTTGACTTAATCAATGTAGCGGTCGTTACAAAAGGTGAAAAAGATTAAATAAGAAATGCACTGTCATATACAAAAGGGGGGTGCTGGGGGGTCGCCCATCACCAATAGCAGACTGCGAACAACGGCTCCCTAGATTCGCTCGTGCCACTTTGGTGCAACTAAGATCTGGTTGGAACGTCTTTCTGAACTGCTATATGCACCGGCTGGCTGATACAATTCCAGACAGATGCCCGCGGTGCCGGCAGAGCCCGCACGATACCCGTCATCTTTTCGCCTGCCTCAGAAGGCCTACCAGTTTGGCCCCCTCTGTACTGTGGACGCACCCCCTGGAGGCTACCGTCTTCCTGGAGTTGGTCGATGAGAACAACAACACCATAGATGAACATGAATTTTCATGATTTCGAAATGGTTGTCTGTTACAACAACAACAACAACAACAACAACAACAACAAAAGTCATTCATCTTTTCATTGGCAATACATTTTGTGAAATATTAAAAATCGAAAAATTGTAGTTCAGGTTCGATTTCTGGTTTTGGTAATTTAACAGCAACACACTATGTAACTGTTGCTAAAAATAATTATTCTTCTTATTAACACATTTCATCTAGTAACACATTTCGGGACAAAAAAATTGATAGGTTATAGCGCAGATTTGCTTCTTCTTCAGCAATGGACTAGATCGAATTGCTTTGCTTTGCAAAAAGTCAAAACTATTGTTCTTTCAATTTGAGATTTTCATCTATTTTAGCCATATTCGTTATACAGTATGTCATATCGACTAACGAAGCAAGCAACGATTCAAGCGTATGCCACCCGCATGCTTATAAGAAAAACAGTGATCTTCTGTTGGCAATCTTGGTTGGCATTTCCGTTTTAAACGAACCATTCAATAACGCTTTTGGTATGTATTTAATTTTAACTTTTAGCTTTTATTTTTTAGTAATCATTTGATTTTAATTTACTTGTGTAATTGGTAACGATGTGTTTTATAATTAGCTCATATTATGTATATTATTATTATTATGCCTTATTTGAATAGTAAACATTGTATCTTATATGGCTTCATTTGTTCTGTAATTTATACATTTCTTTTATTTTATTTTTTTTTATCTATCATTTTTGGATATTAATTAACATATTCGCACATTTAGTATGTCATATGCCATATGCCATTATTTCGTGCAGACGTCGCCAAATGAATCATTAAATGGTGCCAATCGTTGGTGTCACGTCGCTGAATCAGCAATTTAGTTTAAACAAAAAAACACTCAATCGATTGTTAGATTGTTAATCTAGTTGATTAGTATAATATTGTACATACATAAATACATATTTATCGATGTATTTTAATATACATAAATGTTATGAATTTATGTTTTGTATTTGAATTTCATTGAAATTATTCCTAGAATTCTTTGAAATGAAAACTAGAAATACAATACAATACAATTTGTACAAGTAATTTAATTGAATTCAAATATGACACTAATCATAAAGTGGCGACAAAGAGTAGGCGTGTGCGTGGTAAGGGTAAAAATATTGTATATTCAAAGAAACGGCATTTTTTCTTCTTTTGTCGCAATTTACATACTTAAACGGAAACCTACGCATTTTTGCGTATTCATCATATTGATTATAGAGTATTTGGGAATAAATGTAAAATGCTAAGCTCCTATTTACAAAATTGTTGGTACTCAAATATAATACTTTGTTTTTGAATGAGGAATCGCTAATATTAAACCATACAATATTATTAAGAAAATGGTGCTGAGGATGAAATAATAGAAATTTTATTGATAAATTGCCAATTTGTTCTTTTTAAGGTTCTACAAAGAGCCCTATTGGACATTTCACCTTTGGCAATCACTAATGAAATTTTCTGCAGAATATATTTGCTGAACATTTCAACCCTTAAGGCGTCCATTTTAAGGTACTTCCTAGGGTTTCTTTTAAAAATGGAAAAAATTACCTACAAAAGAAGTAGATATAGGGTTAACATGTTATGCAAAAATATTCTTTGTAAAATTTTACGGTAATTTAGATGAGATGTATGAGATATTGTTTTTTGCTCAATTCATTTCATGTAATTTTAGATAAAATTATGAAAATTTCAGAATACCAATAAATAAAACTGCGTCAAAATGTCAACATTTTTGACTTTATTCGTTTTTTATTAAAAAAAAAAAAAAAGAAAATAAATATGTATGCACTTATAAGCTCCGAAGAGCTCTTTGGCCGAACTTCTCTGGACAGTATTAGAAGGGACCTACTTATTTAAGCCGGTTTCGAATGGCAGAACTCTTGCGACATCACTTTTTCTGAGTTTTGTCACAGAGTTCTTTTAGAAGCTTTAGAAACTTTTTAGAACATTTCCCGTTGGGTACCGGAAAATACTTTGTACGGGAACCAAACAAAACATTTTCGTATTTTTGCTACTACAACAACAACAACAACAACAACAACAACAACATTTTTATTTCGGGTTTCCGTCAGAGCTCATTTCGTTCCTAATCTCAAAAATAATTATGAAAGTTGAAAGATTCATCGAAATTACCCAGCAGCGCGTCTAAAATGTTAAAATATAAGGCACAACATTTCTGCCGAACATAAACAGCTCTATGTTCACGTCTTAGGAGGGTTGCATTACAAAATTTACGTTTTTTTTTTTTTGGATGGAGCTATTCATTTTTGCTACACAAAAATTTTTTGTCTGAACGTACTTGCTCCCTAGCTTCACTCTTAAAGGATGAGCCTGAAAATCGATCAATGTCCAAATAATTACCCAAGAATAACCACAAGATCGATGATATGTATGATGGCCCTTTACTAATTTTTCTGCCCTAAGATTTTCCGTAAATTCATTTATATTCTATCTCTGCTCTTTTGTGGGGATTCACCAGATTCCCAAACAAAAGAATCTATTGGGGTTGGTCGTGCCGAGCCGGTCTTTCTTTATCAAATACAATACAATTTTTCCGTCTTTGAACAAATTATCCAAAGAAACTTCGCCGATTTAATAGAAGCAAGTAATCCTAAAGGGGTAGCTCAGGTTGCAAAACTCTTTCAGTAGTTTCTTTGGGAAAATTGCCAATGACTTGCCAACAGTTGGGTACGTTTCGAGAGAATAGTTTTTACATTTCTAAGAAAGATACCAGCGTTTTTACTTTAAACTAAATTACTAAGAAATTTCAAAATTTCGATCTTTATAGCAAGAATTTGAAATTATTAACTTATTGGAATTTATGGTATGAATGAAACGAAACCGCAGAAAATGAAACGAAAACAACTCTCAGTGCATACTTTCGTTTTTGATTATATGGTTTTTGTGCCTCATTTTCATACTATTCGAAATTATTAGCTTGCGTGTAATTCCATGATTGACCACTAACATATACATATTTCATTTTCATCACAATACAATGAGATTAAATTAATGCTGATTCGGTGATATCTCAATCGTATAATTGAAGATCACCAATTAAAACGATTAATGACCAATCAAAAATCATCTAAATTTGTATTTGACCACAAACTCGTAACAAATTAACTATCCATTATTGATGGATATAAGTGAGTGCTACCATGCACTGAATATAGGTCACTTACCTTGTATTTGTGGTGCATTTGGTTTATAGCCCTGACAATCAGAATTTATTGTACTATTCGCTGAGGATGACGATGCTGCTGTTGTATGATGATGATGATGATGATGATGTGGCGGCGGCGGAGGAGGATGATGATGATGATGATGATGATGTGGCGGAGGTGGATGGTGATGATGATGATGATGGGGATGATGTGGATGATAATGTGGATTGCTTGCCACCATTAATTGTGCTGTTACACTGGACGAACTTGACTGGTTTGAGGCAATTGGCAGAGATGATGATGATGATGATGATGATGGTAGTGCTGGTGGTGGTGGCGGTGGCGGTGGTACTGATGGTACTGGTGGTGTCATATGGGATTTTGTTGAACGACGTAATGTCGTCTCCAAATCACGAAAATGTGATGTGAATGGTGTGGCATCTAAAAATGGACGTTGACCAAGGCCTAAAGCACGAAATTGATGATGACCACCAGGTGGACCTGTAACAAAAAACATAATGACAACAAATTTGTATATAGAAAACTATGAATGATGATAAAATGGTGGCAAATGTGTGTTTGTGTGTGTGTGAAAGTATGTGACGCCATGTTTATTTCATTTTTATGAATTAATTGAAGCAAAAAAAAATATTATGGAGTCGCAGCGACAACAATGCAAGCAGTCTCATGCAAATTTCAATGCAACCAAGTATGGTGTGTGGTGACGCGTAGCGTGGTGGAGAATGAAACGATACGACTAGGTACGTAGCAATAATGAACAATGAAGTCTTAAAAATTCTTTTTATTGAAATTCGTTTTTTTTTTTCATAATTTAAAGAAAAGGATATGCACTCTGTGTTGTTGTTGTTGTGCGAAAAACCGCAAATTGCAACAACAACTACCGTTTTCCTTGGATTGCCTTTCACAAACACTTTTTCTCAGTGGCACATTGACAACAATGGCTCTTATTGTTGTTGTTGCCTATTATTGTTCATTTTCTTATATCGTAGTTGGTACAAATATTTTAGCGTGTTCTTTATATTATTGTTATTTATCCTTGTTGACACACTAACCCAACACGCAACTCTAAAACATTGTGATACCCAATATTCTTGCGTTTTGTGTTTTTTTTGAACGAATATTCAGAATTTTTCAAGATGAAAGAGAGAAAAAAAAAATATTGCCTATATGTTTACAGCAGCAAGAAAATGAAGGACAATGGCGTAATACATATATTATTTTGCGGCTTTTTTTTTTTTCTTTTCGTTTCTCTAATTAACCTCATCATTATTGAATCAATCTAATATAGGTATATTTTGATACACAATACTCATATTTTGACATTTGTACTTCATATTTTGCTCTCATTTTATCCCTTATTAAATATATTTCACCTATATAGCGGTTCATTGAAAAGAATTAATTTTATTTAATTTCCTATTGTCTCGTACAAGTAGGTGGGATCATCCACATATCAACCATATGGACGTACAATTGCTTTCGTCTTTCGTCATATTCATAAAACCAACACTATTTGCGAGGCACAGCAGGATATTTATTATAACACTGCAACAGAATATCGTATATATGCATTGATCGATAGGACAACAAATTGTAACACTTGCTACAATCTATTTCTCTCAAATCTGTATCGTTTTATGTTTCTCGCATTTTGAGTGGTTAATCGTAGGTGGTTATTGATATTATCCCCATTTAAGAGATTAGCTTTTCTAATAACAATAAGTAGTAGGCGGCATTTGTTGTGGCTCTAAAATGATGCATGAATGAGTGTGAGATCTTTTTGTGTTCGAATGTATACGCTTAAAACGTAATACGAGTATATACATATATATATATATATTAATCCGTGCCATTTAGAGAATTATTTTAAACGATTTTTTTTTTATTCTGTTTCAATCAACAAAAAAGGATTCACTTGCTTTTACTTTTATTTTGTAATGAGATTTAATTATCCATGAGTCATTTGATTTGATTCAACAAAAGTGTCATGCTGATGGCATATGCCGACGATATTGACATAATCGATATCAACTCGCGAGCAATCAGTGCAGCATTCTCTGAATTGAAACGACAGTCACGTCGAATGGGTCTTACGGTGAACGAGGGTAATTCGAAGTACCTAGTGTCTACAAACAAAGAGTCCCGTCGTCTTGGACAACATGTCACTTTTGACAATTACACTTTCGAGGTGGTGAAGGACTTCGTCTCTCTTGGAATCAGCATCAACAGCGTAATGCTGGCAATGATGTCAGCCTGGAGATCATGCGTTGGATAACTCTTGCTAACAGGTGTTACTTTGGATTGAGCAAGCAAATTGAGTAGTCGAGCCCTCTCTCGAAGATCGAAAATTACACTCTACAAGTCCCTCTCACTATTCCTGTCCTAAAATATGGCGCAGAAGCCTGGACAATTTCCACCACGGAGAGAGGAACTGAGTAGTCGAGCCCTATCGAAGAGAGAGGAACTGAGTAATCGAGCCCTCTCTCGAAAATCAAAAATCACACTCTACAAGTTCCCCATTATTCATGTCCTAACATATGGCGCAGAAGCCTGGACAATTTCCATCACGGATGAGAGGATGCTTGGAGTTTTCGAGAGAAAAGTTCTGCGCAGGATCTTCGTACCTATTTGCATTGATGGCGACTATCGAATAAGGTACAACGATGAGCTGTATGAGCTGTATGCTGACATTGACATAGTCAATTGAAAAAGACGCTCCAGCGAAGAGGGTATTTAATTCAGCACCCGCTGGAGGACGCAGAAGAAGAGGAATATCAAACCTCCATAAGAAGGATCAAGTTTTGGGTAACCTTGCGGCGCTTGGAATATCCAATTGGAGCCAGCAAGTAAAAAACACAGAAGACTGGCGCCGCTTTATATGTTCGGCCTAAATCAATCATCGATTGTTATGGCCACGCAAGAAGAAGAAGAAGAAGAAGCTAATATACGCATTTTCGAATAACCATCTTGTAATATATCTGGAAAAGTGTTGAACTATTTGAGGAATATGAAGGACAACATTTTTTCAACACCATCTTTCCTCTAAAACGTTTGAATATTTTTTATCGAAAATTTATACAGCCTAAATTTGGGTAAATTTTCTATTGTCAAAATGGCATCGTGGCGGAGCTTCAATAGAGCTGAAAATTGATGCATAACATTATTTTGAGCCCAGTAATGGGCCAAATCGGATGAAACCTACGCCTACGTCCCATACAAAAGTATGTTTTAAAATGATGTTCTTTACACATTGCACACGAAAAATATAAAGCTATCGAACTAAAACTTAGTATATACAGGTTAATTAAACACAGAAGGTCTATTGAAAAAAATAGATATAATCAGATGAAAATCACGTATAGCTCCCATATAAAATTATGTTTCCGAAAGGCTGTTTTTGCTCTTGGCTAACGAAAATATAATGCTATGAGCTATAAAATTATAATGAAAGTATGCCAGATCACGAATGATATATTTTAGAAAATTTGGACATGATCAGATGAAAGCCACATATACTTCCACAAACAAACGTATGTTGTAGAATGTGTAGTCCGACATTTGGCGCGTGAAAATATAAAATTATAGAGTTAAAACGAGATATATAATTTAATTTTAATCACTTAAGACAAATTTTAGAAAATTAATGCAATCGGATGAAAACCACGATTATCTTCCATACAAAAGTATGCTATTGAACGAGTGTTGCGACACTTTGTGCGCAAAAATATAACGATATGAAGCTGAAATTCGGCATATACCATTAAATTTGATAGACAATGAACAAGTTCAAAAATGATTAAAATCGAATGAAAATTACTCCTACCTCCCATATAAAAATATGTTTTCCAGTGTATAAATTTACATTTTATGCACGAATATATAGAGTTATGTAACAGAAACTTGATGCTTACGATTGCATTTCGTTCAAGAATGCATGAGCTCGAAAATGGACCGAATCGGACGAAAACTACTTTTATTTCCCATACAAAAGTAGGTTTTCGAGTGTATGATTGTTGGCTTTTGTATACGATTGCTTTTATGAATGAGGGAGCATGCTTAAAAATGCTAATTATCAGTTGAAAATCATACCTAGATCCAATACAAACGTTTATTTTTGCGATAATAAGTCTCTATATCTGTCATAGGAGAGAGTATTTCGAGAGAGTTTCATCCCATTCGAATCTGTTCAACTTTTATGGTCTAACTTATAAAATGATCTTATATGACAAAAATGGCCCTCATTTCAGTTTCAGTAAATATCAACAAGAATAGTAGATGATGAAAACGATGAAATGATATTCACATATGATTATCGTATATGCACAATGACCATACACAAGTCGTTCATTCTCTAAGGGCTCACCATTTACAATATCTTTATTATAGCTGTTGACACTTTCATAGTTGTAAGTGTAATGGTTGAAATCAAGAAAATCATCATTATTCCCAATACTAATAAATTCTTGTTCGTGGTGTTGTTGTTCTTGCTCGCGGCGATGATGCTGATATTGATGATGTTGATACTGCTGCATCAGATCACCATGATCACCAGGATCACCAATATCATTATCACCATCACCACCATCAGCACCACCACCACCACCACAACCACCACGATCATGATCATCATCATCATTATGATTGCTACCACCACAACTAGCATTCAATAAATTATGAGTATTGCTCGTCATATAGCCATCAGATGTTGTTGTTGTTGTTGTTGTTGATGGTGTTGTACATGCAAGTAATGAGGATGTACAAGTATTGGCCGAAAATGAGTAATATGTTGAATGTGATTGTGATGGCGATGGTGATGGTGATGATCGTGATGCTATCGGCGGTGATGGTGACTGTGATGGTGACAATGGCAGTATGGCTGATGCTGAATCCATCAATGACGTAATGTTTGTGCTATGAGCAGCGCTTTTACGACGACAACGACTATTATGACGAGTGCGTAATAATAATTTGCTAATTTTATACGAACTACTATCTGACGACACCTGAGAAGAGCAATATTCTGTATGCTGATTCTTATGATCCAACATCGTTGGCGTCGTTGTAGATTTCGTTCGCGTACGCGTTGTCGTTGTCGTCGTCGTAGACGTCATCATCATCATCGTCATCAACTTACTTGTCTTCGAGCGTGGCTCCCTTGGTCCATCGACAGTCACTTTGATGGCTTTGTTGTAGGTAGCCACCTGTGGTGGGCTTGTTGCAACCGTAATTGTAAGTGTGAAACTCTTCCCTATAAAGAAAAAAAGAGAAAGAAAAAGAAACAATAAAAGTTGGTTATTAAAATATTGACTGAAAACAAAACAAAACAAAATTTATGTATATATCCATACACATATGTATATATATGTGTATGTGTAAGTAATAAGGGAAATATGGAAAGATAAAATTTTGGCAATAAATTTTGCAACAATATGGCAATATGTCAATATTTCGAGGTTAAAATTGATTTAGGAACTTCTCGCATAAATGATGAATCTGTTGATGAGTTGTGATGATGATTACAAAAGTAGAAAGGAATTAGCTTCGGCATATATCGAAACTTAAATACCCTTCACTATGAATTCTTCGAAAAATATAGATTTGTATGGCAGATGGGCTTAATTTTCAAAATCATCCGTTTGTTGTTAAACATAATCTCATGTAGCGAGTTTCACATTGTTAATTGAATATTTTTGTGCCAAAAAATTTTAAAAAACATATTTCGAAAATATATTTTTTTAAGATAGATAGGTGAAATTTTTGTTCGAATTTTATCTCATTTATTCATTTGTCGATAAAAATAATTTAATGTATCAAATTTCATAAGATTTGCTATTTGAGAGCAGAAAATATGTTTTAGAAAATAACATTTTGTATGGGAGGTTCTTGTAGATTTCAACTAATTACTGTAATTTTAAAAATCTTCCGTTCGTTGGTAAAAGTAATTTCAAATACCGAGTTTTTCAGATTGAAGGCTTCATATTTGCGTGCTCATAAATTGAAAAATTGATCAAATAAAAAACACGTTTTTAAATGGAAGGCATCCATGATTTTCTTTCAATTATCCAAATTCTCTAATTTCGTCATTTGTTAGTAAAAATCATGATTTTTATTGAATTCTAACTCTATCGCTTTATATTACCAAAAGCAAATGCATAAAATATGCATTTGAAAACATACTTTTGTATGAAATGTAGGCGTAGTTTTTATTCGATTATGATAATTTTTAAAACAGACCACTCTTTCATAAAAATATTATTATGCACCAAGTTTTAGCTCTTTCGCTTTAAATTAACATGCGAAAATTGATGAAATATTCATTTAGAAGCATACTTCTATATGGAGGATAGACGTGATTTTCATTTGATTACGATAATTTTTAAAGTTGTGAGTTCTTTAGTGAAAATAACCCTATATATCTAATTTTAGCTCAATTGATTCATATTATCATGTGCAAATTTTGAAAATATGCATTCGAAAACATACTTTTATATGGAATGTAGGCGTGGTTTTTATCCGATTACGATCATTTTCAAGGCAGACCATTTTTTCATAAAAATATTATTATGCACCAAGTTTTAGCTCTTTAGCTTTAAATTAACATGCGAAAATTGATGAAATATTCATTTAGGAGCATACTTCTATATGGAGGATAGACGTGATTTTCATTCGAATACGATAATTTTCAAAATTATGAGTTCTTTCGTGAAAATAACCCTATCTGCCTAGTTTTAGCTCAATAGATTCGTATTATCATGTGCAAATTTTGAAAATATGCATTCGAAAACATACTTTTATATGGAATGTAGGCGTGGTTTTTATCCGATTACGATCATTTTCAAGACAGACCATTTTTTCATAAAAATATTATTATGCACCAAGTTTCAGCTCTGTCGCTTTAAATTAACATGCGAAAATTGATGAAATATTCATTTAGAAGCATACTTCTATATGGAGGATAGACGTGATTTTCATTTGATTACGATAATTTTTAAAGTTGTGCGTTATTTAGTGAAAATAACCCTATCTTTCTAATTTTAGCTCAATTGATTCATATTATCATGTGCAAATTTTGAAAATATGCATTCGAAAACATACTTTTATATGGAATGTAGGCGTGGTTTTTATCAGATAACGAAAATTTTTTAAAACAGACCATTCTTTCGTAAAAATATGATGATGCACCAAGTTTTAGCTCTTTAGCTTTAAATTAACATGCGAAAATTGATGAAATATTCATTTAGGAGCATACTTCTATATGGAGGATAGATGTGATTTTCATTCGAATACGATAATTTTCAAAATTAAAAGTTCTTTCGTGAAAATAACCCTATCTGCCTAGTTTTAGCTCAATTGATTCATATTATCATGTGCAAATTTTGAAAATATGCATTCGAAAACATACTTTTATATGGAAGGTAGGCTTGGTTTTTATCCGATTATGAAAATTTTCAAAATTTTCAATTTTTTTGGTGAAAACAATATGTACCGACTTTAATCGAAATTCATGCATATTTCAGTTATTGGTTAAATCAACACAGACAATGGTTGAAATCATTATGCCCTCATCTTCTTAGAAGTAACATATTACAAACAGACGCACAAGTGTACTGACTCCCTTGAGTGTAGGGTACACAATTTCGCGGCTACTTCATTATTTTCGCAGTAGCTGCAAATACAATATACTGTGATGCCGCCCTGAACTGCACTAGTTGAGCTTTTATTATTATTATTTTTTTTTTTTTTTTGGTGTTGGCGCACGAATTAATTTAAAGTGATCGTTACACGCGCCGTAACAGTTGGCGGTCTTTCTTGAAGTTGCAATCGATGTTGTCGTTATTGTCGGTAAAGGCAATAATGATGATGTTGTTGTTATTGTTATTCCTGCTGATGACGACATTGGGTGTTGAAATTAATTATTTGGTAGCGTAATAATTTTGCCAATTTTTTTTTTTTTTGGTTTTCTTTTTCTGTTCATTGCGTGGGTTTATTGCTGATTTTATCATTTTTTATTTTTCTTTCCTTTGAAAATTTCGTTTATGACATATTTCTCTTGTATCCAAATGACGCGTGGATAATAAGAAAATATTATCAATAGATTGAGGCAAACTTAAGGATGTGTTAAATGCTCAACACTCTTACTACAACACTTTAAATAAGGACATGAAGTCATGCATGCAACATATTTGTATTTATATTGAATGGCAAACTAACAACGGCTATCGTTAACAACATTGACCGTTCGACCGAACGAAAGACTGACCGACCGACCAACCGACCAGTCGATTTGTAAATTTACTACTATTTACAAATAATAAAACCACAAAATCGTTTACAAAAATACACAAACATATAAATAACATAGACAAACAGACTAACTGCATACATTCAACAACAATAATAATAATAACAATGACAATAAATACAAATAGCAACAATACTTACGTACGAGTAAATACGTACAACATGATAACGATTTAAAATTTTAAGGATTGTACTAAATGTGCGAATGTGCAAAACGAACGACATTTGTAAATATGGCCAAGCCCCTTTTTTCATAAGTACGCATCTGTATGTACCTATACATTTACCTAGTACGATATAAGTATATGTATCTCTACAATTTATAGGTATGCGTACGCAGTCATTGAGTGTATTAAAATGTTTGGGGTTGGGTTTTGGTGGTTTGAGACAAACCACTGAAACGAAAATGTACAGAAGGAAGCAAAATAATAAAAAAAAAACAAAAATAGAATAAAATAAAACACCCACAAACAATGTTTTAAACCATAGACCAACCAACTCAACCGCAAAACCTCAGCCGCATGGACAAATACATATGTATACCATATGTATGCATCGCTATACTTATGAACTTATATGTACGAGTATGTACATATGTATGTATATTAAATCATTTAAAGTTATGATGATGACCATATTAAAAGTGATAATGATTTCAATTTTAATCGCAAAAGGATATGCATTTTAAATGTTAAAGGAATTATAGCATTTTCTATGTATTGTATTTACAATACATACTTATGTGTGTGTGTGTGTGTGTGTATGTGTTTAAATAATTTTTTTAATTCATTTTAATTAACTTACTCAATAATTAATGATAATATTTACATCGTGATTGTCATTTAACGACAGAGTCGGATTTACATTTCACTCTCTTAGAAGCGCTTCCTGGGCAACTATGGGTTTATTTGCCAATTTTCAAGTGTTTTTCGTTCATTTTGTATGGCAGAACTAATAAGAGGAGTAGATTGGGGCAAAATAGGCTCTGCAAAATAATGTGTAGTTAAAACTAATGAGGGCAGTAGTTTCATTTCACCCTCTTAGAGACGATTACTGGGCAACTTGTCGATTTTCAGGTATTTTTCGTTGATTTTGTATGGCAGCCCCAAAAAAGAATGTAAATAAGGTGTAAGTACATATATTTGAGAGAAGTATTACGATGAAAAAATGAATGGAAATCGGACTACTCTAGTGGCACACTTAGAGTGTTGAGAATTTTTTTTTTATATCAGGTGTAGTACAAAGAAATCCATTATTTTTCGAATAGATGGCTTTACGAATCTGTATCTCGCGTTGTATAAGCGCGATCGGGTTACGCTAGATGGCGATAGAAAGATAGGATTTCGTACTAAATAATCCTTTCAGGCAGTATTGTGATTGCTTATTGTTTGAGCATGCATCAAAGATGGACACCAGTAAAGAGAAAATACGCTATATTTTACAGTTTTTCTTCGATAAAGATGAAAATACAATCCAGACGGCTGAAAATGTGAATAGTGTTTATGATCCTGATTGTATAACAGCCAATCACGTGCAATTTTGCTTTCGTCGATTCCGTTTCGGTAATTTTGATGTCAAAGATGCACCACGCTCATGAAGGCCAATTGTCGAAAATATCGATAAAATAATGGAAATTGTAGAGTGTGGCCATCATGTAAGCACTATTTCTATTATCCAGGAGCTAAACATTGCACAAAAAACCGTTTGGAACCATTTAAATAAGGCTGGATACAAAAAGAAGCTCGATGTATGGGTGCCACACGGTCCTCATGGACCGAATTTCCATCTGCGAATCGCCGCTGAATCGCAACAAAATCGATCCATTTCTGAAGCAGTTGGTTAGTGGTGATGAAAATTGGGTCACCTACGACAACGTCAAGCGAAAACGGTCGCGGTCGAATCGCGGTGAGCTGCGCAAACGGTGGCCAAGCCAGGATTGACGGTCAGGAAGTTTTTGCTACATGTTTGGTGGGATTGGAAGGGAATCATCTACTATAAGCAATCGCCCAGAAGCGGCCAGCTTTGGACAATAGGAGAGGAATTGTGTTCCATCAGGACAACGCCAGGCCACACACATCGATAGTGACTCGCCAGATTCCGGGTGCTTGGTTGGGAGGTTCTTATGCATCCACCTTATACCAAGTGATTACTATCTGCTCCTGTATATGGCGAATGATTTTGCTGATGATGACTACTTGGGGCGGCTCGAGGAAATTTCTTTAAAAAAATTAAATATTGTAACATGGGAGATCCGCCTGAGGGGCGAATGTGGAGATAAGTATGTATGGAGGAAATGTTGGGAAGAAAAATTAATATGGGTCACTTTTCCTTACATTTCATCCCTCTAGAGACGAGATATTATGTTGAAATAATTAGAGAATAGGTGAAAGATCACTTTTTTCCAGCTTTATGGCTCAAAAGAGTTCTAAAATTTCATCAAGAGGATCGTTATTATTACTAGTTTGTAGTTCTCTATCAAATTGAATATTTATGAAAGTTTGAAAAAACTAGTTTTAGGCAGACGGCCACCCGAATACTCATACTTTGAGCGGTTTACTGTATTAACGCCGAAAAATATTACAATTAATGTCGAAAAAATGTAATTAATTTATGCAAATGTCGAAAATAATTAAATGTATATGGAACAAATATTTTTAAAATATTTCGACATTATTCAATAAATATTTGCGACAATGTAGAAATCATGATTTTTGCAAAATTGAATTTCGATGTTATTGGTAAATATTTCAAGATAATATCGAACATTTAGATTACTTGATGTTAATCCAATTTCTTTTCGGCATTATTTCATGTTTTTTTTCTATAAATTTTCACATTTAAGTCGAATTTTTTTTTATGTCTGTAGAAGTAGGACAATGTCTTCTAACGTCCACTCGAAACATATTTCGACATTATCGAATA
This sequence comes from Megamerina dolium, assembly GCA_963854835.1. Classification (NCBI taxonomy): domain Eukaryota; kingdom Metazoa; phylum Arthropoda; class Insecta; order Diptera; family Megamerinidae; genus Megamerina; species Megamerina dolium. The sequence continues at coordinate 66,347,736 of OY978527.1, forward strand.
AATATTTGCAACAATGCAAAAATCTCAAAATAATTTCAAAATAATGTCGAAACAACAGATTATTTAATATTAACGCAATTTTTTCTTTACATTTGTTGGCATTTTTTCAATATTTTTTTTTTTTATTAATGTTCAAAATATAGTACCGTAATTTGCTGTTATAAGTAAGTAATTAAATTTTATTTTAAAGTAAATTATATTTTTGTAAAGAAGAAGTCCTAAAATCATGATTCCTTGAATCTTTGAAGTGCGAAATTTCTCAAAATTCTTACGCGATGGCGCATATATGAGGACGGATGAGGGCCCTAAATTGCAGCCTCATGCTTTCAACATTCCTTATCGCCTTGAAAAATAAACAAAATCAATGAAAAGGGCTTTTTGAGTCCCAACTTCAGAATCAAAAATAGTTTTTAATCTATTTACTAGACTAAACTGACTTAAATGGTCGCTGTTCAAATGCCGAAAATCGAATAAACATTATAGCATTGAGCTCAATATGATCTCCAAGATATTTAAATTATGTTGCAATATCAAATTCTACTGAAATGGACCTTAATTAACTGGATTTTTAACGAAGCTCTCATAAAGTAGCTATAAAAGTAAAACATTTTTTTTTTGTATTGTAAGTGTAAGAGTTAAGCTTTATGAAATACTAAAATCTGTTCAAAACTTTAGGAAGAAAACAACAAAAGCAACAACAACAACAACATCTTCTAAAAATATGTATCAAAGGTAGGTAAGAAGACAATGGAATGACAAAACTTACGCAGGAGATTAATGATGTTAAATACCTAGTTGTTTGCCTTTTTCTTTTCCTTTTGATGAAATTCCATGCTCAAATCACTTTATACCAAAAATTAGTTCATAAATGAACGAATGAATGGGTAACTTAATGAATGAATGGTATGGAACAACAAAATGTTATGAATAGGAGGGAAGAAAAAAAAAAAACAAAAAATGACACGCGTCATCAATATAAGCGCCTTTCAACTCTGTTCGATATTAACTGAGACAACAGTAAATACAATATTAATGTCATAAGAGTATCATTACATTAACATCATAATTTTCCTTGTAGTACATACGAGCGAGCACACAATTTCACCCTTTGACCCAGCCTTTTTTTGCTGCCTTCTGTTACAAACTTCCAAAACGTATGTAAGATGCTTAACTGGCGGTGTTGTTGTTGTTGTTGTTGTTGTTGTTGATTTATCTTTTTAAACTGATTTTTGATGGATTTAACTTTTTGCTGTTGTTGTTTTCTTTACCGTTATGCTCTTGTTGTTTGCATTGTTTATTTAATAAATTGCTCATCTCTATTGTCGGTTAATCTTCATCTTTTGACTTGCATATGCAATGACTAATTTCGACTATTAGCTTTTATGAAATTTTTAGAATATTTACAATAGATCCAGGTATATCATACTATATGTATGTACATGCTCATGCATCACTTTGAAGCATTCATTAGGACAAGTTGAGTCAAAAAGAAAAGAAAAGAAATTATTACCTTTTATTATGTTGAATTTTTCATGAAAACACAAAAAAAAAAATTACATACGAGCAACAATCGCTCATAAATTGAATATATCAACAATTTGCTCCAAATAGTTGGATACCAATACATGTTTTCTATGGATTTCTTTCATTTTTCTTCTTTTTTTTTGTATAATTACATATTGTCTTCATTGTATGTGAACCTCATCTTACGTAGTATCTACCTAATAGGAGTGATTAATTTTGGTTAATTTATTTAATTGAACTTTCAAACGCAAACATATGCTTTTGCCTATGGTTGTATAGGTAAATACACACATACGCCTACATTTGTTTAGTTTTACTATTGAAAATGCTTTCTTGTTTTGTTTCTTTTTATTTGATCGCCAATGATGAGAATTTACAATTATACGAATTATAAAGTTCGAATTTATAATTATATAGAGTTTATAATTATTAGTATTATTACAATGATTGAAAAAATATAACCGGTTATCGAATACACTAGCACTATTCGATAAATTCAGTTTTCGAACACTGAAGTGATGACCTTCAAAAGGAATCGCCAAAAAACATATCCTATGAAGCAAAATAGCCACTTTCCATGGTTGTTGAATCTGAATCTGTAGTTGTATTTCCACCATCACCTTCAGGTTGCTTTCTATTGTCAAAAAACTTGCAAAAAGAGCCAAAAACCGATGTTTTTGAGTTTTAAAAAGAATCCTGAGGGCGATGTAGAAAATCCGATCACAGAAAATCCGAATTCCATGATTTAAAAAGCAAATGACTACTTTGGCCTGTCGGATATTTTTTTTCTTATTGTGTGACTGCCATAAAAGCAGAGCGAATTAGATGGATAGGCCATGTTATACGAAAGAATCCAGAAGAAAGTGTTTACACTTCGTCCGATTAGGGGAAGAAAGAGGGGCCTGCAAAGAAAGAGATGGCTTAACGATGTAAAAGCAGACCTGAATACGATGAATGTTCGAAATTGGAGAGAGAAAGCGAGGGAGAGAACAAACTGGAGAAGAGTTGTTGGTGAAGCTATGGTCGACTCTGGATTGTGAAGCTAAGAGAGAGAGAGAGAGAGAGAGAGAGAGAGAGAGAGAGAGATAGAGGTACTGCCATATTCCGTCAGATATCCAAATGCTATTTTTTGGAGGGACTGTGTCTAACAGCAAAGCTAAACATTTCTACAGACACGTATATTATGCCACTGAATTTGAATCTGTGGTTGGTTTGACTCGATTAGATCCTCATTGTTCATTAACCGCAGAAAAGAAATAAAATTTCAATATGAAAGACTATTAAAATATCCTACTCTACTACCCTTCTCCTTAACGTTTCCTCCGAACATTCTTACCTCATCTCTGGTCCTTCTAGGGGTCATCATACAAAATTGACGATTTAATAAAAATGATTATCGCTCCCATTGCTTACAGAGGGGCTGCTAGGGGACTAAAATATAAGACCGACCCCCAATAATTTTTAGAGTTTAAAATTTTTTTCAAACATATTTACCTCCTATCTATGTTCTTTCTAGGAGCCTTCGTATAAAATTGACAATTTTAAAAAATTTTGCTCCCACCACTTATAGAGTCCCCCAAAATGGGTATAACATAATACAGACTCATTATTAATGTTTACTGCGTAACATATGTTCTAAACTTAAAAGAAACTGAAAATTGAAATATATAAGATTTTCGAAAAGGAATATAGGAATATATAGGAATAGGGGACTAAAATATAAGACCGACCCCCAATAATTTTTACTGTTTAATATTGTTTTCAAACATATTTTCCTCCTATCTCTGTTCTTTCTGGGAGCCTCCGTATAAAATTGAGACTTTTAATATATTTTGCTCCCAACACTTACAGAGTGTCCCTAAATGGGTATAACATAACATAGACTCCCATTAAAGTTTACTGCTTAACATATGTCCTAAGCATACTTGTCACCTATCTTCACCTCTTATGGGCCCCTCCTAACAAAATAACTTTAAAAGCAATTGAAAATTGGGAAATATAAGATTTTCGAAAACGAATATTATTTAGTACCAAAAACCAAGTACCAAGTAACCGGATAACCGTCATCGAATTGAAAACCCTAATAATGATTCTGCAGTAAGCTCGAACATATGTTTAATGGAGCAAGAGTTCATTATTACATGCATTTAATTTTTAATAACTTCATTTTATTCATATGAAATTATTCATAAGTAATTTCAAATGAAATTATCTGCTAACTTTATAATAATTTCGATGAAATTCGAATTTTTGAAGATCATATGCTGTTGTACAACAACTAGATGAGCAACATTAATTTTCGTTTGTAGCAAACAGAAAGATCGTTTTATGGCAAACTTCAGTAGCTTCAGTAACAATAAGGTTATCTTTGGCATGTTCGTTGCGAAGCAATGCAAGTTGATGCAAATTAATCATACACATTTTTTTTCATTTCATTCTTCTTTCGAGCATTTGTAATTTATATTGCAGTTTTAAATTTTTGCTTGAAACATGCTTTTTATATATTTTGGCTTTAATTTATCATCAATTTCACAGTATGAATTTAAAATGTAGTGCATACAATTTGAATCAACAGCTAATTATGGTGACAACAAAAGCAACAAATAACAATTACAATTATAAGAAATGTCAACAACAGTTATTATTATAGAGTAATATGTTATTAAATATATACAACCATAATTACATACATATATATTTTTCATTTTATTTTTCATCAACTTTTAATGGAAAAATCAAATTTTTAAATATCACTCATTTTTGTGTGTGTGTGTGTGTGTGTGTGAATTTTTAATCTATTTTATAAATGTTATGCTTGATTAAGTGTCATTTCAAGCCAAACATGAGAATCAACTTGATGACAGTGGAGACGAAAAGAAAAATAATGAATATCAACAACAACAGCAACTAAAAATGGTCACACACACCATTCGTATCGTATAATAGCAGAAAATCAACCAGAATAAATAATAATAATATTCAAATAGCCAATGTTCATATTAAAATGATCCATTGTCGCGTTTGCCGCCATTATTATTATGATTGTTCATTTTTTTGTTTTGTGCTACTGCTGCAGCAGCAACATACATATTAATTCACAGCTAATACTCCATGCCTCCATGATTCAATGGCTTTGCTTCGCCTGGCCGGTTGTCATTTTGTTGTCATCTAATCAACAAATCGCCACATGAAGTCCATACGATTTAGCGGATGAACATTTTTGTTTTCAGCTATCGTTTTTCTTTTTTTTTTTTTTTCTTTTTTCTTTGCTCCGTTTTCGTTTTTTGTTTTAGATCTTTACTGGATTCGTTCAAATTTGTCTTTTGTTATTGTGTGTGTGCATGCATTTATATCGATGACCATTTCAATGTGTCGAGTATATGTAGGAGGGAATACATGTGTCGATGACAATTTTAATTGGAATCTAAAATCGCAATAGGTCTCATTGGATGGGGTGTGCACCATTTAGCAATGGCTAAACTCTTTTCATTTTAATTATTTTTGTTTTTTTGGTTGGTTTCTAATGGATTTTAAAAGAATATATGTATAAGAGTAGTACCTGGTATGATATATTTAAAGAAATCTTTCTACTTTGCCATTGCAAGTCGTATCCGCTCCTTATTCGGCGTGAGAAATATCTCGGCTTCACAGTTGCTGGGATTGTCTATCATGATTGCAGTCCTGTATGACACACCTTTGAGCTCTGCTACTTTGCATACTTTTCAGCGATTAATCGTGGTAACTACATGATGACTGCGAACAACAGCTCCCTAAATCCGCTCGTGCCACTTTGGCGCAGCTATGATCTGGATGGAGCGTCGATCTGAATTGTTGAACTGCTACATGTACCGGCTGGCTGATACAATTTCAGACAGATGCCCGCAGTGCCAACAGAGCCCGTACGACATCCGTCATCTTTTCGCCTGCCTCAGGAGGCCTATCAGTTTGTGCCCCCCTCTGTACTGTGGACGGAGCTGGTCGATGGGAACAAACAACAGCCAAGCTGATTTACATGAACTTTCGTGATTTCGAAATCGTTGTGTGTTACAACAACAACAACAACATGACTACATTTAAATTTGTTAAACAAATAAATATCTTACGGTTTTGATTAGGGCTGTGTGATTAATCGTTTGTTCAAAAATGTTGTTTAATCACATTCGATTAAACAAAATGTTGATTAATCAAAATTGAAATTATTCGATTAATCAGAATTTTGATCAATCAAAATATTTTTGATTTTTATTTTTTCAATATTTTAGAAATTTTTTTTTTTTTTTTTGGGAAAAAACAAATTTAAAACACTTTCTCACGAATATGAGCTACCTGTCTATTTTGTATTGGAAAAAATATTATAACTATTTTGAATATTTTATTCCGATTAATCAAAATTCAAATTAATCCGATTATTTGAATTTTTGAATATTCGAAATAATGATTATTCGAATAATTTCATATTTTAATCAAAATTTTCATTAATTGAATAATTGATTAATCGAATATTTTGGTTAAACTAAATTTTTGAACAAACGTTTAATTGTACACCCTTAGTTTTGATAGATGGTAAAGAGCCCACATAAAAAAAAAATAAAGATGTGGTACTTATAAGCCCCGAAGGGCTCTTTGGCCGAGCTTCTCTTCCATTACTGTTGTGCTGGACAGAATACCAGAAGGGATCTACTTATTTTAGGCGGTTCCGAACGGCAGAACTCTTGCGACCGACACACTAACCACTGAGCTATGGCACGCACCCATATAGAGCTCAATAAAAGCCTAAATTTATGAATAATTGACCCCAGATTTTTAAATTACATTTCGTGTAAGCGAAAAACAGAAATTTTGGTTGTTGTTGTTGTTGTAGTAGCACAAATACAGAAATGCTTTGTTTTGTTCTCGTACAAAGCATTTCCATATTCCGATAAGGTGAATAGACCTTGGTCGACCACGTGATCAAGTGCTTCCGGGACATAGACCCGTCCAATCTTGGGAAGCATAAAATTTGCTAACCACGTCTGCTAGATCACGACCATGTTTAAATTTATTGAATATCCCAAGGTAGTTCTGGATACTGAAGAGCCCACATAGACTTCGACAAAACGCATAAGTTTATACAAAAGTGTCACCAGTTTTTTAGAATATACGATGGATATTAAGCCGGGTCAAATTTTTTAAATGGCTTGACTTATAGAAAAATATAAAAGTTCGATCATTCCAAGCATTTCAACGCAAGAAAGCTTAAAAAATTCCAGAATTGATATTCCTGAATTTTATAGTAGAGCTTTCCTAAGAAGTGTAGGTATGAGGTAGGTTTGTTCAGAGGAAATGCTGACAAGGAAAAATTAAGGTGAGTTGATCCGACATTTTATTGCATTTGGAGCGACTCCTGTGCACCTATAGTCGCTTTCAGGTGTTTTTTCGGTCATTTTTTATGGGAGTCCCTTTAAAGGGTGTAGATAGGGGGTAAGTATATTAGAAGAACATGTTGAAGTGGAAAAAATAATGGGTGTCAGTCATACATTTTATGCCTCGTGAGGCGATTCTGTTTAGTTATGCGGTTATTTGTCGATTTTCAGATGTATTTTCGGTCATGATGAATTTATGTTTATTTTAATGGATTTAAAGATAAAGGGTTCAGAGTAAATGTTGAGGAGGAAAAATTAATGGTAATGGGTCACATATTTCATTGCTCTTTCAGTGCAATTACTGGGATTATTTGTCGATTTTCAAAACACATTACAGTCGAGAAATCGCCTCATAGCTGTATAGAAATTGCTCCTAGCGGGGCAAACTGTTTTTTTTCTCTCAACATTTCCTCATAATATGTTGACACACTATGTATCTCTACCCATTAAGGGGACTTCCATACAAAATAGACTGTAGAAGCACCTGAAAATTATCAATAATAGCCCAGGAATCGCTCCTAGCGCGGTAAAATCGTTTCGCCTACCAAGTATATTCTTCGTTCACTGTAATGTTTGTGCTTTTTAAAATATATTCCCACATGTTCTCATGTAAAATCTATTTATAATGTTCCCGAATGGTCCCTATTTGCCCCATTTCTAACAGTTGCAACTAATTAGACCAACTGCTCTATACAAGTACAAGTGCTCACATCAAATATTTAATAATTATTAAAAGACTACGAATCTATAGGATATATTATGAATATGTCCTCTATAATATGTATTACTTCCTTGATGATGGACGGTTCATCAGGCGGACAAATAAGCAGAGTTGTTGGCATGTTTGTTGGTTGCACACGCACATTACACTTTGTTAAAAATCGATTATGCCATATTGTAAAATTCTTCAAAGAAAATATAAGTATGTATATCTACGCAAATGCATAATATTGCGTGCAACAAAAGACAAATGAAGAACAACAAAGCAGAAAAATTGCACAATACAATTAACAACAACAACAACAGCTCCGGCTATGGTATAAAGAATTTTGTAAATGCAACAATATGTTTTTTTTTTTTTTTTACCCAAAATAGCCATCAGTTATCTTAATGAGTTGCAATATGTAGTAGGTAGTAGTATAGTTGGCATTATATAGTAGCCTGTTGCCTCTGTGTGCCTGTCTATGGCAATGTCAGTTGGTTGCAATACGTCACATCAAAAACAAAAAAAAAAAAAAACAAAAATTGGAAGCATTGAACTGCAAAGTAAATATATATATATATATATATATATATATGTATGCCGATCGATCAATAACCATGCTCGATTCTTCCATCGATCGAACAATCATTGGCTAACTCAAAATTGCATTGCATGATGACCTTAAGGCATCTGGACTCACTTAATGTGACGACTTCTGTGAGTGAACTTTTAAAGTATTCATATCTATGTAAAAAAATTATCACCAGCATTAAAGGATAGTCAGAGAAATATCGTCATTATTATTATCACGAACAACAGGTAGTCAACAGTGAGCAACATTTTAAAGAAATTAAAAAAAAACTAAAAAAAAATTGTTTCTCCAAAAATGTCAATAATTTTAAATATGCCTCGTAGATATGATATATTTGCCATTTTAATTGCCATTCGTATAATCAATCTCAATTGTCAATTGATTGCCTCCACAAATATAGTACACTCACCTCTTCCACTGCGTCCCACAAAACGAAGATCATTAAATTTGGCAACATGATTTTTCATGACAGCAGTGCAATTCCGTAGCTCAGCACAATAGTTCTCATCGTTGCCAGCACGTATGGTGACAATAGTGCCATCGCCGACATCCACCAATGCGACCACCTTAAATGCCAATGGTAACGTTTTATTCGAACGCCAATGTGAGGGCAGGGCGGAACATAGAAAATATGGATTACTTGTACGAACTGTGAACGAAATGTTATAGAAAAATAATATTCATTTTAATAAAAATATAATTTTAAATGTAAATGTAGTCAATTTTATTAATTATGACTAAAAGCATTCAAGTGTATGTCACTTGAATGCTACGAAGTCACATATTTCTTATAAAAAGCTAGTGATTTAGTTATTAATAAAATTGAATATACAAGGTGCGACAATTATGTATTAAGACTCGATCTCAGCAACCAAGCGCGCCATCTATGTGTGGGCACATTTTTGAAGCACGTTTTGAAGCTTCAACCTTTCTCTACTAACTGTCAAAATTTCATGGCATTTGGTTGACATTTAATATTTATTGACATTCATTTTACAAAACACGTATTCGTTTGATGTTGAAATTTTAACATGAAGCAAAGAGCGGTCATTAAATTCCACGCAAAAATTCGTAAAAGTGCATCAGAACAATTTGGAATGATGCAGCAAGCGTATGGCGATGCTTGTTTATCAAGATCAAATGTTTTTATATGGCATAAGCGGTTTGTGGATGGCAGAGAGTCACTGGAAGATAAAATAAAAGAAGGAAGGCCAATTTCAGTGCGGACGCCGGAAGCGCTCCAGAAAGTTCGTGATTTTATTACAGAAGACCGCAATGCTTCAGTGAAAATGATGGAAGAGGCCTTAAACATCAACAGAGAAACAAATCCGACTCATTCTTCACGAGGATTTGGGCAAAACAAAGGTCTGCGCGAGATTTGTTCCACACACATTGACCGACGACCAAAAATTAATGAGAGTCAGTCATTCTAGAGATATGGTTGCAGCTGCAGAAAATAATCTAAACTTCATGAAAACAATTATTATGGCTGATGAAATATGGTGTTTCCAATACGATCCAGAAACCAAGCGTCAAAATGCGGAATGATAATCAAAAAAACTAACCACAAGCCAAAAAAACACGAAAAGTTCCATCATAAATCAAAACAATGCCCATCACATTCTTCGATAGCAAAGGAATTATCCACAAAGAATTTGTTCCAAATGGTCAAACAGTTACTTCCGCATGTTACCTAAAAGATTTGAAGCGTTTGATGTCCACAATCCGTCGTGTTCGACCAGAATACCGCGATCCAAAAACTTGGTCTCTGTTGCACGATAATGCACCGAGTCTGTGTGTTGAATCACCCACCGTATTCACCTGATTTGGCATCATGCGACTTCTTTTTGTTTCCAAAACTGAAATTGAAGTTGAAAGGACCATACAACGGGCTTCGACGAGGGCACTGAAGGCAATTCCGAAAAATGAGTTGGAACACGCGTTTGAATCACTATTAAATCGATGTAAGAAGTGTATTGAATCAGGAGGAGAATATTTCGAATAAATATACCGAAAAATTAACAGCTATCGTATTTTAATTATGTTTTTAGAGGCAGTCTTAATACATAATTGTCGCACCTTGTATTTTATAAATTCTAAAGATCGATGATTATGATATTTTACTTATAATCTACCAGTAAACCAATACCTCTGACCTCTGATTGCAAATATTCGGATTTATGATGCAACCTAAAGATCGCTTGACTAGTATCGTACATTCAATTTAGTATTTTTTTTTTGTATCACCATGTAATTAATATTAATATGAATAAGCGTGTGAACAGAATATTGTGATCTTTCTTTTTTTTTTTTGAAGAGATACAATGACATACATTCTCTTTTATTTTTTAAGGATATCAATTTCAGTGAAGTGCTTCCATCATCATCAGCATAACGATAATCATCATTGTCATTCTTCATTATACGCATAATTCTGCATCAAAATGATTAAAGTGACAATCACTGTCATCGATATTTTGAATTATTGACCCTAGTCTGTTGTTTTAACTACTTTTTTTTTTTTTTTTGGTGTGTCCAAAGCGGTTATTCTTATATTCAACTTTTTCAATATGAAGACGAACTCATGCCATTCGAGGCATCAAATATGTGTACGTATAAAAAAAAGTTCATGCTTGTTAGTGATCCTGTTGTGTAAGTCAATACTTTACATATTTTTGAATTTTTATTAATTGAAAATGAAGCCTTATGCACGTGATGCATATAAAATGTGCAACAGGAGGATTGCAATTGCAAAAAGAATGATTTTACAAGAAATAATTTGTTGTAATATTTTTATATACACACACTTGAATCTGTAAGTCTTAAAATCAATGTATATATTATAGAGGTTATTTCTAGAGGATTGTCCTGGATTTTAATCTGCCTTATCTAGGTTTGAGTCCTGTCTTACAACCAAATAAACGAATTCAAATGCAAATTCATTACAAATATTTGGAAATTGAAATAATTACATTTTTAATACCATCATCATATCTATGGATTTTGTAATTTTATAAATTCACTAAACCAACAATAATTTGCTATATGCAGTACTCGTATCAACCTTGAAATGCTCTTATTCGCATTAAAATAGTCGTTTTTCATAATTCGAAAGATGATGGAAGAAAGAAAAAAAAAATACCAAATTAATTAATATAATATAAATAAAATAAAATAAAAAAAAACCCTAAAAAGTAAGTTAGTCATTTTCATAATTGAAATTTAAATCTAAAGCGAACAGAGTATAAAAGCAATCTTGACGACAATAAATGTGACGATGACAAAGATAAATTCCATGGAAATCAATATTTTAATACATATTCGTATATAATTTAAAAGAGTAGATTTTATGGAATTTTATAAAATATACTACAATATAAAATATTGATGGTCATATATTGAAAGCTAACAACTAAATTTGTATATATATGTATATACTCTCATAGCAGATGGTAAAAACCGTATCATTTTTTTTTTCATTATTTTTATGAAAAAATCGAAAATTTTTTCTCAAAATTTAATACAATAAATAATATATTTTTATTAATGACTGATTTTTAGTATTTATTTAATTTTTTTTTTTTTTTTTTTTCACAATGGCTACTCTTTTTCTTCGGATGCAAATATAACAAAAATTCATCGACTTGCCCTTGATTTGCAAACAGTTGGAAATTTTACTCAACAATTGCTATTAGTTTTGTTTTAGTTTTTATATGTAAATATTTATTTACCAAATTATTATGTATAAAAAATAATTCAGTGTAATTGCATATAAATTTCAATAATATATTCACAAAGACGCCATTCTACACTACTAAAATTTTCCGACTACTCTATTCTTATGTTTTGGGCCACGTACGTACGTCTTGTCTAAAGTAAACGATTTGATATTTTTCAACGTTCTCCAAAATATGGGGTTCAATCTTGAAAAAGTAGGACAAAATTGTAAAATGTGAAATGAAAACACTGAATTTTTAGTGCGTGATATCACGATTCATCAATATTCAAGGATTACTACAAGAAGAAGAATGGGTGAAAATCGCTACGAGAGAGAAAAAATTCCAAATATACGACCGAGAGAAATCTCATTGCAAATGAATTTACAAAATTGGGCGCCATTGAACAAATTTCCAAAATTAAGATTTATTTAGCGGCTATTTATATAATAATTAGGTTTTAGTGCTTTTTCGTAAAGACGACTTTGCGTTGTTCTTTTTTTTTCATTTGAAAACATTTTTTGACAAAAAAGTAAAATCGAATTACACTTAAAATATCAAAGGACTCAATCGCATCGTGTGTATGGACTTATTTTGAAATCCAAGTGTATTAAAACTTTACTAAAATCCTAGGAGATGATGTATCTTGGCTTTAAAGGTACTGAAAACTAAGCAACAGCAGCATGGCATGGAGTGCAAATGGTATAAAATGCACGCGTTAAAACACGGCAATAAAGATCATAAAAAAAAAAGAATAAATCCAATATACTTCATTAGGGAACACCTTTTAGCTATTATTGCTTGCATTCTGTTCGAAATTTTCTGTTAATTAATTTTTTATTTTTTACAACTTTGTTATAAAAAGGAGTACTCAATTCGGTTGGTATTACATATGAATGTGTTTTATGGAAATATTAATCGATTTCAATGATTCTTTCTTTTTCTGATTAAATTGAGAGCAAGATTGACAAATTCCAAAAATGTGAGTTTTTAAAATCGTGACGATTTTTTGTAAGATGAATCTAAGCATTACAAAAATGTATTGAAATTAATGCTGATTATGTGAATTATTATTTCAATTAAATGTTTGAAGCTAAAATGAGTTTTTCTATTTGTGCTCGTACTCTAGGTACTTCTTCCAGAGAGAGAGAGAGAGACAAAGAGAGAATGTTTCAAAATTACTCATTCAAATCTTCAAGTCGAAAAGTTTAAAATTAAAAAAAAAAAAAAAAAAAACCAACAACAATTAAAGAGTACAAGAAAATGAGTCTTCTATGATCCATATTTAAAACTCATTTATGATTCATATTTAGCATATTTTTATGACTCGCAATTAGAACTCATAAAGAGAGAGTTCATCCAAAAAAGTAATAACACTCTTATACACTCTTTAAATATTAGCAAAGATTTAAAATAGGAGTTAAAAAAGAATCTTTTTGATTTACTGGAAGTGAGTTATTTAATTTTCAATTACAGGCATTTGGGGGTTTTTTTCGCACAATTGAACTTAATGAGTACTTTTAACTAAATATGGTTTAAATAAATCTTAAAAATACCAGGAACCATTAGGGATAATCCTGGGTCTGCAAGACAACTCTTTCAAGTGAAAGAATCACTGAATTAGTTTACTGGAAGTGAGTTATTTAATTTTCAATTACAGGCATTTGGGGGTTTTTTTCGCACAATTGAACTTAATGAGTACTTTTAACAACATAAAGTTTAAATAAATTCCAAAAATACCACCAACCATTAAGGCTAATCCTGAGTCTTCCACATTACTTTTCAAAAGTGAAAGAATCACTGAATTATTGTTATTACACGGAGAGAATTATTTTTCTATAATTGAGAAAATTACTTTCTCAACAGGAAATTAGAAAAAAATGGCCCATATAGTCAATTTTGACTTGATTTTTTAATTATTTACTAAAGTTATTTACTTGATAATAAGAATACGAGTTTCTTATTTATTTAAAAATTGAAAACAATAACAACCACAAAGAAAAAAAGTTTTTAGAAATCTTCTTCTTAACACTTAATCTATATATTCTTAGCTATCAAAAAATAAAGAAGAAACTGATTTCTTGTGATAATTCAAACATTTCTTATTTGTATGAAATTAAATACAGTAAAAGCAGACAAAGCCAAAAAAGCATGCAAGTAAATAGTTTCTCATTGTTAGAAAAATTTTCTTACCAATCAAAAAAATAAATAAGAAAATAATTTCTAACCCTAAGTAAAAATGTGTGCTTCCCAAATGAATATAATTTACTTATTAACAAGAACTGTTTTCTTGTCAACTTGGAAATAAATAAGAAAGATTTTTCTTAAATTACAAAATATTTTCTTGTCTTACAAAAATATTTTTTTTTTTTTTTAAATTAAGAAAAGTTTTACTTGTGAATAAGAAAATGAATTCTTGTTTATTTCAGAGAACTAGGAAAAGTTTTACTTATTGACAAGAAAATGTTTTCTAGGTTTTTGAAAATAAATAAGAAAATACATTTCTTATTTATAAGGAAATATTTTCTAAGTTCAATATTGGACCAACATTTTCTTGATTTCGCTTTGGTCCAAGAAAATAATTCTCTCCGTGTAATACACACTCACCTAATTCACCAGGAAATTCCTGTTGTGCTTCGAGCACTAAACGTTCTGTCCACCATAGATCTTGATGCATTGCATTATTATTATTATTATTATTGTTATTATTATGATGAGTATGATTATTGTTGTTGTTGCTGCTGCTACTAATATTATTATTGTTGTTGTTATTATTATTATTGTTACTACTACTATTGCAATTACTATTAACACTATGCGATGTACCATTACTGGCGCCACCACCGCCACCACCATTTGGTGAATTACTACCAACACTACAAGCACTACTACTTGCAGCTGTTACGGCTGCTGTCATTGGCAGTGCCGACGGTGCCAATGTTTCACACATGTTTGTCTTATATAGCGTTGATGGTAGCGACCAATCGCTTGTTGGTGAAATTGCTGTTGCTGTTGATGTTACCATTGTTGTATTGTCGTCAGCACCACTATTGCCAATAAGATTTATTAGATTGCCACTCGTACCGTAAACACTAGCAGCACTAAGATGATGGCCACTATCGATACCACTGATATCAATACCAATACCAATACCACTAGTACCACCAGTAGCGAGTGTGTATATAGCAGCAGCAGCAGCAGCACCACCACTATTATCACCAGTATAGACTGCAGTCGCTGGCGCCGTAGCGTTCGGCAAATGCATTCGGCGTTGATAGTAAAAATTTTGAGGCGCTATTTTGACGGTGTGATGGACAAGATGGTAATAAGTTTAAATTTCTATTTCAATTGTTTATATATATGAGTATTTTAATTTTAATTTTAATTAATTAATCACTTGATTCATTGCAGATCGTTGGTAAATTATCTCACGATAAACCAATGTATGTATTTATTAGCATGCTCACTCATTCATTTAAGCTTGTTCACTAGATTTTGTTGTAATCGTTGTCATTAACATTCAGCATTTAAGCTTAGTCATAATCAATTTTATAACACAGAAACACACACATACACAGACCCATTCATATAGATCTGGTAATACCAATTTGATGCATTAATTATGCTTTAAATTCCCCATAGAAAGATGAAAAAAATAGTGGTAGCGATCAAAGAAGAAAATTTGTCACTTTCATCATCATCATCATCATCATCATCATCACATACACAAACGCAGCACACATACATATGTAGTCACTAGTACTGACCGATTGACTGACTAATTGGGCACGCAGTCGGATTGATGTGAGTGAGATGATCGCTTTTTTTTTTTGTTTTTGTTTGTTTTTTGAGTATGTTAAAGGCGTTTTTTTGAAATATGTACGTATTATTAAAGTCGAACGCGTAAATTTTGCGATAAAATGCCGTTTATTACTGTTGCTGATAAGGTCAGTGCTGCTTTTATAATTTTATGCGTAATAATAATAATCTCATTTGCGATTTTTTGTCGTCTTTTTATGCTCAGCTTCTTTGAAGTAATAGTAGTTGTGATACTTTGTTATATCCGATCTATAATCAAATTCATGGATGATGTTATGGTTCCACACAGTTTGTTTGTTTACATTTGCATCAATAATGATGACGATCGTAAAACAAAAGCATAGAGAGACAATCAATTACACATAAAACCGATATTAAACGTAACGCAATGCGGCAACAATATGAAAATTATTGTAGATATCAAAACAAAATCACACAAAAACAATGTAAATGTAAAATAAAAACAATGCGAGAACACCAACGCTTTTAAAAGAAATGCCAAAATGTTCAATGTTTTGGGTATCACTTTGCTGCTGTTGCTGTTGTGGCTGCTGCTATAGTTGTTGTTGTTGTAGTTATTGTAGTATTAAGGTGACTCACAGTTAGCGTACGAAGACGACAAAGCACAGTACACATACACTGGCTCAAACGAGACTTTAAAGAAGAAGCGGCGACGGCTTATATGAGCTTGCTTGCTTGCTTGCTAATCGGTATAGGTAAGGTATCCATGTGTTTTACCGCGTGTTAGCGCGCTTGTATATGTTCACACGAATTTTTTTTTTTTTGTGCTGTTTGTTAGTGAAACGAAGAGCGGTTTTTAATGAGTTCGTAGAAAAATCACGAAAATACACACACACACACACACACACACTCACACAGGTTTATATAGTAAAAATGCAAAGAATCATATGGTTCAAAATTGTTGTTGTTGTTGTTTTTGCTTTTGGAGTTGATGGTTTTTTTTTTTTTTTGAAGTTGGTTTTAAAATTGTTCTACTCGTTGTGTGTAGAATTGAAACTGTTTGTTGGTGTTTGAAATTTGCATTTGAAAACAAAAATTGCATTCACTTGCTCTATTTTAGTTTATATTCGATATTGAGGTTGCCGTTGTATGATATATTGTATTATTGAATGCTGGACTTAAAATGATTTTTAATTACATTTTGTATTGAGTTTTGTGTTAAAAATTATACACAACCACACACGCACACAAACTATGAAGTCTACATTTTAAATTGCATAAATTTCGAAGACGTTTACATTGATAAAAATTTACTAAAGTATATTGAAAAAATTGCACATTGCACTTGAAAACACATTTTTGTATTGTAATTTCAATGACACAATAATTAGAATAAATGTTTTATCGCGTTAAAACACGTTTCATTATATTTATAATTCTATTCTTTTTTTTTCGATATTATTCACACAAAATTATAGGGGATTTTTCTTTTACATATTTGTACTAAACAATATTATTTAGATGCTGTTATTAAAATGTGTCAGTTCATAAAACCAAAACAAACAAAAAATTATAGATATATTGGTGTAAGAGTAAATGTAAGTTTTGTATAAGAACAGGTGTTTACGCGTATCGTACAAAATTGTTACTGTCACTTAACGTGGCCACCAACAATGGTTTAACCCACACAGCCTAGCTAGAGCATACATAGCTAGCACAGTGAAAACGAAAACATATATAAACGACCAACCAAACAAACAACCAATAATCATGCTTAAAGTCAAGAATATGTACTCCGTACTCTGTGCAATAATAAAAAAAAAGAAATTCCAAAACATCACTAACAACAATACAAATGAGGATCCAACGATAAGAACCGAAAAAAATAGCAATTGCACAATTATACTCTCTCTCTCCAACCATACACTCTTAATATTAAAAGCAGAAAAATGCATTTCAATGCTCTCTTGAATTCTCTCTTTCTATTGAGAGTGTATTCAGCAATTTCTATTAATTGAATGGGACTATGGGAATTCCCTTTCAGAATATATGTACGGAATTTTTGATATACTTGAAGAGTTGCCAGGTGGTTGACTGTGTCGAAATTTGGTTTACTCGTTAGTGTAAATGATTAAGAACTGAATAAGGCGTTTGAAATAAGTATTTGAATGAATAAAAAAAAAATGGAAAAACATAGACTATTTTATAAAACCCAAAAGATTGACTTTCGAATTTCAAAAAAATTCTTTCTAAATTTTTTCCATCAAAAAACAATGAAGAAGTTAAAAAATCTTTTACACAAAACAATAGTCGCTGGACTTTTTACATTTGTATTTCAACGTGTTGGATTAAATAAATATAAAAATAAACTGGAGATTCAATTTTCACACAATTTTTGTCATCATATAAATTATTTCAATGTGCTGAAAAAGTACCTGAGGTTAGGTTAGTTTAGGTTATTGCGGCTGCCCTCTCTGAGAGGATACACTTGGGCCAGAATGGCCCATTGTGATACCACCGAGCTTCTCTTCCAATACTATTGTGCGTGTTAAATTAATTTATATTAGCCGGACGACAGAACCCTTGTGACATCACTTTAACTTAGTTTTGTCACAGAGCTTTTTGAAGAAGCATTTTTGGTAAATTCTTACTGCCAGAAAAATTACTTTCCAACAGGTGGGTACCGTTCGAAAGAAAAATCTTTTCGATATTCAATTTTGTTATGCTTCAGCTGGGGATTGAACCCGCGATCAACAGATCAGAAGGCCAACGCACATTTACCACTGAGCTACGCCACACACAAAAATACCTGAAGTTACTTCAAAATTTTGCCATAAATTAAATGCAAAAATAACTTTTTATCATGAATATCTGAATCAGTCAAGAAAATGTTTGTACATGGTGCTCGATAATGGACGTAAATGAAGAGGAAGTCTGTAAAATTTTTTCGGGTTTGGATTTTTCAACTGACTCAATGCTTTGCATGCACAGAAAATCGATTGATTAATGATGTGATTGCAAAAATTGTGATTTTGAATTATTTTGGAGCTGGCAACCCTATATTGAACCGGCACACGGTTGTTGATTCACACTGGCGCTCTTGTTCACTCTCTCTCTCTCTCTCTCTCTTTGTATCAGTGTTAAATTCCCTCTTATTTTTCCGGGGAGATAATACAATCAACTCACAATCGGGGTCTGTCTCTCGCACTCTCTTTCTCTCTCGTGGTAGTTGAAATTGTAGGCGTTTATATTTTTGCTCTCCCGTTATCGTATGCGTTTTTGTGCTGTTATCAGTGCAACCAATCACAGTGGTCGTTTCGATTTTGTTGTTGTTCATGCCTTATATTATACCATAGCATAATCATTAGTTTTGTTTTTTCTGTTCGGTTGTGTATTTGTTTTATATTCTTTTATATTTCTTCAGCTTTTGAATTGTTTTTTTTTTTTTTACTTATATCTTGCTGCTTGCTGATTGGTTTAATTCTGATGTTTGCGATTAAATCAAGTTCTGAAGTAATTATAAGTGTGGTAATGATGGTGCTGTAGTGGTGGTGGTGGTGGTGGTGATGATTCCGATGGTGATAGTGGTAGAGGTAATTGTGGTGTTTGCGGTGTATACATATTAGTTTTTGTTGTTCTTTTGAGTAGGCACACAGGCGGAGTTATTATTTATGTATATCAGTCAGTATGTAAATGTTTATCTGTTCCGTTACATCTTGTATATTGTTCTCGTTTGTTACAACAGTAGCTATTGTTGTTGTGTTTTTCATTAGCTTCATTTTTTTGTTCGCAAGCATAAAATCACAATTCATTTCATCTGTGACTTTATTATTTTTGTTATACCTACGTTTTTCATTGTCGCTTATTGCTGCTTTAAAATTGACTACATGTGGCTATGTTGTCCTGACTTAATATTGTTGCTGTTGTTCTTGTCGTTTCTTTGTAAAGTTAGTTGCTTTTTGTATGCAATTACGTAGGTACCTACTATCTTATGTATGTTCTGTTGGTATTGTACTCTTTATTGTTGTTGTTATTGCATATTGTGCTTTTATTTAGTGTGATGGCACTGCTGTTGTTGCTATTGTTTTGATTGCCATTTGTTCTCGTAGATTGTTGTAATTTTTATTTTTTGTTGCAACCATTTCAATTATAGCGCACAGATTTTCAAGGATTCATTTTATGTACCTGTATGGGTCCATAAGCGTGTACGTATGTGCTCACACAGACTTGTATTGTGGTTAATTATTGTTTTTTTTTTTTTTTTTGGTATTGTGGTGCATATTGTTGTTGGTGTTATTATTGTTGGTAGCTATACAATTTAATGGATAAACTTTTGTGCATAAAATTTATGTTTGAATGTTTAAAATTTATTGACGGAAATGCGGTTGGATGTTGTTTACGTTTTGGGGGTTTGTATTTTAAAGAATGAAGAAGCGAAGAGAGCATATGATATGAGTACATATTCTACATAGAAGAGAAAGTGATTTTGTATATGGAAGACTTACCAAATTGAAAAATCCTTTAATTGATTTTTTCTGTAATGTACTTTTCATGCGAAGGTTAACAATTGAGCAATATTTACTGTAATTCTGAGAGCCATGCTAGAAAAAAATTTTTAAATACAATTTAGTTTTTCAAGTTTAGATTTAAGTTTCAAATTAAAATCGAAATTAATCAAGGCAATAAACAAAGCAAAATGTTTAATCAGATCATTTACATTATTTGCACTCTTTTTCGAGCTGCATTTCATAACAGACTTCATCTGTGCCTAGTTATTTAACCAACACAGTATCTACCAACTTACTAAAGGTTGCCAATGGAGGGAAAATGATCATTCGCATCGTTATTGCCTCTCAATTTGCTCCTAAATCAGTTCGAATAAGAAGTCGAATTTGTAACTTTGGACATCATTGTTCCAATTACTTACTCCATTACTCCGGTCAACGATGAGTGCTATAGAGATATAATTAAATACTATTTGTGGGCAGAAATAAGAGATAAGATGATCTTTGGTTAAAGCAAGATGGCACTCCAATCCACACGGTAAAAAAGTCAATATTAAGGGATCAGTAATCATCAGCTGTCTTGGTTGATGTCTATAAGCCGAACTATTCATTACATTGAGCTAAAAAGATCTTGCAAAATTGCGTTGACAGTAGGTGAAGCTAATGTGAAGCCAACCGAGTGAATCAAACTCATGTTTGTCTTTCTATGAACGCCGTAATAACATACATATATCGAACAAAAATTAATTATTGTTCATTATATTTGGTTTTAAAAAAGAATCTTGTGTTTGAATAACCTTTTATATACGTTATATTGATATATGAAAAAAGATTACATGTACTTACATGAAATGGTGCCCAGTAATTTGATTTAGATAAACATATTACATTGAACTTCTTGGTTTTCATTGTTTATTTTATAATTTTCCAATTTTTCTGCGGATTTAAAGCATTTGCTTTAAACCTTTAAATATTTGCGACAGTAATTTTTGTTAAATTAATTTGTTAAGTTTTTTCGGGTCGCATTAATGTACAAAATAATTTTACAAAACATAAATTATTTATTAGAAATTATTTAAGAATAATTTTTTAATATTTTTTTTTTCATTTTTATAATTATATATATTATTTTATTTATATATACATACATTCATCTATAAACAAGTATAATTTCAATGATAACTTGCATATCATTTGTAAGCGTATGTGTTTGTGGTAATCAGTAGAAACCACATTCGTGGGAATTTCTATCATGCTCTACACTCACTGATTAGCATTGCTTATTAAATAATTTTTATTTTATTATTTTTATTTTTTCTTTTCTTTTTCTTTATTTTTTTTTTAGTTAAAATCGTTTTATAATTAAAAGTAAACATTGACCTAATATATGTATTTGTGCTCATATTTATACGAGTGTATGCGAGTCCAAGTGTACAAAAGAGTTTTTATCACAAATACAAAATAACCACTACTACACCATCGACACCGCCACCAGCACTTGGATCAAGAAATCAGTTTGCTACATTGTGTGTGAATCGGTATAGAGTTTATATTGTATTATGGGAAATCAAAGTCTTATCAGTATGAAATGAGTTGAGAAACATGAAATGATTTGATTTTGTATTTCTTTTCATACATAAGTACTTACTAATATTGCATTTGTTTTTATTTAAAAAATCAAAAGAAGGCTATTTTAGTGTACTTATACTATTTTGTACCATATTTAAGTATATCCATATGTCTGAGAATAAAATCAAGGCGTTTTTTTTTATATATTATTTCTACAAAATATGTATAAAAAATTATTTCCCACGTTGTTGTAGGCATGTGTAAGTAATAAGCCAATGTATACGTCACTTTTAAAGAAGCTGCGAGTCATAATAAAGAAGCATTACACCTGATAGAATTATTTTTAAATACTTTATAATATAGGTACTTACAACAACCAGACGTTTCTACATATTTTTTGAGGATTCGTAGTGACTTCTTACACAAAATTTCTATGAAAATTTTGCTCATAAGGTCAAAATCAAATCAAAATGTGATATTATTAAAAAAATATATTCATGAATATTGTTTGTGAATCTTACTTGTTCAGAAAAGTACAATAGTATTCCAAATTGTCGCCATTCCGTTCTTAAATTGACATTATCATACTTAAAAAAATTAATGTCTTATAGCCTAGACAGACGGCAGCCTAATTCCGGATTACCGAGTTAATTCGAATTAACTCGGGCATTAACTGCAGCTAATCCGCATAAACTCTATGAGTTAATTCTCAAAATAAAAGAGGATTAGGGCAATTTGCAATGGCAACACTGCTGAAAATTGTCTATTGTGAATTTTTCTCGATCCATTTGACAAAATATTAGGTATGTTCGCTTATAAAAAACTTTCAACAATTGTTAATAGTTTTCAACATGAAAAGCGTTGGCGAACAAATAAATCCAGCTGTCAATTACGAACGGTGAATGTCAATTTACAAATTTCTGATAGTTTTCGGTTCACATACTACTTGTAGATTTTCTCATATCGAGAGTGACAGATGCCAGAAATTGATAGTGATAGTAAGATAAGTGAGCAGACCTAATAAAACAGCAATCAGCCGTTTAGTTAATCCGCAATACTGCCGTCTGTCAGGTTATTATTTTATTCGGATTAAGTGCGCCGGTAATCCAGAATTAGGCTGCCGTCTGTCTACGCTATTAGGGCAATTTGCGATGGCAACACTGCTGAAAATTGTCTATTGTGAATTTTTCTCAGTTTTCAACTTGAAAAGTGTTGGCGAACAAATAAATCCAGCTGTCAATTACGAACGATGAATGTCAATTTACAAGTTTCTGATAGTTTTCAGTTCACGTACTTCTTGTAGATTTTCTCATATCGAGAGTGATAGATGACAGAAATTGATAGTGATAGTAATATAAGTGGACAGACCTAATAAAACAGCAATCAGCCGTTTAGTTAATCCGCAATACTGCCGTCTGTCAGGTTATTATTTTATTCGGATTAAGTGCGCCGGTAATCCGGAATTAGGCTGCCGTCTATCTAGGCTATTACCTTTCCTCCTACATTTTTCTTTCCAAAAAAAAAAACAAAAATTGTCATTACGTTAAGTTTCAAAATATTAAGTAGAATGTAAAGCAGACAGAGACCTGCTAAAAAAATAAAAATAGCAAATTTTCTGTAATAACTGCGCTGATTGTGAACATAATCACTTCTAATATATATTATAGCTGAGCTATGATTTGCCTTCAAATTAGGAAGAAAATGCCTGTAAGCCGTTGCGTGACATTTTCACCTGCAACAGTATTGTACAAGCAAGAATATTCAATATCTAAAGAAACCTTTATAATTTAAATATTTTTCTTGGATATTTAAAAAAGATATTTCAAAATGTAGGAGTAACCTTTTCCAATGACAGTATGTACGACTATATCAGTTTCTGAGAGTAAAATTTTTATCATCACCCTATTTCAATTTTAGAAAAAAAAAAAAAATTTAATTGTCAATTACGGACTGTGAATGTCAATTTATGAGTGTTTGCTAGTTTTCCATACGTGTACATCGTCACCTTATATAAAATGGTCGTTTCTCACATTTTTAAAATTTGACAAGAGGAAGAAAAAACTAACAACAACAACAAAAAGTTGACGTTATAAAAAGTTGTTGAATTTATTTTCATTGCAAAACCATTACCTTTCAATATATATCTGTGAAATCTTAAATAGGATTGCATTTGAGGATATTCTAATAGCAAATGGAAAAAAAGACAATTTCGAAAAATTATGAGCTGTATATTCTGTATACTTTGTCATATCGAGTGTGTAATTTATTTTTCGATTTCAATGTCGAACAATGTAATACAACCTTGCCTTCTATCGCTCTATCTGTCGCACTGCAACCCTCTTACACAATCAGCTGTTTTGCGTGACAGCTGTTCTCCGCGCGTGTTGTGCTTTTATATTTCTTGCTTTTGCTTATTTTTATTCAGTTTACCATTAATATTTAATTTAGCTATAAGTAATTTAGTAAATTAAGTGAAATGTTTAAAATACCTCTTAGATTATCGCCAAAGAATGTTAATCAATTTTGGAAATATGGCAAAAAGAATACAACTAGCACAATGGCACGAACGACATTTGTTCCAATGTATACAAAATTTTACACTACAAAGTCCAACAGCAGCAATGTCAAGGGCGATGAAGAAAATACAATTAGAATTGGTGATGTTCAAAAACAATTGAAAACACCAGCTAATCCAGAATTAGTGCCACAAAAATATGGTAAGCATTTAATAGGTGATTTTTAATATTCATATCAATCTCTGTGTATGTTTATATTGCAGTACAATATGCAAAAGATGGCACTATGCAGTTGACACAATCAGCATTGCATCATTTGCGTTGGATGTTGCAAAAGGATTTACTAAAACAGGATATGTTTTTGCTGGGACAACCTGGTCCTCTGAGACGTCATCTGGCAATGCAATTTCTCGAGCTGACACAGCGTGAACTAGAATATATTGCACTGAGTCGTGACACAACCGAAAGTGATTTGAAACAACGTCGTGAAATTAAAGATAAAGCGGCAATCTATTATGATCAGGTTATTTTCTGCAAATACCAAATTTATAGTTAAATGTAAAATTGCCTTTGTGCTGAATTTAGTGTGCTGTGCGCGCTGCAGTCAATGGACGTATACTCATATTGGACGGTGTCGAGCATGCGGAACGTAATGTATTGCCAATTTTGAATAATTTATTGGAAAATCGTGAAATGCATTTGGAAAATGGTAAATTTCTCATGGCTCCCGAAAGATATGATAAATTATTGGAAGTGAGTATTGTACTTGTGGCCTTAGGATTCGATTATGTTAATGAAATGTATAACTAAATTTCTCTTTAGACATATAGCAAGGAGCAGTTGGATACTTGGGGTCTTCTACGTGTCTCAGAAGATTTTCGGGTTGTTGCACTTGGTTTGCCAACACAAAAATATAAGGGCACACCATTGGATCCACCGTTGAGATCACGTTTTCAGTCACGTAACGTTACGCATTTTGCTTACGATGTATGTAATTAATGTACTCTGAATTAAGAATTGGAATATGTTTAATACGGCTTTCCTTATTTTTAGGAAATGCTTATCGACTTACAAGAACAAGCACCTAATGTGAGTGTGGATCGTCTGAAAGATATACTCTCTTTTGGTTTGGCTGTACAAGCGGCTGATGCAACAGCAAATCTTCCAGATTTCCCTCTTGACAATTTGCATTTAGTCGCACAAATAATGGTAATATTATTATGAAGTATACATTGATTTCATTTCATCTCCCTCTTTTTTAGAACACAAATCCATCGATGAGTGTACATGACGCCATCACATGTCTGTACCCATATCGCATGACTATGAAAAAGGATCATGTCGATCGTATAAATAGCTTATTAAAATCTTTTGAAATAAGCAAGCTACCAGGGAAAGCAGTCAAAAAGATTATCGCTCTACCGTGCGATCAAACACAAGGCGATGTAATGCAATTTCAAATTGACAATATTACATTGAGTTTACCTTGTGGGCATCGTGATCAGGCGATGGAGACGCAAAGAAGGTCCAGCAAATTTGTGGATTTAGATCATCAACGCAATATATTATCAACGATGATACAAACATTTGCTGTTGGCGATATATGCTTAATCGGACAAAAGGGTGTTGGCAAGTCGACACTTACCAATCATCTGATCGCATCACTACTGCATCAGACGGTAGAACCGATGGTGCTCTATGAGGATATGACCTCACGTGACTTGGTACAACAACGTATTACAACAGCCGAGGGTGATACTGTTTGGCGCGATTCACCATTGGTGCGTGCTGCCAAG
The DNA here is from genome assembly GCA_963854835.1 of Megamerina dolium. Classification (NCBI taxonomy): domain Eukaryota; kingdom Metazoa; phylum Arthropoda; class Insecta; order Diptera; family Megamerinidae; genus Megamerina; species Megamerina dolium. Next base: position 66,373,839 of record OY978527.1, read on the forward strand.
TCAGGAGCTGTTGCCGTCTTGAATGGCATACATCGCTTGCACAAGAGTACAGCCACAGTGTTGCAAAGGTTTGGTTAATCGATTTTCATATGTACTTAAACTTCAAGTGCATTTTTCATTTACAGATTGGTGCACGATCGTGAATTGCAATTGTGCGATGGCACAACTTTGCTGCGTCACGACCGTTACGACACTTTGCTGCAGCAAGGTTTCACAAAACTACAACTCGCTGAGAAGGGTATCGTAAAAATACATGAATCATTTCGTTTAATCGCATTAGCTGAGCCGCCCAATCTTACTTCGTCGACCCCAAATTGGCTGACACCAGAAATGTTGAGCCTTTTCCTATTTCTGGAAGTTCGTCCCCTTCAACAATCTGAGGAATATGAGATAATCAAGCAGTTGTACGGCAACATTGATGATAGCATAAATAAGGTTATTGATTTATCGCATATTCTACGTGAGTCCAACGATCCGGCGCTGGCAAATTTGGCTGGTACTCTGTCAACGCGTCAGCTACTGAAAATAGCCCGTCGTATGGCCGCCTATCCGACGGATCTTTATGACGTTATTCAAAATACTTTCTTGGCGAAATTTATGCCAGCTTTGCCACGGGCCGCCTTAGAGAGTACCATCGCACTTGCTGGCATCGAAAAACGCACAGATCGTGCATCGAGTCGGCATACTACTACCATTAGCGTGGAGGAGGGTGATGTGTTGCGAATTGGCGACACCAAAATGCAATTGTCCGCTACAAGTGATGAATCCAAAGTGCCCAGCACACTGTTCTATGAGATGCCCCAGCATGTGGAGCTGCTGGAGCGTCTGCTGCAAGATTTTCTCATCGGTGATCACCTGCTGCTGGTGGGTAATCAGGGTGTGGGCAAAAATAAGCTCATCGATAAGTTGTTGCAGCTCATGAATAAGTCGCGTGAATATTTGCAATTGCATCGTGACACGACGGTGCACAGTTTGACGGTGCAGTCAACGTTACGCGATGGTCAAGTGGTATACGAGGATAGCGCATTGGTGAAGGCGGTAAAAAATGGTCATGTACTCGTCATAGATGAGGCTGATAAGGCGCCGGTTAATGTTACTTGCATTTTACGCACTCTTGTCGAGAATGGTGAAATGACACTCTCCGACGGCCGCAAAATAGTCGCCGCTGGTGATGGTGCAGCCGCTGCAAAGGAACGTTCCGCTGACGACATCATTGAGACACATCCAAACTTTCGCATCATTGTGCTAGCTAATCGTCCCGGCTTCCCATTTTTGGGTAATGATTTCTTTGCTTCCCTCGGCGATGTCTTCAGTTGTCATGCTGTTGATAATCCATCGCCCGATTCTGAGATCTATTTGCTGCAACAGTACGGCCCTTCGGTGCCTAAGAAAATTCTGGCTACGCTGGTGAACGCTTTTGGCGAATTACGCATTATGGCCGACGAGGGATTGCTCAATTATCCGTACTCCACCAGAGAGGTCGTTAACATTGTGAAACATTTAGAGAAATATCCCAATGAATCGATGTCGGAGCTGGTGGGCAACGTATTGGATTTCGATAAGTATCAACCCGAGGCTTTGGAACAAGTAACGCAAGTTCTGGCCAAGCATGGTTTGGCTGTGGAGGCTTATGCCAAAAATGAATTGTACTCGTTGCGAAAGAAGAAGGAGTTGCAATTAACGGTTAATCGTAAGAGTGGTCTGGATGTATCCGGGCCGAAATATGGTAAGGTGGATCCGAAAAATGAACCACACGTCGGCGGCAATACCTGGGCTGGTGGTACAGGTGGTCGTGACACTGCTGGTCTTGGCGGCAAAGGTGGCCCTTTTCGTTTAGATGCCGGTCACAAAGTGCATCAACTGTCGGACGAGGAAAAAAATGACATTCCAGAGGAGGTGAAACGTGCTGCACGTGAAATGAATCGCAAGGCGTTCGAAGATAAATTGAAAGAGATTAAAATGTCCGCACACGATCACAAACTGTATGCGCAATTTAGTGAGCCCATTCGGAAACAGGTGCAACAATTGAAGGCGGTACTCGATGCCATGCAGACGAAGAGCAAAGAGCGTCAATGGCAAAAGTATCAGACACATGGTGAACTAGATGATACACGTCTCATTGAGGGCATAACCGGTGAAAAGAATATCTATCGTCGACGAGCCGAAGCCAACCCCTGGGCCGATCATGTGCAAGAGAAACCGAATCGCTTGAAATTGGTTGTCGACGTTTCAGGTTCGATGTATCGCTTTAACAGCTACGATGGACGTTTGGATCGTGAGCTCGAAGCTGTTGTAATGGTAATGGAAGCCTTTGAAGGGTATGAGAAGAAAATTGTCTACGACATTGTGGGACATAGTGGCGAGGGTTATGAAGTGCCATTTGTGGTGGCAGGCAGTCCACCGAAAACTGATAAGGAACGTTTCGAAACGATACGCATGATGCATGCACATTCCCAATTCTGTTGGTCTGGCGATAGTACAGTTAAAGCAACTGAAGAAGCTATAAATACATTGGCCGAGGAGGAGGATTACGACAATTCAATTGTGGTGGTGCTCAGCGATGCGAATCTCTCACGTTACGGCATTAAGCCGAAACAATTTGCACAGGCACTTATGAAGGGCGAACCCAAAATCAAGGGTCATGTTATATTCATTGGCAGTTTAGCTGAGGAGGCAGAAGAGTAAGTTTGAATTGGTTTGAAGCTGAAGAGAATTAAATTAATTTCATTACTTTTTCTAGAATTAATACACAAATGCCAGCCGGTCATAGTTACGTTTGTATGGACTTGACAAGTTTACCACAAATTCTAAAACAAATCTTTACTTCCTCATTACTGTGATGACGATGATGATGAAGATTATGATTTTTTTACAATCTCTACATACGTATCATGATTATTGTATATTAGTCAATTTTATTATTGTATAATTGTTGTATGTGTTAAGTAAAATGTTAGAAATTTCGTATGTGTACGACCATTGTGATCTTTAACTTCAGTTTGTTTTGGGAGTGCCTACATAATATAAATGCAACATTGCCAAGATTATTTTTTTTACTGCGGCGAATATGGAATATGAAGGAGCGTACTACAAAGTACTTCATTATGAGCTTGTACCAAATATTATGATACTTTGTTTGTGAAACATTTATAAAATAATGCACTGAATTACCCATTATGAGAATCTGATCAGATGAAGAAAAAACTACAATGCTGTAAAATATTGAAATATTCACAATATAAATTCTTTTTTGAATTAAATATTTTTTAACATTTTTATTTATAATTATTTGATATTAATAAGAAATAAATAAATCTTATTTTCTAATTGACTATTTAATATAATTAATTTTATTTGTTATGGGTTTATAAAATGCTGTCTATCTACTGTACATTATGAACTGATCATGATTTATATGAAATATATGTGAAAAAGATTAGATATTCATTACATGCAGGCACATAATATACATATATCTGAGTACGTATTTACATCTAAGTACAGAGAGAGATAAACTTTTTCAATGAAATCGGAAGAATAACACAAATTTAGCTTAAGATCTATTTAAGTTTAGTTTGGGATTGCATCAATCCCACTTAAAAACTATATTGACTTATAACGAATGATATATCAGACAATTCGTCATATATTTGGCGCAGTGTATCGACATAAAATTATGGTCGCAAAGAAATTTAACACAACATAATAGTTCCAAGTCGATTGCTACGTATTCGTTGGATTTGGTGCAATAACTACCCAGCCATCATCGGCTAATACATCATTTTGTATTTGGCTGGCTGCTGTCGCGTCTGGATTTAACGGTCGTAATGGTGAAGTCGCCGATGTATTTGTCGAGCTAGTTGCTTTTGCTTCTGCTGCTGCTTTTGCTGCACGTATTTTATTCTGTTGTCGTTTCAAATTATTATACAACTCCAGTAATTCCTCCTATGAAATCGAGAAGAAGAAATGCTATTTAGTCATGAGAAGTTGATCACGTACAAATATCACTTACTTTTTCGCTCATCTTTTTGAGCAATTCCTGTTTCTCTTTTCGTTCAGCTGGTTCCATTTGTTGGAGTAATTTCTCTTTATAATCCTGAGCATAGTACATTTTTGTATCCACCCATAAATATTCTTTGGCTAAACGACGATGATCACGATAGACTTTTTGTGATGTCTTATTACCAGGTATTGGCTGTTCAGGCTGCAATTCGGGATCTAGTATTTCATGTAATGATTGTTCGGTAACACCATCATCATCGTCATCATCATCATCATCATCATCATCGTCATCGTCATCGTTAGCAGTACCATCAATAGCACTGTCGTCATGATAGCCAGTATTCATCGGAATATTTGTTTGATCTGTGGGACTTGTTACAATGACATTATCAATTATGTCATTACTAGATGATGTCGACATTGAGCCTGTATTAGGTGGTGGTGGTGGCATCATTATCGGTTTTGTATCAGTAACTGTGAGACGTTCTCTGCCATCACTTTTTGCTGCAAGAAATGAAAGAAAAACAAAAAGGATTATTATTATGATTTTTTGGAAGCGAATAACGAAAAAACATATATTGATCAAAAGTAAGACGTAGCAGTTATTAAAGACACTAAAGAATGGATGGAAGACAAATAGTCGCCAGTGGAAGCGCACCTAGTCTCTAGTGGGAGAATAAAATGCTGAAGAACCTGACAGCTTTTTTCTTTTGTAGAAAGTCCGGCATTTTTTGTGTGGTTTCTTTTTTGAGTAATACTCTATCCAATCCAATTTATCATCAAAGTGGATCAAGGCTTCTCAAAGAATCGATGGGTCTACGTCCCGGAAACACTCGATCACGTGGTCGATAAAGATCCATTTAATTCAGCAGAATACGAAAATGCTTTGCACGGGGAAAAAACAAAGCATTTCCGTATTCTTGCTGCTACAACAACAACAAGGCTTTTTGAAAAACTTTAGGTAAAAAGGCCTCAGGAGGGTGCCGCAGATTAGTGGGGTAGTGCTTTGGCTATCTGAGGCGTAGACCGCGAGTTCTGCTCACCGTTGAGGCAACTTTAATATCGAAAAATATATATTTTTTTTCAACAGTGCCCACCTATCGGCCAACAATTGTCAATTCTTCCGGCAGTAAGAACGTGCTATGGACGTGCTTCTAAAAGAGATCTGCGACAAAGCTCAGCAGAATTGAAAAAATTGATTTATGGAGAAATACTAAAAAAGAATGTTTGCAATTCGTGTGGAGAGTGACTCTAAGGTTAGTTAAGGGTTCATGGACATGTGCTCGACTGATATGACAAACTCTACGATATATATATGGAGCGAAAATTGATTTGAGTTGTAGGGAATTGTGAGACGAGATTACAAGATTAGCTCTTGCCCTATCTATAATTATAGAGAGTTCAATCTATATGGGAGATTTTGGAACACTGTCTGTTTACGAGGCTGCTAAAAAGCCGTTAGGATCTCACATCCTAATTTAAAAGACCATCATTTAGTCTTGTAAATCTCTTGACGACTTGACTTAGCAGCACAATTTGCATCTTATATAATTTACATTGGATTTAAATTGGTTTGAGTTTTGAGAATGACGAGTCGAAAATGCATGGCATCATGCCCACCTTTTTTCTCGAATGTTTTAACCCTTTGTCTCCCTTGCTTTAGGAGTGAATCATGCAAACAAGCTGTTCAAAGGGCAAAATGTTCTGCAGAAATTATTCGTCGCATCAAAAAATCATCCTCCATCAAGAAATCGTATCACACAGTGCAATTCTTGAGCATAATATCACTTTTTCCTGCCATAGGCTCAAATTATAGCATCAAAATTCTTTACTAATTTTCAGAAGGCGTTTAATTTTGAACTTTCCAGATTCTAGATTGAAATTAATTGCAGAATTATTCAGCCCTAATAATAGAGGCGTGTATTCATAGGTAAAATTGAGTTTCAACTTCAAAATTGTATTGAGTTTATTTTGTGGGGGGCAATTTTCCTCATACAATAATCTATCAAAAAGGCGATACTATGAATACGCGCCAGAGTAACTACAAAGTCTGAAATGCCTACTGTAGATTATCCAACAGCTATGTAGATCCGTTTGCGTTGTAGATATTAAAGTTGTGGTATCACACATGGTGGTTGTTGTTTTAGCTGCTGCTTATTGCCTTAAGGTTTAATAATTTGCGGATGCGTTTGTTGAACTTGATATTTTGATTAATTTTTCTTAGTTAGTTAGTATTGGTTGATTAAAAAAAACAAAATAATTATATTATAATTAATTTTATTTTGATATGTATTCTTTGTTACACTCATTTGGTAAATAATAGATATAATTAATCACTTTTGATTGTTTTTTGAATTCTAACTATTGAAATTCTATTGAATTCGATGAATATATTGACAGTTTCATTTCAACACGAATTGTAGTTGTGGTAGTAGTAGTAGTATTGTATGTATATACTAAGTGTGTCTTATTTGTTTTTTATTGTTTTTATGAGCAATTATAATTTACATAAATTACATAATTTTTAAAGAATTTTTGTTTTTGTATTTCTTCTTCACATACAAATTTTTTACTGAAACTTTTGGGGAATACCACAGTGGCGTTTTTGATTGATTTTTATTTTTTGTTGTATTCAAATTTGAGGAAAAATTCTTTTTTTTTTTTATAATTACTATTATTATATGATGAAAATATGATTTTTAAATTTCACGAGATCACAAGTGCTCATTGAGTGATAATCAAATGAATGTTTACAGTGGAATTTTTTTTCTTTTACTTTGGCAATGGAAATACTTCACATTAACAATATGCCATATATAGAATTAATGATTTAATGATAATTAATGATCTAAATAATTTTTTTTTTTAAATTTCTCAAAAATTCACAAAGATTTTCAATGCTTTGAAAATCAATTTATTTATTTATTTTGCTTGAATTGAAATGTTTTTCGAAGTAGAGATCTTTTATTGTCGGTATTGAAAATAACATTCAAAACACACGATTCGACAACGACGACGATCGCTCAAATACTGAGAATGGCGCGTTATTCGTATTACTCGTTTGGATGCTGTGGCACTCATCTACCTTGTAGTATATGTAGACAAAATTTGAGTGTAAGCACACGAGAAACGAGAGAAATACATAGAAATTGGCTTCTGTTATTGTCAAAAGGTGAGAGTCGAGTTGTGTCAATTTGAGAGAATGTATTATTTATTATTTTGGTTTGTTATTATTATATTTTTGTTATTTTATTATTGTTATTTTCCTTTTAGTTTGTTTGTATATTTTATTCTAAATTAAAACAAATTGATTTGATGGATTTGACTCAGTGCTGCTGCTGTGCACTGAGATTTTCTTAATAACATCACCATATAGAGAAAAGGTGAATACACATAGAGGTGGAGGTATAAAAATGAGTACTTGTTACAATCACACGAGCTGCTCTGTTTAAAATTGGTGGTCGGTTCTTTTTCGATCATTTTGTATGGGAGTTCTCTTAAGGAGTGCGTATAGGTGATAAGTATGTTGAGGAGGAAAAATTCTTAGAGATATTTTACTACTCTAACGGCGTTTACTGGAATTTAGGGGATTATTTGTAAATTTTCTGCTGATTTTTCGTTCAATTGCATGGGAGACTCCTCAAGGGATGGAGATAGAGGATAAACAAGTTCGGCAGAAATGTTGAGGGTAAAAATTATTAGAGATCAGTCATACAATTTACTACTCTAAGGGCAATTACTGGGATTAAGGGGATTATTTGTCGATTTTCTCCTGATTTTTCGATCATTTGTATGGGAGACTCTTCAAGGGATGAAGATAGAGGATAAACAAGTTCGGCAGAAATGTTGAGAAGTAAAAATTATTAGGCGCCAGTCTTATATTCCACTGCTTTAGGAGCGATTCCTAACCAGCTATGGGTTTATTTGTCGATTTTCTGCTGATTTTTCGATCATTTGTATGGGAGACTCTTCAAGGGTTGGAGATAGAGAATAAATAAGTTAGGCAGAAATGTTGAGAAGTAAAAATTATTAGGGGCCAGTCTTACAATTCACTGCTTTAGTGGCGATTCCTAACCAGCTATGTGTGTATTTGTCGAGTTTTTGCTGATTTTTCGATCATTTGTATAGGAGAGTCTGCAAGGGATGGATATAGAGGATAAACAAGTTTGGCAGAAATGTTGAGAAGTAAAAATTATTAGGGGTCAGTATTACATTTCACTCCTTTAGGGGTGATTTCTAACTAGCTATGTGTTTATTTAGCGATTTTCTGCTGATTTTTCAATCATTTGTATGGGAGACTCTTCAAGGGATGGAAATAGAGTTATCCTCTAAGTTCGGCAAAAATGTTGAGAAATAAAAATTTTTACACTTTACTGGTTTAGTGGCGATTCCTAACCAGCTAAGGGTTTATTTGTCGATTTTCTGCTGATTTTTCGATCACTTTGTAAGGATGTCTGCTTGAGGGGTGCTCAAGTGGGCAATTCCAATATATTCGAAGGAAAACCGAATGTGGATATTAGTTGAACTACAACTTTTCCAAAATATAACATATTTGAATTGACTAAAAAATTAATTTAAAAATAAACGTTTATGAAAATTGTTCATCTCATTATTGTTGTTTTAAGAAATATTGTAAAGAAAGAAAATTAAAATAATTTTATAATATTTTCGAAAAGTAAACATTAACATTAAAGTCTGAAAATGATTTATGTGTTTAACCATTTTGTTTGAAATGATTTTAAAATTTTCTTTAAATTCAAATAAACGCAATTGAGAGCAAAAAATCACTAATAAATCTTACTCATTGCAAAAGTAATTCTTCTAAGAATTTTACCAATAAAAACTATGAATTTCCTAGAAAGCAATATGATCGTATACATATATCGCATATATGTAATTTACAAATAAATATCCAAAATTGTTCAAGTTTTCTCATAAAAAAAAAAAAAAATAATATACAATAACAATTATTCACATATACTCCACATACGAGTATGCACCAATGTATAGAACATATCGTATTATACGATACACGTCTGTATGAAATAAAGTTGACCGTTTCTTTTAGCCATATTCCCACGAATTAAGAAAAACCATAAATAAAGTCATCAACACGATCACAGTGACGACATCGTAGTAACTATTTAAGCATATTATATTTGTATGTACGATATGCACATACAAATATATCCTAATGGAAATCGGTAGTCAGTGTGAATGCCAGCAGTGCTGGAGTAGTGGTATTGAAATTGACGCTATTATAAAGCGATTGAGCTGAAAATTGCTACACAGAATTATTTTCATCAATGAACAAATGAGTTCGTTAATGGGCGAATTTGTATGAAAATTAGGCATAGCTCCCATACAAAAGTATGTTGCTGAATGTGTGTTTCCATAATTTGCGCACGAAAATATAAAGCTATCAAACTAAAACTTGGTATCTACAGTTAGTATGATCATAGAATAGATATATTAGAAAATGAGAGTAATTGAATAAAAACCACGCCTACTTCACATACAAAAATATGCTGTTGAAGCTGTATTTGCATACTTTTTGCGCGAAAATATAAAGTTATCAAGCTGAAACTCGGTATATACAATTTTTTTTTGCTAATGAATGAGCGAGCTGAAAAATGAATCGAATCCGATAAAAATTACGCCTACCTCCTATACAAAATTATATTTTCGACAATACTTTAAAGCAAAAATACACAAAATTATAGAATTGATGGAGTATTTTGATCAACATGTGACCATATTTGAAAATTTCATTCCATTAGTGACGCATGGCGTATGGATTCAATGTTTTTTTCCTATTGGTTATGTATCAATGAGTGGATCTGAGTATGTAAATATGTATGTATGTATTCATATTTGGTGTTATTGTTTTGTTAATGCTTCACGAATAACTATTGTTATTCGTTTTGTTTGTTGTTATTGCTTTTTATGACAAACATATGTAAGTACCTATTATGGAATCATAAAATAATATTGCCGGAATTATGACTAGTAATATGGAAGGGGAGAGAATGAATGATGCACTATGCATTACATTAAATTATGAAATTAAGTGCACCACACATTTTCATATATATACACTCGTACATTAATATTTAAGAATGCATTAAAAACGCAAATCACCATCTCACCATCACCTCTACAATATCAAGAGTGGTTCTCCTCCAATTATGAGCGCTGATTGACAGACTATCATTGTCAATCGTTTTTGTAAAAATGAATTTAGTTACAAATAAATAAAATATTTGATTACAAAGAAATGTGTAGCAGCAAAAAAAAAAAAAAAAAAAAAAAAAACAAAAAATAAAAGGAATGTGTAAAAATGAATGACATTTTGATGTGGCGTGTCGCGAGCTTAAGTGTGTGTGTGTGTAGGTGTGTATATATTGATACACATCTCAAGGAGCGCAGTCTCAAAGTAAGGAGGGAAGGCACATTGTTTTATTTTATTGCCCCAAAAAATAATATTGTTATTGTTGTTGTTTTCACTGTTAGTACGAACAGAATTTTACAAAAATTGTCTCAGCGCCAACAAAAAACTCATACAAATTAAAACAACAAATTGTTAACACAATGATGAAGAAGGGTGGTCTCTGGCGGTAATAGTAGTAGTAGTAGTAACAATGATGTTGTTCCCAATAAATGCCAATTTTAAACAAAAATAAAATAAAAATAAAAAAATAGAGAATTCTTTGTTTTTTTTTTTGTTCAAAATAAAAGTGAAATGATTTGCAAATGAGTCAGCAACATAGCAACATGCATATAGTATGTAAAGTAGAGTGGGTAAAATTTTGAAACTCGGCTCGGCTCAGTGAAATATATTAAATTTGAAGAAGTTCCATCATTTTTCTCAAGGGGGAAAAAAGTGGCAGATTATGATCTAGAATTTAGAAGAAATCACTTCTAGAGCGGTGAAATATTGTATATGACTAACCTCTATTACATTATCTATCCCTTAAGGGGGGCAGTCATAAAATTTAACCCCAAAATGTATGCAAATCTATAAATAATCCCCCATGGCTGGGTAGGAATTTACCCCCGAAGGGCATTTCCTCTAAAATTAACCCGAAAATCGACCAATAACCCCATAATTACCCGTGAGTAAAACCCAGACCAGTGAGATGTATGCAAAGTTGCTTCCCAACATTTTCTCTATATGGTTCCCATACAAAATGAACGCAAAAAACACATGAAAAATGGCAATTAACAGCATAATTGGCCAGAAATCATGCTCTAGAGCGGTGAAATGTATCACTGAATCAAATTATTTTTATCTTCAATCACAGCATTTTCTCAAAAGAACGTGAAAAGTGAACGTATAGGCAACAAAAAAACTGCCACATATCCCAATAGCTTCCCAGAAATCACCCCCAGGGCAGTGAAACATATGACCAATCTTCATTAATTTTTCATCACAAAAAATCCCCTCAAACATAATTATCCCTCATATCAATACTCCATAGGAGGGCTCCTTTAAAAAATGTATGTTTTTATAATCAATTTTTATATTGGAAATTTTTGTTGTTTTCTTCTTTGGAAAAAAATGGAAAGTAATTCAAAATTTATGGTTTTTGCTAAGTCAGATGGTCAAAATACAATTGCTTCATTCATACAATTGGACCCAACTTAATGTATATACTCATATATAGAAGAATGTCTTATAATGACTAGCTGACTACTGAGTGAGTGCCTGCTTGCCTGTTGCTATTAATGATGCGCTTATTGTTTATTGTTGTTGCTACTATATATTTACTAATTTAGAGCAAAAGTTCATCAACGGCAAGTTCGATTGAAATACACACTCATAAACATATGGTGGCAACGATGATAGATACTGATGAGCAATAGCCAGAGATGAAGGTAGTTAAGGGACTAAATAAATACAAATATATTCGTAGTTTAATATGATTCCTCTTAGATTTTTAATTCATTTGGTGTTCATTTATTTTTGCTATTTGTATTATTCATTATTTCTAAAGGGCCTAGCGCATTAGTGTGTGTGTAATGAGCCTAGCAATAATATACAGTTACTCAACTTTTCGATTGAATGAGATCAAAAAAGGAACACTATATTTTATAATTTTTAAGTGCAATTCAAAAAAGTTTTGAACCCAGTTTAAATGAAATAAAAAAGCGTATTTTAAAATAAAAAATTCAGTTCTATAGTCATGTACTTTAATTTTAAAGAAAAAAATATATTCGATCAATAAGTTTACTTTACGAAATATTTGCCTTCAATATTTCGTGTGGCCTCCTTTAGCTTTAATTACGGCTTGAACTCTTCTTGGCATAGACTCAACCAGATTTTTACACGTCTCCATGGGAATATTTTGCCAAGCCATCTGTGTTCGTTGCCACAAAGTGTTTAAATCAGGACAGTCTTCAGGGATAGAAGAAATGGCCCTCTTCATCTCAACCCACAGGTGTTCTATCGGGTTGAGGTCAGGTGATTGGGGGGGCCAGTCAAGTACTCTAATTTGCTTATCTTGGATCCAAGCTTTCGTACTTCTGGCGGTATGTTTCGGATCATTGTCTTGCTGGAAGATGATATCCGACACACTTTTTCTCCAGTTATTGAGGCTTCCAAGGAGTCCTTCATCAAGAATGGCGATATACTGATCAGCTTTCATCAGTCCCTGCACCCTGACGCATTTTCCAACGCCTTCCGTTGACATGCACCCCCAAATCATCAAATTTCCCCCGCCGTGCTTCAACGTTGGTTGGATGTGCCGATCCTTGAGTTCTTCTCCGGGTTTTTTCCAGACCCATTGGCGGCTATCGGAACCAAATTGGTTTATTTTGGTTTCATCGGACCAGATAACCTTCGCCCAATCATTATTTGTAAAATTTTTGTATTTTTGGCAAATTCTAGTCTCAATTTCTTATGGCGATCTTTTAAAAGAGGCTTTTTTATTTTGGCTCGTCCATGGTATCCTTTTTTACGCAAAACTTTTCGTATGGCCTCGGTTGTAACATGGATATCATCGTTGATCTGTAGCTGCTTATTAATTTGGGCGGCATTATCATACGCCCCATATGTAATGCTGCGAACTATACGCCTCTGGATGTTTTCATTTAGTATTGCTTTTCTGCCTGGTTTATTTTTTTCCGCCATTGGCATTGCATTTTTGCGAATTTTTGAAATACTCGCTAAAGAGACTCCAAGTCTTCGTGAAATTTCGCGATGATTAACTTTGGACTCAACAACTCTTTTAATTTCTCCTATTATTTGGTCGCTTAACTTTTTCATCTGAAATCCAAATCAAAACAATGTTTTGTACGAGAATACAAAGAAATCAACCTTACCTTATTTAAAAACTCAAATAATTTTATTATTTTAAACACTGTTCTGTAAAATATTTTACGTCCCGGAATACCGTATCACTCGAATGCACAATTGTAGCAGCATCAACTAATTGATCGAGTGCCTTCAACTCAAATTTTTCGAACATTGCAAAAATAACGGGACTTTTTCAGTTTCTTTTTTTGTCTGCTTCATTATTGAAAGATTATTTGTTTTTGCGCAAATAATTGTTATTCTAACAGTAATAACAGAAATTTGACAAACAACAAAGAAAATTTTTAGTACCGATGCGATCGAAAAGTTGAGTCACTGTACCTAGTATATCAAGACTTTTGTAATGCACATGAAATGAGCTAAGACTGTACACTCTACCCCTGCTTAAATGATGGACTTTATCTGTAAATTGTATCATAGTAAAGCACTGGTAAGAACCTAGGGCATATTTCCAGTTTTTATATTATATTCCTCTGTGGTAAAAATTCCCATAGAAAAATATTTTGAGACAAAACCCTCAGCTTTGTCAAAGCCACAAAGAAATGTTGAGCGAAAAAATATCATCCGGGAGTAAAAATAACTACTACTTATTTTTGAAGCTGAATATGCCGAAGGCTTGACAATGATTTGCATATTTATGGGAATAAATATGGATCATTATTAGACATCTCTGCAAATATTTTTAACTCTTAGGTAGCCTTGTTATTTAAAGTGGTTTTGGGGTTTCTATGCATCAGTGCCAATTTGGTATGATGCAACTATTTTGAATCATTTTAATTTAATCTATGCACCGCAGCATTCTTGGTTTCTATACTTTTTGCGTCCTCTAATATAATATAATAATACATTGAATATAATTGTATGATTTATGAACACATTATTTAACGACACAATAAACAACATTATTCATTATGTGACATCTTTGCGACATCAACGCGATGATGACGCCGACAACAACGACGACGACAATGATTACAATTCATCATATTTTTATTACATTTTACTAAGCTTCGAATTTATGTATAGAATGTAATAAAAATTATAAAAATTATTATGTGTAATTAATTAATATTTAATTTAGTGTATTTAATTTAATTATTTATGCTCAGATAAATTATGAAAAATAAACAGTGTCTGAAATTTGATAAAAAAAAAAAAATAATTCTTCTATAGTTCATTCGACGATCATAATTTGAAAAGCCATACATCCAGCTTTTACTTTCTTCTAGAAAATTGCTTCAAATTAATGTTAACTTCTTGTTTAAAACTTGATATTACGAGAGCAGTGGGTGCCGTAGCTCAGTGGTTAGTGTGTTCGCCTTCTGATCTGTAGGTAGTGGTTCAATACCCGGCTGATGCATAACAAATTTTATATCGAAAAGATTTTTCTTTCGAATGGTACCCACCTGTCGGCAAGCAATTGGCAATTCTTCCGACAGTAACAACTTGCCATGAAAAAGCTTCTAAAAAGAACTCTGTGACAAAGCTCAGAAAAAGTGATGTCACAAGTGTTCTGCCGTTCGGAACCGGCTAAAATAAGTAGGTCCATTCTAATACTGTCCAAAATTTAAGACGCACAACAGTAATAGAAGAGAAGCTCGGCCAATGAGCCCTTTGGGGCTTTAAGTGCCACATATTTATTTTTTTATTTTTATTACGAGAGCAGAAGGTTGTTTAGATTAATTTCTAATTTGAGAGAATTTCAATAAAATTCTAGTCGTATTCTGAAAATCGATTCAAAGCTTGTCGCCGACAAGATGGATAGAAAGCTAGTCTTCTCCAAGCACTTTGGAGTGGTCATCAACGACCGATATGGTCCCAAAAGGGTACTCACAGTTGTGGTACACTGATGGGTCTAAGGCGAAACATGGCAGTGCAAGGGCGGAAATTATTGGACCAATATTTCGGAGAGTAATCTCAATGGAGAAAACAGCTGCCATCTTTCAGGCGGAGGTCCATGCCTTAGAGGTATGTGCGAGAGAATGCATACGTAGGGGCACCCGTGATACCAAAATATGCATCCTCTAGGATAGTCAGGCGGCTCTAAAGTCTCTGGCATAACTCTCGTTTCAATCGAGGCTGCTTTGGGAATGTTTTAAACTTCTCAATGTCGTGATAGCAAAAAAATTCTGTCATCCTCATGTGGGAGCCGGGACATGAGGTGCACGAGGGAAACGAAATGGCCGACTCCCTTGGAAAGCAGGGCGTAAGCATTCCTTTCATTTTACAAACAGTTTCATAAACAACTTGATATGTGAAAGGGAGAAACAGGATCTACTCGACTACTGGAGAGCCCAAACGACCATGCGGCAGTCGAAGGGACTTATTGATCCCGCACATGTTAGGGTGGACGCTGTTCTTAACCTCAGCAGAAATGTCATAAAACTCTGATAAATTAACTCTTTTTTCCAACAATCATGCGGGTCAGCATCTTCACCATTTGACAATTGTCAAAAATAATTTATTTAATTTTCGAATTAAAACGAAAATTTTTCGAGCTAAAATATATTCCTTTTGAAAATAGAAATAATTCAAATAAATCACTAATAAATAGCAACACATCACAGATGTCAAAATAATGTGTGTTATGGTGGCTTTGATTGTGAGAAATAGTACGAGTGCATACAACTCGTATGTATGTAGATGTACACGTGTATGTAGTTAGGCCAATGGCTTTAGTCACTTTTATGGTTTCCTATTTTGCAATGAAATGAATTTTAATGGCGCAAACATACACACACATACACACACACACACACTATATTTAATTATTATTTATTTCTATTGATCAACAATCTCTATGTATAGATCATCAGTAGCAGCAGTAGCAGCAGCCGCAACAGCACATTTTCAGCACTGAGTCAGCAATAAACAACAGATGAACCATTAACATCATTATCACCATCATCATAATAATCATCACCACCACCGCCCATCATACATTATCACCATCTCAAAAAAAAAAAGAGAAAAAGAAAATGAGAGAAAAAAAAATAATGTCGCTACTTTTCACTCATCACAATAACATTTTCTGTATTGTGTTGTGCCTTTCTTCTTCATATTAATTATATATTTTTTTTTTTTTGAGATTTTTTATTTTTTTCACTCACCTTTTTCATTATGTATGTACAATTTTATAGTAGAATTCATAATAAAATCTGTATGTTGATATTACGAATAATGTTAATAAATTATTTTGGAATATTCCTTCAGACTAATTATTTTTTCCAAGAAGAATATTAATCTATTTAGATGAAGCGATAAGATCATGAAAAATTTTTTTTTTTTTGGGAGATATTCATATAAGCGTGTACGCGTCTATACTATGAAATCATATGTTTCTTAGGAATACCATATATTTTGATGTGAGTGTGCAAATGTATGAAATCACCTTAATAGTAAACGACGATTGTTTATAAAAATCGAAATATGAAAATTTTACTTCATTTAGAATAAGAAAAAATTCAAAGTTTATTACTTTTTCTCATGTTTCTTAGAAACATTTATGAGCAAGTGATTCCATTTTTAGAGGAATAAGATACCATTTACTAAGATGTAATTTGAGTTGGTCCAATGAAATTCCTGAGCCTGCAGAATGACACTGCTGAGTGTGAATGACACAAAGGCACTGAAAGTCACGTCGAATGGGTCTTACGGTAAACGAGGGCACGACAAAGTACCTGGTGTCTACAAGCAAAGAGTCCCGGCATCTTGGACAACATGTCACTGTTGACAATTACGCTTTCGAGGTGGTGAAGTACTTCGTCTATCCTGGAACCGGCATCAATAACTGTAGAGACGTCAGCTTGGAGATCATGCGTAGGATAATTCTTGCTAACTGGTGTAACTTTGGGCTGAGCAAGCAATTGAGTAGTCGAGCCCTGTCTCGAAGATCGAAAATCACACTCTACAAGTCCCTCATTATTCCTGTCCTAATTTATGGCGTAGAAGCGTGGACAATTTCCATCACGGATGAGAGGATGCTTGGAGTTTTCGAGGGAAAAGTTCTGCGCAAGATCTTCGGCCCTATTTGCGTTGATGGCGAGTATCGACTAAGGTACAACGATGAGCTGTATGAGCTGTATGCTGCCAGCGGCTGCGCTGGTTGGGTCATGTCGAGCGAATGAATGAAGACGCTCCAGCGAAGAAGGTATTTAATTCGGCACCGTCGGGAGTACGCAGGAGAAGAGGAAGACCACACCTACATTTTAAGTACCAAGTGTTGGGTAACTTGGCGGCGCTTGGAAAATCCAATTGGCGCCACCAAGCGAAGAACAGAGAAGACTGGTGCCGCATTATATGTTCGGCCTAAATCGATCATCGGTTGTTATGGCCACATAAGAAGAAGAAGAAGAAGAAGAAGAAGAAGAAGAAAAATAATAGTTTAATTTAATTTTTCGATCTCTTTTTTAATGTATCATTTTTATTTTACCACCCTAGCTCACTTTTTTGTGTATGTTATGCAAAATTGGCAAATTTTTGCATAAATTAAATTTATAAAAATTTGTATTTTTTTTTTTTTTTTGGTCAATCAAAAACCAAAAACAATAATAACACACTAATCAAGGCAAATATAAACATATATTGTATTTATACGAGTACGTATACAACATTCAATATATATTATTGGTATAGTAGCTGCAAGCAGCTTGTGTGGGCTTATTGAATAAAAATCATAAAAATATTTGCAAAATGAATATCGTTGTTTTCATTCTTAAATTAATATTGAATACTAAAAATATGGAAATCAAAAAAAAAAAAAAAAAAAAAAAAGATAAGAAATAGAAGCTGCTAAATTGGTACTAATTTTCAACAAAAATAGTACATATTGATTGTTGGATTGTTGGATAAAGTCTCATAGAAGAAAATTGTTACTAATTTTATATGAACTCAAAGACGTAAAATAGTTAAAAAAAAAACAAATCAATGTGTTTCTAAATAATAAACTAAACCAACAAAGAGTCTATATTTTTTTTAGGAGTCTCTTGAGAATAAAGAAAAAAAAAATTAATATAATTTTAGAATTTTTTTTTCTATAAAAAAAATCATTGGCTAGTGAATCACACGAGAAGAACAATTTTCATCGTTTCGCCTTTATAATTTATTTAATATTGTATTATTATTTTGAACTTATTTATTTATTGTTTGGTTAACCTAATTTAGCAGACGATATTTATTGTTTTGATTAAATTGAAAACATTTTTTTTTTTTTTGATAATCAAAATAAAATACTTTTTTTTTGAGTGAATAAGAAATTTTGGAAATGCTTTTTACACTCCAAATTTGAGTTATTGTTCTATCTTCTATAAATTTGGCAAATAATATTTTATAAAAATTATTTAAAATTTATATACGGCAATTTGTAGTTTAATTGAATGTGAGTCATGTGATTTACTTATTATTTTAATTAGTGATGGGAAGAATTGAATACTTTTGAGAATTAAGTACTAATTAAGTTATTATTATTTAAAAGAATCTGGTATATTTTGGAAATAATTGGAAGCTGTATTTATTTCAGTATCAATCAAATATTGATCTGGCAGCACTTTCATGTTAATTGTCAAACAGCTGATGTTTTTGCGCGCTTTTTGAAAAAAAAAAAAAATAAAAACATCCCTGCATCTGTTTTGCCTTTACGGGCACCAAAATCAGATATCGAAGTAGTGTTTTTTAATAATATGGGCAACATAATGGCAAGTTTAAACAAATACTCGAAGGCATGCGATTCATATAATTCAATATTGTCGTTCAGGAATTATGCCTAATTGAGTAAAAACTGAGTATGATTATCGATTTGATGATAACCCAGTACAAGTACTTATTCTATATCTAATACACGTATCGATTTGAATACTTTGTACATTTGATTACTACGAATTATTACTTTCTAGAATCAACCACTGACGATTATTTCAAAAATCAAGTACCTATCACTTTAAGTACCAATTCTGTACAACACTAATTATAATAGAATATCTATTTTTTTCATATATTATTATATATTATATTTATATTTTCCATTAAATTATCTAATAAAATCAAATAATTTTTAATATAAACATCTTTTAATGATCACCCATAAAATAGGTTAATGCATTTAAATTAACCTCCATCAACAATACCATCACCACCACCACCACCACCACCAGATGCATATTCATTTCTTATTTTCATTAAAAACATAATACAATAATATTCTTAAAATATTATTAAATAAATAATAAAACAATGCACTTAAATAAATTTAAAAAAAAAAATGATCAACAAAATATGGAAATTCAAAAAAAAAAAATAATAATAATAAATAAATAAACAAATAAATTTGAAGAAAAGAAATACATTTCGATAAAAAATTTAAACTGAATATTTCAAAAAATGGAAATTAATGCTAGCAGATACTAGATATACTATACTCGATTTAGTTAAGGATTGGAAAAGAAATCGGATGTGCGGATTGCGGATTGAGTCTGTTAAATCGATCGCATTAATAGATTGAATGGTTTTATTTTGCGTAATTTGGTAGCACTGTAGTAGATCTGTTAACAGTTAGGATTTTTTTCCACTATTTTATATTCATGAAATTGTTCATTGGGAATCGCTTTCGGGGTTTCCAACAGTGAATCAATGGAATATTTCGAGCGTTATAAGTCATTTGAGAATACGTAAAAAAACATGACACCTTGCAAAGTACTCTTCATGGATATTGTACAATGGCAATGTATTTTCTCACAAACCCATCATCCACCATCATTGATCAATCGCGAAAATTTATTGTTCATAATATCCACCAATCGAACTGAAAGCAATTTAAAATGCTATGAATTTTTAAATTTATTGATGAAATTTATTGAACCGGTTTTCGATATAGCCGCTCTCGTATGATCTTCAAACGTCCGATGAAACCATCGCACGATGCCTTCAAGTGAGTTTGCGGTATTTTGGCCCATCCTGGGCGAAGCACTTTTTTGAGATAGTCGACATTTTGAAATTTTTTAGTGCCAATCTTACTCTTCAAAATACCTTAGACACAAAAATGAAGCAGAGAACGTTCCTATTCAGCCATTCTTGGTTGACGCGTGCTTTGTGCGATGGTGCTAAAATCCTGTTGAATGTCCAACGTCTGCAACTGAAATGTTTGTCTTCGCATGGCTTTAGTAGTGCTCCCTTTAAAATAGTTTCCTAATAATTTTGAGCATTTATTTTCACCCCGCGGTCGCTGAATACAAGAGAGGCGTTCCATACCATCACCATTGGCTCCGCTTGTTTTCTGGTAGTCATCCCACGCTTCATACTTTCAGCAGACCTCTGTGGCAAGTAAACCCGATCATTTTGTTTGTTCACTTGTTGCTCATTAACGAATGTTCACTCATCGGAAAACACAATGCTCGGAATTGCACCACTTTCGGTCAAACGGATCAACCCTTTGGCTCTTTCGAGTTTAACATTTTTCAGAGCATCGGTAAAATCATGCATTTTTTGAAATTTGTACAGCTTTAGTCCAAGTTCATTTTGCAATATGTTCAGTTCATGAGCCATCTTTCTGTCACTGCATCGTAGATTCTGTTCAATTCGCTTTCGAATTTTTGAAACCATTTCTCGAGATTTTGCTGTCATATTTTTCTCAGCTCAATGGTGTTATGGTGAAATACACAAAAACTTTATTCACTTGAAGATGTTTTCGCTGTTTAACAATTTCTGGATGAGTTTTTCAAGCCAAATATTGACCAATCACATTATAACGTTTGAATTTCATCACGCAAAACGCTTTTTCAAGAAAACACAGACAAAAATGTAAACAATAGAATGAAGTATTATCAGGTTCAATATAGCAACTGTAGTACTGGTTGGTTGTTTTAGGTGCTGCTCGGTACACAGAAACCGAGACTCAATTACCACATAGTAAAGCGCCATTTTTGGTCTATTCGAACCATCTTGATCCTTTAATGAACCTGCTAATGTCGTCTATTTTGTTTCCATCAATTTCATTTAGGCTATCCATTACGAATTTCCCCAGAGTTCTATGCCGTAGAGCGCCCAGACTTGAGCACTCACATAGATAGTGGAAAACCGTCTTTTTGGATCCCTCTTGTTTGCAGTTTCGGCATCTGTCGTGGTAGGGCTATCCTTTTTCTCTGAATGGTCCCCTATCGGCCAGTGACCGGTAATAGTGGAGGTGATTCTGAAGATATCTGTTCTTTTCTTTCTTACCAATTCGTCGGTTCTTGACTTATCGTATTTAGGCAAAGTTTCAGGCGGCAGTTCTTGACCACCTGGTTTCTGCCTGCTTTCGAGACTGTAGGTAGAGCTCTCTATTGATGGCGCTTAGGGGGCTTCCAACAGTTACTGAGTTCGTTATCGGTGATATCAATGCCAGAAGTGCCGCTTGGCTATCTGACAAAATATATGTTTTCGATAATGTATGTATCTGATTTTTTAATATCTTGCAAGCGTCTCTTATCACGAGAGTTTCGGCCTGAAATATACTAGCTGTATCTCCCAGACGGAAGGACTTTGATACCTTAAGATCTTTTGGAGTATATTCCCGCACCAACACCACCATCCATCTTTGAACCATCAGTGTAGATCTTGGTGGCATTCTCCTCGACAGCCAGGCCCGATCTCCAGTCCTTCCGCGTGGGAAATTTTACATCATAATTTCTGCGAAACTGTAACTCTGGGATGATGTAATCTGATGATTTGCCAGTTTGTTCTTGGCCTTCTACGAATTTTTTATGTGCAATATTCTTCGCGTTCCACAGGCTACCTTATCTAATTCTGGTTGGCGCTTTCGCTGCAGTTAGTCGTTATTGGATATCGATTAGAAATATGTTCAGGATGACGTTCAGTGTTTCAGCAGCTGTGCACGATTTCATGACTCCTGTTATTCCTGCGCGGTAGTACTAGCGGTTTGAAAATTATAGCAGTATGATGTTGGTTTCAGTTCAATTGGACCCACTGTATATAGCAAATTTGTAGAGGAAATTAATATTATGATTTGAATATAAATTTCATTAAAATAAGAATTTCTATTTATATAAATTAATGTAGCTGCAGGTGTACGAACATGCCATGTTTGGAAGATATAATTCCCTTGCTTTTTTTATAAGCGCTGTCAGCGACATGAGATGAATTGATGTTAGCATAAATGAGTATTACTCAAAAAGTTTGTTAGCAAACAAACAATTCTTTTATGCTTCGTATCTAAATATAATTCTTTTCAAAAATACGTAAGTGCCAATATTAAGGCGTGTCAAATTTGTAAAGAAAAAATTTAACAGCGAAAAAAAAAAATAATGTTTGGATCATTTTTAGCATTTCTTTCCAAGATATTGGGTTACCTAACATATCGAATTGTTTCCTGTAAGCATGACGATTAACTGAAGACGATGCACTATATCTATATGGGTTCAGTGATAGAAAATGGGACTTTCAGATAATTCATATAAGAAACATCATGAAATTAAACAGCTTAGAAATATCTAAATTCCCTGCAGGGTTACCTAACATAGTTCTGCTCATATGCAGTCATTTCAAGTGACATGCTAAATAGGCTCTACGTACATCTATGTATTATTGATATTAGCGTATATTTAGAATGAGTTTAATATATGTACATATGTATGTATTTGTACAATATCATATCGTACATGTATTTGTGTGTGTGCGAGTAGTTTATTTTCGATTGTTTTAATTAGCTCAGAAATAATTATCTTTTTATAGAATGCATTAAAATAAATGAAATGGGACATTTATTAATTTTATAGAGCATACAATTAAACTATGAATAATATGATATACGACTATGTAGTATGGCAAGCTAATAAATGTTATTAAAACTACATGAAAATAAAAGCGAACAAAGTTAAAAGAAACAAAAAAATAATAATAATACTAATAATAAATAAAAATAAAATATAAAATAAACATACAAAAATCCAAAACGTTTAAAAATATAAATTCGAGAGAAACAAGCAAAATTAAAATAACAAAAAATCTTGTGCAAATTATAAATTTACTCAGCATGTCAATCAACAGTCAAGCAAAGTCAAATATTCTTCATGTATGTATGAAAATGAAAATTTACATATATTTATTTTTTTGTATACAAGAAAAGATCGAGTCCGATCACTTCAAAAAAGACAAAAAAAAAAAAAAAAAAAAACAGAGCAAAAGAAAAAGGCGCACGCACGTACGAAATACAATGAAAACTGACAAATTGTATGATTCACCAACGTCAGCAGTATACACGCACAAAATCAAAATTTATATTCAGTTGCGCAAACATGCTTCACTTTTTCTGGACTCCTTCTCATTCTCCGCATCCCGCATCTTTCTGGGTTTATCTTTTATAGAAAAATTTAAATTTGTACTCGACACAATGGCAACGACATACAAGTGAAAAACTTTACACGATTTTCCATCATTATTAGCATCATCATCATCATCATTATCATATGGGAATCATTCTGTGATCACACCATCAGATCATTGCTGCCGGCGACTACAATTTACAGTATATGAAAAAAAGTAAGTTTCCTATAGGAAAGTAAGAATAAACCGGTCGATATTTTTGCGTTTTTATCAACATTGTCAAATATGTTGATTGATTAACTATTGACAACCAGAGTTCAATTGATATTTTATTTTTAGCGTATAGTTAATCAATAGTTAAACTCACGAGATCAGTTGGTTAACTATTAGTTAATACATTCTTGTCAATATCTTTTGGTATACAAGGGAAGAATGTAAAGACAATGTCACTGTGACTGTGGGTCAATGTAAATATGTAGCATGAGTTAAACTCATTAGTTAACTCTTTAGTTAACCAATGGTTTAATTTTATGACAAGGGATACAAGGGAAGTATGTAAAGACAATGTAACTGTGGCTGTGGCTCAATGTAAATAAGTAGGACGAGTTAAACTCATTAGTCAATTCTTTAGTTAACCAATGGTTTAATTTTATGACAAGGGATACAATGGAAGTATGTAAATACAATGTAACTGTGACTGTGGGTCAATGTAAATATGTAGCACGAGTTAAACTTCTTAGTCAACTCTTTAGTTAACCAATGGTTTAATTTTATGACAAGGGATACAAGGGAAGTATGTAAAGACAATGTAACTGTGGCTGTGGCTCAATGTAAATAAGTAGGACGAGTTAAACTCATTAGTCAATTCTTTAGTTAACCAATGGTTTAATTTTATGACAAGGGATACAATGGAAGTATGTAAATACAATGTAACTGTGACTGTGGGTCAATGTAAATATGTAGCACGAGTTAAACTTCTTAGTCAACTCTTTAGTTAACTAATAGTTTAATTCTAGGACTGAATTCGGTCCTAATTATACCCGAAATGACTTCGGATGTTAATAACGTAAGACCTTTGCAATTTTTATGGTGACGATATGCTTTTAATGTAAGCTTTCAATTAAGTAGTGAAGACACTCAACTTACTGTACTTGGGGGGAAGAATAAGGATACATTCTTGTTGAAAACACTGTATATACTCGAAATATTGTAATAAGTATAAACAATTAGACTTAAAATAAGCAATATACGTACAATTCTGTATTGAGTAGTAAAATTAAATTTCTTCTAATTTTACTATCGCTATTAGTATTGTATTTGAGAAAAGAAAACATTTTTGATTACGCATCGAAAATTTGCACACATGCGTTCCGGATACATCTATATAAATATTCATGTACGAGTACATAGTATAGGAATACAAGAATAAAAATACATATAACCAATACAAACAATCAAAATTAAACTAAATAAATATAAATACTGTAGGTCTATGGGTGCATTAGGGTGGATTTTCATATATTATTTTGATTAGTCTAGAATATGGTAACAAATGAAATTTATGGATGATTCTAAGCAAAAAGATCAATAAGGCCACATTTAAGTCTCAAATAAATGTTAAGACTTCGGTAAGTGAAGATTAAAATGCATACTGATGGTCTATAGGTGTACTACGATGGCTATAAACTTATTTCTACGAGCCTAGCACATGGTAAAACGAAGAAGGATTCTGAGGAAAAATACCAAGGAAATCATACTCAAGTGTCTAATAAATTTCAAGATTTCGGTAAGCTTCTATTCGTATAGAAATATATACAGAGAAAAAAAAAAAAAGATTTGTGTCTAAATGTTGCTCTAAATCATTAATAGATTTATTTCTTAGTAAAATTGCTGTCGTATTATATTTTTTTTTATCCTCCTGAATACATCTATCCACGCTAATCTATATTTATATACATTTGCATAGCAAAACGTAAAAGAAGCATTTAAAGCGAAAATAAAATTCAAATAAATTAATTGCATAGAAGAGTTTTTCTTTTGTTTTGGCGATTGCTTACAGTGCTGCTGGAACAATACGAGTATTGTTGAAAAATGCATTGACCAAATGGAATGATGGATCATCGTAGAGTTCGGAAATAAATTCTGATGTTATATGAAATAGAATAATTTAATAATTATGTTTCCTTTCTAAATCAATTTTTACTTAAGCGCTGGTATCTAACATCAGGTTAGGTTAGGCTAGCTTAGTGTGGCCGCCCTTTTCATGGAGAGAGTTCATGTAGGCCAAATAGAGGGCCAATGTGATACTACGCGGATATTCCTTTTACCCATTCACTCGTTGAACCAATTTGAGTTTTTAACGATTTTTAGGAGGTTGTTAATTTCAACCTGGAGTATTTTTGCTATGGCATTCATTTGATGGATGCCGTAGCTCAGTGGTTAGTGTGTTGGCCTTCTGATCTGTAGGTCGTGGGTTCAATCCCCGGCTGAAACATAACAAATTTAATATCGAAAAGTTTTTTCTTTCGAACAGTACCCAACTGCCAGCAAGCAATTGGCAATTCTCCCGGGAATAAAAATTTGCCATGAAAAAAAGCTTCTAAAAGAATGTCATACGTGATATCATACGGGTTCTACCGATCGGAACCGACTAAAATAGGTAGAGCCCTTCTAATACTGTCCAAAAATTTCAACAACCACAACAGTAATGGAAGAGAAGCACGTCCAAAGAGCCCTTCGGGGCTTATAAGTGCTACATATATATACACATTCATTAGATAGTGGTCTAGAAATTGTTTGTGCATCCTGAACAAAGCACAAAGTACAACAGATGTGAGACGGTCTCAAGATCCTTCTCATCTTTACAGCTTCTGCAAAAGTCATGTGTGAGATGGCCCAGGCCCAATCTTGCAGCGTGTGAACCTATGAGGCAGTGGCCGGTAACCGCTCCCACATAAGTCGAAATGTCTAGTCTATTAAAGACAGTTAGCTTACGTGTGCGTTTCCCACTGATTTTTGGCCACAACAATTTCGCCGTCCTACAGATGGGTAGGACTTTTTGAAAGGCATTGAGAGTTATTACCTCCAATTTATGCTTGCATGTGGCAATCGGGATCCCTAAATCTGTGTTTTCTTCGGTCCGCTTTTGTGCCCTTCCTTGCTAGCTCATCTGCTTTGCAGTTTCCTCGTATACCTCTGTGCCCAGCACCCAGCATAGAAGAATGTTATGCTGCTCTGCAAACTCATCGAGAGATCTGTGGCAGTCAAGAATGGTCTTAGATTTAACGAGAACGGAGTTCAGGGCTTTGATAACAGCTTGACTGTCAGTCAAGATACAAATGTTTCTGCGAGAGACAGTACCCTACTTGGCCCCAGTGAGTGCAGTATCTAACATCAACAAAAATAAAATTATTTGGGAGTAAAAATCTCATTCGATGGGGGAAAATATTGCGGCAATTCGACAGTGTACACAATGGATGAGTGTACATCGAAAATGAACATGAACACATGCATACATACAGACATACATAGTAAAATAGAACGAAAATTAAATTGTACAAAAAACGAACAATATTCAATTAAGTTACATGATGATCTTGTGATGTGTTGGCGATTAGGCATTTAGCCATTTTGTAGTACATTTGTTTGGTGTTTTTGGGGTAAAAGAAAAACCAATAAACGCATGAACGCACATATGAAATAAGCAGACACAATGTAGTGTTGATGGTGATGGCTTGTTGTTGTTGTTGTTGGTGCTGCTTGTTATATTTACAATGACAAAAATGAAAAAATGATGCTAATGATGATGCTAATAATGTTGATGCGTCATCGTCATGATGTGTGTGTGTGTGTGTGTGCGTATGTGTGTTTCTACATATATGATATGTCTTTGGCATCGCACTTTCTTCTTCAAGGAAGAACGCCTGCAAATACAGTGTCGTTCGCATTACACTCACTCACACACTCATTTAGATGTAGCGTGTACATGTACATGTATATTATTTTTTGCCTTCAAATTGTACATATTTTTATACCCTGCATAATGCAATATGCATGGTATATTCATTTCGGTCAGATGTTTGTGTCCACTTGAAGGAATCTCCGGAGATATAGACATAGATATATATTCGTGATCAGCGTCGATTAAATTTTCGATTTAACGATGTCCGTCCGTCCGTCCGTCCGTCCGTCCGTCCGTCTGTCTGTCACCTGGCTGGTTCGCACGATAACTTGAGTAAATATTGAGCTATTTCGATGAAATTTGGCATAAGTAATCTATGATCCAAGAGTACGGAGGGGATTGATATTGGGCATGATCGGTCAATAACCACGCCCACACCAAGCATTCAAAGCGACTAACCTCGAAATTTTCAAAATCTTTAACTTGCTATAACTCACATAATATACCACTTGGGACAACAATATTTGGCACATAGACTTACATTATACCACTATATAACCTCACCAAAAGTGGTTGAGCCACGCCTACTTTTTAGCGTAGCTGTCATACAAAGTGTCTGTACTTCTTTTTAATTGAAACAGCTGTAACTTTTACAATCTTCTGTCCAGAATAACCATAATTGACACTTAGATTAACATGGTAGTCGGCAAAAATCTGGCAGAAAATCAGTGTGCCACGCCCACTCCTTCATGAGTCTCCCATACAAAGTCAAGCGAATTAAACTAAAACTTTTAAGCTCCATAACTTACAAACCATTTAGCGTAGGACAACGAGATTTAAGGTATGGATTAGTATTGTAGGAGCAACTAGACTCACAGGAAATGGACGCGCCACGCCCACTGTTGATAGTAGCCGCCATACAAAATGACCGAATTTCTTTTAAATTGAAATAGCTGTAACTTCTGCATCCTTCTGTCTAGAACAATCATAATTAACACTTAGGTTAATATGATAGTCGGAAATAATCTGGCGAAAAATCAGCGTACCATGCCCACTTCTTATTGGGGCTCCCATACAAAGTTGAGGAAATTAAACAAAACTGTTAACCACCATAACTTAGAAACTATTCAACGTAGGACACCAAATTTAAGGTGTGGATTAACGTTGAAAAATTAATTGGATTTACTAGAAAGTGGTAAGCCACGCCCACTTTTATATAGCTCCCATACTAAGCCTCGGAATTATCTTAAAATCCTTTTACTTCGTCAAAGTCAACCATATTTCGGGTGTAAATTAGTAGTATATGCAAAAATTGTTTCTCGAAAAGTGGAAATAAAAGAAAAGTTGGATATTCGAGTAAACTTTTTATATATAAATCTACATATGCAGGGTATAGTTTGGTCGGCCCCAGCCGACTGTAAGGAGATTTTTATTATTATTATTTTTACTTTTTTGTGTTTATTTCCATTATTGCTTCAATTGCAGCAAATATAAAAATAGCCAAAAAAGCAGCTACTCGTGATGGGTGTATGTATGTGTGTGTGTGTGTGTATGTTTGAAGAAATATTAAAATTAAAGAATATTAATGAAGAATTATTGAATATTATTTAAGTGTTTTTACTTCTCGTCATTATCGTTATTGTTCTTTTCTCTATACAGGGTGAACGAGAGATGAGTGCACAATCTTGTGCATGGGTTAAATGGCTTAGGATACTCTTTTAACTACTTTGGAGGTATGGGTTGCTTGAAAATGCCTTTCTGATTTTACATTCATCTACATATTGGCAAGTTGACGTGGTTTTTAACCGATTCCATCCAGTTCGAATTCAGTTCAACTTCATAATTTTATGCTAAAAATGTGAAGTCACGCAAAATTCAGCTCATTCGTAAATATAATCGCTTGCACTGAAATTTCAGTTGAATAACTTAATATTTTTGCGAGAAAAGTGGTGAAAATACATCCCAATACCAAACTTTGGAATGTGAGCTAGGCGTGCTTTTTATTCAATTACGACCATTTTCTAATATATCCATTAACTGATCAGTTTAACTGTATATACCAAGTTTAACATCGTTAGCTTTATATTTTTAATCGAAAAATGTGAAAACATGCATTGTGGTAACCTATTTTTGTATGGGAGCTACATGTGGTTTTCATCCGATTCCTCCCATTTTTAAATCTGCATATTCATTCGTGAAATTAGTCTTGTGTGCCAAATTTCAGCTTGATATCTTTATTTTTTCCGTACACAAAATGTGAATGTGCACACGTAGAAACTTAACTCTGTATGGGAAGCGGGTGTGGTTTTTATCCGATTATACGATTATGCCTATTTATTAGTAAATATAATTGTATGTTTTGAGTTTCAGTCTGATAACTTTAAATTTTCTCATGTAAAATGTGAAAACCTATATTCAACAACCTATTTCTGTATGGGAGTTGGACATGATTTTCAATCGATTATTCATATTCTGTAATATCGCAATTCTGTGATCAATTTAATTATATATATATATCAAGTTGTAGTTCGATTATTTTATATTTTTGCGCGAAAAGTATGAAATGAGGTCAGTCCATAAGTTCGTGCGTTATTTTTTCAAAAATTGAACAAATGCTGCTGCATAAATAAACACAACTCATGGGGAGAATACTGTGAGTTTAAAGTCTGCGCAAAAATAGTTTTCCAAATTCCGAAGTGGTGATTGTGACATTGAGGATGCCCCACGCTCTGGTCGTCCTGAGGTTTTTAACTCCGAAGCCTTGCTGGAACTCGTGGAACCTGAGCCAAGTTTGACAGTCGATATGATGGCTGGAAGGTTAAATTCAACACATGGCACAGTTTACAGGCACCTGGTTCAATTGACCAAGGTTCCAAAGCTGGAAAAATGGGTTCCGCATAAACTTTCCGTCGCAAACCTTCAGCAGAAAGTGAATGTGTGTTCTCAGCTTGATGAATGAGAGTTTTTTGAACCGTATTCTTACTGGGGTCTTTTACAATAATTCCGTTCGCAAACGCCAGTGGTTAGATAAAGATGAAACATCAGAACCAACCCCCAGAGATGACCTCCTGTGGTGGGATATGGCCGGTACCATTTATTTTAATCTGCTGGAACCAAACCAGACGATCATAGTTGATTATACCGAAAGACACACCTTAGGCAAGCTGAACGAGCTCGGATGGGAGCTAATGCCGCATCCACCATACTCTCCGGATAATGCACCTTGCGATTATCACCTTTCCGCGGACTTTAGTCCCATTTAAGTAATGAGAGCTACACCTCATGAGAAGCTATAAAAAGGGATATCAACGCGTATTTTGGATCCAAGGATAAACAATTTTTTGAGCAGGGAATTAAAAATTTGCCTAAACGTTGGGAAGACATTGTAAATAATGCCGGAAAATATATTATTGATTAATAAATACTGAAAACTTCTTTTTGATTTATTTTAAAACTACCTAAGAAATACGCACGATCTTATGGACTGACCTGATACCAATTTTCAGCTCTATAGCAATGTAATTATGGCAATTATTTTGCGAACATACAGAAATTAAATTCTGATTATAGCGTAAAAGAAATCAACGAACTATAGTACAATAGGGTGAATCATTAGAAAATTTCGAAAAATGTGGCTTTTAGGTGATCCAACTGAAACTCACATGAAATTTACTTTATTTAAGTTGAAATATTTCCTATTCAACACAATAAGAATCATTTTAAATCGGTTAAACTTTCGAGCATGCGTAATACTGACCATTTGAATCAAAACTATAAAATACAATGCAAATAAATTAACCAATATATCATCTCTAAGGTTAAGTTTTGCTTCTTCTTTTTCTGCTGTTTCTCTATGAGTGTAATCCACGTTGATTAAATGTTATTGAATAAAAATCGCACAGCAAAACACAAAACAGAGAGTAAAGAAATTACGGAAAATTCGATTTGTTTATTTTAGATTTTGTTTTTTTTTTGCTAGAAATCAAACAAGTGATTATGATTTATTTGCAATTTCTTTGGCGCCAATAATATTCTAAATTCATTCCAATTTGACGCATATGATGTACCTCAACACACACACACACATAACACAACACCAACAGTAAAGAGTAGTAGTAGTAAAAAAATTTCGAAATCGATCGACAACAATATGAACTCGTGCAATGTTTGCTTTCAACTGAGTAAATGCGGCGGGCGGCATTTTGACAAAATTCAACATTTGCAATGCGACAATAAATTATTGGTGGTGGTGATGATGATGATGATGATGATGATGATGATGTTGGTGATGGTCGGAGAGTCGTGTTAGTAGTAGTAGTGGGTACAATTGTTCGATTGTTGCTAGTGCAGAGGGGATGATATCGAATAATAATAATAATAATATTATAATTATTATTCGAAAATAGATAGACGATATTAGCATACAAAAATACAAAATTATTATTGTTAATGCGTATTAAATCGTATACACAATCGGCAGCCCTCAATTAAAGGGTATACATATGCATATGACTACATCTACATACTATGCATTGCATTTCATCGAATGAGAACAGCATATTTTCAGAATGATTCACATATAGAAACGAATCATTGCAATTGCATATAAATTAAATAGACGATAAATTTGTTACAAATTATCTATGCAATGTACAAAGTGTCAACATCAACACAGCAGTGCTAGTAGCAGCAGGAGGCGTATGAGTAACTTATAAATATGTAAAAATATTACAAAAAAAGAGAGAAAAGGAGGAGGCACAAACAACGAAGACGACGATGACGACGACGAATCTAATATAGATTCTCGTGCAATATCTGAAAATGGAAACAATTTATGAAAATGGTAAATGTAATTAATTTACACTTGATTGCACGTTCAGCCAGCACCAATATGTATTCTGTGTAGAGGGCATAGAGTGTGTATGTGTGTGTGTGTTTCTCTGTATGTGATTTGCACATCAATGATTCAATGATAATTTCTATTTGTGACAATGCAACGCAATCAACGCAATCGGTGCCACAGCGATCGATCGTATTTTAATTAGTGATCGTTATTATAGGCTGAATTTTTGTGAGCGGCTGGTTGATGGGCTTAACCACCAACAGCACCACCTCATGTGTTCTATAATAATAATAATAATAATGAATAATAATAATGAAATATTTAAATTCAAATATTAATCACAATTTACAATTCAACAACAAGTGTGATCATTACAAAATTGTTTGTAGATCATTGTGTATGCCGCTCAAGTGAGATTGACTGACAGGTGCGGTTTAGTTTGGTTCTTGATTATTTTGGCATTTGTTTATCTAGAATACATATCTATTACATAAGTATGTATGTACCATGTATTATACATACATTTTTAAATAAATTCAAATAATTATTTGGGGAAAAAGTATCGACCCGTGGCAAATAAATGATATGAAAATTCTTTTCTAAATCTAAAATCTTGTAATCATATCTTTTCTATATATTTTTTTAATATATTATTATATTATATATGGATGGTTTTGGAGAAAAAGTATCGGTCCTCTTTGAATTAACGTGCAGAAAATGTTTTCTAATGCTTAAAGATATTGATTTTCATAAAAAAAATTATGTAAATTAAAACTTTTTAATCAAACTGTCTCAATTTACATGAATCGAGTACTTCGATCCCATTAGTTACTTCTCACAGTACAGTGTAGAATCAATATTTTAACCAACACATAATATATCATGGTATAGAATGATCCACCAATACAACAGAATCATCTTTTTTTTGTGATCGCTTTTTGCTTTGAAATTATTTGTGTAGCTTCAGCATGATCATTTTCGTGCCATGGAGACATATTACATTTTTATGACATCAAAGTGCTGAATTTCATACATGAAAATTCTGGATTTCATAATTTTAATCGAAAATTTCTCTGAAACTTAATGTAACTGAGAAATTTTGTAAATAAGTAAGTTTTTGATGGGATAATTTCCATAGAAACAACATCTGGATACACAAAGCGCTTCAGACAATTGCAAATTCCCATAGGAATATCGTCCGAATACTTCAACTTCTTCTTCTATATTTTTTGATGCCTCAAATTGAAAAAAAAAATTATGAATTTTCACAAGTCCGATAATTTTTCTCCAATACAATACATATACAAACAAATACATACTACTCGTATATAAGAAAAATCAGTCAAGCCATTAATGCTACTATTTTCACTCATTTATTTCTATACATTTGTGCTTATATATAGATGATCTTATTGTGCTGCTGCTGCTGCTGTTGTTGCTGTTGCTTCTATTGATGATGAATCATTACATATTGTTGTTATTGTTGCTACAGTTTTGAGTGCATGTGAGAGTGAAAAAATATGAAAATACGGGACGGACTATCTGTCCCCATTAATTTCAATCTTGCGAGACTGTATGTCTTTCTTCAAGCAAGAATTTACTACTACACAACATCTACCACCACCATCATCTATTGTGATCAGTAAGCAACAGTTTAAAATAAAAGTGAATAAAAAAAAAAGGGGGAAACAAATAAATTGCATTATATTTCTTTTGAAATTTAAATCATCATTAAAAAAAAGAAATAATTTTTAATCGCTTTTTTTAATCTAATTTAATCATTCGGTATTAGTTTTTATAGTATATGTTGTTCATAACATATTTTTTTTTTTTTGAATTCTATAAAATTATGATTTTCGATCAAAATATAAAAGTGAATAAGAAAAATTGCCATCCAAAAATAAAACTGTCAAATGTATTTTGTTGGTTTTTAAAATTTTTTTTTTTTTAAATTAATAATTTATTGATTTTTAAAAGAATTAGTTAGCTTCTCTTAGCACAACATCTCATTATGTTGATAGTTTTTGTTCGCAGCAGTTGTTTCTACGCGTGTGTATTGAATTTATGTTTTATATTTCAAGTAAGATTGAATTGATTCAGTGAAAGCATGTACATTTTGGTTTAATGTGAATGATCTCTTATGGGACACGAAAGTTTATTGTGAAGTATTTAATCAATCAATTTTTATTTTTTTTACAAAAAGGACACTCATCAAAAGGAATCACTTTCCACAAATATGGTACTATACTCTACACTTTAAGGCATATTCATCACGAAGTAGTGTTGATGTTTTACTGGAAGATGTGAGGCCAGTAATTGTATTCATATAAGTCTTACGATGGGTTGATAATTGTTGCTACATAGAAGTCAAACTTTCATTATTTATTCCTCTGCTGCCATTTTCTGACTGATGCACTTTTTCTATTTCCATTTTCAGAAGAATAACATTTAATACATAACTTAAAACATATGACGTTACCAGATAATCATACTATAATTTTTTCATAGAGTTAAACGAACAAAAAATAATAGAAATACAAAGTATTTTTTCCAATCTTCCAATCTAGAGGGTATTTCAAAATATATATGTAGAAAAGATAATAACTTCAACTTACCAAAACTATTGGCATTATCATTGTGAGTTAACTCCCATGCATTCTATAAAAAAGTATACACATAATAAATATAATACATTCATACTACGAATTATCATTATTATCTTACAGGATCTATATCAACAGATAATTGTGGCATGGGAACGCTAGCCATTTGAGTCATGCCATTTCGTATTGTCTCATAACGTTTTGCTGCTGCTGGTGATGGTGTCAAATTGAATATATTATTTGATGAATCACGTGAAGAGTACAGGGACGATGGTTCCGATTCCTCAGGTATAACATCCCAACGTGTTGAAGCAGCAATGCAAATTGTTGGCACATTCGAGTGTGGATTAAATATATCTGTGTGATCGCTTGCAGTTGTTGAAGTGCCATTTGTTGGTGTTGATGAAGATGAGGTATTTATTAGATTACTTCGATTAGTAGGTGTTAATTGTGTTGATGTTGTATTACTACTAATCGATGAATGATAACTACTAAAATCTAAGGTATAATTGTCTATGATGGTGTCGTTGGAATCATCCGTGCGAATTATCTGAAAAGAGGTAAGGACAAGAAAGCAAAGAACGAAAGACGAATGTTATGTGTGTGTCCACATAAAAATTATATAAATTGTTAAACAACCTGTTGATTAATAAATTCATATTCTAATGGCTCATCAGCACCTGGAAATGCTGCAGCCAATTCATTCATCATTTTCAGAACATATCGCATTGAAGGACGCAAATCCGGCACGGTAGCCCAACAAGAAGTCATAAGATTTTGTATCGGTTCTGGACAGTCTTTGATTAATGGTGGACGTTCACCTAAATGGCGAAAATTGTATTACAAAAATGATGTTAGTAAGTAGTTACCATTTTTTAATACCTTTATGGATTTTCCACATAATCGAATATGTATTATCAATATCTTTAAAGGGTTGCTGACGTGATAGCACTTCCCATAAGACAATTGCCCAACTGAATATATCACATTTTTCAGTGTATTTAGAACCTTCAAAGACCTATTAAAATCAAACAAATATTAGCGAAAAATCGTTCAAAAGATATTTGAACAACAAACTTACCTCTGGTGCCATCCATGCAGCACTGCCTTTATTATTTGTCATCCAAGTTGATTTATCGGCAACAGTGCCGAAATCACAAATTTTCAAATGTCGTCCTTTATTTGTAAGTAATAAGTTTAATGGCTTTAGATCACGATGTATCAATGGTTTTGGTTTCATTGCATGCAAATATGCTACGCCCTAAAATAAACACATTATTCAATATTAAATAGTACAATTTATAAGAAAAATGTTATTGAATATAACTAAAAAATTCATACTTCTGCACATTGACGTGCCCAACTCATTGCATGCGCTGTCGCATAGTATGGTTTTACTTTGCCATGTAAAAAATTATGTAGTGATCCACCTTCGGCATACTCCATAATGAGGTATTTCGATTGTTGATCAACCGAAATGCCAAATAAAGCTATGATATTTGGATGACGCACGCGCGAAAGTTGCTTAACCTGCAAAATGATACAACAATAATAGTGACACAGAAAGAAACATATATGTATATTTATCATAAATATGAAATCATTATATGACTGCTAGTACTACATACTTCTGTTTCGATAGCTTTTTGCTCAGCGCTTGCACCGAATTCTTTCACAGCCACAAATCGATCCTGCCAAATGGCTTTATAGACAACACCGTAGGAACCATGACCAACTTTCTGCAGATATTTTGATAGAAAAATTAAAATTATTACATATTATATTTTACAGAATATTTACTAACCTCCTTCAGAGAAATATCTTCAAAATTCACTACTGGAGTACCCGGTGTATCAGCCAATGCAGCTATAGCAGCTATTGTAAGTGAATTTTCATTTCCTGCGGCCACTTTGGTATCTTCTGTTGTAGACATGTTCAATACTAAACACGCAATTTATATTTTGGACAATATTTGATTGTGTTTTTCCCCAATTTTCTTCTTTACCTTTCGCTGATAACTGGTGTATGTGTTTAGGTTGGGTACTTCACACATGTGTAGGGTTTTGAGTGGGCCGCTTCTGTTTCTTTTTATCGTTTATGTTCCTACTGTTGTTATTGTGAAGTTATAATTTTCCCTCAACTTTTTCACATTTTGTTGATTATTTTCCACTGATTTATCAGCTCTAATTCACACATACGACGATTGCATGCAGCAAAAAACACACAGGAAAGGTTCTTTTAAATGCAAAATGGTGCCATTATATGATTTCCTTGTTGAAATAACTTGATTATTTTATGGATGATATAAATATGAAATAAAAATTATGCGAAAATTGAAAAGAAAATTTTCGCCTGATAAAAATAAGTTTTCTTACGTTCTTACGTCTTCTTTGTGGTTTCGCTGTCAAAATCAGCTGTGCATTGTCTTTGGTGCTATTTTCGTAATGGCCATGTTGTACTTGCAATGTCTTGCTGTCAATGTTTTTCTGAGTTTACTCTCTCGTCAATGATGTAATATAACACGTTTAGGCCATTGCAGAAATTTATATGATCGACTCTGTCCATGAATTTGAACAGAATAAAAATACGCACTGAAAGAAAAATGGGTAAATCCTTGTTTTTCTCTCCAGATTGGAGAGTTACAATGCACGGTTGTTGTCTTCGATAATAGAGTGTGTCTTGGCTGGAAGTGGGAATTTTTTTAAAGTGGTTGTCAGAGGAAATAGTACTTATTTTACGGAGGATATTTCATGGGAGAAAATATATAGAAAATACTGAAAATATTTGCAGATGAAAAATAAAAATCATAACTTTGTCATCTTTTTCTATATAAAATTGCTGCTCTATTAAAATAGTTGAATGGGATAAACTTATGGATATACTGATGCAAGAAAAAAATGTATGTACCTACTCGATTTTATAGTATGCAAAAAGAAAATACATATTTACAAATATACAATAGTATTTATTTCTTTTTACTGAATAGAACAAAAAACTATATAATATATTAAACTACAGAATATATAAAATATAAAATAAATTTGCTCATCCTCACAATAAAGCATGTTGATTATTTATTTCAAACAAAAAGTTATTGTTTTTTCTTCATTTCTGTGGAATAAAATAAAAACACACAATATAATAAGTAGGTATGGCACATAAATAAAAATATAAGTAAAAAAGAAAAAGTTTTCAGTTTTATTTTGCTTTTACTTATAGTTTATATATGCTATTAGAGTAGAGAAAAGTTTTTATGTGAAACTTTTCATTTTATTCTCATACCATGCTGTGTAATACATATATTTATATTTCTTTCATATGTAGTATTGTCATTGCACAGTGGTTCATTGTTCATAAATGTGGAAAGCATAAATACCGTATCATTGTTGAAAAAGCGAAAATAAGTTCTACGAATCAAAGCGTCAGCCTACAAATGGGAAATTAATAATTTCCTTAAAGGATAAATGGCTAGGGTAAAGTAGTAATGATACCTAGGGATGAACATAACACTTATTGAAAATAAAATGCTTTTCTATCTGCATTTATAAATTGAAATTTACTACTAACAACATTGGGCGGCTTTAGAATTTGTTAACGTAGTGAAAAAAGTAAGTTCGCGATTATATGCTCTGCAGTATTTTGGGTATACGATAATAATTTTGCTTATTGTTCGAGGAACCACAGTGCATTTCACCAGCAATACTAAAGGAGTATGTATGTATTGTATTATTTGATTTTGTTTTAGTACTGGCCAAAGGCAGCTTATATAAGTATAATGTTTCGTATTAATATAAAATGTGCGAACAACAACTATTGTACAATGACGAATAACAGCAATATTACAAGAAGAATATGCTAAAGTATAATGTGCATATATTTATATATAAGTTTCTATGTATACATAGATACATTTTTTGTTGTTGTTTGTTATCTCAATGTATTCAAATAAATATATAGTAGCAGTAACCAAAATGGGAGATAAAAATGTCCATATGTAGCATATATAAAATAGAAAACATTGGTAATGTAAAAAAAAAGGAGCAAACGAAAGGATAAAAAACGAATTTGTGTTGCATTTGTGTGCGCAGCTTAAGGATAAATATCCTTTTTTGCATGTTGTTTAGTTGTTGTTGTTGTGATTATTGCAATTGTTGTTGTTGTTGTTGTCCTTGTTGCCATTTCATGAGCTACAAACAAATTTGCGCCATTAGATCTGTCAAAGTTTTCAGAGTCGATTATGGCTTTTCAAAAACACTATGATAAGAAGAAATTATTATTTGTTAATGTCTACGCCAGAACACGTGTGTCGCGCTCTGGCCGTATCAAAGTTTTGCATGGATTAGCAACCCTAATTTAATTCTAGTTCGTCTCGCTATTTTTCACTCTTGCTCTTTTTCTCTCTTGCTCTCCCGATCTTTTCTTTTCACTGCTGCTACTTGCTATTATTATTAATTAATTCCCTCTATCAAAGCAGTGCGTGTCTCCCCAATTTAAAACTAAAAAAATTATTAAAAGCAAACAAAATTCAGGCAGTGCGCGGTTTTTTCCCTCCCGATTGTAATTATATATATTTAATTTTAAATAATTTAAATAAAGTGTTAAACAGCTGGAATATTGAATTATAAAAAGAAGTGTGTTTAATATTAACAACAACTGCCAGAACCACATCAATAGATGCAGCCATAGCCCCAACACAACATTCAGGAAAGTGCATCACATCGTAGCAAGCCCACCTGTATTCACTCGTTCTCCGCTGAAACAGTTAAAGAATATCGAAAATAGTATTTTATGCCGGTCTGAGTATATATATGGTGGACAAAATCTCCGTGTATGATATTAAAATACTTTTTAGTAAGTTGGATGGAGCTAAAAAATCACTGGGACTTTACAGTCTAACATCAAAATATGATTGAACGGTAAAATCTGTATCGAGTGTGGAGTTTAGGGAAATGGTGGGTCATAAAAACTAGCTTGCAAAGACGCTACTCAAGTCTAAATCAGATTGTCGTACAGGATTGTCTCATCGTTCGATTTAAAAGACCTCACACGTTATGAATTCAGCTTAAATTTATTAGATTTACAGGTAGTTGTTGTTGTTGTTGTAGATTAAATGGGCTTTGTTAGTCTAATTGAACATTCCAATGTAATTTTTCGTGTGTAAAACAAACTTTTCTTTTTTGAAATTCTAATACATTTTTTGTATAGATCGCATATATTAGTATTCATTTCCACATAGTCATATACATATATACACACTTGTACATATTTATATAGCTAAATTCATTCATTGCCTTCTCAACAACTCAAACATAACTTCTTTCGAATGTCCTGAAGGATATGATTTTGCAAAATGACCGTATACATACATTATTTATATATGTATTTGAATATGTCGTCCAATCCATCAGTTGTACAAATGCAACTTTACGATTTACTATTCGACAATATACTTATTTACATATATGCGATAGCTAGAATGGTGGTGTACCATTGAGGGAGAAAGGGAAGGCATAGATGTGTGTGTGTCCATGTGTAGAAATTCAAAGTTTCAATGAATTTTTTTATTTTTTGTTTTTAATGTGGGTCCTTTAATAAAAGTATCCTTTGTGTTGATGGTTGTTGTTGTTGTTGTTGTTGTAGCTACAGTGTGCGTAAAAGATAAAAGGACTTTAGTGCTACATATGTATATGCTGATGAGCAGAATTATATGTAGTATATAATTGTACATATAATGATATGCAAAAGGATTCGAAATTATTTGAATTTCAAGAACTTTTCTTTTATGTAACCTTTTTATCAGCACTCTAAGAGAATGTACATATGTTTATTATGTATTGAAATAAATCCTTTGAAATGTTGTTACACATGTCCAGGTGGTGGTATGATGTTATGTAGATAACGATGCTGAAGACATTATTTACATCCCTATATGAGTAAATAAATATATATATATATATATATATATATATATATATGTATAAGTGCGTCAGTATGTAACTAAAAGCAAACATAAGGGTTAAGGTTAAGTAATGATGAATGTGGGTGTACTATGTTTG
Source organism: Megamerina dolium (assembly GCA_963854835.1). Classification (NCBI taxonomy): domain Eukaryota; kingdom Metazoa; phylum Arthropoda; class Insecta; order Diptera; family Megamerinidae; genus Megamerina; species Megamerina dolium. The sequence continues at coordinate 66,414,871 of OY978527.1, forward strand.
TGATTGGGTACGTGTAAATAAAAGCGAAATTATATGAGCAGTATTAACAGCATTTCAATCAATTTGAATTAAAATAAAGCACAACAACAATAACAAAATTTCAAAAACATTTTTCGAGAGCTAAAACATAAATAAAATTTTGAAAATTTAAACTGATTAACTTCATTTTGAACACTCTTCACTTTCAACGCAAAACTGAGACGAAGAACGAAAACAAGCAGAAGTGTCTAGTTACTAAACACCATAGGATAACTATCACTAATCACATCCGAAGCAACAATTTTAAATTGCTTCACACACACACACACACTCACTCTATATTTAATACTAATACTAATACTCAAGAAATCCCCATAGAGACCATCACCAATACTAAACACCACGACTACCTCATCTTCAATTGTAAATATGTGAACGACCTCACGTACAAAATTCGTAAATGTATTAATGTCCTTTGTGCAATTTTACAAATTGGCTCAATTGCAACTTTATGCCATACTCATACTAATACGAGCAGATATCTATAAGTACAAGCATATATCTATACAATAGAAAAAAATTAAATACCAAAATTGGAGAATTTTAAAAAACATCACGCAACACAACAACAAGAGGAGTGGACAAAAGACAAAGTATTAAAAACAACAACAACAATAATAACTTTACCGCCATATGTGTCCAATTGTGGACAGTCAGCTATGTACGACATATACAAACATATGTATGAAGATAGATGAAATCAACACTAACAATAGTAAAGGGAGTCTTTTCTAGAGCGATGCTTTTTTTTTTGTAGCTTTATTGATATAGATATTTTATAGTATTTAATGTTTGACAATAATGTTTTAAACATTACTGGTTGGATTTCTTCCCATAAAAAGGGACTAAATTTGCAGTGTTCACGCCTTAATTGAAAACTGACCTTTTGATCATCTTGGAAAATTTATTTTTTAGACCCCGATACTGCATTTTTATCATAACTTTGACATTCGATGGCCGATTTATAAATATTGTATATCGTTGGAAATTTATCGATGAGCTCTACAAGCGCTTTTTACACGTCATTGACTTCCGAGATCAGATTCGGTTAGTGGACCTAGAACTCATAGTTGTACCATTGAAATTTATTGTGTTTTTCTCAAAGGATTGAAGATCTTAAAAATTCTTGAATCTTTTACCTTTAAAGTGTCGTTCATAATTTCAATATTGCGCCCCAGGGATGTTAAATCAAATGGTGATAGTCTCAAGTGGACACGAACGTTTCATAATTCTGTGGTCGCCGGAATTTTCTTTTGATAAAATGATGGTGCTTTGTGATATATTCCATCAAGTTGAATAAGAAATACAAACGAAAAACAAAAAATCTCCAGATTTCTTAAAATTAAATCACTCAATAGAATTATTTCTCAGAAAGCCAACAATTTGATTCATTAAAAAGTGTCCATTTATCGTCAATTGTTGACAATAAATACTTAATAATTATTATTTGTATATCGGATATAAATTTCAGTCATTTGTTCTCTTTTACAATGCCATTGGAAATTTTCTAATTCTAAAAAGACACCCTATATGAAGTAAGCATAATCTAAGAAGAGGACAATAATCGTTGTCATTGCGCCAATATCATTAAAAGAAAAACGAAAAAATACAGCGAATAGATTTGAAACAGAATAGCAGACACATATACACACACACACGCACACACACACAGGGAGAGAGAGACATACACTTCCAAACAATTTATAATCTACTCAGAGTGAAAGTATTTTATTCGACATGCGATGGAGTGGAAAGGTATCATAGCACAAAATTGTATTACACCTCAATAACAAGGCCAGAACATATATGATCACACCAATAATGATGACAATGTCCAGCACGCTTCATGCGATGTTAATAATAATGATGATGATGATGATGATGATGATAATTATGATGTTAATGATATTGTTGCCATACATACATGTATGAAATGGCTGCCCCCAATCTCATACCTTTAAATGCAAACGTAGCACATGAGAGCATAAGGACATGTGACAAGTGATGCGTGTTTTGTTGCGGCACTTCTTAAGTGCGTGTGTATTGGTCTGTGTTTTATCGAAGTCCTTTTTTTTATGTATTGCATTATATTTTATCGTTTTTTTTTTTTTGGTAACTTGTGTCTGCTTCTACTTCATTCGCTCTTCATTCACATATTCAGTTTCTGTTCACTACTCTTCATGCTTAATTGAATGGGTCACTCGAATTTCAATGACCTCTTCCTTTTTCCGTTGAGAGCTGTGTGTTTTTTTTTTCATACTTTTGCTTATAGTATTTTTTTATTGCAATTTCTGTTGTTGTTATTTGTTCGTTGGTTCGTCCTCTTTATGGAGATGGTGATGTTTTTGGTCATGTGCACTTTTTAAGTAAGTTGATTTCATTCAGTGTTGTTGTTGTTGTTGTTTTCATATCCAAAGTATCATTGTTATGCGTATCGTTTACCGTGTGCATTACATATACACACATAAGTATAAATGTGTTGAAATAACTCCGATATTGAACCAAGCAATGAAGAAGAAGAAATTTATTTAATTCAATTTTTGGAAATTTTTTTTTTTTGAAAAAATGTAATGTAGTGTTTTGGATAAAATGGAATGAAGTAAGGTATATGTGTATGAAATTGATAATATAAATATTTGACACTAACTGTAATACAAAAAAATTCTGTGAAGAACCTTGGCCAAACTTATCACCTTGATGTGTTGTGGATGTTCTAAATTTGGATAGAACTAATAGGGGCATACTTGTTACTTTTCAATAGTAAATAGCAAAACTTTTGGATATCACTGTTTTTTCACAAAGATCTTTCAAAAAGGTTTTCCATGATGTACATATTTTTTGTCGCCGGAAGTCTTGTCAATTACTTACTGATAGGAGACTAAGCTGAGCAACAATAGCAATCTCCTTATTGAGTTGGCTGAGCCTAGCTCTTTCAATGTTGGAAGTGAAAAAACGCGGCATGAAATTTTCTTCTTCTTCTAGGGTTCCGTCTTCGATCAGCACCCGTATTAGCCGAAAAGGGCGCTGCTGGCTTTTTTCCATTTTCGAAAACTCGAATTCACGGTTCGAGTCGATAGAATCCACAAAAATATAAATCATTTAAGCAATTGCAGATTTTCGTATTTAATATTTGGGCATTTATTTTCACAGTGTATGTCTCTTTAACGTCACTTCGAGGTACTGATCTAGAATGGTGAATTTTTACTTGATTATTTGATAATTGATATTGGCTGAGTATAGAGCATTTTTAGGTTTTTCTAATTGCTGGTATGTTAATTAAATCTAAAGGATTAGCGGATCAGACCACTATTATCTGGGTCCCTTTTCGTCCCTCAAATCGTGTGGTATGTATTTGTTTGGTTGCAGAATTCTTCTACTTTACCCTCCTCATAAAAACATTGCGAGTTATTTCAAGCATGGCTTTGTGAGATATGTTCCACATTTCGAGTTGTTAGTCAATAAATTGTAGACCCAGTGTGGACATCCTCTAGCTTGCGAATGCAGGACACTGGCACACTATGTTGCGCCGCTGTCTCTGCCTCTTCAACAAGACCCATCTTGCTTAGGTGGTACCTGAAGTTGCAATGCCCAGTTATTAATGCAGTCAACCCGCTCAGAGTTAACCATTCTAGACTGAGCATCCACCCCGATTCACTGCCCCTTTGTAGCCTCAACGAGGCCTTTGTCTATCTACAAGTGGACAACCTTTCCCATCTTCAGAGATGGAGTTTCTTTATCCAGACTTCGAACTTTGCTCTCATCGTACCGTTACTAAGCAGAACTACTGGCTCTGGCTCATAAAATTCAGCTTTAGATCCTTGTCTAGCCAAAGCGTCTGCAGCTTCATTTTGCCTAATTGCTGGTAAATAAATAAATACATAAATTGTTGAAGCTATAGACTCTGACCTTGGGCGAGCATCTGTCTGAAATTTTTAAAAATGTATGTGACTTTTCTAAACTCTTTTGTTTGTCTATACACAAACCCAAATTAACAATGATGTTCGCGAATAATAAAGTCATAAATAATCGTGTTATAACAACTTTTGCCACCAGATATAATCCCATGCGAATTATTACATGTCCACATGTGATTGGAGCGGTTGTTCTTGTAAGGTGCATATACATATCACCTTGATCAAAAAGTTCCCGGAATAACCACCGTGTGGCGCTCCCATTGTTCCAATTTGAGTTTTTTTTTTTTATTAAGTTGGTACATCTGTTGTTGATCGCACAGTGCCATCATTGTTCGTACTTTTTTGACGAAAAATGCAACAAATACCATCCAACAGCAACCGAATTCTCCTGATTTGGCTCCCTGTGACTTCAATCGAGCTAAAAGACCAGTACGGGAAACGCGTTTCAGCAATTGAGAGGAAGTAATGGAAAAATCCCAGGAAGCACTGAGATAGATGTACTCTTGGCTACGTAACTTTTGCAAATGTCAAGCTATGACGCTAAGATTTAGAGGGAATATCAACAACAGATGTACCAACTTAATAAAAAAAAAAAAAAAAAACAGAATTCAAATTGGAATAATGGGAGCGCCACACGGTGATAATTCCGGGAACTTTTTGATCAAGGTGGTATGTGTACTCCCATATTCACAACCTAGCCCGTGGTAACATTCGAATGTTAAAAGTATATATTGAAAAGTTACCATCGATACGATTAGAAATGACAACGGTCAATTTTTATGGTCATTATTAACATTATTTGTTGTTAAGAATATTGCTGCTGCTGTTATTATTGTTATGGCAATGGTAAACGAAATAAAGAAGCAAAGACATTGATATTGACACCATACATTGTAATGATGTACTTTTGTATGTATGTAGTGCTCCTCGTATGGATATAGAGAATTTTTTGTCACAAATACAATATTATACTAGAAAAACAATTTATTGCAATAAAAGGGAAAAGAAAAATAAAGACAAATCCAATATAAGAAAAATAAAAATAAAGAGGATATCACATTAATGGTATTGTTGTTGTGTTTCTTGTTTTTTATTGCTTACATATATGGCTATACCATCTATAGGGATGAGTACTGCTCGAATAAGCATTAATATACGATCTGTTTAAGGATTCTTGACACGAACTAAGACCAAACCATTTTGTCTTTTTCGAGTTTAATAAGCATAGCTGCGATACCTATCTACAACTAAATTTTCATTCATTCAGTTGTTAGTTTGATTTATTTGCTTATGAGAACATTTTTTAGGTTGGGAGTAGTTTTTGTGATTAGATCATAGAATTTTGCAAAACGATCATTTCGATTGCCAGCTTACAATCGGTTCCTTTATATTGATGTCTGACAAATTTGTTAAAGGGAAATATAAAATAGTATAAATAAATAGGTAAATATTTGCATTCAATAAATAATTGCTACCTTTTGGCCAATTCCTCAACCGCAAACCACGTCACTGTGGACACCACTGCTATCACCACAAAACATTTTTGTTAATAAAATTGACTTCTTTGTTTTATCGTTGGCATTATAAATGATGTCTAATCAATTGTGACAAAACCAAAAAAGGATTTGGTTTACTACGAGATAGATTGACACATATACAAATAAGCGATTGTTGTAAATAAAACACTGATAGCTTGTTGTGCATATTTATGCGCGATTTGTATGAATCGTTTGTTTGTTGTGTACCGTAACTGTCGAAAGAGGGTAACTGCTTGTATTTTTGCCTTTTGCTTTACCCTCATTACACAATTTGATTTCAACTTTGATGTTGCAAATTTTCTAACGCTACTGTTGCTGTTGTTGTTGTTGTTGTTCTTGTTGGCAGTTAAATGCCTTTTTCATGTTAGCATGTACTCTTACTTTTCATCACACTTCTTTCATTCGAGTAAGTATTTGTTGTTTATTTTTTGTTTCTATTTTCATTATTGGCAAATTGACTCTTCAACATTCTGTTGGCATTTTTCGCATAAAAATGTGCGCATATGAAACTTGTTGTTGTTGTTCCTGTTTTTTTTTGGTATTGTTGATCAATGCAAAACAAACCATAAAAAGCGGTTATTATAGCTCCCGTGTGTGTAATCGATGCCCCTAAAATTCGTAGAAAGGGGGGAAAAAATATATAATAAACAAATGTATAAATAAAAAAAAAAAAAAAAAAAATTGGCAAAAAATCATGCCTTGTGTCTTTATTTTATATGCAAGTATGTACTATTTTTTTATGTATGACATTTGTATAGTACCAATATATACGCTTACCTTATGCTGTGAAGTATTCGGAACCAGTATGCTATAAGTAAGGGTTGCTCAAGTGTAGTAATTACCTACAAATATGTGTTTGTTGTTAAAATTGTTGTTGTTTGCTCTTTTGTGATAAGTTTTTATTAAAGTGTGTTCTTAAATAACAATGACGACTGAGAAAAAACAAAAACACCACTTATAAGCACAGATTTTAAAATAAACTTGCCAAATTGAATTTTTGTGCAAACATTCCGAAAACATACACGTATTATAAAAATTGATTTTAAATTATTCCAGAACAATTTCATAGATAATGATATTGAATTTTGATGAAAGGCAGATTAAAAGGTTGAATATTATAGTTTGATTTTTTAAAGTTCGATTAGATTGGAAGGTTGTCGTAAGGCTGGAGACAAACTTGAATACTTATGATGCAGGCGGAGATAATTGTACATCCCTCTGCAATATTTGGAACACACGATCACGGCTAGTTGTTGTTTTCAAATGATGAGGTACTCTTCTATCATGGCAGTCCAAAAGGAAGTGTGTACTCTGAATAGACATTTTATGAATTGTGCCCTACACTCGGTTATATTGATAGTTAAAGAAGACCACTTCAAGTTAGAAGATGGTTTATTCTGAACGCAATGAAGGACGCTCCCATATATGAACACCAAATCATTGATGAAAGGTTCTAGTAGTGGAGAACTGAGTGTCCCCAACGATTGGTAAAATGTTGTACACATGATCAAAATCAATTAACCATAGTGTGTAGTGAAGGTGAAATAGGAATAGGAATAGAAATAGAAATCTCGCAATTTTTTTTTAAATCTAAAAAACTTGTGTCATCAAATGTATTCTACATCGGAATAATGACATTTTTTTTAAGTTAATTGGGAGTCGATCAATTTTTTGACCACTTCATATGAAAAAAGTACTACTCAGGCAGGCAGGTGTTATCGAAATAAATGGTAATGGTAGTGAATACGTCACAAAACACACTACATCTGGTTGTTTGCCATAAAATACAGAACAAGAACTTGAAACCATGGATATTCGGATTATACATCAACCTTGATGCATGGATGGGCTCAAACCACGATATTTTAAGCTTGGCGGATACCTCCAAGGGTAGTTTCGTTACCATATTTATTATTTTTTTTTATTATTTATTACTTAAGGGTTGTGTTGCACTGCGACTCTTGGTCTATTGTGCACCCCGTCTTGGACTTGGAGCATGTTTCTAAGTCCAATATTCATAAGGAAGTTTAATATAGATCCTACATCATTGGATTTCAACAGATCTTCGGATATTACAAATTTCCCAAGATTTTTCTTTTTTGCGTGAATTAGTGCTTCCCAATACATGTTTTGCAGTTTCATCCTCCTCCCTGTAGTGTCGGCGGTTTTCACCCGAAAAGATTTCCAGTTTCGTTAAGTGTTAATTCAACCTACAGTGTCCTGTAAGTATTTCCGTAATGTTTTTGAAATGATTTTTATTAATTATTTATTTTTATTACATTCCTCAAATCGTTTTAGGTTGTAAGTCATTAAAAGTGACAAGGAATGGTACAAATCTGGCTTTTCCAGTATGATTGTCTTTCTGATACTTCTTTCTACCTAATAAGTATGGACAAGGCTCCCTTGCCCAGACCACAGAAGATTGCTGGACTTACAAAGGGTGTTGCCGCACACTTTCTGGCGATCTTATCTGCCAACTCGTTCCCTACAACTCCAAGAATTCACACCTGATTAAATTCAACAAATTTATTCAGCTTGTCAAGGCAACCCAATAGAGTTAAGTGCCTCGATAGCTGCCTGGCTATATGTCAGGATTGCAATCTTTCGGTTCCGTTACCTTAAGTTTATACGAGAATTCGATGTGCTTCAGTTAAACCTTTCTTGCAAAACGTACTGCAACTAAATTCCTGATGGACGGGAGGGATCAAATTCTATGAAATTTGGATCGCTGAATCCAAATGCTTTTCATTATTTCTTCATTTTCCACAGAAAAAAAAAACAAAACAAAAAAAAAAAAAAACGAGTAATAATAATAATATCTCGTATTTCGGCTATTTTTGCTGGGATTTTTGGGATTACAAAGAAATTTGGTGTTGATGGCAGAATACAGTCACCCAATATCAGTAAAATGTGACTACTTTGGACAGCATTCTTATATTTTTTTTGGAGGGCTGTGTATTTTTTGTCACATGAGACCTTAGGTTCAAGACATGGCTAGACCAATACACAGAATACAAAGAAATAGTCATTAAGTCTCAAGTAGTAATTTTCAGTTCCAAACGCAATACAAAATTATAACGAAAAAAATTGTGTGAAAAATTCTTTAATAAGAATTACAATTGTTACAATAGTTTCGGTATTCAGAATCACTCATTTTCTTCTAAGATTTTTGGAAAAATAAAAATTTGTCTCTAATGCAAAAAAAAGAAAACCTCATGATAGGTTTTCTATAAGAATTGTGTAACAGGGCTCAAAAACGATGCGATCACAATAGTTCGGCCATACGGAATCGACGGTCTAAGGGATCTATTTGTAACGACTAAATACTGCAAATGAGCTCAAGTAAGTAGCTAATGTCAATGTTTTATTCTTAATTATTTTTTCTTTGAATATGTTGTCTGTTTTTAAATAAATTCATTTAATTATAGAAAATCTTTTGATAATGGATTTTTATTTGCCACAACGAGAGTAATCAAAATGTATATTTTGGAAAAGTTATTACACTTTTTTCACACTATTTTAACCTCAAATTTAATTGTATTGTTTCCAACATAAAAATTACGTTTAAATAACAACAAACATTTTATGGCCAATTAAAATATAACCTAAAAACACGCATCTTCAAGTGTTGCATGTTGAATGGGGGGTGATGGTGGAAAAATTACCTATTGTTTTTAGTCTATTACGTTATCCATTCACATACATGCATTTCTATATATGTAAATATATATGTTCATATGCAAAGAAAGCTCTATGTGAACATACATAAGTGTTTGCCTCAAGTAACTTTGCTGGTTCCGATTCATCACACTCATTGTGTAAATTGTTAGGTACTAGGACTGTATTTTCATAACAACAATTACAATATAAAACAGCCGAAAGCTGTTGCTATTCTATTGTATTCTGCTTCTTTTACTAGTATTATATATTTACTCGCATGCACATTCATAACCACTTGTATTCGACACAACAAGAATAAAAAAAAAAAAAATGAGGAGTGGAGAAAGGGAAATGATTCAAATGAGTGCAACACTTGAAATTGTTATATTTATTTTTTGTTATTACGGTTGTTGTATAGTACTATGTATCTTATATTGTGTCTGTTGATTTTTCTTTTAATTGTAGCTGCTGCGGATTTACATTCTGACACATTTGTCAACCTCAGCAACAATGACAAAAGGGTAACCTCCGAGTCGCATATGGGGATATTTACATAGTAAACAATTCTATTCTTATTCTTCTTCATTTTCTTTCTGTGTATGTGTGTGTGTGTGTGTGTATAAAAACTTTACGCTTATATGCATGAGAGAATATCTACATATCTACATACTCATATTTCTTGCTATTAACAAATACATATACAAATTATACGCAAAAAAAAAGGGGTTTGATGATAATCATGGTTGGAGATATCTACAATCTGTTATCTGGATACTTTATAAATTATTACTATCTATCATCTTATTTTGGGCTCAATGCCCCCGACTATTCTATCCAATCCCTACCCAATCTTCTATGTTGCATTGGTCGTAGTGACTTATATATATATCAGTAATTTATGTCACATATCTGTCATTTGTCAACGACTTTACAAAATGTGTGATATCCTCCCACATGCACCCTTCCCAAAAGAATTTTAACACACACACACATACTTCCATACATATGATGTGTTGACATGTGTCAAAACTACGCGAATTTATGTCAAAACCTTTGTCAACGCCTTTTTATGCCTTCTTGTATCATATATAGACTATATATGTACTTCTGAATGTGTAAGTATGTTTGTGTGTATCATTGAAGTTGTCAGAGAAGAGAAAAAAATAAAAAAAAAAATAAAAAAATCCTCTTAAGTGCTCCTTAAGTTGTCACATATGTATGTGAGTGGGGTTTTTGTTTGTTTCTTTGTTTTGATTTGCTAAAACAGAATATTAATGTGTTCTTAACATTTTTGATGCTCTAGTGTAATATTTATTATATTTAGAAGTTTATATAATTTTTATGTTTTGGTTGATTTGTGATAATCTACTGAAAAAAAACCCGACCAGAATTGATCAATATAAAGTAAGCCAAGTCTTCCATTACAACAATATAGGGCTTTACATTTGTCTCTGTTGACTTGGCAAACAATTAGATACCGTTTCAGTTGGAAGCTGTTAGTCGTCCATCGAGAATCAGTATCCCAGATAACATATTTAGAATCTCTCTTCTTGTAGTCTCGAAGTTTTTCACATAGAACTCCATAAATTCTTTATTAATATTGATATATTTTGCCCCCGAAGAACCACAAATTGGATTATTGATAGAAACGTAATGCAATCATTAAAGATGAGTGCTGTAGCTTAGCTGTTTGCACAAAGACCTCCTGTACTTTAAGTACCCAGTTCAATTTCACGGCTCGACCAATGTGACGGTAATTTTATTTAAGAGAGATAATCATTTGATGCGGACCTGAGCTCACCTGGTTAGTAAGTTGGTGTTCTGACCCCATGCTCGGTTCGACCACTCCAAAAAAAAAAAAAAAAAACATATGTACCTGTCGACAAGTAATTGATAACACTTCTCGACAGAAAAAAAGTACATAAAAAAGTATGTTTTCTAGAATAAGCTTGACCTACTAAACAAGAAAATGGCACTCATTTATCTCTGCAAAGGAACGTTTCCGAGATATTCGCGAAAAATGTGATTTTTTGCACTTTTGTTTTTATTATTGTCACATGGATTGTGTTTTTTCAAATCGCTTAGTAAAGGGTTATCCATTTTGCGGTTTCAAAAGTAAATGTAAATAAAACACATATAAAATATTTTTTATCATGATATTTCTTTTTTATTATAAAGTTTGAACGTTGACATTATGTGTGAAATACTACATCATTTAAATGACCACCACGCGAATTGTTGCAAGCATCGATTCTTTTGAGGTAATTTTCGACCACTTTTTGACACATATTGGGCGGTATCTTAGCCATAACGTGACGAATATTGGTTTTTAGGTGCTCAAGAGTTAAAGGTTTATCTGCATAAACACGGTCTTTCGCGTAGCCCCACAAAAAAAAAGTCAAGCGGTGTCAAATCGCATGATCTTGGTGGCCACTTGATATCGCCACGACGAGAAATTACGCGACCAGAAAATTTCTCTTGCAATAAAGCCATATTCGCTCGAGTTGTGTGGCATGTGGCACCGTCTTGTTATCGGTTATCCGGTTATCATATGACCATAACGCTCCGAATTGACGGTGACAGTCGTTCCATCGTCGTTTTCGAAGAAGTAAGGTCCAATCACACCTCCGGGCCAATGAGCGCACCAAGCAGTGACTTTTTGTGGATGTAGTGGCCTCTCTTCAATTACTTGAGGATTCTCAGAACCCCAAATACGACAATTTTGTTTGTTAACATACCCACCGAGTGAGAAATGTGCTTCGTCGCTGAAGAAAATTTTGTTCGAAAAATCGCCGTCCACCGCCTGTTGTTCAAGCACCCATTCGACGTATCTACAACGTTGTGAATGGTCAGCTGGCTTCAGTTGTTGTGTGAGCTGGATTTTATATGGATGTAGGTGTAGATCTTTGCAAGATCTTTGGACCTATTTGCGGTGATGGCGAGTACCGAATAAGGTACAACCATGAGCTGTACGAGCTGTGTGCCGATATTGACATAGTAAAGCGCATCAAAATCCAGCGGCTGCGCTGGCTAGGTCATGTCGAGCGAATGGAAGAACACGCTCCAGCTAAGAAGGTGTTATATTCGGAACCCGCTGGAGGACGACGCAAAAGAGGAAGACCAAACCTCCGGTGGAAAGACCAAGTACTGGAGAACCTGACGGCGCTTGGAATTTCTAACTGGCGCCAGCTAGCGAAGAACAGAGATGCCTGGCGAAGCATGTTATTTTCGGCCTAAATCGATATTCGGTTGTTATGGCCACATAAGTAAGTAAGTAAGTAGGTGTAGATCCAAATGCAAAATACGCCATAATGTGCCGTAAGACAGTCCTAATTCCTGAGAACGATGAGGAATCGACACATTCGGGTCTTCGGCAACACTTTCACTTACAGCAGTGATATTATCGGTGGTTCGAGCGAAACGATGATGCACAGGCCTTACAATATCTGTAACCGATCCAGTCTCTTCATATTTCTTCACAATTTTGCCAATTGTTTGCGTAGTTGGACGATTATGTAAACCATAATCTCCTCTTAAAGCACGATATGTGGCTGTGGCAGAATCACCATTTTTGTATTAGGTTTTTACAATTTTAATGCGTTGTGCGATAGTTAAGCGATCCATTTTCGCAAATGTCAGACTTTGAACTGAAAAAGAAAGAAATTGTTTTAACAACTCAGTTTGACAGATGTCGAATTCTAGCCCTATACTTTTGAAATCGCGAAATGGATAACCCTTTATAAGTAGGTAAGTGTGTTATGAGCTGAATGAGTTGCATGCTGTTATTGACATCGTGAAGCGTATTGGAATCCAAAATATGTCATGATCATATAGACTGATTAGAAGAATATGCTCTATCCAAGAAGGGATTGTATTCGATGCCCGTTGGTGAACGTCGACGAAGAGGAATGCCTAATCTCTGGTGGTAGGACCAACAGTATTTAGAATTTCCAACTGGCTAGCTAAAAGAGATAAAAAACTCTGCGAGCCGTTGATCCGAATTTCCGTTGTGAAGGCCAAATAAGAAGAAGAGGAAGTACGTGAAAACAACAATGGAAAATATGCTTGCCTAAGGTAAGCTCAGCAACAATTAGAAACAAATTAGAATGTATCGGTAATTGAAATGGGTGATATTGTTCAGTTGGTTAATTTCATGAGTTTGTTGCGACCAATTTAATAAAAAAATGTATAAAAAATAATTGCAAATCTAAATTTTTTTTTTCACAAAAAAAATCGAGGGTTGATAAATTTAGACCAATCAAACTATATTAGATCTACAAATATTAGTCTTATTCAATTCCGAAGAACAGACCTCTTGTGACATATTTTGAGTCAATCAGCAGAGTTCCTATAAGAATTTATAAATGAATAATTTCAAATACACATTTTGATTATAATATATCACCGCCACCAGCAGTAAAATATAAACAATAGTCTATCGCGAACAAATTTTTTTAAAGTTTTCGAACTGGGATTTTTTAGACATCAACGGCCGACGGCTTAACTATTTAGTTATGACAACCTCAATGATAATATGTAGTAAGTAATAATGATGGACTTTGGATTTTGAACAAGAACACCAAAAATAAGTGAATATTCAATTAGACTGGAAAAAAATAAATGCAATACGCAATGACTATGTTTAAAATTTTAAACCGCAGTGATTTTCATTACGTCTTTTTATTCACGCAAACAGTGTAAATAAAAAGACAAGAAACGAAAATATTTCATTAAGAAGGCAAAGGACTTTGGAGAAGAGATGACAAAGAAAAAGTGGCAGCAGAAGAAGAAGAAGAAAAGAAGAAATAGAAAAGAAAAGAAGAAGAAGAAGATGTAGAAAGCCGAGAATCTTAAAGGAAAATATAAGTATTTACTCAAACATAAGTATTGTATAAAAAAGTGCGCACACTTTCTTCCAGTCAAAGGAGAATGTCATTTATACATATAAAATATAAGTATAATTGGAAGCACAGACTGGAAGTTGGCGATTTTGTTGTTTTATAAAGTATTATATACAATATTTTTTCTTTATTACATGTTATTTTATTTTTCATTTGGCATCTTATTGATTTGAGTGAGTTTTCTTTGGGCACAGATGCTGCTATGTGTCCTATATACATAAGTACAACACATTTATTTATGTATATGTGTCTGTATGTGTGCAAGAGTTGTAGTATATAAAGTAGGCAACCATACAGCGAAATAAAATATATGGGGTATCCTACTTCCGTCTCCATGGTAAATACTCAAGCATAGTTTGGTATACCACGAATCGTTGTCAGTGGGAGACCAATTCGTGTTTAGCCACAAAATGAGTTGGCTTGGTTGCAATCGCTATATATATTGTATATATACAAATATACAGGGTGTATCCATTTTGTGAGTAAAATAAATTTTTATAAATGCAAATAAATACAATGTAGCCATTTTCTTATGCTCGAGTCTCTTCTTTGTTTGTGGTTGTTCACGATGATTCACTGAAACCAATTTGATTGGTGGTCGTTTTTAGTTATTATACCTACTTACATACATATGTATGTAACACGTATACATACATATATTTAACAACCACATGGTGAATAAAATAATTCTTGTGGTTTTATAATTCAACCACAGGTCTATACACACTTAGTATGCACATCCATATAAACATTTGTATGTTTTGAGTATATTCTGTATACACACCCTTTTTTTAGTGGAGTTTATTTTGTATTTTTCTATACTTGCAAACCACAAACTAAGAAACAGAGGGTGAAATATGCGAATAAATATATGAATGAGTGTAAATAAAAAAGAAATGCGTATGTGTCTCATATATGTATAGATACGTGTATAATGAGGTTGATGAGGTTGATGAGGTTCTTTAAGACATTAAGGCTCCGCCCTAATAAAGCGCATTGCAGACGATTATTTGTGGTAATTTTTTTTTTCTCATTTTGGTTTTGGGGAAAAAGTTAATGTCAATTACATTACATGGTGACAGAAATTTGCAATTTATGTATGAAAAGGTTAAATAAACCATTTCACAAGGCTCTTTTGGACGTCTATAATTTTACATATACAAGTGAATGTAATAAAAATCAAAATGTCGCAACTTTAAGGTTTTTATTTGCAGTTTTTTTTATGCATTCGTTAAAAATATGTGTTTAAATCATTAATTTTTTTGCAATCAGTGCATGTGACACCCAAAATTGAGTTTTTTTTTCTTGTTCAGCATAAATTGCATTCGATTTTCAGAGTAAGAAAGTAGCAGAATTAATCTTTTGACCAATCGATAACACACTATGTCCATGTGGTACCCAAAGATTGAGGTATTTTCAGCGTTCAGCATTAATCTCATCAATTTTTCATAGTAAAATTAATTCTAGTTCTCTTCTAGTCCAACCTAATATATACACGCGTCTTTATCGGGTTTGACACTGTTTGAGCGGCTTCACCTCCTTACTACCTTACTACCAATATCAATTGTTGGATTGCTATTCTTCATAATATTTTCATTGGATATTCCAAGCGCCGTCAGGTTACTAAGCGCTTGGTCCTTTCAACGAAGGTTTAGTCTTCTCTTCTTCTGCGTCCTCTAGCGGTTGCCGAATTAAATACCCTCTTCGCTGGAGCATCTTCATCCATTCGCTCGACATGACCTAGCCAGCGCAGCCACTGGATTTTGCCTCGGCTGACTATGTCAATGTCAGCGTACAGCTCATACAGCGCATCATTGTACCTTATTCGATACTCACCATCAACGCAAATAGGTCCAAAGATCCGGCGTAGAATTTTTCTTTCGAAAACTCCAAGCATCCTCTCATCCGTGTTTGAAATTGTTCAGGTTTCTGCGCCATATGTTAGGACAGGAATAGTGAGAGGGACTTGTAGAGTGTGATTTTCGATCTTCGAGAAAGGGCTCGACTACTCAATTTGCATACTCCGCCCGAAGTAACACCTGTTAGCAAGAGTTATCCTACGCATGATCTCCAGGCTGACGTCATTACAGTGAAATTCAGTGATTCTTAAAGAAATAATATTGAATTTGTTGCATACCGATGAATAAAATCGAAGTAAAATTGGAAAATGGTGCGGATTTCTGCAGAAATTTCTCAAATTATTCTGCAATGATGTCTTTTGATATCGTAGTATCTAGCAAACGGTCAAATACACAGAAGAGGTCCTATACTTTTTTCCGCAACCAAATCTTTTAGAGTATAGCATTCTCAAGAAAAAATATCACCTTATTTTATACTAAGAGATTCTTCTAGGACTAGAGACGTAGAGACATCATAAAAAAAAAAAATTGTGCTATAAAAGCCAGAGCGAGAGCAACAGACAGAGAGATAGAGCACGAACAAAAATTACGTTGCAGTAAATGGGTTGTCTTTTTGGCCACAAAATGTAAGCCACAAACGCCACATTGGCTGCAGTCGAAAAAAGAAACCCTCCAATATAAATACATATCTACTATACGCTCGTATACTATATATCGCAGTAAATAATATTTCTTCCACTCACTTTCAATATTTGCTTTTTTTTTTTTTTTTTTGCATTAGCCATCTCTATCACACTTTCATGGAATTTTTTCTCAAAACCAAGTAAAGAAAAAATGAAAAACATCTTCTATCGACATTCAATAGGTACTCAAAATAACAACAAAAAGAATATGATGGAAATTATACCCAAATTACCTTTTTGAACGAAAGCTTTATTTCTCTCCCTTGGGTGGCGGTATGGTACTCCAACTGACTTTCTGCCATATACAATATATTTTTAAATTGCCAATATAATGGAATGTGTGGTATAGTAAATGACTTGTCTTGCTTTTGGGCTCTCACCACTAGTTGATGTCTTGAGGTGAGTTGTTGCTTTAGCTACCTCAACAATCTTAGTATTTTGAGTAGCTTTTCAAATTTGGGTATGGGATTTTTTTTTACCATAGCGGGCATCACATATTCCACATATTTGAAATGTCGCCCAGTATTTACTGTTGTTTTTGTTGTTATGATTATAGAAAAAAAAAATTGCCATAATATTTTCTATCATGTTTTTCTCCATTTTCTTATTTTCCCATATACTAGAATTCACTTCAAGATGTTCGTCTATAAATGTATCCAACCCCAACCAAGTGAAATAAAATGTCTTAAACTGAAGGTTATATCATTCTATAGGGGTGGTTTCTATGCTATGCATAACACCGTTATTTTTATTTAACGCTCTTTTGCGCTCCAAATGGGGGAATTTTTTGCACTCCTCCTTACATTTCACAGCTGGAATGGATCATTCAGTTGAAAGTGGTGAATTGAAGAAAATTGTAAGAAGGTTTGGGCATTAAGGGTATGGAAATATGGAATTGTAATAAAGAAGAAGCAGAAAAAGAAGAACAATAAGAAAGGGTAGAAGGAAAAAAATAGAAGAAAGTGCGACGAACAAATGAATGAGAACAACAACAACAACAACAACAACAACAAAATGAAAAACAATAACAACCAATAGAATAACAACAATAACAACAACAACAAACGGAACAAGAACAACAACATGCAGAAAAACGGCAACAGCAACAATCAAATTCAGAGCAGCAACAACAACAAAACATACAAGAATAACAGCATCAGCAACAGCAGCAGCAGCAACAACAACAACAACACCACCACCACCACCAACAACGGCAACAGCAATTTCAAAAACAACAATAATAACAACAACAACAACCATTATAACAAAAGCATCAAAAACAACAACATGCAGAACCCACAAATAAGAACAACAACAATAGGAAAGAGGAGCATAAACGGAAGAAGCAGAGTAATGTCAACGACAAAAACAAAAACAGCAATAATCCAGTAAAGACGTTGAGAAAAATCCACCGGAGAAAGTATCATTTGTCTTGCATTTGTGTCGTGAAAATATGCTCAACACTCAGCGACGAAGCATCATTCGAGATGCTTTTATTTCTATTGTTGTTGTTGTTGTTGTTGTTGTTTCTACGGAAGCAAGTGGATGTGTTTTTCTTTTTTTCATTTTTCTTTTTTGTGGGTGCTCATATATATTTCGTGGAGATTTTTATTCTTGCCATCCTCCTTCAATAACGGAGAGCTGCCGTGTATCGAATACTTTTGAGCCATATATTGCAAAAACACATAGCTTTAGTGATGCTCATAAAATTGAATTATTTATTCTCCTCACCTCATCGCCGATGTTGAGGATTAATGAGTTTTTCTTTCTGCTTTCGCAATGGTGCCTTCGAAAACTTCAGGAAATATGAGTATAAAGGACAATGAGTGTGGTTGAGAAAGTAACTTGGAAAAAAAGGCTCAATGACTGACTGAGTACAATTAGGTGTGGGAGTGGCAGGGTCATTTTTGGTTGCTGTAATATTGGAAATGTAGGTGCTTAACTCAATGCAGATGTGGTGAAGAAATATAATTTCGTGGTTGGAATAGTGAGATGGAATATAAAAAAAAAATTACTCAACGTTATTTGAGAGAGACCCAGATTGAGTTGAATTCATAGTAAGCGGAGGGAAACATTTTGCTCTTAATGGTACTATATAGGTTCACACAACTCGAGTCCGTCATTTCCAAAGAATAGATTCTTTTAAATTCACTCAAAGAATACATTTAATTTTTTCCTTGAGTATTTGATTGTATTGAGTGCGAGTATTTTTTTGATCATTTTCCAAAAATTGTTCCCATTGCAACCACCTTCAGCAGAGGCAGAGGCAGCAGTAGCAGCAGCAGCAGCAGCAGCATCAACATTTTGTGGTGTACCTACAATTTTTTCTCTCTTCCCTGATGTTGTTGTTGTTGCTGTTTTTGGTTGTGTGGTTGATTTCATCGTTGTCGTTGAAGTTGTCGTCATCATCGTAGTCGTCGCCTTTTACTGACTGTATAGCCATCATCGTTTTCGTGGTGTATGCTTATTGCGTTGTTGGTATCATTGTCGGTGATGGTGCGTGCGGTTGGAGTACACCACAAGAGAAACCACTGCTACTGGTTCTCGCGGTAAATGTTAAGCCAAGAAAAAGAAATTCAGACGACGACAACAACAAGAAATTATTGGAGAATTTTAGTATGATGGTGTTGTGATACTTGTATGTTGGTGATATGGTTGGTCTACATATTACCTCTTGCCTTCTACCATTAATGAGAATTATAATAATTTTGGTGATGATGATGATGATGATGATGTTGTTGTTGTTGTTGTTTGTTCATATTCATATAGAAGAATGGCGAGAAAAAACCAAGTGTTATTGGGCGGTCGCTAGTACGTACACACGCACACATCAATTTCTTGATTGCCACAGTAACGACAATCATCATCTTGATGATGATGGCAGTGGTAGTAGCAACAACAGCAGTACAAAGAGTAAGGCGACGTGTCCAATATTCAACCATCAACATTAACAATAACAACAATAACAACAACGTGATTTAAGTATGATGAAAACCGTGCAACTGTAGAGACGCTATTGTTGTTTTAAACGTTGTTCCTTACACATATGTACGAGTAGCAGTCGTCAGCAGCAGCGTTCGCGTTGTCGTTAACGCGTCGTTGGTGCTCCATAGTGGTCGCGTTGATGGTTACCGCAAAAATAGTTTAATATCATCGTGTCGTTTGATTCGATCGCCAGGATAATTGTACAATAAGAAACAGTTATAATATATTGTAATTATAATCGAATCGAAACGTACTACGTACACACACATATACTGCCATATCGTGGTCAAATATGTGCGACAGTGAGATGGAGTGATTAGTGATCAATAAAAGAAAATGTAATGTAATTACAAAAAAAAAAGTAAAATTAAAAAATACAAAAATGTAATAATTTCTTAACTCAAATTTTTTTTTCGAAAATCGAAAAAATTTATCAAAAAAATTAGACAGAAAAAAAATTACCAATAAATTAAATAAATTTAATAACAAAATATTAAGAAATATTTTTATGAAAATTCATTGTGCAAGAAATTGAGAAAAAGTACAAGTTGGTGGCTTGGTGGACAGCGACTGTAGAATTACAACGATGAACAAAAGAAAACAAAAAACAAGTGAACTGTAAAATTTTATTAAAAAATAAAAAACCAACAAGTGAAATATTTTTGCACGTGGTGATTATAGAATCAAGGTTTCACATTTCTGATGTTCAGTAACCCACTGCAGAATTTTTCAATTCTGAAATGCGACTTTTCTCGGGTCAATCAATGGGTTAATATGCTTCAAAAATAAGTTCTATATAAGGATTCTGTTTCAGATTTCCAGTTTATTTCTTTATTTTTCACAAAAGACAAGTCTAAAAGCATGTTTTTTCGTTTTTGACGTTGACTTTTCTAGTACAATTTTATGAGAAGCATTTTTTTAACCTTCTGTGGGTTAAAAACGCAATTTTGTTCTTTCAAAAAACGTAAGAAAAATAAACATGAAAGGTTAAAATGGGTTAATATTGTATATTTGAAAAATATATATTAGAGAAGATTTTACTATATGTTGCTGAATGCGTAAATTGTAAATTGTTGCAGTAGAATTCAGTGAAATTGTTTACTTTTCTCACAAGACAAGTCTAAAATCAGGTTTAAACATTTTTGATGTTTGCGAACCTGCAGTAAAATTTTATGAGAATTCTGGAATATATAAACCCTTCAGGGTTACTTGTAATGGGTTAAAAGAGCGATTTCTCTTGGTAATGTATAGAAAGACGCATTCGAAGGGAAAGGGTTAAAGTATTCCAAAAATATGTTCTACGAAAACTTTTACTATACGAGAATAAAAAAATATGTGGCATTTGTAAGCCAAGAATGGCTCTTTGGCAGAGCTTCTCTTCTATTACTGTTGTGCGTGTTAAATTTTGGACAGTATTGAGAAGGGACCTACTTATTTTAGCCGATCCTGAACGGCAGAATTCTTGCGACGTCACTTTTTCTGAGCTCTGTCACATAGCTCTTTTAAAAGCTTTTCCATGGCAAATTGTTACTGCCGGAAGAATGGCCGACAGGTGGGTACCGTTCGAAAAAAAAAATCTTTTCGATATTAAAGTTGTGGTTCAGCCGGGGATTGAACGCACGACCTAGAGATCAAAAGATCAACATACTAACCACTGAGCTACGGCAATTTTACTATATGCTGTTGAATATATTAACCCATTGTGGTTACGCATAATGTGGTAATAAAGAGATTTTTCTTGAAAACCTCAAAAAGACCCTTACCAGAGGGAGATAACGAGTTAATGTGTTCTAAAAATTTATTACACATTAAACTTTGCTATATGGCGCTGTTGCTGGGTGCAAAAAAAAAGGCAAGATATCTTATATTCAATTAAATCAAGATATTCGGAAAGGAAATGGAAAATTTTTAGATCGCTTGAAAATAATTTTTCCTTTGGAACCAAAATGCACGGGTAGTACTCTAAATCATTGTCGCTATATATGAAGCATACACTGATTGTGATATTAGAATATTACTCTGATTGGCTTTTGTATATAAAACAAATAATCATATTTCATTCAACTTCAGCATTAGCTAGCCTTAGTAAATATTTATTTATTGGCTGGTCATTTTCATCAGTAGCTATCATCAATAGTCATCAATACAATAATAGACTTTTGCTGTATTGTATTGTAGAATTATTGTATATAGGGGAAGTTGTGAAACAAAAGGGCACGTTGTTTGCTTTGTACAAAATAATATAAAAAAAAAAATCGATCTTATTTAATTCTCAAGGTAATCGTGGTACTCAGATATGTGTAATATCTGAATTTTCTTCTATCTCAATTTGTTGATATTCCAACACTTAGAAAATGTTGGCTTCGTTTTCGAAAATTCATGCCCTTCGTATTTATAAAAAATCAGTGCAATTATGAGACGTGGTTTAAATCGTCTAAAAATGAAAAATTGTGTTACGAAATATTTATAAAAAATTAAAAAAAAAAAAATGTGGCAAGACCGAGCTGAACTGAAAAAAAGTTTGCATTAAAAATGACTCAAATGTAGTGTGTAGTGACCAAGCTTAACTGAACAAAATTTGCATTAAAATTATTAAAATGCTCAAAAAAGATGTGAAATCGATGAGAAATGTCAAAAATTACTTATCTCGCAATGGTTTAAAAAAGTGAACGCAAAACTAATGACATATATTTGAGTATGTCAAATTAAATGACATAAAATGACATTTATGTACCTCAACCATCAAAATCCCATCACATCCGAATTGCCACTATATTTTTGTTATTTACATAATTTCCATGCCATTATTTTTTTTTTCTTTATAAACAATATATTAATATACTATCATAAGCATGTGTCTGTTTGGCTGTGTGTATGTGTGTGTGTGTGCGGTAATAATGATTGTGGCAAGAAATTTTGGTTTTAATATTGATGCCACATGTTCATATTTAACTTGCTGTGCACTTTATTATTATACGAGTATTATATGTAAATATATGTTTGTATTGTATTGTATATCCTTTTTTTTTACTCATAATTACATTTTTTTTTAGTTTCATGTGAAATGATTAAGTGTTTACAAAGCAAAAAAAAAAAAAAAATTCAAAATAAATAAAAAAAAAAAAAATCAAAATAAATAAAAAAAAAATATAAAATAAATATAATGAAGAACAAATAACAGAAAATATTTACAATTGTATTCGAAATGATATGGCGTTGGTGACATTCTAAGTGCCATTTTATAAACTATGCGCTAACTCCATTCTATGAGTTAACTTGCTACTGTGAAAATGATCCTAGGTGTACATATTTTTCAGTAATTTTAATTTTAACATTCAAGTCAAAAAAAGTTCACAAAAATACTTCTAAAGGAAACAATAAATACCGTAAATTTTGAGGTGAACATTTTCTGATAAATTTATTTTTCTCTTTTAAAATCAGTTAGTTAACGATTAAGTAAATATTACAACATAATAGAATGAAGCTAATACAAAAATGGGTCTTCGTTAATTAAAAATTGGACCATGAAGTATTTTAGTGACTATCAATGTATAACTCAAAGGATTTTATTGGGATTAAATTCAGTTGAGATTATCCTTATGAATGAAAGCACATTTCGCAAGATAGAAATAAATATACATATATAAATTGGGTCAGAACAAATGACTGTATCACTCGAATTGACATATTGTGAGCTATCATGATTGTTTTGTATGTTGAACTGGGTCTAGAAAGTTTTACGAAAAACAAAAAGTATCTCAAACCAAGCCAGTTGGGGTCTCGGAATTCAATAGTATTTAGTTTTTCTCACGACTAAGCAATGACTTAATTATAATTATATAAATACTGAAAATCATCAGAAAATCATTCAAATATGAAAAGCGTACTTAATTCGATAAGTGAAACTTACACTTCGCATATGGCTCGAATGAAAAATATGAATATACCGCCTTGATCAAAAAGTACCCGGAATAACCACCGCGTAGCGCTCACATCGTTCCAATTTGAGTTCTGTTTTTTTTTTTTTTGTTAAGTTGATACATCTGTTGTTGATATTCCCTCTAAATCTTAGCGTCACAGTTTGACATTTGCAAAAGGTACGTAGCCAAGAGTACATCTATCTCAGTGCTTCCTGCGATTTTTCCATTGCTTCTTCTCGTCTGCTGAAACGCGTACCCCGTAATGGTTTTTTAACTCGATTGAACAGAAAGAAGTCACAGGGAGCCAAATCAGGTGAATTCGATGGCTATTGGATGGCATTTGTTGCATTTGGCACTGTACGACGGTGCGTTATCATGGTGCAAAATCCATGAGTTTTCTGCCCACAATTCTGGTATCTTTCCGTTGTACTCATAAACCCACATCTCTTCTCCAGTAATGATTCTTTTGATGAAAAAAACTCAAATTGGAACGATGGTGCGCCATACGGTGGTTATTCCGGGAACTTTTTGATCAAGGTGGTGTTTAAAGAATTTGGTATAAGAGGTAAGGTTATAGAATCCGCAATATATTAAAATTGTGGAGTGAAGGATTTAATTAGAAGGGGCATCTCATATATTTAAAGGATTTTATATTAATATTTATAAAGAGATCACATGATCACAATTGTCTTCTGGGACCCCATACTATAGGTACGGGGACTAAATTCCAAAAGACTTGATAATATTTTTAATAGACTTTCTGTAAAATAAAATTTATAAAAATGCATAAATTTAAATATTGATTTATTTACTTTAAAAAAATTCAATGATTTGCTCTATCAAACGGACTTATGTCAATTGTAGCGTGCAAAAGAATATCCACTATTTAAATATATATTCTCTATCTCTCTCTTTTTTATTATTATTATACACTTTATATGTGAATGTATTACCTCATTGAGCTCTTACATACTTTTATTCATCATATTTCTACATATAATCATCAACTACGATTATTCTTTATAAAAAAAAAAAAAAAATTGTAACCAAACCATTACAAATACTCTTCACAATATTATTCATATTTCTTCCGTTTTTTTTTGCTATCATATTTTGTATTATCATTTGAAATAAAACAGTTTTTATCTATTTAATGTCAACTTATGTATATCATTCGATACAAACAACTAATACAATAGCATCAGTTTTAAATGAAAATTATGCTATGAGCGCCACTTGAAATTAAGCGTACAATTTCCCTCAACATACGCATATTGTATCGTATGTATGCCTGTTTATTGTTAACTTTTTTATTATGCTCTTCCTCAAATTTGTTGTTTTTTTTTATATTAAACTCATGACTTTATTCGCTTTGTTGTTTATTTTCAATTTTGCTTTTTATATTTGTTTTGAGTTGAGATGAGTTTTATTTTTTTGCAATTTTTTTATTTGTTTTTTGTTGGTCAACCATTTTCCGCAACTGTTAATTTACCAACCAATAGTGGTGGTGATGGGTGATGGTGATGGAGGCGATGGTAACTTAAGCTCGTTTCAATTTAATACGCGCAAACGTTTCGTTTGCTAAAGGCAGGTACTCATGATATCACATACACACTCTGATTCGCTGAAAAAAAAAGTTGCTCAGGGTTAACAATTGATAACAACAACGACAATACAATACACACTTTTTTATTTGCATGCGACCAACACATACACACACACACACACACAATATGGTCAACAATTCATTCAATTCGACCAACTGATTTTTTTTATATTTTTTTTGTGGTGTGAGTATTTCATTTGTGTTGTTGTTATGATTAATAAAAAATATTTTCCCTTACATTTATATACGGATATGAAGTGATTATTAACATATACGCGTCATATTTTCAAAAAGACTGTTTGGAGCGAGTGGGGGGATCGAAAAGTTCATTTGAAAGGTGGAGGCAAGTAAGAGCATAGACAGATACAGAGTGTTGATGATGATGTGTTGATGATGAATATTTTGTTTCTGTATAATGAAGTCAGTTTGTTATGTGACAATCGCATTTGTTGCTAATTTTATTGGTTAGGTGGTTGGGCGGTTAATAAGAGTTGATGCTGCATACAGATAACACTGGATCTGATTTACACACTTATATGACTATATAAGTCACATAGACAAACCCATGTTAAACTTCTGAGCAATATATTCGGTTTAGTATAGTAGTGTTGGTTTTTTTTTTTTTTTGGATTGTCTTTTTTGGATTTAATTTTTTTTTTTTGGTGTCATTTGGCAATCGTATCATTTCAAGCATTAAAAATTATACTGTGATATATGAGTGATGTAATTTCCACTATATTACAGTAGACCCTCATACAACGTGGCTAATGTGTTTGATGGCGTACGAATTCACAAAAAACATTCTCATATCACATGATTTATATGAAAAATGATGAATATCTATTGTCTTCTGATATTAAATGGGAGTGGCATATGCCATTCTAGATTTTGGGGCTCCTTTTTACGCCCACTTCAAAATCTCGAGAACGACCAAAGCGATAATAATGAAATTTTACATGTGTTGTTTTTGTTCAGGGTGAGGGTGAAGAGCATTAATTATAATTTTGCCTGCAATGCCCCATTCTACGGCCAATATCTGGTCTTAATGAAATTTTGCATGAGTAGTTCTTGTTGATCTTGGAGTAAAATGCACTACATATAATCTGAAATGCCCCTTTTTACGTCTCTTCTTTACAGTTACTTTATTTTAATGACATTTTGTATGTGTAGCCTTTGTTAATCTTGGAGTAAAGATTAAAGTGTATTTTATTGTATGTAATTTCGTCTTCGATAGCTGAATAAGAATCGAAGCGATCTTAATGAAATTTTGTATATGTACGCGTTGTTATTGTAGGAATAAAATATATTAAATATAATTTCGTCTGCCGCACTTCATTTTTACGCCCCCTTCAATATATTTGACTCTCTGAATTGCCTACTGATGTGTATTCATTTGGTGACTGTGTGTGAGATGGTTTTAATCCCCCTTTTACACTGCCATATTTTTGTTTTGTATTAAAAATCTGATCTATCGGTTGTGAGTTCAATCCCCGGCTCATGCATAACAAATTTAATATCGAAAAGATTTTTCTTTCGAACGGTACCCACCTATCGGCAAGCAATTGACAATTCTTCCGGCAGTAACAATTTGCCATGGAAAAGCTTCTAAAAGAACACTGTGAGAAAGCTCAAAAAAAGTGATTTCGGAAGAGTTCTGCGCTCGGCTAAAATACTAATACTGTCCAAAATTTAAGATGTACAACAGTAATGGAAGAGAAGATTGGCCAAACAGCCCATTGGGGCTTATAAGTCCGACATATTTATTTTCATTTTTATTGAAAACAACAACAACAACTTGTGGCTGTGACTAAAATTTTGTTCACCTTTTACCTAATTTTTGATGTAATATGTGTATAGTATTTAGTTTAGTGTGCAAAATTTTTTTTATAAATCTATTATCACTTGGATTCATTATCATTTGTCAATACCCAATGAGGCGTATGAGGAACATTTATTTCATATATAATTTTATGCCGTTCATATTATCGATTTATACAGTTTTACTATAAAATAATTATTAAATTTTAATAATTATTGTATAATTGTATAAATTCTTTACAGTTTGTCATACTAACGGTACATTATTATGATGATGACCGCCAATAAAATCACCAGGCTTATGTTAATTTTTTGGTCTCAAAATAAAAAAATAAAAAAACAAATAACAATAACAATTCTCATCATTGAATGTACAATGAACAACAACGGAAATTGTAAAAATAAAAAAAATGGGAAAAAAGTATATATGTGTATGTACTTATACTACATATGTGACAATTGTATACAAGTATGATATTTGTGTATGTATGGAAAAATTGAAATAAAATAAAAATCGAAAAAAGGACATTTCATATATGTTGTTGTTGTTGTTGTTGTTATTGTTGTTGTTATTATTATAAATGTTGAATTTATGATACACGCTGAAGCACGCACTTCAAATAGGAAAATTTAACGTTTTGTTTCGTTTGTTTTTTTTTTTTCGTTTTGCACTGTTCAGTTGTCTGTTTGCTGCTGTGATTTAACGGAAAAACAGCTGGTTGCACGTGGATGTGTGTACGAGTATTTGTATTGGGTTTTTTATTATTTTTGTTTTTTGAATCTGTGAGTTCATGTATAATTATTTTTTTTTCCTTTTATATTATTTATTTGCATGTGTGTGTGATATTTTTGTTTTTGTTTTTTTTTTTTTTTTTGGTTTTCTTTCTTCAAAATGAAATTAATATGAAATTTTATGAAAATGATGCCTTACTAGCATTCAACAATGATTCATTTGATTTAATCGAAAGTTGAAATTAAAAGTATGCAGACGAGTTGAAAGAAGAAATAATCAAATACGCGCAATTACACGCTTATGTGATTTGAAATTATTTGAAAAAAAAAGAAAGAAATAAAAATAAAAAAACGAAAAAACAATTTGCATGTCTCGCCAATATCGTTATTATTATTAGTGGGATTAGATCAAAGGCATCAATATTACCATGTAGTGCGTCTGTTTGTGTAATCTTTGTAGTTTAGCTATTTTTTTTTTTTTTTTTGTATATTTTTCAATGTTTTTTTCTTTCATTTCCCCCCAAATCGTTTTTGATGATGATCGGCGTTAGAAGTGGCAGTTTCTCCCCCATACAATTACTTAGTGTAATTTTCAAAAGGGTTCAGCGGGTTTGTCAGCATCAAACTTGCCACTTTCTTTACGCGAATTATATGTGTACGCATGCATATGTTAGTTGTAAGTTCACATCCGGCTTCCTGTTCAAATTCGGAAAATTTTGCAATATTCAACAGGTTCATATGTGTATACACTCGTACGTGTTCTTATCGTCATCAACATATTGGCGTATGACGTGTTTGCATGTACATACGATTACGTTCGTGACACTTCAAAAGCCACATGTCTTTATTATATAAGGCATTGTACTAAATGACGTATTCCGGTTAACAAAGAAAAAAAAAAAAAAAAAAAGAAAAAAAAAGGGGTTCAAAAAATGTATAAAGACATATGTTTCATTTGTATAATTTGCTATTTATTATGCTTCTTGCAGATATTTAAAGCAATGTTCGCAGCTTGTTTAAAGTACGAGTGAAAAATTGCATAGAAATAAAAAAAATCGAATACTTAGTATATATTTCAATAGTACTAGAAAAAATGCACATTTCAAGTGAAGTTAGTTCGACAACGACTACAACAAATCATCGACAGCATGCTGGCTCAAAACGTGGTGCTAATACCAATGCCAATGCATGTCATAATGAAAATGTTACTGGTGGTGGTGGTGGTGGTGCTGGTAATACAAATTCCAATACAAACAACGATAATAACAATAATAATAATACCAATAATAATAATAATAGTAATAATAGTTCAAATAAAAATAAACCAATTGATACAAGTCCCTATTTGACACCTGAAAATTTTCTTGAACGCACTGTGGATATGTTAATTGCTGAACATCCTGGCGAATTGGTTAGAACTGGATCGCCACATATTGTAAGTATGATGATTGATTAAGAAAAAAAAAAAAAAAATAGAAGGGATATTGCATAACAGACGAGATAAACATTGCTATATGTATTTAGCGTTGCTAAAGTTGAATAAGTTGCATTTGACTAGGACGTTATGAAAGCTTCATTAAAATATCCAAAATCTTAGCAATAGAGTTGAAATCTATAATCGACTCCCATTCGTTTTTTCTCCTCAACATTTTCTGTAAACATACTTAACCTCTATCTTGATCCCTTAGTAGAGGTCCCCTATAAAATTGTGGTTTTTTTTTAAATAAATTTTTCGCTTATCATTCACGGAGTATCCTCGAGGATTGAAATATATGATTGATATTCATAAATTTTCAAATATTCAAAATTTCTCTACCGCTTCAACGGGCTTCCCTGCAAAGCATTTTAAACATTTTGCTCCCACAGCTCACAGAGTGTCCCCAGAGGGTGTAAAATATATGAAGTACCCCTATTCATTTTTACTATTCAAAATTTTTTGTGAACATACTTTGTGCCTTTCTTTTCTAAGGAAGTTTCCTTGCAAAATGAACTTAAAACCGCCTGAAAATTGACATAATTGCCCAGAATTGCCCAGACTTTCCCCTAGACCTAGGTTTCTCAACACTTCCTCCAAATATGTGTACTTCCTATTTTCAATATTTGAAAAATTGAAACAATGCCGAACAAAAATTTATGGAATTATATTTTCGATATTATTGCGAAGATTTTTGCAATAATGTCGAAATGTAATTGTATCAATATTGGTACTACAGGTACTGAAGAATTTTGACGAAGCATATCCGTTAGTATTGTTGAACAAAAATATATTGAATTATATTTTCGATATTATTGCGAAAAATTTTGCAATAATGTCGAAATGTAATTGTATCAATATTAGTACTACAGGCTCTGAAGAATTTTGACGAAGCATATCCGTTAGCATTGTTGGTTGCGGTAAGCTTCGATGGAGTGTTGAATTATACCTAATTATAATTAACATTTTTATTAAGAAATATTGTGGAGCTTTGATATAGTCGAAATTTTAGCCACTTACGCATAAGAGACCAACGTATCAAGCACTAAGTTACGGCATCTCACCGTATCCAGAGTTGCAATTGTTAGTTTTTAGATTGAAATCATTGAAAATAAAATCTGATTTCATTCTTCTTATATTATCATAGTCTTTTTCTGCTTTTTTAAATAATTTTTTTTTTTTTAAATTGAATCATTTTTAAACATAATCCAAAAGCTATCATATACATAACTACTAGATATCAAAGCAAAATAATATTAAATCAATTAAAAAATAGACTTATTCCACTTTCAAAAAGAACTGCTTATAAGTATATGGATTAAAGCGAACCACTTATGAATAGTACAATATTAAGGTGGAAATATTTTTTCTTATGAAATTGTTGTTTTTTTTTGCAGTACTTAGCTCAATTTTCATTATAAAATTGTTACTTAATTCAAATTGTTTTCTCATCTTCTTCTCAGGTTTGCACTACACTACCAACGCATTGGCGTTCGAATAAAACCTTACCGATGGCCTTCAAAGTGCTAGCACTGGGTGAAGTGATGGATGGTACAATTGTCACTATACGTGCTGGTAATGATGAAAATTTCTGTGGAGAATTACGCAATTGTACGGCTGTGATGAAAAATCAAGTGGCCAAATTCAATGATTTACGTTTCGTTGGACGTAGTGGGAGAGGTAAGTGGTATGGTGTTTTTATTGTATTAGTTAAGTTTAAAAATAAAATGTAAATATATATATTGAAATCAAATGAAAAAGAAAGCAATAGCAAGTCGAAAATCTTATAAGAAAAATCGAAACTCAAACTGATGCCATTCATTGCGTCAGCCACTTGTTAATTTATCACAAAATAAAGAAAAAAAAAATGTATATCTACTTGAAATATTGTATATAAAAAACAAAAAAAATTGAGAAAAAATCATCAAATCGACTATGACAAAAGACAGACGGAAAAAGGACAAGCGTCTAGTAAGGGGGACAATTGCCTGTGACATCAACATAAATACGAGTATGATGACGAGTATGAAGACAATGTAAGGATGTCGTAAGTTAGAAAAAAAGAGGCAACAACTTTGCACAGCTATAGAAAATTAAATCAGCGTAACTGTTTATTTAAATCCAGCAACAATAATAGCATCATTATCATCATCACGGCCATCTTTCAAGTTTCAGTGAATTTAAATGTCCTTACGCTTGATTTTTTCCTTAACGCTGATTTTTCGTTGTGCTTTTTTTCTACACGTATTTTGTGTGTGTGTGTGTGTGTGTGTGTGTGCATTTTTTTTCTGGTGGTAGTTTGAGGTAGATATTTTCCAAAAGACGTTTGACAATTTGCTCATTAAATGTGTCTGTTTAAAGAAGCTGTGTATTTTTTTTTTTGTTTTTTTGCTGGCCTCTCTTCCGTCAGTCAGTCAGTCCACCCTCTTCGTTTTTCATTCGTTACTTGGATGTTAACAATCTTATATGGTTCTTCTAATTCTTTTTGACATTTTCAATTGCATGTAGCAAAGTGGCAAATAATTCCTATGGATTTTCCTTTGCAAATCTTTTTTTAAACATTTTTTTTTTGGGTATGTACATAGACGCTTTTTTTCCGGTTTTATTGTTGGCTGATAATTTTTCCTGTATTTGAATTGGGTATCATTGTAATTCTTGTTAAATAAAACAAATCAACAAAAAAAAAGGAAATGGGGGAAAAAAGTGGTCCTTTTTTTTTGTGATAAAAGTTACTTTTAAATTTTAACAAATTTACAAATGGATTAGTTCGGTTCACGTTTTGTTTAATAAGCACAAACATATTTAAACAATTTTACATTTTAACTCTTTTTCGTGGAAGTTGTCCTTTTTTTCGGAATAAATTTTCAATGTTACATTTTGTTGTTGTTGTTGTTGTTGTTGTTATGTTGACAAAAGGATAAAATAGTCATTTTTCTACGAACAAAGTGTAATTCCTTTAACTGTGCTTTGCTTCAATTCAATGATTGGTAGTGGATGGGTAATGGTTGGAGGTGTTAAGTGTAACGAATGGATGTTGCTATATAAATTGTACAGTTAATAGGTTGTCGGTAGGTAGCGAGGTCTTGGCAATAAATAGAACTGACATACCGTTCGATATCTATCTCGGTTAAAAAAAAATTCAAAGATTTGAAATTTATATACGAAGGCGGTCCCAGAACTAACCGACCTTACATATAAATGGTGCCAGTATTTTGAAAAAATTACTTTGGTGAAAAATGGGAACCTTATAAAACAGATATTTTAATTTTCAAGGCGCCACGTTGTTTAGTATTTTTTTTTTGAGCCATCGAAAGTTAACGACCTCAGTGAATTTGTAAACATGGAAAAAATTGGTCACCATTATGCAATTCAATACTTTCATTTGAAAGGTCTCAATCCAACGAAGTCCGAACTAGATTCTACTCTGGGGGAGTCTGCTCCTTCGTGTACGACCATAAAATATTGGGTGGCAGAGTTTCAACGAGGTCGTACGAGCTGCCAAGACGAACGTCATAGTGGTCAACAAATTGTGGTGGCCACGCCATAAACGATTAAGAAAATCCACAAAATGGTATTGGATGATCGCTGGCTGAAGGTGCGTGAGCTAGGTGAAATTACAGAAATTTCAAAAAGTGCTATACATCGTATATTGACCGAAATTTTGGAGATGAAAAAGCTGTATGGGTGCCGCGTTACCTCACAATAGAACAAAAATAACGCCGTGAAGATGTTTCTTTAGAGTGTTTGGCGATGTTTCACAGTAATAAAGCCAAGTTGATGCGTCGGTTCGTAACCATGGATGAGACATGGCTCCACCACTTCACACCTGAGATAAAGGAGCAGTCAAAACAGTGGACTTGAAGGGGAGAATCGTGTCCAAAGAAGGCGAAGACAATTCCATCTGCAGGCAAGGTTATGGTGACTGTTTTTTTGGGGGATGCACGTGGGATAATTTTTATTGATTATCTTCAAAGAGGAAAAACAATCTATAATGCTAATTTGTTGCAGCATTTAAGTGATGAAATTAAAGAAAAAAGACCGCATTTGGTGAAAAAGAAAGTGTTGTTTCATCAAGACAATGCACCAGTTCACACATCCGCTATTGTGTGTGGCCAAAATCAATGAGTTAAATCTCGAATTGCATCAGCACGCACCTTATTCGTCAGATTTTGCTCCTTTGGATTATTTTCTATTTACAAATTTAAAAAAAAAATGGCTTGGTGGTAGAAGATTTGCAAACAATGAAGACGGTAGAGTCTGCGGTAGATGGCTATTTTAATGAGCTAGATAGTTCATACTATAAACAGGGTATCGAAGCTATAGAATATCGCTGGGAAAAGTGTATAGAGCGAAAAGGAGATTATGCTGAGAAATAAAGAAACTTTTTTCAAATTTGTTGTTTTTTTTTGTTAGATCGGGTAGTTCCTGGACCGCCATCGTACATATTATTTCTTGCGCAATTCTTGTAGTGAAACGATGTCAAGAAATAGAGATGATCTGAGCAAGGATACCAAGAATCACCCACAGAGTGTGATAGTATATTTGAAATAATGAAGAATGCAGAAATTTTTCAGGATATCACATCCTTAATTTTCAATGTTTTTCTGTACTTAATGGATGCGTGTAAGAGTCTGCCATCGTTTCATTGGCAAAGTTGGTTTGTAATGCTCATGTACATTTGAACAGATTAAATCTGCATTTTGAAGATTGTTTAATGTAAGCATTACAAGTCACAAAGAGTTTCATTCTGTTTCATCTCATCGTTATTGATATTGTTTGGCTCTGACGATGGTTATTTTCTTGGGCAGCCTTTATTCACATAATATCTTATAAACACCAATTAAATTGCATATAATAATAATTTTAAATGGCGTAATTATGATACTGAAATCCAGATATTTTAATTATATTTATTACGCATTATGACAATAATCTTATCTGCATATAAATGGTACTTATATCTGTCTGTTGGCATGACAACTCTCTAATTTGATTCTTCATGTAAATAATCATATATATTTACTTACGTACCCACCCACCACACACACATGCAGTTACAATCGACATATTTCACATTTGTAATAACAAATTATGTTCAATTACAAGTGTTAAGGTGATTTTAATTGCTATATATTTATTTAATGTTATTCATATTGTTGTTGTTGTTGTTGCTGTTGCTTCGTATACCCCATATAAAATGCATTGAAATGGAAATGCATAATTTGCAATTCGAACAATTGCATTTTTGGTAGAAGAATGAGAATGTAAAGGATGGATGGATGGACTAATAAATTGTTGCTACAGACTATTGTATGACTGCAATGAATATTAGGAATTTACATGCATAAATGTAGTTGTAACGAATATATGTGCATATTTTGAGAGAGATATACTCGGACATGTATTGTAGAATAAAGAGTTTCCCTTAATGCATAAGCAGCACTATAAAGTGGATGCATATTGTATGTGTAAAGTATCTAAATATCTACTTCTATGTATTATGTAGTAGTAGTAGTAGTAGTAGTAGCAGACCATTGCATACTTAAATATCCAATTGCTATGCTTCATACATATTTATCTTTGGTACATACTTCAATTCATGCATATATACATTTTCATGGTTCTTACCGGATTATCACATTGCGTATCAATCTATGCATGTTTGTAACTATGTACTTGCGAGTATATACATATATATGTATTATCAATGCAAGCATGCAAGTTAAGCCATGTACACTTTTATACTACTTACATATGCCAATGTGTTATGTTAATTAACTTGCAGCTAACTAAAATAAGCATAGTATGATGCAGTTTATTTATGTGTGTGTGTGTGTGTGTGTGTTTTGATATAACAAGCTGTTGTTGTTGTTGTTATTGAAAATCTTGAATCTTGCGCAACTGTTGTATGGATAATATGGATTTTGGGGAAAAAGTATTGAGTGAAAATATGCCTTTTTCTACATTGCAACTGATTTTTATCAAACTTAATATGGCTAAGTGGTCTTTTGTGATTAAGTACCTTAGTAGGATTTTATAAAAGGGACAAGCAATTTTTCAGACACAAGCTCTTCAAAAAATTATTGCAAAATTTTTTTTGTTTCAAACATCTCTGTGACATAGTTTCGAAGAATCAATTGGCTACATTTGAAATTGGCTATTTTATATGAAAACGTTAATTTTGCACTGGAGCCTCATTAAGGGAGTGGATAGGAGATAAGTATGTTCTAAAACAATATTATGGGTGGAAAATTAATAGAAGTTGGTCATACATTTAATTCCTCTAAAGGCGATTTCTAGGCAGTTTTGGAGTTATGTGTGAATATTCGATTAAAAATGGAAGAAAATTGGGATTTCGTTACTTTGACATAATGGTTCATAACTTAGGTATTTGTTTACCGACTTTCATCATTGATATCTTATTTTCTTTATAAAATATCGAGTTTTAAACAAAAAATATAAATATAGTATTATTTTTACGATTTATATTTTTGACCGATTTTTTACTTTGAGTTTTTCATATTTCAATCTATTTCACGTAAACCACTGAGTGTATTAAAAATATTGTTAGTAATATTTGTGAGCTTATTGAATTATCTCTTCATTTTGATATTTTCGATGATCAGATTGATAGTTTTTGGCTGGATATATGGACTGAATAGTATAATCACTTTCGAAGTAAGGAAATAATATTACAAAATAATAATTGGGAATTAAAAAAAAAATTTGAAAACCAGATAACAGAATTTTTTAATGCTTCTGGAGGCTCAAATTTCTTGGGCGCTGAGTATGTAATTGGTAGTAGAGGCTACGAAAAACTTTGTTTTATGAGAACTGGTTTGAGTGTTAAATTTTGAAAGTAGAGAAAGGGATCTACATACATTAGCTGATTCCGAACGGCATAACTCTTGTAATATCACTTGTTTGAAGTTTATGGCATAATTTTTTCAGAAGATTCGTCATGAGTAGTTCTTGTCACTCAAAGTGCACTTGTAAAATTGTTGCGACTTTAATCCATTTGCTGTAATATTGTAATGGTAGCTTGTGCGTCAACTGTTATGTGCACAGTTCAGCATTGCCAGGTGCAATCATTAGGACTGCAATTATGATGTCTCTAAAACAATCTGCTCAGAAAGAGAGGCCACATACTTTTTCAACCAATTCAGTGCACTGTACTGTAACAATTGGTTTGGGATTTACGCCAACAACTGGACATTGAGTTTGCTAATGCGGATTAATTTTACAAGTCTTAATGTATATATGTACATAATCGTACTGTTTGTTGCTACATACACTAATCATTGATGCATTCATTCATTTATTCGTTCATTAGAAAATAATGCATATTGTGGCAGAGAGAAAGAGAGAGAGAGAGAGAGAGAGAGAAGAATATTGCATGAGCATTATACGAAAGTGTTTATATGTACTACGCTGGGAGAAAAAAAAAATCTGGTATTTTTTCTTCCTAACCTACTCTTTTATTTATTCATTTCCAGCCAGCATTAAGCGCAATAACTTAATCAAGATTATATTAATGAACAGTTGCAACCGATATATAGCATAGTAGGTACAAAGTCATTTGGCTTTGGCCATTGAGTTGAGTTGAGCCAAAACATCCTTCCTTTCGTCCTCATATAGCGGCAAGCTCTTTGAAGAGAAAATATCAATACTGCGTACATTTACTTTATACTTTGCTTCAATATGAGTTTCAATTTAATCATTTTTACAGGTATGCAGGGGGTTAATTTTCGTTTCTTCTTCTTCTTCTTCTTCTTCTTCTTCTTCGTTTTTTCTCTTATTTCCATTTCTTGTTGGCACCGGCAAATTTCCGTCTTTCTTAGTCGCTGCTTTAGGTAATGTTGTGTTGTGCCTTCAACTTCCGGCATCCATTAAACTTCATTAAAAATTTAATATATTCCCGCTCTCATTTTATTTCGGTTTATTTTTTGTTTTCTTATTAATATTCCTTCTTCGTTTCGTTTTTCATCATATTCTACCTTTTCTTTTGCCACTTATTCTAATTTTTTTTTTGTGATTTCTTCACTTTTAAGAGGCGTTTGAGCATCGAACTGTCGTAATGAGGCATCACACCCACCATAGACCAGACCACTTGTACGTATAGATGGGAAGGTGTATTTGTATGTGTCAGTATTTGTTATGCCAGACATACGCAGATATTTGAAGTGAACAACACATTTTATATTTGTCGAATCAAATGGTATGTAGTAGTCATTCTTATGTAGTAAAGTGTTTGCTTATGAAAATGTATACACTTCTCTTTAGCGTCTCTGTCATTCATATACTATTAAATGGTGCGACTCGACTCGTTAGCATATTCACCTGTAGCCTTGAATTTTTGTTCTGTTTTTTTTTTCTGTTGTCGATTTTTTGTTTATTTTTTATTTTGTTGTTATGCTTGTGTTACCATAATTTGCCAATGTTTGTTTGATTTTGGTGTTGTCTTTACACAATGTCTCAAATAGCATTTGGGTTTTGGGGGTGTATGTCTGCATCATATTTAATGGAGTAAATTCTCAAGTATTGTTTTCAGTTAATTTTGTTTGAATTTATATTTTCTATAATTTTTTTTTCATTGTAATTTATTGTTTGAAAGAGATTTTTTTTTTTAAAGTTTAACTTCGATAGTACTGAGGCTCCGATATACCACACTTTATTAGACAGACAAACATACGTTCGGAAAAATGTACATTTGTCAGAACAATAGTCGTGGTCTTCATTTGACAATGTACCAAATTTGAGCTCTATTGCTTTGTATTTTTGTACTCAAAGTATGAAAATATTCATTCGGACATATACTTTTGTATGAGAGGTAGGTGTGGTTTTCATTCGATTTCGCCCATTCTCAAGCGTGGAGTTTCGTTGATAAATATATTTGTATGGACCAAGTCTCAGCTCTATAGCTTTATAATTTCGTGAAAAACATGTGAAAAATAGATGTAGAAACGCACTTTTGTATGACAGGTAGGAGTGGTTTTCATCCGATTGCACACATTCTTCAAATGATCAATTAATCGGTAAATATAAGTGTATATATCAAATTTCATCTCCATAGCTTTATAATTTTGTGAAAAACATGTAAAAAATAGATGTAGAAACGCACTTTTGTATGAGAGGTAGGCACGGTTTACATTCGATTTCGTCCATTCTCAACTTAGAATTTTCGCTGATAAATATATTTATATGCACCAAGTTTCAGCTCTATAGCTTTATAATTTCGTGAAAAAAATCTAAAAAATAAATGTAGAAACGCACTTTTGTATGACAGATAGGCGTGGTTTTCATCCGATTACACCCATTCTTCAAATAGTCAATTAATTGGTAAAAATGAGTGTGTATATAAAATTTTATCTCCATAACTTTATAATTTCGTGAAGAACATGTAAAAAATAGATGTAGAAACGCACTTTTGTATGAGAGGTAGGCGTGGTTTTCATCCGATTGCACCCATTCTTCAAATGATCAATTAATCGGTAAATATAAGCATATATATCAAATTTCATCTCCATAGCTTTATAATTTCGTGAAAAACATGTAAAAAATAGATGTAGAAACGCACTTTTGTATGAGAGGTAGGCGTGGTTTTCATATGATTCCACCCATTCTTCAAATGGTCAATTAATCGGTAAATATAAGCGTATATATCAAATTTCATCTCCATAGCTTTATAATTTCGTGAAGAACATGTAAAAAATAGATGTAGAAACGCACTTTTGTATGAGAGGTAGGCGTGGTTTTCATCCGATTGCACCCATTCTTCAAATGATCAATTAATCGGTAAATATAAGTGTATATATCAAATTTCATCTCCATAGCTTTATAATTTCGTGAAAAACATGTAAAAAATAGATGTAGGATCGCACTTTTGTATGAGAGGTAGGCGTGGTTTTCATCCGATTACACCCATTCTTCAAATAGTCAATTAATTGGTAAAAATGAGTGTGTATATAAAATTTTATCTCCATAACTTTATAATTTCGTGAAGAACATGTGAAAAGTAGATGTAGAAACGCACTTTTGTATGACAGGTAGGAGTGGTTTTTATCCGATTGCACCCATTCTTCAAATGATCAATTAATCGGTAAATATAAGCGTATATATCAAATTTCAGCTTGATAGCATTCTATTTTCATGAGCAAAATAATAAAGACATATCCGGCAAAATATTTTTGTATGAAATGTAGGCGTGGTTCTTATCCTAATCTACCCATTCTCCAACTAGTCAATTTCTTTGGAAACATAATCTCATCTAACATATTTCAGCTCTATAGCTTTATATTTTCGTGCGCAATATGTGAGAATATACAGGCGGAAACCCCCCACCCCTGTCAAAATCCTGGCCTGTCGTCAGTGGCTGTTCCATATCAGCGAGGTTTTGGCAGTTTTCTGTTCATTTAACGGTTTCGCTGGGTATTTAATTCTTTTATTAAGGAGGTGTGAGCTTTAATTTTCGATTCCTTCGTATATCTTGATTATCCCATTCAAATGCTTATCTGCAGATTAACATATGAAGGTCAATATTTTGGAAATGGTTGGGAATTTTTCCATATTGTGCTCCAGTAAAATGTAGCCATGGTCAAAATAAAATCTTTTCCTTAACACTGCAATCTTTCAAAATAAATTTCAATTCTTTAAATATAGGAAATATTGATCTACAATGTCTTAAAAACAGGAGATTTTTTGCTTGATTGTTCAAGATGCAATCGCACAATTCGGAAATGATTGAACATTTCAACTTGTTATCTTCAGCGATTTTCAATACCAAAATGTTAGCAAAAATTCGTCTGAAGATGCCATTGACAAAGGATTGCTCCTTTATGCTCATAGAACCATCTTTTAGATGAATGGTTTGAAAATAATTGAAAATTTCAGTCAATTATGTCTTATATGATTTTTGATAGTCTTCTCGTTATGGTCCAAATTTGGCGTTTTTTCTTCAATTTGTAAAGATTATTTTGATGTCAATTTTATCACGATGATTTTTAAAACTTTAATGTATAATGTTTCTTCATATTGTCCAAAAGAATATCATTGAATTGTGTTCAATAGTTTTATGCAAACTTTTCCATCTTAATTAATTGAATATCTTTGCTTTGAGTGCTACCACAGTGATTTGTTGTCTCTTACTGATTAAGTAATAATTACTGAAAGTTCGTATTTGCACAGGTATGTTACATAGACGTGAGCTTAGTCAGGTGCACACATGTCTATCTAATTATAATCATTTGATCGCGCTATTTATTTAAATACTTCAAAACAAAAGTAAAGAACTTGAGTAAATTTTCCTTTTGTAAATAAATTTTATAT
This sequence comes from Megamerina dolium, assembly GCA_963854835.1. Classification (NCBI taxonomy): domain Eukaryota; kingdom Metazoa; phylum Arthropoda; class Insecta; order Diptera; family Megamerinidae; genus Megamerina; species Megamerina dolium. The sequence goes on from OY978527.1 coordinate 66,455,325, forward strand.
AGAAGTTGTCTAAAATGAAAAAAACAAAAAAATAATAAAATCAGCCAAAGTAGTAAAAAGACAAAAACGCTAAAAGAAAACCATATGCATACAAGTATGAGCATACAAAGGTATTAAAAAGTGTCATAGGAATATTTCCAAAAATTCTAATTATGTACTACGAAAGGATGTGCGAAACAACGAAAGCAGTCGATAATAATGATACAGAGGGAGAAAGGGAGAATGGATACAAATGAAGACTACAATGATAATGATAATGATGATGATGCTCATGATGGTGATGAAAACAGCACCAATATTGTGTGTAAGTACTAAAAGGAAAGACACTTAAGCAAATGAATGAGAGAATAAGTGAATAAAAGGTATGTAGTGTGATGCAATAAACCGACAAAAAAGTAAACCAAGAAGAAGAAGAAGAAGAAGCAGAAATAATGATGAATAAAGATGAAAAAGAAAAAGCAGCCTTCGAATAGAAATGATAACAAATTATTTGCACAATAGAGAAGGGGTTGATAAAAGACTCTGTAAATAGTAATACACACACAAGGTTAAATATATTTTCCTACAAGCTTACTGTAGCAAATATGGTAGTACAAAACGATGAAAGAGCTTGGTTGGCTCATTTGTACAGACCATATACATATATATACAGATTACACACATACATAGTACACGTCGTATGTAAATATACTCGTTTGTATATACAATATGCGAGTAAGTACCTTGACTACTGACTACTTTACTAGCTGTTTAAGACTAATGAGATGAGGGCGAAATTTCATTAGATTTTAACCCCTTTTTACTTGTGGGATTTTCTCATCAAAAACAAAATGCAAAGGAAAAAAAACTTTTTCACTTCAACTTTCTACTTGTTTTGTGTGTGTGTGTGTGTGTACAGTAGCGACAGCAGCTGTTCTCTATTGGGTGACAGCAGTAGTAATGCTGTTGTGGTACATACTGGTGTGATACGCGGTGTTGTAACCTCGTTAAGCTTAATTAATAGCAGCAGCAACAACAACAACAACAACAACAACAGATTCAACAATGGCAAAGTGATAAAGACCTAAGAGAATACTGAAGAAAAGTAAGGAGAAAAGTAAGACAAAGTAGAAGAAGCATTCAGAGACCTTGATGAAGAAAAAGTGACAGCTTAGCAATGAGGAAGCAGGTACATATTTTTGAATATGTCTGTTTATGCATTTACCTAGATAAAGGGTGTTTTTTTTTTTATTAACAGTGTTTTAAATACATTCCAATAAAGAGTACATTAAATGAGGCAACTTTACTGGAGTGATTCGGCACGAGGCTTCTGCAGGTTTTAATATATCAAAGCCTGCATCAAGTTCATGGAACATTTTGAGCAAATATCTTCTTCTAAATTCTTAAAATATTTAAGTAGTGCAAGCATTGAAGCCGAGTGAGACCGTTAATGTCTTTTACGTGTAGGGTTTGGGCAACAACACGAATTAATCGATTCAAAATTGAGTACCGCATGTGGGATTTGTGTCTTTTTTACACTTTGTATATAATTTTTCTTCAAAACCTTAATCTAACATGGTCCAAATCGTCCAAAAATTTTTCAGTTAAATCCATAGATTGTGATTTTCGTTGTACATTTGCAAAATTTGCGGAGTTTTAGTTTGAATCGCTCGACAAAGAAACAAGAAATCTAGAATGGAAGAGACTGTTTGATGGACTCTACTAGCGAGAAGAGTTATCAGAACATATTTAGGTGTACTTACACGTTTGGGTGAATGGTTTGATATTCAAATATTCATTGATCGCGAGGTCTGTATTCGAGATCGAGTTCTGTTTCCCCTTGCCTGCTTGATTCCAATGCCGTTGACTTCCTGTAGTAGTTCCTCCGCCTTTAGGGGCGATTTCTAACCCCCGGGACAATAGAGTGCCCTATCCAGTTTTTCGAGGATTTTCACTGAAATATTTTGTTCAATATTGAGGATAATTTTTTTCTTGTGTTAACTAAGAAAGTTGTTATATTTTCAGTGAAAAGAATCTGCAGGGGAGGTTCTTCAGATGTGATTATCCCTGAAAACATTTTTTTTTTTGTGAATTCTATGAATTGAAGGGGATCGTAAAGCAGAGCTTCAAGAAGGAAACAACAATTGCGTGAAACAAATAGGTTAATGGACCACCTAAATTGTGTGATTTCGATGTGTGTTCGGTGATATACAAGGTGCGACAATTATGTATTAAGACTGCCTCTAGAAAACACAATTAAAACACGATATCTGCTAATTTTTCGGTATTGCCTACCGTGCCCTAATCGAAGCCCGTTGTATAGTCTGAATGTCATCAAAAAAGCATCCTTTCAATTTCAATTTCAGTTTTGGGAACAAAAAGAAGTCGCACGGTGCCAAATCAGGTGAATACGGCAGGTGATTCAACACACAGAGCTGATTCCGAGCCAAAAATTGACGAACAATGAGTGCTGTGTGACTCGGTGCATTATCGTGCAACAGAGACCAAGTTTTTGGATCGCGGTATTCTGGTCGAACACGACGGATTCTGGACATCAAATGCTTCAAAACTTCGAGGTAACATGCGGAAGTTACTGTTTGACCAGTTGGAACAAATTCTTTGTGGATAATTCCTTTGCTATCGAAGAATATGATGAGCATTGTTTTGATTTTTGATGGAACTTTTCTTGTTTTTTTGGCTTGTGGTGGGTTTTTTGATTTCCATTCCGGACTTTGACGCTTGGTTTCTGGATCGTATTGGAAACACCATGTTTCATCACCCGTAACAATTGTGTTCATGAAGTTTAGATCATTTTCTGCAGCTGCAACCATGTCTCTAGAATGACTGACTCTCATTAATTTTTGGTTCTCAGTCAATGTGTGTGGAATAAATGTCGCACCTTGTATACCTATACTGATATTAGCTTCCAATGGATCGCCAGATTATATGTCAGCAATCATGATCCAAATAAAACATGGCATTAAATCGTCTTCAAAATAAAATTGAAATTCATTTCAAAAAAACACCCTATATAAAATGAATAGTAACAATAAGACAACTACTAGTCTTTTTTGCTTAGATTATTAGCGCACAAATGATGCTTAACCAAGCATTCAAAGTGTATCAACCAACCAGTGATGGGGAGGATGAAAATGGGAACAATGCTATCAGCGGCAGCAGCAAATGAGCAACTAAATACAACAGTACTTATTTAATACAGCAACAGCTGACAATGACATTTGATAGATTGCGTTCAACTAAATAAGTGTATGTTTATGTATTTGTCTTTGAACGATAAATTGATGTTTTGTTCCAGAAAAGTTATACATAATAATTGTCTTCCATCATCATTATCATCATCATCATTATCACTTATGCTTTCACATCATATGATTAAAATTCAAATTAAATTATGGCATCAGGAAATCAATCAATTGTTTGTTTTTTTGTTTTGTTTTTGAAATTAAATTAAATATACAAACAAATACGAGCCATTTCTATTGTAAATAATAAGTAAATGTATATGTATGTATATACAAAACCAATGGAAGAGCAAACAATCAAGATTCCAATTGAAGCAATATCATCCACCAGTAGTAGGAATTTTATTATTTTACTTATGCTGTCTGTTTCTTAAAAAAAAAAAAAAATTGTATGAGTGTGAGAATTGTGTAAGTATGCGTGTTTATTTGCATATGTTAAATTCTTTACATTTACAATACACTCATACACACTCATAAAAAGCACAAGTGTACTTAGTACGCTTAATGTCAATGACAATCTAACAAATATTTGCATAAAGGACGTAATGCTTGCATAGTATAATACTTATTTGTACATGTGTGTGCATTCGCAATTAAAATTTGCTTTTGTACGCATATAAATACACCATACATACATATGTACCATACAAGTATCCAATTTCAAAATTACTTATGCGAAGAATTTGATTTTGGGTAATATCGAAGGAATTTAATTGAAGTCACGATTTGATGTGGCACACCATGCATGTTAGATCAAAAAATACAAATTGTTAAAAACACACACACACAAAGGCATACATACTGTGTATACTTGCACATACGAATACACGTACGCGACGTATACTAGAATTTAAGTCTGATGAATGAGACTAAGTTTTTGCCATAGATAAATTCTCATTGAGTTTTACTCCGCTTAATTTTCTTTAAAGGGCCTCCCTTACATGAAAACATCTAAAAATCGACAAACAACTTTTTAGCTGCCCAGGAATCGCCCTTATTGCGGTGAAATATAGGCACTATCCCCATTAATTTTTTATCCTTAATATTTCTTTCATAAATACTTTCATCTAATTGCTTTCCCTTAGGTGGGCTCCCGTACAAAATTAACGAAAAAGGATAAAATCGAAACATAATCTCAGAGCTGCCCAGAAATCGCCATTATTGCGGTAAAATATAGGCTTTACCCCCATTAATTTTTTGTCCTCAATATTTCTATTACTTTGTGTCTACAAACAAAGCGTCCCGGCGTCTTGGACAACACGCCACTCTTGACAATTACACTTTCGAGGTAGTGAAGGACTTCGTCTATCTTGGAACCAGCATCAACAACGAGTAATGACGTCAACCTGGATATTATGCGTAGGATAACTCTTGCTAACAGTTGTTACTTTGGGCTGAGTAAGCAATATGAGTAGTCGAGCCCTCTCTGGAAGATCGAAAATCGCACTCTACAAGTCCCACATTAGTACTGTCCTAACATATGGTGCTGAAGCCTGGACAATTTCCACCACGGATGAGAGGATGCTTAGAGTTTTCGAGAGAAAATTTGTGCGCAGAATCTTCGGACTTATTTGCATTGATGGCGTGTACCGAATGAGGTACAACGTTGAGCTGTATGAGTTGTACGCTGGCATTGATATAGTCAAGCGAATCAAAATCCAGCGACTGCGTTGGCTAAGTCATGTCGAGCGAATGGAAGAAGACGCTCCAGCGAAGAGGGTATTTAATTCGGCACCCACTGGAGGACGCAGAAGAAGAGGAAGACCAAACCTCCGTTGGAAGGACCAAGTGTTGGGTAACCTGGCGGCGCTTGGTCTCATAAGAAGAAGAAGAATATTTCCATTATACGTAATTCCCTATCTTTATCCCTTAGGCGAGCTTTCTTACAAAACAAAATTTTTTAATTAGCGTAACTCAGTCAATATTATACTTCCATTATACTTTTCTATGTGTGATATAAAAAGTGTTACCATGATGGGTGCCTGTCACCAGCCAAGGTCTATTTTGATAGACATCGGTCTCGATTTTAAATACCCTAGGGATCAACTCAATTTGAGCTCAATGTGTAAATCATATGTGCCATATTATGTCAACTTGGAGCAGCTTCGTCAAAATGTTTGCCCTGTGAAAAGTCATTTCTGCCTTAAACCTGCGACAAAGAACTGTATTGCAGCCTTCAGTAATGTGCTTGTCGCAAGATTATTGCCACATACATTACATTTTGCATAACGTTAAGAAATAAGTTAAATCCTAGTTTTTGGTGACTATTTGACATCCATGTTACGTGAGATAATTGACACCCGAATCATCCTTATATGCGTTGTGTGGGCAAATCGTATGATTTTGTTAAAACCACATACTGTTAATGTTTATGGCTTTCAATTCAAACCATAAAAAGTTCAAGATTAAATAACGTTTACAATATTTTATCTTACCCGTACTTTACTAGGAAAGCGAAAGAAATTTTCATTGATTCTCATATTCAATTTTAAACAGTTTTTCAGCATTTTCAATGTGCAGAAGTGTCTTATGACTTCGTTTAATAATACATAAATCGTTTGGTTTTTGTTGTTGTTTGTTCATTTTGTTTTTTTTTAGTTTTTTTCATTGACTAAAATTGATTTTCATAAGATGAGACCATATTTTATGATGTCATACCCCCAAACTTATCGTTTTGGGTTCAAATAAATTTCAAATAAATCGATGAAAATCTTTAAAACAAACCAAAGAAACATACCATAGCAGTATGCCAACAGTATTGAAATAGTCAAATAAATTTGTTATTTTATTAGCTTCATGAAAATTGTATGCACACACAAACACATACCCCAGTAATACGAACGAACACATATTGTGGAGGTATGTATAAAATTGGTTTTGGTATTATTAAGCTTATCTATCGTCATTGCAATAAATTCTATACTTCAATGAATTTGTGACCTTTCTTTCTACTTACTACTTATCCTATTACGACATAAGGTAGTTAAATACTAGCATGCATACAATACTCGCACTTCCTTAACTGCCAAACAGCCTAGTTGGTCGATCTGTTGACTTGGCTAATGTTTGGCCACTTTCATTTTGTAATTGTGTGTGTGTGTGTGTGTGTGTGTGTGTGTGTATGTATGCATGGTGTGTCCATTGGCATTCTTGCTTTATTCTATTAAAGATTATGTGACATTTATTGTTCACGCTTTAATGCGATGAACGTAAATACGTTTAAATGAGCAACGTTGATGATGCAGTATGTATGTACTATAAACATTTTTTGGTTTGGTAATTTTTCTTGTTTACTTTAAAAAATTCTCCTGCCTTTAGTTTTTCACTTTGATCTTTTAAATGATTTTTAAATGCTGTGCCTTCTGTCAAGCTTCTATTTCTAGCGTGGTTGCTAGATTATTATTTTCAATTTCTTGTAAAAAAAAAAAAAAAAATTATAATAATAACATATAAATTGTCTATGTATATCACGCTAGTTAGAACTGTCAACATTTTGTGGAATACGATTTTCCACTATGTGCTGAAAGTTGTTCTGAAAGCTCTTTGTAAAGAAAAATACAAGAATAATATCAGATTGTCAGGCGCTCGGTGCGCTTGGTGTGCGATTTGTCTGAGCTTGAAGCACAATTTGTTAATATCGTATTCAAAAACTTCTAGAAAAGAACTGACAGCACATGACACCCCAAAAAATTGCACGTAATTTTTCTGATCGGTCTAATATACACCAACGACATCTTAGCATCATCTTTGTTGTTGTTATTATTATTATTATTATTATTATTATTATTATTATTACTGCCACCGTTGTCAATGCTGATGTTGTTAGTGCTTCTGCTGCTGCTGCTGCTGCCAGTGCTTCTACGCACCAGCGTTGTTGCTGTTAATTTTAACGCCTTGGGGGCATTGTTTGCTATTATTACTGTTATTGTTGTTTTCGCTGCTAAGCATTTGTTAACTCTTGTTGTTGTTGTTGTTGTTATTATTGTTGTTTTCCTACAAATACGAGCATACTTCATCACCAACCCGCTTTGCGGCTCCACTTACTTTCCACTTTCATCTTTCATTTTATTCGCTCTATCCCATAGCGTTCGCGTTTATTTATCTTTATGTCGTTCTTGTTTGTACGCACGCACGAACGCAGTTCTCAAGTTTCCGTTTTAATAAACAGCGTTTCCTGTGCTTTTCACTTTTTCCATCTTTTTTTTTTTTTTTTTTTTGTATGCCTTAGTTCCGGCAGCAATATGGCTTGTTTCATTTAATGTTGTTGGCTTATTTTAACTCGAAAATGCCTGAGGCTGCATTTTGTGCAGCAAACAAATACATCATCTTCGAGTTTGTAGGTAGTCGCAAGTTAATAATATATTTTTTATGACTACTGAAGATGGTGGGTGGCTTGTTAACGTTAACTGTCTTTCATTCATTCATTTATTGTCATTCGTTAAGTACACTTACAATGAATTTGTGCTTCGTTTCAACACAAAAAGTTACTTTACTTTAAAATTGATATTGTTTTGTTTTTCAATTCTGAAAATTCTTTAATTTGATTCTTTTAATTCTTTGACAACTGACAACTAGGTTGAGGCAGGTAAACTTGCTACATTCCGGAAAATCTGAAATCTTAAACCTAGGAATTTCTATAGTTTACTCTGCGTAGTATGAGCTCGTTGAGAAAGTTCCAAAGGAAACTACAAATTCTTTAATAAATAACAATTTTTATTTGAGCTCGAGCTCTCGTCAACGAGCTTCTTCAGAACCATTTGAAAGAATTACAAGTTTAGGTCTAACAACTCGATCTTCGAAAAAATATGTAGATTTTGTCTTTCTAAAAAAATGCTATTGTAGAATTCCTAACGAAAGCCTGATTCAGAGAATATAATCACAGTCATAGATGATCTATATCCAAATATATTACCTAAAAAGTTATTGGCAAGTACACATTTAGAACTTGAGGTTTAGTTGTGAATTCCGTCATTAAGAAATATATGATTTCATCACTAGAGACTTCAATAATAAATGGTGGCTAATATCATGTGCACAAGCTTAAATTAGCTGTTTGTCGGTAAAAAAACACTTTTTTTTTTTTTTCATAGAAAGCCAAAAATTAATTTATTCAAAGTATTTGCCCTCACTAGCTGTACATTTTTCCCATTTCTCGGGCAATTTGTGTATACCATGCCAAAAAAATTCCTCGAGGCAAACCACTCGTCAAGCCATTTTCCGAAGTCTTCATACGAATCGAAGTGCTGTTCGGCGAGTGCGTGACCCATCGACGAAAACAGGTGATAGTCCGAAGGGGCCAGGTCTGGTGAATATGCGGGATGAGGTAGCACCTCCCAATTGAGTGTGTCCAAGTAGTTTTGGACCAGTTTTGACCTGTGCAATGGGGTGTTGTCGTCGAGAAAAATCAGCTTCTCATGTCTTTGTTCATAACCAGACCTTTTTTCACGCAAAGCACGACGCAATTTCACTAGTTGTTATTGTTGTGGTAGAGGTGACCATTGACAGTTTCACCAGGTTTTAACAGCTCGTAGTAGATGACACCCTGCTGATCCCACCAAACGCACAGTAGAGAAGAAGTTGCTGGTTGGCCGGAATCGATCCACGATTTTTTTCGTTTAGGCTTCTCAAAGTATTTCCACTTTTCATCGCAAGTCACCACAAGATGCAGGAACGACTTTCTTTTTTTGTCTAGCAAGCAAGATTTCGCATGTGTTTAGGCGTCGCTCCATCTGGTTATCGTTCAATTCATGAGGTACCCATTGTCCAAGTTTTTGAACCTTCCACATGGCTCGTAAACGTATGAAAATAGCTTGTTGAGTAACACCTAACTATTCGGCGTCACCAAAAGAGCCTGCAAATCATGGTCCTCAACTTTTCTGGGTCTATTTTCACGTTTCTTGTCACTCAAGTCAAAATGGCCTTCTTTGAACCAACGAAACCAGTCTCTGCAAGTGGTTTCCGATAGCGCACTGTCTCCACAAGCATTCGATGCGACTCAGCAGCAAATTGAAGCAAAAAGGTAGAGCTTCCCGCATATGCTCTTTTTCAGGCACAAAACTAGACATGATTATACGAGGAAAAATGTATGTTGTTGTATGAAATCACTAATTGTGATGTTTACTAATTGATGTAAACAGGTGTCGAACTCATAAAAAGAAAGATTGCACAGTCGATAATAGCTCAATATGCTCAATAACGACATCAACGAGCAAAGCTTGTACACCTGGTACACTTATTATTGGATTCCCTTTTATTGTGAAGTAAATATTTTACTAGTTGGCTAATTTAGAGAAATCTTTATAATATATTTCTATGCTTTAAAATTTGATAATAATATGAAATCATTATAATATTTATTTGGCTTTCTATGTAAATAGTTGCAGTGCCAAGTACATACACCTATACAGCAGGAGCCTTTATTCTGGGAGTACTCATATGAACAAAATTTATTATAAATGTATGCGCTTCTGTGACTATGTGTAGCAACAGTGATTTTCATTATATTAAGTTGAATTATCTAGTTACTGGCAACTACTCCTATATACTACGCATACACATATACTACCTGATACATACATACATAAATAGTTATCCTTTCATGTTCTACATTTAATGTGTATTCAAAGGATTCTATAGGATTTTGATTATTAATGCGACATAATCTGCAGCCATTTTGTTTATATTAGTATACGCCTGTACATATAAACTCATACATACATATATGTATGCGTATACTGGTTAGATTTTGACTATTATTGTTGTTGACAATGAATGGAGCTTCATTGGTCAAGTTATTGCTTATGTTTTGTTTGCCCACACACACACACACACACACCAATACAAAAGCATATAATTTTGGGTACTATAATACAATATATATGATATATAGAAAAACACACTATAGTCGTATTTGAAAGCCTAAAGCTTTTGTGTAAATACATTTTCTATATCGTATACATTTAAGTGTATATATTTGCATGAGATTGTCTTTTCATATTAATTATTTGTATGATATGTAATTGTATAATATTTGTATGCGTGTGCGTGTGTGTATGAGAATTTTGGAATTATGTATTTTCATCACCAATAACAACAACAATAACAGCAAGAAGGATTAAAAAAAAAAAAAATAAAGGATTATATAATAAAGGACATTAATTAATTTCAGCTTAAAGGATACACAGATCATGTACACAGAACAGAGATTTGAAGAGCCCACACACAGATGCATGAGCATATGGGGATGTGTGTACCTTTATCTAAAATCGACTTGGGCAATATTTTTGTTTAGGCAAATGAGATAAATTTTAATTAAAATCTATTTTGTTAAATTAAATACCCAACGTATGGTTATGTAGCAATAGAAATTATTTATATTCATTCATAAGCATTCAAATATGGATTTTTCTATGCCTTGAACTGTTTTAAAAGATAGCTGGTCTCATTAAATAGAATTTCATAATAATTTACTTCTTATTGATTCCCCTCTTTGCATGATCTTTGCATGATTCATATTAGGTAAATACACGTCTCCTATCAATTGTGCCCCCTCTTTAACCTTTTGATACTTTCCGTAGCGTTTTATAGCCACATTGTCGTCCTTAGTCACTGCTATTGCTATTTAACTATTGCATATACTATTGCGACTGATGTTGGATGTTGGTTTTCTGGTTGACTTAAAGTACTACTAGTATTATAAAGGGTTATCCATTTCGCGGTTTCAAAAGTATAGGGCTAGAATTCGACATCTGTCAAACTGAGTTGTTAAAACAATTTCTTTCTTTTTCAGTTCAAAGTCTGACATTTGCGAAAATGGATCGCTTAACTATCGCACAACGCATTAAAATTGTAAAAACCTACTACAAAAATGGTGATTCTGCCACAGCCACATATCGTGCTTTAAGAGGAGATTATGGTTTACATAATCGTCCAACTACGCAAGCAATTGGCAAAATTGTGAAGAAATATGAAGAGACTGGATCGGTTACAGATATTGTAAGGCCTGTGCATCATCGTTTCGCTCGTACCACCGAAAATATCGCTGCTGTAAGTGAAAGTGTTGCCGAAGACCCGAATGTGTCGATTCCTCGTCGTTCTCAGGAATTAGGTCTGTCTTACGGCACATTATGGCGTATTTTGCATTTGGATCTACACCTACATCCATATAAGATCCAGCTCACATAACAACTGAAGCCAGCTGACCATTCACAACGTCGTAGATACGTCGAATGGGTGCTTGAACAACAGGCGGTGGACGGCGATTTTTCGAACAAAATTTTCTTCAGCGACGAAGCACATTTCTCACTCGGTGGGTATGTTAACAAACAAAATTGTCGTATTTGGGGTTCTGAGAATCCTCAAGTAATTGAAGAGAGGCCACTACATCCACAAAAAGTCACTGCTTGGTGCGCTCATTGGCCCGGATGTGTGATTGGACCTTACTTCTTCGAAAACGACGATGGAACGACTGTCATCGTCAATTCGGAGCGTTATGGTCATATGATAACCGGATAACCGATAACCGGATAACCGATAACCGGATAACCGATAACCGGATAACCGATAACCGGATAACCGATAACCGGATAACCGATAACAAGACGGTGCCACATGCCACACAACTCGAGCGAATATGGCTTTATTGCAAGAGAAATTTTCTGGCCGCGTAATTTCTCGTCGTGGCGATATCAAGTGGCCACCAAGATCATGCGATTTGACACCGCTTGACTTTTTTTTGTGGGGCTACGCGAAAGACCGTATTTATGCAGATAAACCTTTAACTCTTGAGCACCTAAAAGCCAACATTCGTCACGTTATGGCTGAGATACCGCCCAATATGTGTCAAAAAGTGGTCGAAAATTACCTCAAAAGAATCGATGCTTGCAACAATTCGCGTGGTGGTCATTTAAATGATGTAGTATTTCACACATAATGTCAACGTTCAAACTTTATAAAAAAAAAGAAATATCATCATAAAAAATATTTTATATGTGTTTTATTAACATTCACTTTTGAAACCGCAAAATGGATAACCCTTTATATGCGATAGCTAACAGTTAGGATGTGAGCAAGCAACGATATACTCTAACAACTTTAGTCATAAATATGTAGCTACTTGTATCGCAGATAGCTGTGTTTTTATGTATGCTATGTTCTTTGGGAATTATTTATGTATATATCATACATATTTTCATGCTCCTTCTTTTTGTTTTTTATTTCTCATTTTGCTCATTTTATCTTTATGAATTATTTGTCCCCATCTATTATAGCTTTTGCTTTTTGCTCTCGTACTTTACTACTAATACATGCACAAGAAATGAGTTGATTCAGTTCAGACCTACATACATGAACACACACGAGTAGACACATCACCCACCAGTGTGGCATGATTTAATAATCATAAATATTTCGGAACCCTTTATTTGTTTTGTTTTTCTTTGTTGTTCTTGTTTTTTTTTTTGTGTTTTACTACTTTTTATGTTTCCTTTGTTTAACTGGTTCGCGAGACTGTCAACATCCGCATTGTTATTTAAAGAAAAAAAAAAAAAAATTACAAAAACGAAAAGAAGGCCCTAAGGGCACAACTCCCATATAACTATATATATTATTCTGAATATAGAAATCAATGAGAAAACATTTAAAGTAACAATGTGACTTTTAAATATTTTATTATTTTGTATTTTTTTTTTTAATATCGCAAATCTTCAATTGGAAATTGCGATATTGAAATTAATTTTTTTTTTTTGCTTTGCAGAAAATGTTTTTAAATAGTAACAGATTGTTTTCAGGAGGCTTAATAGCTGGTTGGTTTGTACAAATGAATTTAGTTGGAAATAGCATACTTTCTTCTTTAAAACTCAAATAATAATAATGATTATGTGTAATAAGAAAATGAAGGTATACCAAAAACAACAACAACAACAACAACAACAACAATAATCATGTATATATTTTTTTGACCCATAACTATCGTCACAGTTACAGAGTGTGTTATCGTAGACACTAAAAAACTTCCTCCTGCATCAAGGACCTTTAAATTTACCCTGGAACCACGGTAGTATTACTTCGGGGTAGGACCCTAGTGAGTCTTTATTAGACATCACTCGTTTTGACCTGCGTTCAGGTCCCGCTACTTTCTTCTGAGTACGCATTCCGTATACCGCGAAATAGCGTTCCACTTTTCTACGCTGTGTAACAGCTTTTCGAACAGGTTTTCAACTGCCCATAGCCCGATTTGCTGCTCAAGTATGTTCCTTTTATTATTCCATATTTTGCAACTGAAGAAGGTATGCTCTACGTCTTCCCCATTCTATGTAAATATTTACAGAAATAGCCGGGGCCAGATAACAACTGAGTTAATTAATAATTAACCTCTCCGTGTCTTCGCCCAATCCATTCACATAGGCTTGGTAGCATTTTTATGGTCCATCTGCCATACTTGTCGTTCTCCCATTTCTCTTGCCAGATATTGATTGTCTGCTCTCTTATTTGCTTTTCTGTTGAAAAGTAATACTTATTAAATCTGGAGGCTTTACACAATAATAATAATATTAATAATAATAACAATAATAATAATAATAATTTTTATAATAATTTTAATCATAGATATAATTATAAAAAAGTATTTAGTTAGTCCTCCTTAAATTATTAGTAAATTAAATGCTTTATAGAAAACTCATCTCATTACAAGGCCACTTGCTGCTGATGTTGCGTCTCTGCTCAAACCAATGTCATGTTTAACGTACCACTTTGTTTGCCAACAAATATATGCTTGCGTCTTAAACTTATATAAGAAATGAAGAATACATAGACATGTCAGAAATATGGTACTGTGTAACAAGTGTGGAGAAAAATGATTAAAAAGTCTTTTTGCGAAATTCAAAAGTTTAGGCATGCAGTCTCCTATGCTTTAATTAAGTTAAAAATATATATATGTGTGCTATTTATAGGCCTCGAAAGGCCCTTTGCCTGAACTTCTCTTCCAGAACTATTGTGTGTGTTTAACTTTGGGCAGTATTAGAAGGGACTTAACCATATTAGCCCGCCCTGAACGGCATAACCCTTTTGACATCACTTTTTGACACTTTTTGAGCTTTATCATAGAGCTCTTTTAAACGATTTTTTATTGCAAATTGTAAGATCTTATCGGTATTAAAGTTGTGTGGGGTTTAAATCCACGACCTACAGATCAGAAGGAAATTCGTTTAAATTCAATTTTATAGTCCTTTTGAAACGTTATATTTTTCATCTTACCCATACACTAAACGCAAAAATGCCAAATGGAAGTAACAGACAAGATAATACTCAAAAACATGTCAGAATATAGCAAACTTCCGATCGATTTTTAAAACCAAAAATTTCATATTAATACCGACATGTGATCTACGACCTTAAGCACTCACTTGATATGCGTTTATACCGCGCAAATAGTTCTAGTGTATCGAAAGGGGATTACATATTGTGTTTAGTGAACAAATCACTTTATTGTTCTTCTTTTTAAAGTCCTATTTACTTGGGAATGTAACTAACGATGCATCTGTAACAGCTAAAGCCATCAGATATGCCGGATGACTCATACAATAGGCAACGATTTTCTCTTATTCTGATCAGCCTTTTTTTTTTCATACTTTAAAGCAATGCCGGCCACATGAATACAAAAGTATTTGCATAAATGTGTATACGTGCTTCTACAGCGGCTTTATAAAAACTGTGCACTGTGAAATGGTGAGCAAGCACATTGCAGCATATTGTCGTTTAATTTTCTGTTCACTGTTTTTTTTTTTTTTCATACATGCGCAACAGTCTTGCTTCGTCAAAAGTTAAACAGGAACTGAGATGCGAAAGTATAACATCGTGCCTATACATCGTTATCGTTGTGTGAGAACACGAAGGCAAACTACACAGTGTGCAACTCTTGACCGGCTAGGTTTTAAAGAAAGGGGCATTGAACGATCTCTGATAAATGTGATAGATGTGTCAACAATGCGCAGATCAATTCAAGCATTTTCGGTGTCGAAATTGTACAAATGAACCACCAGTTCATTGCCTTGTTGGAGGAGTATTTTTGCTTGACCAAATCTGGTCGTTTCATATATTCATTTCATTTATGATTATTCATTGAAAACGTCATATCCTTCACGCTGTGAGAGAAATGGGGGTTCTATATTAATGTGGCTAAAATGTTTTTTTTTTTTTTTAATAAAATGGATTGGTAAAGCATTTCATTGATGTTCTTAAATTTTTGTCCAAACACTCTATCGATTTGTTACACTGTGCATCGTTTCGCATTGCCTCATAAGAAACCACTTACTCATTTGCTCACGGAGAAAGAAAGAACATATAATGAAATGAATATGAGCACGAAACGAACATTGAAATGAACGAAATAAGAAAACCAAAAAAAACAACAACAACTACAGCATCAACAACAACAATCAACACAACACAAAGTGAAATGAAATGAAATGAAACTTTTTTAATTATGCGACCAAGTAACAACAATAATAACAGTAGCAAAATAAATGAGCCAATACATGTACACACATATAAGCACACACATAGCCTATATATATATATAAGAATTGTGTGGGGTAAAAATTGAATTTGGGATTTACTCTATATATATATGGGTACGTGTGTGTGAGGGTGAAAAAGAGAGGGAGTGAGAGAGAGATGTAGTAATAATATCACTAAGCCAGCATCTTTAGTCACAATGAGATCAGCATGAGTTGTCGCTCGTGTAACTCTAGTACCCATTTTGCTCTTACCATCCCATCGGCCTGTGAAGAAATTGCAAATAAATCTGTCGCCAATTTTAAGCTCAGAAATTAAAGTGTAAACAAGCGATATGGTGCAGACATAACAAAACACACTCACGTAATGATATGTACATACATTTGAATAGATATTAACACTAAAAGGCGGCAAAGAACTTTTGCTAATAATGCTTAAAATCCATTAAAATTCCAATGCATGGAAAAGGCAAAAATCTAGACTAAGGAGAGTAAATGGTAATGGCCATATGATACTCGCACATCCATACATTCACATACACGTTCATATAAAGTTGCTCATTACAATGTGATGGGGAAAAAAACTAGATGGAAATTATCACCACTTTGTCAAGAAGTAAGAAGACGAGCATTTTAGTACTCACATATGGAGTACTTAGTACGAAAAACAATAACGAAAACAATTAAAATAACAATGACAGTGACAATAAAAACAATTATTTGCATTTAAGAAACTTTTGAATTGTTCATGGTTGGTTAAGAAAATTGTCAGCAAATGCTTTAGGTTTTCTTCTCTCTCTTGTGCGTTTAAAATGTGCATGGGTTTTGAAGGAATCGGCCACAGGAAAAAAGCAGGATGTCTGATGGAACCGGGTAGTTTTGAATTCGGTCTCACCCTAACGATTATTTCTAATCTACAAAAACTACCTAGAAAATGATAATTTTTAATGTTAGCAAGAAACTTGAGAGTGATGGCGGAAACCAGACTCAGAAGCTGAATTATTTCGTGACTCACGAATAAATTTTTAATTCAAAAATAGTAATCTATATATAATATATATAATAATCTAACAAATTATATACCAGGTGTACAAGCTTAAATCCGCTGTTTGCTCGTAGATGGACTTAGTGAGCATATTCAGCTATTATCGACTGTGCATCCTTTTTTTTATGAGTTCGACACCTATTTACATCAGTTAGTAAACATCATTAGTGATTTCGTACAACAACATACATTTTTCCTTGTATAATCATGTCTAGTTTCGTGCCAGAAAAGGAGCATATGCGGGAAGCTCTACTTTTTTGCTTCAATTTGCTGCTGAGTCGCATCGAATGCTTGTGGAGGCCTATACTGACAGTGCGCTGGTTTCGCCGGTTCAAAGAAGGCCATTTTGACTTGAGTGACAAGAAGCGTGCAAATAGACTCAGAAAAGTTGAGGACCATGATTTGCAGGATCTTTTGGATGAGGACGACACCCAATCGCAAAAAATGCTTGTTGAACAGTTAGGTATTACTCAACAAGCCATTTCCATACGTTTACGAGCCATGGGTTTTTTTTTTTTTACCGAAAAACAGCGGATTTAAGCTTGTACACCTGGTACTTAATTCTGTTCTAAAAGAAAATTATTAGCAAATCATGAAATAAGTTCATTATTTTGTGATTTACGAAAAAAAATCGATGCCACTCAATGATTATGATCATGTAATTTTGTGATTTGTAATTTATATGACCATAATTTCTTAAGCTTCGCAACAATTCTCACAAGTCTCTACTTTGAAGTTGAATAAATAATTTTTTCATCAAATAAAAACAGTTTCGTCATAAGCAAAACTTTACGAACCCAAAATAGATGTTTTTGATATCTACCAGCATTCAATATTAAGAGTTATCCTATTCACACATTTATCCATCTGATGCATAGTAAATATTTTTAGTTAAATTCAACTTCCTTCGATCATCATAATCATCAACGAGCACGACGAAACTCATACTACCGTTTGAGCACTCAATTGCAGTACTCTTTTTTTTAAACTCAACTCAAATTACAAATGCCAAAAATGGGTGTTGTTGCTTCGTTGTGCCTTGATGTCTGCCATTGCAGTTGACAGTATTGGCAATAAACCATGCACGCAAACATAAGCTCACACTCAAATGTTGTGTTAATGAAATATGCACTAAGGTTGCTACTGTTGCTGGTGTTGACTCCTGACTGTTGGTACTGTTGATGGTTATGTTGGTGTTTGTCCTTTGACAAGGTGGATGTTGAAGAAGTGTCTCAAAAATATGATATACCTTAAAATCGCTTTGTCACTTATATCGTACATATGTACATGCTCGTATGATATGACTGAAGTGAAAGAATTTCATAATTTTTGCAACCCCATTTTCGACTTATGCTACGATATATGAATATAATATGTACTTGTTGTTGTTGATTGTTAGTGCTATGATTATGGTTTAATAAGGTGATGCAACGACAAAGGCTTTTGAATTTGTTACTTTATAGTGTAGTTGTTGATGTGCACGACATATCAGTTGTTAGGGTTACCTTTTCCTATGTTTCTCCGTTAAACACTTTTTGATTACTAGCTTTACATTGACTCTATAACGAACATGTTAGCCCCCCACACACACACACTCAGTTAGTTGTTGCCACTTTGTCACAATTTTTAACCACCATTCTCTCTCTGCCCCCCTCTCTCTCTCTCCGCATCGTTGTTGGTGGCCACCCTAGTACTCATTTTGACATTTTGACATCATTTTCATTGTTGCTGTTTTAGATTTAATAAAGTGTTTCAATGTTCAAAATTGAAAATCAGCAAGTAATCATATTCTGTTGCCTGCAGGCGTTAATGAAGTTACACAAAGGTTTGCCATTTCAAAATGAAAAAAGAGCCAACTGTATGGTATTTAGTGAAGACTTAAGTATATACTATGAGTAGAGGAAGAATATTGCTGCGTGTTATAATGGAGTTTTAACTACTAATGTGCTCAATCAAACAAGTTGTTTGATAAAATTCCAAATAACTATTAAGGGCTTCTGTTGCAGTATTGTTGGCTGTTTGAGTGTAGGTATTAGCAGGTTTTAAAGCTTGATGGCTATATAGATGTTTGAAAAAGGTAAAGAATACATGGTTAGTTCATTGTTAAGGCCAAGTGATTGAAAATTATAGATTTTGGATAAAGAACTAAAAGCAATATGACCATTTTTGTATAGAAATTTAATCGATTACATATAATATTAGCTCCCATACACTCTCCATATAGATGAATTAACTTTCAAGTGCGCAAAGTCAGAAAACAACTATTCAATAACGTATTGTAGTAACATATATATTGATTTCATACGATTACATCCTTTAATAAAAAATAATATTTTTTACCAAATTTAAGCTCGATCACTTCATATTTACGTGCGAAAATTTTGAAAACACATATTTGAAAACATACTTTTGTATGGGAGCTAGATTTTGTTTTCATCCGATTTCATCCATTCTGAATTTTGTTAATTCTTAGTTAACCGAAAAACATACATACCGAATTTCATTTCGATACCATTAAATTAGCATGTATAAATTAAGAAAATATATATTCGAAAACATACTTTTATATGGGAGGTGATCGTGATTCTCATCTGACAGCATTCATTTTTAAAGTGGTATATGTGTTATTGAAAATAATTTATTGTGCCAAATTTCAGCTTGATAACTTTTTATTTACAAGAGAAAGTTAAAAAAGATATATTCGAAAACATACTTTTATATGGGAGGAGGTCGTGATTTTCATCTGACAACATTCATTTTTGAAGTGGCATATGTGTTGTTGAAAATAATTTACTGTGCCAAATTTCAGCTTGGTAACTTTATATTTATATGAGAAAAGTCAAAAAACATATATTCGAAAACATACTTTTATATGGGAGGAGGTCGTGATTTTCATCTGACAACATTCATTTTTGAAGTAGCATATGTGTGGTTGATAATAATTTATTGTGCCAAATTTCAGCTTGATAACTTTTTATTTATAAGAGAAAGTTAAAAAAGATATATTCGAAAACATACTTTTATATGGGAGGAGGTCGTGATTTTCATCTGACAACATTCAAATCACATACAAATTCATACGCACCTACATATGTCGTTCTAATATTCAGTAGCAGTGTAGGTGTGTTTGCGTGTTACCTTCTATTGGTGCAACGCAATTATTTTGCGAATTTATGGATTTCCGATTTTCATCATGACAACAAAGCTACCATGGTATTCATTTATGTTGCATACATACAAATTTCTTGTTGTCTACATATATGTTAGGTATATGTACTTAGAAAGCCAATGGTCCCCACGCACACACAATGTAGTAAATATGTACTTGAATGTGCGAGATTCCACCACAATGTAGAAATGTAGATATATGTAAATAGTACCAGTATGAGTACGAGCTTCCTTTGTATATGGTACACAAAATGGGAACGATAAACTGCAACCAACCAACCAACCAACAATAAATAATAGATATTATCTCACAACACTGCTTCCATACACAATTCCTCTAACTCTCTCAATTCGCAGCAAATGTAAGGCACGCGAATATAGTGCATACATGTATATCCGTTTAACGTTATCCTGTTGATATGCGTTGCGTATTTGCTTTTGTATGTATGTCGTTATGGCATATGCAGCATAGGTAAGGTAAGCATTTGTGTGTGGGTTGGCTGTTGGCTGAATCGTTTGGGTTCATTTAAAATGCAAAAATTTTCACCGAAAATTAAGACATAAAATTTTCAAAATGTAAATGAAATTTACTGATTTTCACCAATACCAATTCTCGAGTCTCACAATCATCCATTGTACCCCATTGGTATGCTTGGTGGCCATACGATACGATATAGAGAAGCTATTGTTGCAAAATCCCCTCACAGGCTTTGTATACATTTTAGAATTGCAACGGAAATGCCAAAGTGTGACTAAGATATTCACATTTCATATTCTGTACATATTTGTATCTACATATGTTAGCCACACCCACTATCCGCATGTACAAATTTTAGTGCCGGCAACTTCATGATGCTGTCGTCGCATTTGTTTTTTCAGCAGCAGCAGTGTTACTTGTAAAAGATGTTGCAGATATGAACTTGAAATATTCATAAAGCATTTATTTTTTTTTTTTTTCATGTATTTGGCAGATACCCTCGTAAAGAACATCATTATTAGCACTACTCTTTCCACCGTCGTACTAGAGAATATTGACTGTGTCGAAGTAATTATGCAAGTATGTACGATAAGCATTTGCAAACATATGAATCTTTAAGTGAGTTGATGGAGCTTCCTTTTGCATGCACATTATTTATTGCTGGAGCCAATAAATGTGTAATGTGAAAATATCCATTGGAAAATATACTTTTGTATGGGGGGTAGGTGTGGATTTCATCCGATATAACCCATTCTTGAACTTGAGCATTTGTTGATAAATATAATCACATCTACCGAGTTTCACCTCGATAACTTAATATTTTGATCCAAAAAGTGTAAAAATATACATTCGAGAACAAACTTTTGTATTGTAGGTAGGCATAGTTTTCAGCCGATTTCGCCTATTTTCGACGAAACTGAAACATTGATAAATATAGTCCCATATATTGAGTTTGAATAACGTAACTTTATATTTTCGTTCGAAAACTGTTAAAAAATGCATTAGGAAATATACTTTTATATGGGAAGTAGGAGTAGGATTTCAATTGATTACACCCGTTTATGAGCTCATTCATACATTGATAAATTAGAGAAAATTTATGGAAGAAAAACGTTTCAAATGCCCGAAGTTAGCCCTCATAATCAGGTAGTCGTTACAGCTCGGGGTGAACTTTAGCTTCGTCCACAATCCTTCACCATTTGATGCGGTTTTTGGCAGCTGTCTTCCAGTTTTCAGGTGGGTTAAAACTTGTTGAAGCCAAGTCAGCTTCGGACGCCCTCTGGCATTTGGTGTTAGAGTGTTGTATTCGGGAATGGATTTTTGGGGGGCGCCCATCTTCCATCCTTCTAATATGTCCAAACCATCGTAGCCTTTGCGATTTAACCACTTTTACGATATCTTCTCCTTTGCACAATTCCAGCAATTCGTCATTGTACCGTATTCGGTAAGAGCAATCTTTATTGCGTATTGACCCAAATATTTAACGGAGCAATTTTCTGTCAAGGTCCCCACTCAACCCAATCCTGGAAAAATACCACTACCAATACTTTTTGATGGCTTTTGCCTTAGCGTTGTTTGTTTGTTAATTTGTTGAAGCAATTTGAGAAATTTGAGGATTGATTTTGCAAGCACCCGACTCTATGTGCCTATATTTGCGATGAGTTTCTGTGAATTATGTTAAGTAGTAGTACGTTAACCGTTTCATTTGGTCTAGTCGCCTTAGAGAATATTTAAAGTATACTTTTGCCATATATAATCGTACTTTACAGGTATTTAATCGTATTCTTGATTTCTAGCCTAATTAATGATGTTTCTTCTTTAATTACAGGTAAAAGTTTTACATTAACAATTGTGATATCAACGAATCCGATACAAATTGCCAGCTACAATAAGGCAATCAAAGTCACCGTAGATGGTCCACGAGAGCCAAGATCAAAAATACGACACCAAGGTTTTCATCCATTTGCCTTTGGACCACAACGTTTCGGTCCAGATCCACTTATGGCTGGTTTACCATTTAAATTACCAGGTAAATGGGTGAGAATAATAAATACATATGCTCATATATGATATTAACAAACACACATACACATCTACATACATATACATATGTATACTTATATTCAGACTGACTGTATATTCTGTATTACGTACTTGGGATGAGTTGTGAGAATTTGTTGCCTGGCTGATTGGTTGTATCACCACAATGATATGTGCATATGTTATGCCTTCCAATTATTGCTATGGGAAAAATGAAAGAAAATCGGCTTGTCGTTTTTTAAAGTGCCTTCCAGGTATTTTTGAAGGTTTTGCTTTTGTTTCTTGTTTGTGTTGACAGCAACCAAAAAATCAAAAAAGTATCAGTATCATCATTGAGTGTATTACTATAAGTGTAATCGGCTTTTTGCCTCTTTTACCTTAGCATCATTTATCATATACTATGTACGTATTGCATATCATTATGACATTCATTCTATGTATCATCCAAAAAATGGGGAGGTTTTTCTATTCAATTTTTGTATGCCAATCAAATCATTAAATGTGTATGATGAATATGTGCTCTGTTAAGGCAATTTTTCGTTGATAATCTTTGGTTGGTGGCATAATTGCCATTTCTAATAGGGGTTTTGTGTTCGTTTTTGTTTGGATTGATTGAATGTAAATCCTTGAGGCATATTTTGAGCACTTAATGGATTAAATTACCAGAAAAATTGGTAGCTTATTTGGGGATTTATTTCTAATTGTGGAGATGAGATGAGCGGATGACCGATTTTAAGTGAACAAAACAGTCTAATGACCAAATTTTTGAAGAGATAAGAAGTGTAATTTAAAACTATATTAATTGGCGAAGCAGAATATACCCGCCCTAAATCGATTTTAGGTTTTAATTATTATATAAGTAAGTGTAAACATAAAAATAAACATATTTTTAGAGTATTTTATTATAATAATGCAGCTAAATGGAAAATAAATTATTTTCCAAAAGCAATTTCTTTTCAAATCCTGGTTTGATTTGATTCGAATGGGTCGAATTTCGTGCCTCACCTAAAAAAAAGTAATAATGAAAGTTAAAGCTAAGAGGTTTAAAATGTATGACACAACCCATTAATTCTGCATCATCAACATTTTTATATCTCCCTATCTCCACCCTTTAGGGGAGGTCCTATACAAAAGTGGAGCCTTTGTTAATAAAATTCGGTTCAACTGCACCAGGGTATCCCTAGAGCGGTCAAAATCTATGACCGACCCCTATTTATTTTTACTATTCAATATTTTTCCTGAACATATTTAGTCTCTATTTGCACTCCTTAGGGTAGCTACCTATAAAATGCCCCGAAAAGTACCTGAAAATCGTCGAATAACCCCATTATTGCCAATTGAATCGATCCTAGAAACATATAATGTAGTGAGGTCTTAGTGAGGTTCTCCTACAAAATTGATGTGAAATTGATGGAACTGGTGTGGATGTCTGTTTTTTATTATTTTTTTTTTTTTATATTTTGGAATCATTCTGGACTCTTGAAATTTTTGCTTTTTAATATTCAATATTTTCATATTTTCAAAATTCATATTTCTTTTTGTTAATCCGCAGCAGCACATAACCATTGAGAATATCAACATCAACATCAATATCAACATTTCTTTCGTTAATTGTAAGCATTAGTATACATACCAGACTAAACAAGAATGGTACCCACAGCCTCACAGTCATTCATAATTATAATCGACTTGCTAAAGTTCTTTAGCCATTTTCTTCAGCAATCTCCATCAGTTTATAACGATTATTTTCTGAATTTAAATTTGAACATTTAATTTCTTCTCCATCAATTTTATATACATAAGTATTTAAACTTGTCGGTTGCATACATATACGTCGAAGCATCGGCCGAATATGTTGATTTTCTCGATGCTCATTTAAATGACTCCCATTTAACCCTCATGCGATATTTTGCATCACCGCGTTATTAATGTAAATGTTGCCAGTGTTACGAATGAAAATCTTCTCAGTAGAATACTAAGTACTGCTGTTGCTTCTCCCATCCATTGTCGTGGGCGTCATCCTCCTTATCCTGTCGTCGTCATTTGCAGTACATAAATATTTCGTTGGCAACTCGTTAAAGGATTAAATATTTTAATGGATTTTCAGCTTTAAACACAAGCTGTTGTCATTGTTATTATTGTTATATTATCATCATTGTTTTTGTTCTTGCTTTCGTTGGTATTGTAATTGTTTATTGCGTCTCCTAATGCTTTCATTTGGCTGCTGTTCACATCAGTGCGGGAATGAGTGCGAATCATTGTGAACATTGTCGATGCTACAAGTATTCCTCAGTATATTATTATGGCTCTGAAAGTTGTTTGTAATTGTTTCAAGTAAAGTGTGACATTATTTGGTATACAAAGGAGTGCATATAGTGGATAGGTTGGTGGTACACACTGACTGATAGGGGTTGACTGGGGCTTCTTGCGCTACTTGTATTGTTGTCTGTATGTAATTATATATTATTATGTACTTTTAACAGCCAGCCTGTCAGTGAATACTAAAAGTATGATAATGCTGATGATGATTATGCTGATGAAAAATGTTGATCATGACGATGATGATACTGAAGTGTCTGGTATTGTTTGCTTGTTATTGTTGCATTTGGAATGCCATTACATTGATTTGTCATCACATTATGACAGTCAAATGTTATATAGATGAACACACACACACACACACACACACACACACACACACACACACACCCACACTCACATAGTATGTTCAATTTGTTAATGTGACTTTTGTGGAAAAAAATCATTGGAGAATATCCTCATACTCTGAAATTGCACATATAGGAGAAACAAAAGTATATCGAAATTTTCTTTTTTTTCATACTCACATTTACGAACATTTTGTTCAATATTGAGTTGATCAAAAACTGTGAAAACAAATGCTATTTGATCATTGAGAAATGAGAAATGATGTTGTTAATGAAACTAAACTGCTACTACTATTTTAGAAATGGAGTATAATTTTGGACGACATTATGGTTTCCACTTTTTTTTTTTTTTGACTAAACTTATAGTTTCCGTTGGCTCTGAGCTCACATTATACAAATCATCATTCTCGGTGGTATGAAGTATTTATTAAAAATCACTTTGCATTTTATAAAACTTTCTTATAAAACATGACGACCATATGAAGTGAACTTTAACTTACTATATTTCTATGTGTATTCCTTACATATGCTAGAAAAAAAAAACAAAAAACAAAAAAAGTGACAACTTTCGCCTCAACTTTTTCATGCAAATACATTCAAATATATTGTAATAAAGGGCGTTTATTGAGGTCGGTAGTCCAATTTCCAATAGGAAAGAGATGTCGAGCAGCCCACTAAAGTATATTTACCTCAAGAGCGTTTTACAATTGGGTAAAATAATTTTTAAAAAATCTGAAGATTATTGAGCGAAACATGAATAAACGAAAGTGCCACATTTTGAGTTAAGAGAATCCACTTTAGACATATTGAGACGCAAATACAGTTAGGTGATCGACAGAAGTTAGAGACTTTTTCAAAAGAGAGGTTGGATAGTACGCTGTAGTGAGTTGGAAGAGTTACCAGGCTACAGTTGTACCGAATTTATCCCATATCATATTCAAATACAAGGGCGGTCCCAGAACTACTCGACCTAACAAAGAAAACACAACAAATTTGGGAAAATTTTTCTTTATTGCTCAACATAATATCCTTTTAGCTCTATACACTTTTCCCAGCAATTATTTATAACTTCGATACCCTATTTATAGTATAAACTGTCTAGCTCAGTTAAGTAGCCATCTACCGCAGAGTCCACCTCTTTATCTTCTACTACCAAACCAAATTTTTTTTTCAAATTTGGAAATAGAAAATTATCCCAAGGAGCTAAATCTGGCGAATAAGGTGTGTGCTGAAGCAATTCGAGCTTTAGCTCATTGATTTTGCCCATCGTAATAGCGGATGTGTGAACTGGTGTATTGTCTTGATGAAACAACACTTTCTTTTTCGCCAAGTGCGCCAAATTTCATCACTAAAACGCTGCAACAAATTACCATAATACTCGTCGTTGATTGTTTTTCATTTTTGAAGATAATCAATAACAATTATCCCACGTAACGGACGTCATAACCTTGCCTGCAGATGGAACTCTCTTCGTCTTCTTTGGACATGATTCTCCTCTATATGTCCCCTGTTTTGACTGCTCCTTTGTCTCAGGTATGAAGTAGTGGACCCGTAGCTTATCCACGGTTACGAATCGACGCAAAAACTTGGCTTTATTACTGTAAAACATCGCCAAACACTCTATAGAAACATCTTCACGACGTTGTTTTTGCGCTATTGTGCGTAAACACGGCACCTATCTTGCACACAGCTTTTTCATCTTCAAATTTTCGGTCAATATACGATGTATAGATCTTTTTGAAATGCCTGTAATTTCATCTAGCTCACGCATCTTCAGCAGGCGATCAACCAATACCATTTTAAAGATTCTCTTAACCGTTTCTGGCGTGGCCACCTCAATTGGTCGACCACTACGACCTCGTTTAAACTCTGCCACCCAATATTTTATGGTCGTAAACGAAAGACTCCCCCAGAGTAGAACCTAGTTCGGTTTTAATATTCGTTGGACTGAGACCTTTCAAATGAAAGTATTGAATTACATAACGGTGATCAATTTCTTCCATGTTTATAAATTCACTGAGGTCGTTAACTTTCGATGGCTCAAAAAAAAAATCAAACGACTGCCACCATGTTAGACCGGGTAGTCAGGTCGGGTAGTTCTGGGACAGCCCTCGTACTTTTAATTTTAATAAATTTTTTTTTTTCGAATTCGTTGAAAAAATATTTTAAATTTAACACTTTTTTTTTGTCAATTTTAACGACAATTTTTACAAACAGTTTGTGAGAAGCGCAAATTTTGTATAACACGACTTCATTTATATGAATCTATTGCACATATCCGAAGTTATGATACTTGTTCGTCAGTAAAAAAGAAAGGTTTCACACTAAAAAGAAACACCCTGTTATATACAAATATACTTATGTGCATGTATAAATGATATTAAGAACTTTTTCGAAAACTATTCACTGACAGAGACTTTGAAAACATCAAAAAAAAGATGAAAAACGAAGAAAAACACAAAAAAACTAAATACGAATAACAACAAAATGAAAAAAGAATACGTAAAAATCGTTGCAACAGTACATGGAAAAAAGACTCCTTCTTTCCTTTTTGCCTTTCACTACCATTTTATGATCAATTTCAGCATCTTTGTTTCGCCTCCGTTCTTATGTGTCACAGCAAGTTTGTCGATGATTATAAAGAAGCTGTATAGTTTTTTACAATACATGGAAATATAGTAAAATTCTTAGTACTGAGTAGTTTCGATAGAATAGTACGAGTAGAAAGTATGAGTATAACAACAACAACAGCAACAATGATAAAGTCGCAACATGTATATTGAAAGTGATGATGGTAGCACATTAGCATGCTGCTACTGATGCTGAGTTGTCATGAATGTAGAAAATATTGTACTTCCGAAGCGGATATCCTTTTTCACACGAGCACACATACACACACACACACACACACACACACTCGCACGCACGTATGTACATGTGTGCTTCAATATGTATGACTTTAAGGTTAAGTGAAAGGATGGAATAGCTTCAGGGGCTTGATGGTAGGATCTGGCGGCTTGGGTGCATGTGCGTAAAAGAAAAGTTTTACATTTTTAGTGAAAATTACATTAAAATTTTCCACATGAAGTAATTTTTGTTATGAACACATGCTCACACACACACACACAGACACACACACACACACCCATACATACACACTGTACAGGCAGGCATCCATAAGTGTGTTAATGTTTTAAAATGAAATTTTCGACTTGAATTACATTAAAAATTAAATTAAAAATAAAAAAAAAAAAAAACGAACAACAAACTTTTATGAAAATGTTCATGCTTCTGTCTTGACTTCTATGCCCCCATTAACAATTATTAAATAACATACACGCACATACATGTGTTATAATGAGGGAGTGTTGATTTCGATGGAGGCAAGCAACATGTCAAGGCGTTTAAATTACATTGGAAAATATTAAAAAGCTCGAGAGTGCGTATACTGCATTTAACGTATAGAGTTTGCCTGTGACCTGCTTACTCATACTCTTTCATGAGGGCGTAATGTTAAAAGGGTTTCTATTCTTTCATATGAACACATTTTTGACACACGCAGAAATACGCACGCATCACATATGCAAGTATGTATGTGTACTACCCACATAGGATGTCCCAATAGCATTAACAACATTGTATGTACCCGTATATATTATGTGTGTATATGTGATAGATGTACATACATAAATACGCTTACGAATATATGATTATAATTATTATGTTGCCATGTTGCCATTTTCATTATAAATATTATTTCTTTATGAGTACCTACTTACCTGCATATGAAAGTGATTTATTTTTTGTTTATATAATTCCCTTTTTTTTTTTTTTGTTCATTTTAGATTTTCTTTTTATATTTTTTACATTTTCATCTTTCATTTTCAATAAAATATTTAATAAAATAAATTAAAAATGCAAAAAGGAAAATATTCTACGTACACGTATAAGTAGTATGCCGCCATGACAGCTATGTACGGGTTGTCAGTATTGTAAGCCACAATTCAGCGTTGTCTATGTGGTATATATAATGCTTACATTATTATCATAACGAACGGGTCGTATGGGACGATTCACTCATGCTGAAAGCAATTATGACGATGATGTTAATAAAAAAAATAGTAGATGACATTGATGGCGTAGATGACGTTGATGACGTACACAGATGAGAAAGTCAACATTTGCTATTATCATAATAATTTTTTAATGCTTTCTTTTCTCAACTATACAATACCTTACAGAATGTGATTAAAAATGTTTCATTTGAATGGCAACTTAATACACATATGCATCAATGTGTATATTCAAGTAATGTTTATATACATGTACCCAAAAGGAAAAGTCATGTTTACGTAATGTTTCTCAACCTCCGATTTTATATACTAAATTCTCATTAATTGCATTATCATTAAATGCAAAAAATTTTGCAATAACGACAATTACAGAAATAATTCCGTTATAGAGTAAAAATTTGAATTCGGTAAAAAATGTAATTTTGCCATTTTTATGGCTTTTATCCGTTGAGCGGTCTATATAAGACTATGTCTAGCTCAAAGTGACTATGTATAAAACAAACTGGTGAAAGTGCAGAATCCTTGTTAGTGGCATAAATAAATTTTTTTTTTTTTTTTTTTTGTTAGCTTATTTTTTTTTATTGAATCTTTCTTAAATACAAGAAACTAACAATAAGTATTCAAATCTTACAAACTAAATAAAACTATGTGATATCCCCTACGTTTCATCACAATTTGGTGAGTCGCGAGATGTAGCAATTTTACAGCATATTCAGTGTGTCTTTTCTTTTTAATCGACGATGCCCCTTGCTCAGCAACAATTGCCTAGCAAGGGGATTCGGATGATTGTGTAATTTTTGAATGTAGCTTCTGCAGTACATTGCAACTTCCTCAGAAATTGTGGATACATTTAAATCTCGATGGATGTTAACGTTCCTCATATACCAAGGCGCGTTTACAATAATTCGCAGACACTTGGATTGTATTCGCTGCAATTTTTCGATATTAGAGGGAGATGCGGTGCCCCAAAACTGAATACCATAAGTCCAGATTGGTTTCAGGATTGCTTTATATAATAGCACTTTGTATTCAAGATTCAACTTTGATCTTTTGTGTAACAGCCACCATAACTGATTCATTTTAAGCTTGATCTGAGTTTTCTTTGCCTCTATGTGATTTTTCCATGTCAGCCTTCTGTCGAGGTGAATACCCAAGTACTTTGTTGAGGAACATTGTGGAACTGATTGGCCATTAATTTTAAGTGGGGGACATGTATCTGGCCTTAGCGTGAAGGTTACATGTACGCTCTTTGATTCATTGACTTTTATGCGCCATTTTGCTAGCCAGATTTCGAGAGAATCGACATGAGTCTGCAGGAGTTTAGTAGCTTCTATGGGGTTAGAGCGAGAGCACAATATTGCCGTATCATCAGCAAAGGTCGATATGAATGTATAGTTATTGTTGGGCATATCTGAAGTGTATAAGAGATACAGTAAGGGACCCAAAACGCTTCCTTGAGGAACGCCAGCGTGAATATCCAATGGATTTGTTGTGTAATCCTTGTGATGTACGAGAAATTGTCTTTTCGTGAGGTAGCTACTAAGCAATGAGGAGACATTTGCAGGCAGTAATAGTTTGAGTTTGTAAATAAGGCCATCGTGCCATACTTTATCGAAAGCTTGAGTGATATCAAGAAAGACAGCTGAGCAATACTTTTTTTCTTCAAAAGTGTTCCTTATCAGAGTTACAATGCGGTGGACTTGTTCTATTGTGCCGTGCTGTTTTCTAAATCCAAACTGATGTTGAGGAATCAGTTGGTTGAGATTAATAAATGGAGTTATATTCATGACAAGTAGCTTTTCGAATACTTTAGAAAGTAGAGGCAGGAGGCTGATAGGTCTGTACGATGCAACTTTTGTAGGGTCTTTTCCTGGTTTTGCTATCATAATAATTTTTGAAGTTTTCCAGCATTTGGGATGAAGCCGGAGGTAGCTCTTTTATCATTTTACCGGTAATTTTATCTGGACCAGGTGATTTTTTTGGGTTTAAATCTTTATAAATTGCTTTGAATATGTCCTTTTTTTTAATTTTGAGCGTTATTGAGCAAGGTTGAGAAGTTAATATTGGTAATGAGGACTGTGAAGAGGGTGGATTGGGTGTAAACACACTTTTTAGGTAGTTTGCAAAAGCCAAACCCTTCTCACAGTTGCTTCTAGCCCAATTACCGTCACTCAAACGGATGGGGGAATCAGTGAGAATTGGCCGATTTGATTTTTTTGCTGATTTCCACAAAGAGTAGTCTGACGCTTCACCAGGTGTTAATTTCGCTATGTGCTCTTCTAACTCTTTGTTGTTTTTATTTTTTAAGGCTTGCTTTAACTTTCGAGTGCAGTGCTGTAGCTGTGTTTTCAGATTCGGTGATCTGAATTCTTGCCATTGTCTTCGGAGTCTTCTTTTCTGTCTTACTAGCAATTCAATATCGGCTGGTGTGTATGGGCTATAGTTTGATTGCTTGCATACCTTTGTGCAGCTGGCTGAGCTGAGAGCTAATGAGAGCAGCTGGTTGAATTTTTCGAGTGCTGAGTCTACATCGTGTCCATTTCTTAATACAGTACTCAGAGGAAGATGGGAATTTATATATTTCTTGAATTTTAACCAGTCTATTTTCTTTCTAACGCAATTGCGCAATTAAATAAATTGGCATCTTCAAATTCTCGCCATATTGTGATGATTGTGATGTCCTGAGTTTGCTGAGCCTCTGGCGCTCCTCTACTAATATGAGTCAACATTTGATGAGCTCACCATATTGCATTGCATTAAATTCTAACAAAGTTATATGATAATCTGGTTTACTTTGATTTTATTTAAGCCTTTGTGTGGTTGAGTTTTACGAGAATTCTTACTGAATTATTCTGAAAAATATTTGATCGCCATATGTAAATATTTAAGAACTCTTGGAAAATTGATATTTTCAATATTTTAAAAAGTGTAAAACTCAATCAATATGTTGTTGTTGTTGCTGTTGTTGTTGTTGTAGCAGCAAAAATACGGAAATGCTTTGTTTTGTTGTCGTACAAAGCATTTCCGTATTCTGATGAGGTGAATGAATCTTGGTAGACCACGTGGTCGAGTACTTTTGGGACGTAGACTCGTCCATTCGTGGGAAGCTCAATCAATATGTCATACAGAATTATTCATCGAACAATTTGAAGTTATAGAAATATATACACAACTTTGTTTTATGAATTAAAAAGGCTTGCTGTAATGATAAGTAAATTAATTCCATCTTCTCTGTATACCGACGCAGACATGTAATAATTAATAGTTAGTACAAGTAAAATTTAAAATATTAAATTATATATAAATTCCTATAAATTCTATGTATTTATATAAGACCTTGTACTCTTTTCGCTACTGAGAAGATATGTGTCATTATGTAAAAATATTAAGATTAGGTTTACATCATCACGTTGACGAACACATCTAACATAATAACATAAGAGCACTCATATTCATGTAAATTTTGCCATATTAACTGTGACACATTGATACAGTCGATTAAAAATGCAATAAATTTCACACATGTACGTGTATTTAGGTAATAAGTACATCAAATTGAACATAGATATGTATTTCTACCAACAATAGATATAAATTCAATAAATTACTGATTATATGTAGCAGCGGCACCTTTAAATTGCACGTGCGTTACCTAAACTGTCATCATCATATCAACAATCATATCAATTCGGGATACAATATTATTACTATACCTTACATTCATGTGTGGATGTGTGTGTGTGTGTGTGTGTGTGACAAGTGACAGCCAGTTTGCCTATATCATGGTATATGCTATACCCTATATATTATTGAAAGATTTACAAATTGTTTTGTAAATTTGTTGCTATTTGACAACAAACGGTGCACCCACATCACCATCACCACCACCGTCATCACCACTTCGAGTTCTATGGCACATACATATATGTGGTATACGAGTATTATATTGGTTTGGGTATAATGTATCGGCTGCTGTATCGTTCAAAATGTAAATAATTTAATATCTTTATACTTAAAACTAGGTAGAGTAGTTTTTCTCAATTTTTAATTGTATACGACTTTCTGGTATTTTCTCATTAATTAAAATTATTTTTTTTACTTAAACCAAATATTTCGATTTCATAATAATTTTTATATATTTTAAGAATAGTAAATTTTGCAAGTATTCGCCGATATACACACCTATTATTTCACATGATTCTCATATCAGGTGTAGTAAAAAGTAAAAATCCATTATTTTTCCAATAGATGGCTTTAGTAATCCGTATATCGCGTTGTATAAGTGCGATCGGTTTACGCAAGATGCCATTAGAAAGATAGGATTTCGCACTAAATAAAATGTTCAGGCAGTTTTGTGATTGCTTGACTCAGTATTGTTTGAGCACGTGTCAAAGATGGACACCAGTAGAGAGAAAATACGCCATATTTTACAGTTTTTCTTCGATAAAGGCGAAAACGCAAGCCAGACGGCTGAAAATGTGAATTGTGTTTATGGTCCTGATACTGTAACAGCCAATGACGTGCAATTTTAGTTTCGTCGATTCCGTTTCGTTAATTTTGATGTCAAAGGTGCAAGGTCAATTGTCGAAAATATCGATTAAATAATGGAAATCGTCGAGTCTGACCATCATGTAAGCGCTGTTTCCATTGTCCAGGAGCTAAACATTGCACAAAAAACCGTTTGGAAACATTTAAATAAGGCTTGATACAAAAAGAAGCTCGATGTATGGGTGCCACACGAGTTAACGCAAAAAAAAAAAAAACTCATGGACCGAATTTCCATCTGCGAATCGGTGCGGAATCGTAACAAAATCGATCCATTTCTGAGGCGGATGGTTACTGGTGATGAAAAGTGGGTCCCTTACGACCACGTCAAGCGAAAACGGTGGTGGTCGAATCGCGGAGAGCTGAGGCAAACGGTGGTCAAGCCAGGATTGACAGTCAAGAAGGTTTTGCTATGTGTTTGGTGGGATTGGCAGGGAATCATCTACTATGAGCTGCTCCCCTATGGCCAAACTCTTAATTCGGACCTGTGCTGTCAACAATTGAACCGTCTGAAGGAAACAATCGCCCAGAAGCGGCCAGCTTTAACCAATAGGAGAGGAATTGTGTTCCATCAGGACAACGCCAAGGCACACACATCGATAGTGACTCGCCAGAAGCTCCGAGAGCTTGGTTGGGAGGTTCTTATGTATCCACCTTATAGTCCGGACCTGGCACCAAGTGATTACCACATGTTCCTGTCTATGGCGAATCATTTTCGATTTTTGGAATGATAGGGACGAGGGTTTCTATGAGAGTGACATTATGAAATTACCTTTAAAATCGCAACAAGTTATCGAATAAAACGGTGCATATTTCACCTAAATCGGATCATTCTAACTATGCTAAATAAAACATTCAATTTAATGCAAAAATAATGTATTACTTTTTACTAGACCTTATATAATTAAGTTGACTTGATTATTGTCATAGAATAATGGTGCACCAAAGAGTTCTATCGACTGTGAAGTAGTATCTATACTTTTTCCCCAAACGCCTACATACTTACTGTATTAAATACGTGTATAGTAAATATAAACACCAACACAGATATTGGCATAAATTTAAATTTAACATAAGTATTGTCAAATATAAGATTGCTGCTTGTTGTTGTTGTTGTTGCTGTTGTTTGTTGCTTGTATAAGAGGGCATATATAGACATAGTTAACCTTTGCTCAGCCCTCACTACGATTCATTCATTGCTGCCACCACCTGTCTAACTCGCATGCTAAGAAATTTGCACAACAACAACAACAACAGCAACAACATGTATTTGATATTTTGCAAATGTTATAAATAATATTAACGAGGCAGGAGGAAAATATACTGGGTGTGTGTGTGTGTGTGTATGAGTGTACATTGTTGTTGCTTTGGCCTCCTTTTTGAATTTAAAATTTGTGCTGTTTTCTTTTTTCCCTTTTTTTTTTGTATTCCTGTGGCCTTTTTTTTTTGCTACACGGGTATTAGTATCGTATTGACACGTAAATTGACATGAAATTGAATCAATGCTGTAATATGTCCTTGGGGGAATTTTCTTCTTAGCTTGGCTGTTTACGCTTATGCTTGCTAGAGGACAACAAGCACCAAGCACTTGCTGACGTCTGTCTCTCTCTCTTCTGGCTGTCTGTCTATCCCTATGTCTGCCTCCCTTATTTGATATGATGATTTTTTAAAATTTCTTTAAATATGTTGTTGTGTTGTTACCATTAAATTGAGCTGTAGTTAAATCGTCTGTGTGTGTGTGTGTATTGTACGAGTAGGTCGTGCGTGCGTGCGTGCGTGCAAAATGGACCAATATGTGTATGTGAGGGGTTGGTTTGTGTGAACATACGTACGCACATATTTAAGTTATGAATTTCTTGATGTTGACTCGCTTTTAATATTCTCCCATGAGATGATAAATTTTCAATATTTTCAAACGATTTTTTTTTCATTTCAGCATTTTTCATTCAACATTTATAATACTTTTTTATTGAGCTGCGTCGCTGAACTTCACTTCACTTTTGCTTCAGAGTTTATTAGTTTGTTGTCGCCGTCGTCATTGTTGTTATTGTCGTCAGTGGTACGGTTGTTGTTTTATTATTTTGGTGACATATTGCACGCTTTACACACACTGGTATGTTACATATTTATCGTATGTATGCATATGACTGAGTCTATTGTTGCGTCGCCAACGCATCGTTAACGCTTTGGTTGTTGGTAGTACATATTAAAAACATTTGTCAATTGTAAGCAAGCGTTACGTGTATGTTGTGACACTTTTTTGTCCAATTTTTCAAAATTTTATATTAAAAAATCACTGCATATGAATGGTTGTATGTGTGATGATTATGCCAATATATGTGTATGCGTCATTATGATTAGTTGTGAATTTTTGAAAGATTGTTTTTGATAATGACGCGTGTTAAATTGTTATTGAATGTTGTTGTTGTTGTTGATGTTGTCAGTCCTTTTGAGCTGTTCATCATGCTGTGTTGATTAATGAGGCGTTCAACACTAGCGCAAGCAAAGTGAGGCGTTGAGGGTTGGCCTTTAAAGAATCAAGGTCGTTTGTTAGTAATTAGTTTTTATAAATATTCGTGAAAAAAAAAAAAAAAAAATATATTCGGTGGATTATTGCAATTAGAGGCACGTAAAGGTAAGAGGAGAAGGCATCACTTTCCATATGTAATTCATCTACAAGCTATGGGTAATCGTGTAGTTGGTGCGATTTGTGCCTAAAACTAAATAAAATAAGTAGTGTTCCTATGAGAATATAATTCAAGTACATTTGAAATGATTTCGGATAGAAGACCAGATCGAACAAATGCCCACTAGAGCTTTGTTTGATGATTCGCATACCGAGTGGTCTATTTGTTGACTATTTCACATAAACAAGGGTCAAATTAATTTAATTTCTCTATAATAGCATTTAAAATTAAATCAATGTATCGAAGAATAGCTTTAAAAGATATGGGCAAAATCCTGTTACTATTTCATACAGTTTCCATACAAAGCCATGGAATTTTTAAAACTTTAAACCGCCACCATTTACTCAATCTTCAATGTAGGACTGTTACGGGGGCGGATTGATAAAGAAGCTACCTAAGTACGAAAAAGGCAGCACAAGCACAAAAACTTTTTTTTTTTTTTGTTTTATTGCGATCTGTCAAACGTCAGCTGTTAAAATTTCATCCAAATTCATCGATTAGTTTATTTGTTGTAGTCGTTTGAAGTAACCAACTTTTGTGTTTCTTGAAAAATTTAAAAAAACGAATTTCGTGCAGTGATTAAACACTATTATTTGAAAGGGAAAACGGCGGAATAGACAAAAGAAAAGCTCGATAAACAATACGGTGAGTCTGCTCCGTCAGATTATATGGTAAAATATTGGATTGCTGAATTTAAAAGCGGCCGAATAAGCACTGCAACAATACCATCAACAGGAAGGCCAAAAGAGGTGGTTACTGAAGAAAATATCAAGAACATCCTCGATATCGTTATGAATGATCGCCGAGTAAGTTGCGTGAGATTGTTGAATTGGTAAATATCTCATATGAACGTGTGTTCAACATTTTGCATGAACATTTGCATATGAAAAAGCTATCGGCAAGATGGGTGCCTCGTTTGCTCAGTGTCGAACAAAAACGAGTTCGAGAGACCACTTCACAGCGGTGTTTGGACATGATAAAGCGTAATCCTGTTGATTTTTGGCGTCGATTAATAACTGTTGATGAAACGTGGGTCCACCACTATACACCTGAAACCAAAAATCAATCGAAACAATGGGTGGAAGCTGGTGGAAGTGCTCCGAAGAAGGCGCAGGCAGTGAAATCGGCTGGCAACGTTATGGCCACTGTATTTTGGGATGTACTCGGAATATTGCTTATCGATTATCTTAAAAAAGGATCCACAATCACAGGAAAGTATTATCGCGCATTATTGGATCAATTGAATGATGCAATCAAGAAAAAACTACCACATTTAAAGAACTCTTTCTTCAAGACAACGCACCAGTTCACACAGCATTAGATACGATGCTAAAATTACATGAAATACACTTCGAATTGGTTGATCATCATCCACCTTATAGTCCAGATTTAGCTCCTAGTGACTTTTTCCTGTTTCCAAACTTGAAAAAATGGCTCGCAGGAAAAAGATTCAGCTCAGGGGTTCCCGAAATCGTATTATTCAGATGGTATAAAAAAGTTGGAATATCGTCTTACTAAGTGTGTCGTAGTAAAAGGAGACTATGATGAGAAATAAATGGTTTTTGAAAAAAAAAAATGTTTTTTTCCTACTTAGGCAGCTTCATTATCAATTCGCCCTCGTACATTAGTTGAAAAATAAAAAATAAATATGTGGCACTTATACCAAGAAAGTATGTTCCGAGTTTGAAAAGAATCAGTCGGGTAGATTTTGCAGGATCGTGTTCACTGACTTCGAAAAATTGGTTTTCAGAAAAACACGTTTGAAGTTTTTTTTTTCTCAAAAAGTGAGAAAACATTTTTTTTTTTTTGTAACTTACACTGAATCATCGATTCCAGGTCCATAAAGTACGTTCGCGGCAGCAATCTCGTTGTCTTGGAAAATGAAAAAAAAAATCGATTTTCCGAATCGGCTTATCCCTTATCTCCTTGTATTAAATTCATGCACTAAACTACACTTATACCTAGATACTTCCCAGGTACAATGAAATATATATTTATAATACATAAAAATACATGAAATATAAAAATTGAAGGGTGTTTTTCAGAGGAGAAAGAATGTTCAAAATTCAAATTAAACACACAAAAATTATAGAAAGGTGCGAATTGGTTTTTGGCTTGGCAGAAAAGTTTCTTTAATTAATATGGAGTAATTATTTAGCATAAAAGAGCAGAGTGGAAGCAATTCCGAAAGTGCATTCTGAAGAAGTGAAGTGAAGAACGACGTGCTTAATATTTTGTCTTTCAAAGCTAGAATTGAAACGCCTCAATAAAAATTCATATAGAATCATTATATTTCGCGATCTTGTAAGCCAACTTGTCAACCGCCTCTTCTGGAAATAATGTTCTCATTAAATTCTTTTTTCAAAAAGTTTTTTATTTACTCAGAATTAAGACACATCTGGGAAATTCAATACCATTAAAATAGAGTTGATTATTTTTCTGTAAGGGATTTCATACTCAATTTTTTATTGAATACGGCCAATAGATCGCAGCAAACAATAATGAACTTTTTAATATGAGGTGGCAGTTCTTTGAACTGTTGTGGATTCGATTCACCTCACTTGCGAAAATTTTGTTGATGAACAACATTATTGAGACAGAAATGACAGGGATGTTAAAACAGTGGACAGCTGATGATAAGACGGCCAAAGCTTTTGTACCAATGTGGTTCGACCGAATTTCCCGCTTCGTCACCGATTACAAGAACTTTTTAATATGAGTCGGTAGGTATTTGACCTGCTGTGAATTCGATTTACTTTACTTGCGACAATTTTGCTGATCAACAACATTAAGGAGACGACAGAGATGGTAAAACAATGGACTGCCGATGATGCGACGGCTAGACTTTTTGTACCAATGTGGTTCGACCGAATTTCTCGATGCGTCACTGAATACAAGAACTTCGAATGTGTTCATCCACTTTATATAATGCAAAATTTTATGGGCCAAATTTTTGTGACCGGTGGCAAACCAATGAATTCGGTTGATCTTTTTTCATGTTTGCACTTTGCACGTTCCGGTTGGCGGGTCTGAATTCTAAAATACTATATTGAAATATGTGAATAGTTTTGCGCATCGAATTCGTCTAATTTGGTCACTTAAATTGATCATAATTATGTTGTACGTATAATGAAATGAATATTCAATATGAACACAAATTCGATGATGAAAAGAAATCTTCAAAAAAAAAGCACCCTTTAAAAGAAATCAAACAAGGAGGGCAATAAAAATATGTATGTACTGTTTAAAGTAAAAATAAATAAAAATAATATAAAAAAAAAATCAAAAACGAACAAACAAAACAAGAACCCAAAACGACTAACCAAATAATGTGACCAAAAAAACCAAATTATAAAAAACATACACTTGTACAGAGTATAAATATTTCTTTATATAGGAGTATATGAACATATAGTAGTAGAAGAAATCTCTGTGTGTGTGTGTATGAGAATTTTCAAGTGAACTTTAAATAGTGGGTGTCATAGAAGATATGTATATACATATCAACACTCCTATATGTATGCCATTTGAAATACAGTAAGTAAGTAGGTGGCTTCTTATTGCAAAAAAAAAAAGCAACAAAAAGGGCCCGTAATTTCGTAAAATTCGTTTGCATTATCTCTCGTTCTTTCACCATACACTCTCTATTGCTTTCTCCTTCTCACACTACAAATGAGTACAGGCGCATTGGAACAATTTATTTACTGTAATGCTCTTTTACTCATAGCTACTCAT
This sequence comes from Megamerina dolium, assembly GCA_963854835.1. Lineage (NCBI taxonomy): Eukaryota > Metazoa > Arthropoda > Insecta > Diptera > Megamerinidae > Megamerina > Megamerina dolium. The sequence continues at coordinate 66,495,516 of OY978527.1, forward strand.
TTAATATATTGTATTTCTGCAAAATATTCTCTCTCTCTGTCTCTCTATCTCTCTATCTCTCCATAGTAAGCTCAATGAGTATTATGCTCGAAAATCAGCTGTTTTCTGCATCGCTTCACTGTGTGTGTGTGTGGTTTTGAGAAAAGCTCAGACATTCTTTTAATGAGAGAATTGGTAAATTGCAAAATTTGACATTAGATTATATTAGAGTTGCAAAAGGATGTCAATTTTTTACTCAGTTTTGAGTGCAACGTCAATCCTACTCCGTTGTGAGTGAAATGTGTATTTGTGTGTTTTGTGTTTTTTTTTCTTCATCATAAGATGTGGTGAATTTTGCGTAAGACATTTGCGGTGACCATACATTTGTTGGAATGTATATTGGTATTAGTGTTGTATTGGTATGATGGATATTTCTTTGTTTGATATTATCCTTTTGATGCAAAAGCGACGGCAAATTGAAATTTCATTGAGAAGCAAGTTGAAGATGCCGACGGTAAATGTATAAAAATGAATAAAAATGAATGTGAATGAATCAAATTAATATTTCTTGGGGTTTATAAATTTTTTGGAATGCAATTTTTAGTGTATTATTTTCTTCATATGTGACTATGAAGAAAATGATGATTCGTCATATGAAATTAAGCTAATAAAAATTAAAGTGTTTCCATGGAAATGTCTCTATAATAATTATAAACACAAGGGTATTCGCATGTGTGTGTATATATGTACATATAAATATATACTCATAATATGACCAAAAAGTATCCACTTTTGTGGATTCACATACATATGATGTCCATATAAATATGCTAACAACCCATACATTGATGACTCCACAAAAATGTCAAAAAAGCAATAAAATTGACAATAAAACATTAAAAAAAAATAAACTGAACGATCAAGACAACGACCAGCCATCCAGCCAACAACCAACCAACCAACTAACCAACCAACCAACAGGCAACAACCAACGAATGAACACACGAGTTTGGAGGAGCAAAACTAGGCGACTACAATTTATGGTTGAAATGTGTGGTGGTGCTGATTTTTGGTTGTCTTTTTTTTCCTTTCGTTTTTTTTTTTTTTTTGGAAGAGTTCATGCTGCATACTTTTATAGTAGATATAATGTGGCTCTCGTTTGCTACTCAATTGTTGCTACTGCTGCTACTGCTGCTGCTGTTTAAAAGCCATATTCTAGTATGTTTAATGTATTGTCGTCGTCTGTCTAATGTGCTTGCTGTTATTTTTTATTTGTTGTTGTTGTTGTTGTTGGTTTTTTTTCTACATCTCAATGTGGGACACTATTGCGGAGAATTACACACACTCATACCAAAGACACATTAATAGAGAGACACTTCGTATTTATATAAAACATACATATGCAGTGCAGTGTATAGCACTAAGATTATTGTGATGATGATGATAATGATGACAACGATGCTGGTAATGATGATGATGACGACGACGACGACGACGACTCACATTCAACCAAAAGCAAGAAAGCTTTTTGCGGCGCACCAATGGGACCACGTTATGCCCCTCCAGCTACCACACTCACTAAAATACCAACAACAACAAACGAGTTGATTGAGTTGAGAATTATACACACACACACACACAACGAGATACTACCCACATAAGCATGCAGATGCTTAGTAAATATATGAATGTTTTGATTGTATTTGTTAGGTACCTGCCTTCTACTTCTTGTTATATGCAGCAACAGCAACAGCAGAAGTAGCAGCGGCAGCAATGAATGCCATTGCTTGCGTATTGAAGAAGAAAACCCGACCCAAGCTGACACCAACCGTGCGTGGCTAACCCTTTATCGCACATAGGTTTCCTTACAGGACCGCATATTTAGGTTTTTGGTGGGAGTCAAGTATGTACCACTGTCAGAGATGCATACACATATACTTTGGAGGCAATATGTATGGGCACCTACATATACAGAGTCCTATATATATATATATATGTACAAGTACGAGTATATGTATGGCATAAGAATGCTTTAGTTTCAGTTGTCGTTCAATGGACTTCTTTTATTTTTTTTTTTGGCTAAAGACTGCGCTAAAATCATTTCGATGAGCGCTGAGCAACCTAACAATCCACTAAAGTGCAACAACAATATATTGAAATATTATATATAAGTATAGTAGTTATATATAGAAGATACTGGTTTAGTAATGGAACGTTTGTGGTGTCTTGGATATATATATATATATAATTTCTGATTATTGCTGCACTTCATATATGGGAATGGTCTGAATGTTGGTTGGTAAAATAGTTAGTAGTTTAGTGGCATTCCCTCTAAATCATATTGTAAGTTGTTAGGTGCAATTATTAAAGTAATAGTTATAGGAGCAGTTGTTCTTTTATTATTTCATTTGCTTTTGGTTTTTATTTTTTTCTGCAATATAAAATGGAAATCCTTTAAATGGAACTTGAAAGTATTAATATTTAAAAATAAAACCAAGAATGGCGCAACCGTCATTTTTAATAACATATATTGACATAATTCAATGGGTGAAAATACTAAGATTTTTGGCGGTATTACTTCGATTTCTAAATGTTTGACTTTTACTTACTTATAACCAGTATACAGCGGTATTATACCTTATTCCATATAAAAGCTATACTATAAGAATGGGTATGGATCGTAAAATTTTTGCGAAATTTATTTTCATTATAACATTATTTTTACTTGTCAAGTCCTAAGCCATGCTCTAAAATTTGAAAAAAAAAATTCTATGGGAGCTTCATTAAGTAGTACGCATTACTCACTTATTACCTCTTACAATATTAATCTGTGTGTCAAAAATTATTAACCGAATTGAAAAATCGCGTCAATTTTGGCGGTTTTAATATTTTTTAAATTTGCATAATTTGTAAGCAAGCTAAAATAAATAGTGGACATGACGCTAGACAAATATCGTTACCTTATATAGATTTTTTCCTCCTTGTTCACTCCTCTCGTGAGCATAGGACTTCAACAATACTCTTCCATCGTACACGATTCTGTGCTGTTATTTTTGCGCCGTCCCATGTTGTGTTGACATCAGCTAGCTCGCGCAACATCGACCTATTCCAAGTATTTTTTGGCCAATCGAGTACGTGTGCCAAAAGTTGTCATCGTAGATTAGCCTGATGCTGTTACTTAGCGCCCTAAGTGATGGGGCTGGCGTCTATCGTTGCGTAGGAACAACGCCTTCAGTTGTTATATGTAGCGCCATCTGTGTTTTATTTGAAGGATAGCACAGATGGTTGAGGTTATTAGATAGATTATTATTTGAAAAAATTTAAATACGTCGGGGAAATTCAGATTATTACTTTCGACGTAGTCATGAAATTGTTCCAAATAATTCGAAATTTGTGAAAATGGTATAATTGATGCCTTAGCAGAAAGTGATTTCAGGAGCAGAATTATATAATAATCTTTTAGCCTAGACAGACGGCAGCGTTAATCCGGATTAACGGCGCACTTAATCAGAATAAAATATTAACTTGACAGACGGCAGTATTGCGGATTAACTAAACGGCTGTTTGCTGTTTCATTAGGTCTACTCACTTAGATTGCTATCACTATTAATTTCTGTCATCTGTCACTCTCGACTCTCGATGAGAAAATCTACAAGAAGTACGTCAACTGAAAAATATTAGAAATTTGTAAATTGACATTCACAGTTCGTAATTCATAGCTGGATTTATTTTTACGCCAAGGCTTTTCATGTCGAAAACTGTTGAAAATTTTTTATAAGCGAACACACCTATTTTTATGTAAGTTGAATCGAGAAAAATTCACAATAGAAATTTTTCAGCAGAGTTGCCATCGAAAATTGCCCTAATTCTCTTTAATTTTGAGAATTAACTCTATAGCTAATGCGAATTAGCTGCAGTTAATGCCCGAGTTAATTTGAAGTAACTCGTTAATCCAGATTAACGCTGCCGTCCTAAAGTATTGAAATGTTTTAGTTATAGCTGATTTTACCATATTTTTGACAAAAACAATCGACAATGGAAGAAAGAGATATTGAAAAACTTTTATCAAATTTAAGAAATCTCATAAAAGGCATAAAGATTTGCAATAATATTGTAAATATTATATATATACGACGTCTTTTGTTGGTGTAGTTATTACCCAGAATTGCTTAACTGAAATTTTAGTGGCAATATTAACGGTAACGATATACTTATGTACATAAATATCATACATACATTCAACTATTCCTTATATACCTACTAAACATACAAGTATAACGAGAATAATATGTATTTAAGTTATGGCAAATGTTGGTGCCACATTTTAGGTGAAATTTTGGTTTGCGAACTTTGCAGAATTTGGCGTGCGAATAACGTTTTGAATATACGTATGTATTTGCCAATCTACTATATGTGACTGAAAGAGCGAGTGAGAGAGAGAGAGCGAGAGAGATAGAAAGAGAAAGGAGTAGTTGACATGCTGCTAGCATATTGTCTGCTTTCTTAAGTGCAGCTAGTGTGTACTTATGAGCACACCCATATTTGAATTGGGTTGAATTGAATTGACTTGGGTGAGGTTGTGTTATTTTGGCATATTTGAGCGCCATTTCAACGTCTCTATACTTGTATGAGTGTGTGTGTGTGTGTGGAAATATGCTCTTTTGGTATATCATACCTATGTATGTACATACAAGTACATTCTCCTAATTCCTTTTTTTTATTTTTCGTTGGGTTCATATTTTGTGGGTTGTATTTGTGGGCAGTCGTGTTGTTGGATTTCTTGGCTGCCGTACATAATTTTAATCAATTCTCTATACAAGAACAACACACCGTCCATACTATAGCCAGTGTCTTGGTAGCACACAAACTATGAATATGTTTATACATTAGATATGTTCAAAATTTGTAAGCAATTTTTAAAATTTAATATTTTATTAAAGACTTTTTTCATAAAATGTGGGATTTTCAATCAAATGATCAAATCATATTCCAAAAAGTTAGCAATAAGGAAAATGGGGATAGAAGAATAGCTACTTCCAAGGAAAACGTTTCTAATTTTTTTTTCTACAAAGTGCCTTTAAAAACGTTTCCAACTCTCACAAAAAAATTCTAAAAATTTGGACAGGTCTAATATGAATATAAGGAAATGAGTGTAAGAAAGAGGTGGCAAGAGTTAATGTCATTTGGTTTTGGTTACTGGTGGCATTCGGCAAATGATGGCGTCTGATGTACCCAGAAAGCGACCAAAATGAGCGGCCAAATTTTGGTATTGCAGTTTGGGCTTCATGTGGCTTTGTTTTTCGGTATACCTAAATTTAAGTGGAAACATTTGATAACACCACACAAATAGACTAATTTACAATAATTTTCAATGCCTTTGATTGCTTTTTTTCTTACGGTCTCATATATTTGATAGGATTTGCACATCATCTTGTCGGTATGCATGGTCATTTGCATGCGCCTGATTGGCGTGCTTTGAGTGGCAATCATCATACAGCACTCGGTCGTCCTGGTTTTCCACATGGTACACCACCATTTTTCCACACACATCAACAGCATCCATTTCCAGTACACAGTTTGGCGGCGGCTGGTACACTGGATCGCTCCAGTTTACGTTCATTAAGTGGTGGGTATTAGCAATTAAGATGGAATCTGTACTGAAGTGAATACTTGGTAATTTAAATTCTCTTCTTTCTTATTTTCGTTTTGATTCACTCTTTCATCTAGAATCCCATCATCATCATCTGCAACAATTGAGTCAATTAACATCAACGGTGGTGGATGTAGCGCATAGTACGACCAGTCCAGAGGGATCACCGACACCGACTACAACCACTCCCTTTGGGCAAGCACCAAACCTATTCACCACCTCACCGCCTTTGACCACAACCACAAGTGATAATGAAAATAACAATAACATCGATGCTGGCTTCGAAAGTGATAGCATATCGGTGACGGGCTCACCGTGTAAAACCTCTTCCCTACATGACGGCGATGATGACGGACGTAGTTTATCACCGCCGCCACCGCTGCCGCAGTCATCATCAGCCCAGTTGTCGGGATCATCGGTTGGTGCTTTCACATCGCTCATACAACGAAATCACAATTTCCGCAAGAATGATTTATTTCCCAGCTTTGCCACGAACTTTCCACCGACGCACACCTTCAATTCGGCACTAGCGGCTCATCTTTTTCTGCAACATCCGATGATACCACAACCAAATCAATGGCTATATTCGCAGATCTATGGAAATTATAATGAATTCCCTTGGTTTCGTAATGCCAACACCGCCGGTGGTGGTAGTGGAAGTGGTGGCGATACAACATCAAACACTGCCGCCACACTCGGTTTGGCAGAGATACCACTATCATCGGCATCACAACCAGCATCGACGACGAGAGCGCACGGTGATGATTCCGCCACCACCGATGCCACCGCGGCTATCGACGCAACGACGAATGGCGTAAATTTGATAAAGCGTTGTGTCACCCTGGTATCGCACAAAACGCAAGATAGTGAAAATGCGAATCCAAATGCGTCTCCGGTACCGGTTACATCATCGTTGCGGTCACCGTCACCCGTGGAGACAATCGATTTGGATGATGTCAGCACGACGTCACGTTCGGCTAGCAATAGCTTTGCTCCAATTCGGCGACGCACTCCAAAACCGGCAGATGTTTGGCGTCCCTACTAGCGGCTGCGTGCTGCTCTGCTCAGTGTGATGCAATTGGATGCTAGAATGATTGGGGCAACACCGCCTCTACCGGAGGATGTATAGAACTGTTGTTGAATAAATCCAGGATAGAGAATGAAAATTGTATATAGATCATATTGAGAGCCGTTAGAACGGCCGCTACAATTAAAAACGCAGTCAAAGAGCACGGGAGACAAAACTTTCCAGTCTTTTGCAGTTTTTCAATATTTTAGGCCTCTTAAAAAGTGCATCACTATAGTCAGACTCGAAACTGCAAACGATTGAATATGAATTTTCTCCCGCATGGCTAACATTTCGAATGTTGTGAAATTTTCCATATCGCAATTAATTTAAGAATCGACAATTTTAAATTACTTATTAATTTTGTTTTGTTATTGTAGATGTAGAACCACTTGAACAAAATATATGTAAATAAACGAGTATGTTATATTAATTGGCGTGAACATTATATATGAACCACATATCGAATTTATAGAGAGAAAAATATTCATATTTAAAATAATAATAATTATAATAATATTATCAAAAAATTATATGCAAAATATCTATCTATGTAAATAAAATAAAATCAAAAAATTTTCCATATTTCAATTATCGCAAAAAGTTCATGCGAATTCCAACAACTTTAATATTGTAAATACTCTTAATTAAAAGAAGAGATCAGTAAAAAATATTGAAAATTGTTTATAATAATTACTGAAATATAAGTAATAGTTAAAAGAATAAATAATAATTATAAAAAGAAAAACAAACGATTTAAAGTGATCATAACGATAAAATGCAACTCTGTTTCTTTTGTATACAGGGTTGTGCTTTCGTTAATCGATATTTGTCACAAATTGTGAAAAGATTAAGAGAATAGCTGATTCTGATTCTATTCGGACAACTTTAAATTTCAAATATTTCAACTGGAGATGTATTAAATAATTTTCTATAATATGTGATAGCATATTAGAGGGATATAGTTTCATGCTATACATGAAGTGTGGCTAAGGAAATTATTTTTTTTTTCCAAGGAAAAGTTCACTTTCCACACGCAATTATTGTAGATTTTTTTTTATCGATTTTTGTTTCGAAATTTGAATATTTGTGATCTGCTTTTAATAAAATGTCAAATAAGACATCGCTGTTTAGTTGTTGACAATTCTTTACAAAGAGTTTTTTGTTTCGGATTGATTGGCATAACGTATTAGACGCTGTTCATCAACTTGATATTGTAAAGTGTACAATATATATTTCTATGGGTCCAAAAATTTGTTCCATTACATTTTTAAATTAAAGCTTCTTAATAATGACTAAGGACAAGAAAAGAAATTTTCATAAAATCAAAAGCTTACAATTACAGTCATAGCTCATACACCCCATAATATTTAAAAGACAACCCTGTTTTTATTTGCAGCACTCTTAGTGCGTGCTCATCTAATCCACTCAGAGTTGCATTTTTATTTTACTTCCTTGAAATTCTTTCTTTTGACTAATTTTAGTTATAATTAAATGTACTTTGTATATATGTATTTACATTTAAACGTATCTAACATAAATAGTCATATAAGCTTATATTATTCATAGTTATATGTATATTTAAGGTTTTGTTAAAACAAAAGTTAAACTTCGATATACAAATGCATTATGAATAATATAAAAAATATAAAAAAAAAAACTAAAATTAATAAATTAAATAAATATGAAATTATATCTTCTTTGAAAACATTAAAAAAAAACGGATTTGAATATATTTTGAGCGATCATTTTTGATAAAAAAAGAAAAAAAAAAGGACGAAACTTCAGAATTTTCTAAATGATCATCACATTACATCACATCACCTGGTATCCCCAAATGCATTGCCATCATAAATTAAGGCTGCATAAGTGGTGCATTGAATTCTCTTGCTGAGCACTACCACCACAGTTTTTCAGTGCTTTCTTTTCATAAAAGCATATAACATATGTTCATTAATGATTTAATATTGTTTTAAAAATTACTATCAAATAGCTATTTTTGATCATCATGAATCCATAATTTATAGTTCAAATAAGATGAGGTAAGACATTTCTGTAAGTCGCTGAATACGACTCTGGGGTTAGTTTGACTAGATCAGGTGACATTCTGTGCCTAACCTCAAAGTAAAAAAAGTGATCAAAGTTGAAAAATTCATTAAAATACCCAGAATGACATCTAGGAGTTTGAAATGTAAAGCCGGCCCCCATTAATATTCCTCCTCAATATTTTTCCTGAATATGGTTGCCCTTACCTTTACTCCACAGTTACACGACTGCTCATAGAGAGGTAAAATATATATGACTACCACCAGACATATTTGTCTCAAACATATATAGTAACTATCTTTAGTTTTTGGAGGGACTCCCCTACCAAATGAACTCGAAAGAATCTATAAATCGACAAATATATCCATAATTGTCAAGGTCTTAGCTCTTAGAATGGTGAAAGGTATGACCGACTCCAATTAATTCTTCTACGCGAACATTTCTCTCAAATGACTTCACTCTTTAGGAGGAGTCTCCTACAAAGTTGGGTTTTTTTTTTTAGGTTTTAGGTGTCGAAAGTTCATTTAGATTGCGAGCCGTGATTAGATTACTTTATTGTATACCCTCCGTCACTCATTTCACTAGATATGCTTACAAGAGGGTTAATGTAAATATATGGTCATAATATTTGAAACACTAACATTTCTTCCAGCAAACCGCTAAAATTAATGATGCAAAGGACATATATATATTTAGTATATACAAGTATGTATTTGCATGTCCACATATGAACTCGTCTATTCTAAAGTATATCCTATTCTAAAGTATTTGCTACGAGTATATGAATACTCGTAGTACATTTTTGGATAGAATAAGAAAGACTGAAAAAAATTGATGTAGCGTTGAAAATTTGTTATAAATGATATCAAATTAACTTGACTTATGAGTTGGAACTGATGATGTTCTATGGAATTTGACAACATTTCAAAAAAGCTGAATTATGTACTATCGAATCGCCATTTATGTAGTAAAAAGTTATATAAAACATGCAATCCAGATGTGTCCTCTTCCTTGACAATATGAATACCTTTAAAGAACAATAAAAGCACATTAAAAATACAAGATTAACATATGTTGCTTATACAAAATACCGATACCAAATGCTTTTGGGATAAATTTCACTTTTTAAGTTAATTTTCGTCTAGGAACAAATACCCTTAAAAAACGAAAAGTACATATACCAAAACTAAATGGAAACTTGAAAGTTTCTATTTACCATATATGTATTCATTAACAAAGGGATGACGTCAATGTGGCGTATCATTTTACCTTTTACCATAATATTGCAACCATTGACATTATGTGTCTTCTTATTAGGTATTATTAAAAAGTGTCTTCAACAAGAATCTCGAATATTTGATTGTCTTGATCTAATCATAAGGTGTGTTGTTAAGGTCTACCAAAAATGATGGGTGATGAGTTATACAATATAAGGTTCTATTTTTTTACTCATAATATTCTATAGACTAAGCGAGGTATATGTATATAATACTTTCATTATTACAAATTAATAAGAAAAAGAACTTTTGCTTTTAATTGGGTTGCTATATATACATATATATATATATATATTTATTTGTATAAACTACATACATACATATTAAGGTATGGTACGGTCTGATGAACGGTCATAATAAGTCAAGTGAAAATTCAGGTTGCCACTAACGACAACTTTTAACTACAAGCATTCTATATACGATATCATTATATTGTATGTACTATACAGATTTGTACTATTTCAATACAAAGAGATTGACTAGAAATTTCTATGTGTATATATGAATTTGTTTAATAATAAATATTATTGGCTGGTTGATTTGGTTACTCAGGACGACGACAATATTTTGCCATTCAATATATGAGTACTCGTACATAACTACATACTACAAGCCAGAAGCTACAAGATCATAAGCCATAATATGCATGCCTATACCAAAGTGTCAAATAGTAGGTATGTCTATATTTTGCTCTCAAGCGTAAAATAGAAATTTACAATCAAGGAAGTAGTATAGTAGCTACTACATACGCACTCACCCATAGCATAGACACAATGAAAAATTCTCTAATGTTGATGACGATGATGATGATGATTTTTGTACCTGTGAGCTGTTGATATTTAAAGAAAAGAATAATGAATAAATAAATGCTCATAGTATTTTATAACTATATTATTTGTAGATATGTAATATTTTGTGAGCTTCACAACCGTAAGTTAAACCACAAAATTTCTACTCACTACATACATACACACTCGTGCATTTTGGTTCATCATTGAATGCATATACTCATATACTCATTGTCGCATCTATATGTATGAATAAATGAATTTATTTACATTACATTGAATCTGACGTGTATGAAAATAGAAAGAAAAACTTATTCCAAGTATTCATTTGTGGCAGTGAATGCTTAAAAAAAAAAAAAAAGAAAAACCAAAAATTAAAATAATAATTTAATAAAAATTTCTGTGAAGTCCTTTTGTTTGGACATTTGAAGCAATAAATCTTAGAAACTGTGAATATGAAACACAATTAACAGCTAATACAAATGGATAGAATGTACAGAGCAAATGTTCGGATAAAATTTTCTGTTATAATTTGAGTGGTGTACATACAGGTCATTTATTGGTAAATATTTAAAATTTAGCATTAGCATATGAAAAAAATTGATTTTTTCATAAAATTCATTTCTTATATATGGAAACTCTAAATTTTCAGTGTCCTATATGTGATAAGAATGGGGTTCCCCTATATGATAAAAAATTTTTTCTTTAAAAAATTGCGTAAAAACCTACAAAATATGGTTAATATGGACAAGAGCGCCCTCTAGCGCTTTTGATCACAAAAGCTCTAATATATGTGTATGTGTGTTTGAACAAAAAATATGTAAAAAAAAAGCCATATGAAAAATTTGAAATTTCTAACAAATTTCATTTTTGTATTGGGTATGTGAATTAGAAACTGGCATTTTTTAGTGCTCAAGATTATTTATTTTTCAGAATTCTTTAAAAAACATGTCATTCAAAGTATTGTCCATTAGAAACTATGGCATTCCTCCATATTTCTGGCAATATATGGATTCCATTCCAAAAGAACTTCGCGGCCAAAAACGAATCGAGCCGAATTTTTGATTCCGGTGACTGAAGTGAAGCATATTTCATTAAGCGTGTTCTGCATGGACCGCATGAAGTGATAATCTGCAGGCGCCAGGTCTGGGCTATAAGGCTGGTTGGGTAAAACTTCGCATCCGCTATTAGCAAGATAGTTTTTGACCGGAATGGCAATGTATGGCCGTGCGTTGGCATGGTGAAAATTACCGACTCTGCCATTTCTCGATCTTCGCTTTCTTCAACCGCATCAATTGTTGTCGGTAATGTCTCCAAATCCTTCTCGTCAAATTTTTACGGCTGTCCAGAGCTTTCTTTGTCTTTGATATCAAAATCACCATTTTTGATGCACACAAATCATTCCTTACACTGTGTATTGGATAGATAGATAGATGCTTACGCGTAAAGGTCCGGTTCACATACTCAATATATGGCAACTCTAATTCTTAAATGTCCCATAAGGTTTTTTGGTTTATTGTTCAGAATGAGTGTGGTACCCATGATAAAATATTTCTTTTAAAAGGCGCAGAAATACAAAAAAAAAAAATTTTGAAAGTGGCTCTAGCGGCAATCGTAAATACAAATAAGTATCAGTTATCAGATTGACCCCAAAAATCTCTATATACCTTTCCTAAGAGAAAAACAAAAAAGTTGTTTATTTTTTTAATTAAATCTTTAAAATAAGATTGATAAAAATAAATATTTTTAAAGGTCTGGAGATTTTGAATCGACTTTCGCTTTATGGTCTCTTCGTTGAAGTTGCTCAAAATTACCCAAAAATAACCATTCCAAAGTCCACGTTTATTTTCTATATATTTTTCTACATATTTTGGCTTTATGAAGTTATATTTAGTAAGTTAATTATTAAAGGGTTTTCCATTAGGGGCAAACCAATTTTATTTATTAATAAAACACAGAAATATTTGAGATATTGAGTTCAAATTTATTGTGAATATATTGCAAGTATTACATTTGTGCTGTGTGGCCAGTGGCACCCTCTTGTTGAAACCACATATCGCTGATGTCAAGTTCATCCAATTCTGGCCACAAATAATCTTCCAACATAGCACTATAGCGCTCTCCATTGACGGTAACATGACGGTCGTTTTCATCCACGAAAAAATACGGCCGAATCAAACCTCCGGCATTAAAACCGCACCAAACAGTAACTTCTTGCGGGTGCAACGGTGTCTCCAGAAGCACTTGTGGGTTTGTTGCTGACCAATAACGCATATTTTGTTTATTGACAAAGCCATTGAGCCAGAAATGAGCTTCATCGCTGAAGATGATTTTTCGCACTTAAAATTGCGACCACCGACTCAGAATTTCGGTAGTAATTTTTAATAATTTCCAAACGTTGCTGGTTCGTGAACTTTACCATGATGAAAATGTTGACTTTAACTAACGTTTTGACATTGACAGTTGATTAAACAAGTTTAAGGGTGCGTTCATATAAAGATACGAAATTGTAATGTCACTAATGGAAAATCCTTTATTTACAAAAATCATTTTTCCTAGTTCATAGGCTAAAAATATTCGATTTGATAGAAACAAAAATTGTAGAGCTCACAAGCTCTAAAGTAAGCAGTAAGAACAAAGTTGGTTTAGGTCATTTTTCTTATTATAAGATCTTGCTCCTTGAGACGTCAAATATATGATCGTATTCTTAATGCAAATTTCATTAAAATTTAACCTTAATTTTGTCCTCACAATGCACAATCATCCTAATGTCGATGTACATTCATCCATGCAATTAAACAAACACTCATTCATCTTGTTTCTTAGTGGTTCCTGAAATTCATATATTACACATCTTTACTTAATATTTCTTCTTATATGCTTGTTCTCCATTTCATATACGTAAGATTTGCTATTCTTTAGCATCATCTTTACTATTTTCTTCATGTTGAAAACTATGAATTTCCTTGATTTTAATGACATTTTCTTCTCATTTTCAACTTTATGAGTTTTTGAATAAAATGAACTTTTGTTAAAATCGATTTGTTATAAGTACCATACTATACGTATGGGTGTGTGTGTATGTTATGGATGCTTATGACCCTTGTGACATATTTGATGAAGTGCTGAAAATCATGTTTTTCATTTCTTAGTAGATATTTTTAGGTACATATTCAAATATACACTGTTATACAGTGAAACTAAATTAATATTATATGTATGTATAGGCAACATTTATTTTATTTAGATACAGGAAATTTAAGGAAATGATATTGAAGTTTCGTGTCGATGAGTAGAGGGTTGACCAAATGGGCTTGCTTTAATTTAATATTTATAAGTAGTTGGTTTGTATGGTTAAAAATGTCGAATAGTTCTATATTTGTTGCACATGGCTTTAACTTTTGGTTTAATATTTAAGTGCAAAATCAGTGAGTCCCGATTGCTTCGATACCTTCTATATATATTGCAATTTTTCAAAGGAAAGTCGAAATTCCATTCAAGAAACTTCTAAGAAGTAAGAATAGCATGGCACATGGATTTTCTAAGCAAAAGTGTTACAGCACAATTTATATTATTTTTATAATTTAAAAGCAATTAGTTGCTTGAATTCAATACTAATAGGAAATGCAATTCAAATTAAGACATATACAAAGTGCAATGCAATCATACTTAGCTTCACCTTCACCTTATGCCATACAATAATTTTCATCTATACAGCTGCTTTAATTAACGCTTTCAATTAACATATAAATTATTGCTTCACACATTCATACATTCATATATGGGTAGCATATTGTCGATATGTCGCATGTATGAAATTACATTCATAATTTAACTTTATGTCATTATCGTCAACACCTTGCTCTATGTGTAGAATAATTGTCATTCCATGCATGTGTTAATGACAATCATACCACCGCGATTAATAGTGATGCTGGGTATCGATGGTGATGATGGTGATAATAATGACAATACATACATTCATGTGGTAATGGTACGGTGGCGATGTTATTGGTGACAATATTCATACAATATACGTTAGTGTGTATACAAATCACATATACTTACGCTAGTATCAGTATGGAGAGTAAGTACTACATACTTTGTACTAATTATGTCATCATCATTATTGTGTAGGCTAGGAAGTATGTATATGTATAGTTTTGCTCCTATATAATTGTGTATCTATATTAGTCAAAAATTTAACTTTGACAAGAGCATCTCTCTCTCTCTCTCTCTCTCTCTCTCTCTATTATCATTACCATCATAATAATTTGCTCCAGTGATGTTAAGGAATTTCATTGAATAGCTTTAAGTGTGTAATATATTTGAGTGCATGTGAGAATGTAATTGTTGTCTCTATATGTGATTGAGTATGTGCCTGTATTTGTGAATATCATACATCAATCAAAACTGTTGCTTGCACGCATGTATGAAATGAATTACACGTACATATAAAGGGTGTTTTTATTTTCTAATTACTTATTTTCCAATATATAATGAATATCAAAGGGATCATATTTGACGGCAATGTATCGTAGCTTTGTTGAATTTCCCAAAATTCCCCCGAGATGGCTAATGCTTTTGGGTTACACTAACAAATTGAAATAATGCATTTGTTTTTAATGATAACACACCAAGTTGCCGCATTCAGATTAAAGGGGATCTACAGATGACCATCCAGAACCCTAAAGAAAGACCTGTTTCTATCCGATTTCGTTCATTTTTAAACTTGTCTACAAGTGATTTTTTAAGAGCCTTCGGATTTGAGAAAAAAAAAAAAAACACATAAAATTTAGAGAAATGTATAAAATCTTTATTTGAGTCGATTCAATGTTTAAAAATGATTTCATGTTTGAAATCAAATGCTGCGTCTCAAATGGTTCATACGCTGGATCCAATTTCGGCATACTCTGTCCAACATATCGGCCGGTATCTCACGAATAAATTGGTTTCCACTGCGTCAAACGTTGCGGGCTTGTCGCGTATAGATATGAGCCTTAACATAGCCTCACAAAAAAATAGTCTAAAGGAGTTAAATCGCACGATCTAGGCGGCCAATTGACCGGCCCCAAACGTGAAATAAATTGTTCACCGAACTCGTCTCTCAATTGGGCCATTGTTTCGCGTGCTGTGTGGCATGTGGCACCGTTTTGTTGAAACCACATGTCAGCCAAGTCCAGCTCTTCCATTTTGGGCAAAAAAAAAGTTTGTATTCATTGCACGGTAGCGCTTGCCATCCACAGTAACGTTTCTGCCTTCGTTGTCTTTAAAAAAGTACGTTCCAATGATGCCACCGGTCCATAATCCACACCAAAGAGTGCATTTTTCTGGATGCATTGGCAGTCCTTGCAATGCTTCTGGCTGCTCTTCACAAAAAATACGGTAATTTTGATTGTTCCCGTATTCATTCCATCAGAAATGAGCTTCGTCGCTGAACATAAAAAAATTGAACCTTTATCCAACTTTGCCAGCGCCCATTCTCCAAGAGTTAGCCGTTGTGGTAGATCGTGTGGATTCAATTCTTGCAGCAGCTGTATTCTAAAAGGTTTTTCATCCAAATTCTTCCGCAAAATTTTACACGTAGTGAAGTAACAGAGGCCCAATTGCTGCGAACGGCGCCGAATCGATAATTCACGGTCATCAATGACACTGGCGGGTACAGCTGCGATATTTTCCTCTGTCCGTACTCTACGTATGCGTGTTGGTAGTTTAGTGTCCAATAATGTAAATTTGGTACGAAATTTAGTCCCAAGATTCCAAATAGCCGCCACAGAAGGTCGCCCAAACTGACCATAAAATGAAAGAAGTGCACGATGCACTTTCTTAACCGAGCATGAATTTTTATAATAAAATTCAATAATCTGCAAGCATAAAAAAGCATTCGTAAATATTTGGGACTAGAAACTCGTGCTTTGATTCTTCTACTCTTGTGTATGGTTTGAATTTAGGTTGTATTGTGAGGAATCTATTTATACTCTGAGAATATAAATTTTACTTTATTTTGAGATAGACAAGCTCCTTCAAAAGCCCCTCCAAGATAATTTTTTTAGTTTCCCAAGCATTTGCGTGGTTGCTCTACCACGTTCGAATTCGATACTACGATACTCTAAAGAAACACCTTTTATTGATATCTGCAATCACATATTGTTGTCGCGCACAATACAGGAAACGCAATTAATTTCTTAGTATTAATAAATAATATGGTGTGGTGCAAATACGGTGGCAATATCAAACTTGCATACTATGCATGCTTCATCATACTATATTTGATAAGTATATTCCATATAACCCATACTAGAACCTACTTGTACTTGTCAAACAGCAGCAGCAGCAGCAGCAAATAGCAAGCAAAAGGAAATTAATAAATTGCTCTTAATTGTGAATTGTGAAGATGCTAACAAGCGGCAGCAGCGGTGGCGAGAATATGCTTGCAGTCACAATTGAGTGATTAAATGAAGACATTATTAGATTTGCACACACACACACACACACACACACACACACACACATACACACATATTTGTACGCATAGTGACTTCATCTTGATTGAGTAGTGGTTTTGAAAGGTAGTTTGATGTTCATACACACACACACACACACACACACACACACGCACACACACACATTACCTACATTTATTAGCAATGTAATGCGTGCCAAATTAAATATTAAATCATTTGGAATGTATTATATCAAGAGGTTTTATTTAAAATCTACAGTTATATATTTTCCTTCCATATTTTTTTTTACCATTTAATCAATGTTCGTATTCATTAGTCCGGCTCTCTGAACAAACATTGAAAAGTTTTACCATCAACTTTTGACCATTCACTTTGAAAGGGGAGCAGCATAGAAATTGCATTCAAAGAGATTTGCAAACTTAGAAAAATAATAGCAAACAAAAGAGCAAAAAAAAAAAGATAAAAAATCATTTAAAAAAAGTGTATGCCAACAAATAACAGCATAAACGGATGGCCAATGGACTAAAGTCGAATTTGACGCATATACGTACTTTATGCTATATACTATCTCACTCACCTACTCACGTCTCTCGCATGCAAAAAATGAAAAAAAAAAGAAAAACTGATAGGTGGACGTAGACTAGAGAACAAAAAAAAAAAAAAAAGGCAAAATTAATTTTCTTAAAAGCTTTTCTTGGCTTGGTGCTGATTATTATCAACAGTAAGTGGCTGGCATAAATTTAAGTTTTAGTTTTTAAATTGAAAACAATAACAAAAACAAAAAAATGCGCAAAAAAAGTATATGAAATTAACAAAAACAAAAACACTTTTACATAATGACTAACAAATTAAATGCACAAGGACAGTGTAATATGTCGTCCATGTGTACATTCATACCGAGATGTATGTACATTTAATGGAAAAATAATAAATGGAGGTCTGAAAGAAGACTTTCAACTTGCAGATGGAGAAGCCGAGATTTGTAAAAATAATATACCATATTATACTCATACATTTTAAGATACAGTGTTGACTACATAATTAGTACACTTACGCTATGCCACAGATAAATGTGAGGTAATTAGAGTAAACTACAGCGGGAATACCAGAGGCTTTAAAAGAAAAAAAAAAATCAAACTTTTCACAACGTAAACAATTTTTGAGAATTTTCTTCTTCGACCAAATGGAATATTCCGTTTCCATAAAATAATATCATTCTAGTCAATTTTGAGTACGTGTAGTGCATTTTACAAGTCTTTTCTGCACGCACTCGAGAATTATAAACTTCAGGCATTCAAAAGTTATTTAACGAATACTCCATTCTTTAATTCGAGGTACGGTCTCTCGTTTTTGTGGCACCCATCACTGGGTTTTAAATAGAACACTATTTTGGTTAAAGTGTATTTTCGATGTATCCTATAGATCAAAGGGATGCGCACGGTCCTTTTGGCAATTGAAAGAAGTCGTTAATTTTATGTAAAGATGATCAAGAAATGAATGATGAATAAATGAACGATGAATAAATAAATTATGAATAAATAATTGATGAACGAATGAATGATAAAAGAATTAATAACGAAGAATGAAAAATGCACGAATGAATGATGAATGAACAATGAATGATGAACAAATGAATGATGAACGAATAAATGCCGAAGGAGTTAATGATGGATGAGTGAATGATGAATAAATGAATGATGAATGAATGGATGAACGAACACATGAATTATGAACGAATAATTGTTGAACGAATGAATGATAAACGAATTAATAATAAAGAATGAATGATGAACCAATGAATCTTAAACGAATTAATAATGAATGAGTGAATTGTGTACGCTGTAATGAGGGACGTATGAATATTGCACGAATGAATGATGTATGAATAAATCACGATCAAATGAATGATGAGCGAATGAATGATGAAGGAATGAAAAATGCACGAATGAATGATGAATGAACAATGAATGATGATCGATGATAAACGAATTAATAATGAAGAATGAATGATGAACCAATGAATCTTAAACGAATTAATGATGAATGAGTGAATTCGTGAATGAGTGAATTGTGAACGCTGTAATGATGGAATCTTGCATGAATATTGCACGAATGTACGATGAATGAATAAATTACGATCAAATGAGTGATGAGCGAATGAATGATGAAGGTATGAATAACGTACGAATGAATGATGAACGAACAATGAATGATGAACGAACAATAAATGATGAACAAATGAATGATGAACGAACAATGAATGATGAACGAACAATAAATGATGAACAAATGAATGATGAACGAATAAATGTCGAAGGAGTGGATGATGGATGTGTGAGTGATGAATAAATTAATGATGAATTAATGAATGATGAATGATTGAATGAATGATGAACAACAGATGAATGAATAAATGCATATGGATAAGAAAATTGTACGAATAAGTATAAATTAATAAATAATAAACTGCTAAGACATCTTTAGAAATATATTTACATCAAATTTATTGCTGTGAAGAGTTTTCGCGACAACTTGAACACATAATGGTAATGGACATAATTCAGTCTATGGATATTTACAATAATATATTGATTAGTATTAAAAAAAGGACAATTTTAAGTTAAACATTTCTTAAGATAAACTCCAGTGTATATGTGCCAATAATACGACCACCACTGTAAATTGTATATGCAAGAAATAAAATAAAAGAAATAAAGAAATAAAGATAGACCAAAATAAAGCAGCTGTCAACGGATTAAAAACTTTTTCTAAAATATTGTACGATATCATATTGTACTAAAGAATGTGATAGGAACAGTGAGAGAGAGGGAGAGAGAGAGAGGACAGATAGATATGGAGAACGAATAAAAGTTGAAATGAAAAGAATGACTTTGGTTTCTATGTAGTTGAAAAAAAGTATTAAAATTGACGACGAGAACTAAATTCTTGTCCAGAATATTCAGTAGAATCTTTTAAATAAGTGCTTGTATCATTAGTAAGTTTACAATATATTTAAGAGTAACTCCTAAGTACTTGAAAATATTTCCTCTTTGATAAAATTATTAACATACTTTAAAGCTACTTTCCAGCTTCAAAATGGATTTAGGTAATTTCTAGATATGACTAACTATCATTTTAAAGAAAATAACAACATTCATGGACCACAAAACATTTTATTTGGCACATAAGTTGAGCGCAGCATATTTTATAGCAAAGAAGCACATGCCAGAGAATCATCAACTCTAGTACTATTGTGTATGAAAAGAGCAATGGTATAAATGTATATTAAGCAACATTTCCTATACAAGCGCTGAGTGAAAAAACTAAAACAACGAAGCCGAAATTCAGCAAAATTTTCCTAAAAATCAACGTCGACAAAATGGCGTTGTTGCGGTTCAGTAACGACAATGTACATACGTATACGCAATGTGAACAATGTATTTTATAACAACAACAACAACAACAACAACAAAATCAGCAACAACAATAACGATAATATGGATATGGACAGAAAACCATGAAAAACACATAAAATTACGTAAGCGTAACATAAGTAGGCATCACTTTATACTATTATATGTTGCTACAAACAAGTACAATATTCGTATATAGTTACAATTTGGTATCTGTAATATTACAATTTGATGTTAAAGCGACATTGATGCAAGTCGCTTGACTCTTGGCCAAAATTATTTTTGTTACCAAAACTGGTTAGTTGTTATACGCGAAAATGTATGATGTACATCATTACATAGTATGCCCCTCGAAATATGCTAAAATGTAGGCACGATGAGTAAATGGCTTTTACGTACGGGTGAGAGTGAGACAACGCAAGAGAGAAGAGCGAGGGTATTAAAATGATAGTTTTAGTCTCTGTATTTTTTTTTTTGGTTCCATAATAATATTAGACTACATACTGTGTGTCACTGACATTGTTGTAAAGCAAACGCTGCGAATAGTTGAAATGACACCTAAAATTATGCTACAGCAATGCATATTATGCATACTATGTAGATTCGCATACATTTTTCGCGGCTCATCAATGTCATGCATCGTATCCCAGTAGATATTACTAATTAAAGTAGCGCTGCTTTAGAAATTGCATGATTTTAAAACGAAAAAATAGTACATTTGATAAAAAACTATAACATACAGCTCGTTTACGAGTCTTAAAGTTGGACAAATGACAGTTTTCATCATTTTTTTTTAATTACCTAACCATAAAATCTTACCTCTAGATGGGTAAAATGTATGACCAATGTCTTTTAATTTTCTACGTTCAATATTTCTTTGGAAAATACTTATCTTCTATCTCCATTCCTTAGTGGGACTTCCTTACAGAACCCAAGTTTTTATCGAATGGGCTCTCAGCACTTTCAGGGTGCCCCTAGAAGGATCAAATGTATGACTTACTCTCAATTGTTTTTTCACTAGAACATTTTCACCAAAAATCCTTACCCTCTGTCACTCAAGTTTAAAGGCACCTGAAAATCGATCAATATTTCCATAGCTTCATAGGAACCGCCTCTAGCAGGCTATGATATAACTGTGACTCGAATTAGTTTTTTCTCCTCAATATTTCTGTCGAACATAGTTACCATCTATCTTCATCCCACTGCTGCCACTCAAAATCGTAACGTAAAACACCTCAAAATTAACAAATAATCCCACAGTTCCCTAGGAAGCTTCTCTAGAAGGTCAAAATGTAATTTTCACCGCCATTTCTTTAAGATCTTCCATATTTTTTTCAAACATATTTAACCACAATTTTCACCCCTTAGAGAGGCTGCCATATATAACAACTGAAAATCGACAAATAACCACTTAGTTTCCTAGGAATCGCATCTTTAGGGCATCTTGCATTGCCCTAAAGAGGGCTGGCCTACAGAACTGATCAGAGCCTTCACCGCTATTTCTAATTTTTAAGAAAGTGTCCATACAAACCGCGATCCTTCTCAAGTTCTCCATTTCTGAATCTACCGAAGTGACGCTAATCTACGAGTATTAAAAAAAAAGCAAGACTTATAGAGCTGTTAATACTCGTACTGTCCATTTATTGCATCATCATTATTATCATCACCATCAACTGAGGTCATTATGGTGCGCATTAACCCTTTTCTTCTTTTTGTCTATTTGCTGTATTTGAATTTTTTCTCATGCTTCTTTCGATTTCAATTTTTTCTTCTACGATTCATCAATGTACGCGTTGGTCAGCGTAATTGAATTTATATTCATTTTCCTTTACATTTGTGTTCGATCAATTATTTTCTCTTCTGTCGATTTAGCTTTGCAAAACGACAATTCTTTTAAACATTTTAATCTATTGTAAGTATATAGCATCATACTACCTAGAGAACTTTTTCACCCACCTTATTTACGTACTGTTGGTAGGTAGGTATTGGTAATTGCAAAGTCATTGTGAAATATCATTAAAATCCTTTCAATTTCACTATGTACATGTATATTTATTTATTTGTGCATTTTAAAGAGATTTGTTAACCTTACTACGGACATTTTTATTTGAATTTAGTTTTCTGCTGCATCATCACTCTCTCACTATACCTCTATCTCTCTCTCTCGATCTCATTCCATGTGTGACAAGTCAATTGTTGACGTCAAATTGAAAATGTCATTAACTGATTTGATAATTCAATTCAAATTTGATTCAATTTTAATATTGGTCAGTATTAATAAATCATGCTTAAGCATTTTTACTGATTTAACCTTTTTATCTATACATTAAGAAGGTTATAAGATATATAAAAGTATTTTTAATAAAGGTAAAGAAGTAAGTCGTTACCCAAATATCAATATAGAATAGTGTCTTTAAGTAAAAATCTCTGTCTCTCTGGCCACTCGGTACAAGCACTCAATCATGTCTCTAAGTTACATTGACCATCTGTCTTTGCTTTGTCCGTTTGCTCATTTGAAATTTACCACATTTCATTGTGATCCATTACCTCTGTCAAGAATAAATGATACGCATTGCAAAAGAAAAACTTTCATTAACATCAAGAAAATATTAAATATATACCTGTCGTACATATGAATGTTGAAGACATCTTGGAAATATTTGCATGTATGGGTAATATGAAATTACAATTTTGAAATACTGTCAGAGCTGCTACTTACTACATCTTGACTTGACACATTCATCGACAAATTTAAAAACAGTTTCATCACATTAACGAAAGGAAGAAAAATTGTGTCTTATACAGGGTGACATAGCTCAGTTGTTTAGTGCGTTGGTCTTTTGTGTAGGAATACTTTCAAAAGGCGCCCACTTGACTATAAGAAAGTTCTTCTAACAGTCTTCTAAAATGTGCTATGAAGAGTCTTCTGAAAGGTATCTGCGGCAGAACTAAGAAAAAGTGATGTCATAAGATTTCTACCAATCAGAATCGATCAATAGTATATGTAAGTAGATGTCTTCCAGCAGAGGTGTAAACCCCTTTTGTTCATTAATTTGTTGGCTCTACCGGATTTAAGGAACTAAGGTCGAATTTCTATGGAAACATTTTTATATTAAACTAATTTCGAACAAATTTCGTTTTCTTTATATGTTTTAGTGCACAATGTGGGTGCTGTAGCTCAGTCTTTAGTACGTTGGTCTTCTGATCGGTAGGTCATGGGTTCAATCCCCGACTGAAGCACAACTTTAATATCGAAGAGGGTTTTCATTCGAATGGTATCCACCTGTTGGCAAGTAATTAGCAATTCTTCCGGCAGTAGCGATTTGTCATGAAAAAGACTCTAAAAGAGCTCTGTGACAAATCACAGAAAAAGTGATGTCACAAGGATTCTGCCGTTCAAAATCGGAACTGGAAGATAAGCTTGGTCGTTCGGGGCCTATAAAGGCAATATTCCAGAACTGACTGAAATTTATATAAAATATTTTGGTTTTACTTTTAAATTCTCCTTCTTCCGAGGCTTTTGTTGTTCTGTGAGCTAATAGTATACATCCGGGTAGACAGCTAATCTCGCCCAGAAGGACCTGTCTTGGGTAATATAGTACCCCCTCTCTCATCTGCTACGATCCATAATACTACTACATACTGCTTCTTCGCTTTCACGAAATACAATATCGTTCGTATAGTTTCGCATTCTCCGGGTTACGCCCACACCAAGTCCGTTGGTGTTTCTAGGAGGCTGAGGGCAGGAGTAGAATGCGAGAGGCTATGACTTGCGCATTACATTCTTTGCTGAAGAAGAAGAAGAAGAAGAAGACTTTTAAATTGAGACTTAGCGAAGAAGATTTCCAAACTCTTGTTGATGTGCTCAAACTCTGGGCGCTTCAGGGATTCTTGTTGGAGTTGCAGTGACGAGGAGAAGTAGGAGACAAAGAACCACAAAAACTGTGGCTGATCAAGCTTTCGCAAAAGTCAAACCCAAGCTATTGGCGTGGCTTTCTTCAGCAAGCTCGAGGAAAAGGAGCTAAAAGCACTAAGGAGGTTCAATTGTCCTCTGAGTGTAACTTGCATATGCAAGCTAGTTGTATAATCTAACCAAAACTTGCCATTTAATCACAGAACCAGTGAGCTAATTTTATATGCAGTTTCAAGTTGGCATACGGACCCTGTCAAAATGCGAATACATTTCCATGATACATATGTACATCTCTAATGTAAGAAAAGATGAAGAAAATAAATTAAGCAGAGATTTCGCTGAGGAGTAAGAATCATCTTCCATGCTCTACTCCCCTCTATCTTTCCCCCTCTTATGATTTCAATAAGTCTTCACTTGAAGAAAACAACAACGATAACTAATGAAATGTCGGAAGCTTATCTATATTACATACATATTTTCAATTGTGATTTCATACAACTACAAAAACAACAACAACAACATGAAAGCTTCATAAAAAATCAACAACATTGGCAACACCATTGATGCTCATCAACATGATTTTTGTATGCCATCCCTTGGCTACCATCAATTGAATAGAAAATGCAATAGAATAAGAGAAATAGAGAGACAGAGAGAGAGAGAGAGAGTGAGAGAGTGAGATAAGTTGAGGCATTACATCATGTATTTTGGCATTGGTGTTGGTAACGACAGAAAATTAATGATTGATTTCCGTTTTTTTGGTCTACTTAGTTTGGTATGGCGATGGTGTGTATGACGCGTCGGTCGGTAGATCCAACATGTGCATACCAATGATACTTACTGTTTGCATGTTGATATTGGTGTTGGTGAACATTGATGCTTATATCTATGTTACATTTGACTTTTCCACTTCTATTAAAAGCGAGAATTTGAATATTTTTTGGGGTTTTCCATTAAAATTGCCTATGTATGTATGTGTTGCGCTCGATTTAGAATGGGATCTGGACACATATCAAAATTGTTCACTATCTCATGCTCTTGCTATGGCTGACAGTCTATTTGTGAGTGTGTGGGTGTAGGTGTATGTATGTTGCCAATGTGGTTGTATGCTTTTCTATTTTATCCAATTCATTTATCAGAGAATCCCGGTGCTGTCGTTCATGTTAGTTTACAAATATGTATACATATGCACACACATAGGCTCAGTTTCAGTTATGTATAATATTGCTAAGAGTTTTCATATACATATGTATCATCTGTTTGTAGAACAAATTGTAAATATATTCGTATAGATTGTGCTTTTGTTATGTTGACTGTAGTAGTATTGTCGTTTTGTTTCTGTGTGTGTTAAATCAATTATTTTTAATTTAAAGGGACACTAACTTGATTAATGGTTTTTGAGGCATTCAAATAGCAGCAGTAACAACAACAACAATAACAACAATAACGACGATAACAAAAATATAAATATTTTTATGCTACATGCAAATGCGGTGAGCAAGAGCAAGAGCACAGGAGAGCAAGAAATCTTTAAAGAATCCATAAGTCATTTGCAAGATATTCGAATATATGTATTGTAAAGTAAATAAGATTCTTCATTCAAAACTACAAACTTTTTACGTTTACAGATTGAATTGAAACATGCTGTCATTGCTTTTACGTGCTGAATGCCTGAAAACATATATTCGAAAGCATATTTTTATATGACAGATAGGCGTGGTTTTCATCCGATAATGTTCATTTTCGAGATTATTTGTTATTTAGTAAAAATAATATTATGTAATGAATTACAAGTTGTTAGCGCAATATCTGCGCGCGCAATATTCCAAAAACTACTTTTGAAAATATACTTTTGTATGGGAGATATGGTAAATTTTGTTTCAATTACGTTCATTCGCAGAAACATTGATTTGTTGGTGAAAATCATCTTGTATAGTGAATTTCAGTTTGTTATTATTATCTTTTCGTAAAAAAAAAAATCAGAAAAATTGCATTCGAATGCATAATTTTGTACTGGAGGTAAGCTTGTTTTCATTATAATTACGTTCATTCGCGAACACATTCATTGGTTGGCGAAAATAATCTTTCGTAGTGCATTTCAGTTTGATATTATTATGTTTTCGTAAAAAAAAAATTAAGAAAAACTAAATTCGGAAGCATAATTTTTTACTGGAGGTAGGCTTATTTTTATTCCAAGTACGTTTATTCGCAAAAGATTTCATTCGTTGATAAAAATAACTCTAAATAACGATTTTCAATTGGATTCCTTTAGATTTTCATGAATAAATTTGGAAAAACTACGTTCGAAGACATATTTTTGTATGGGAGGTATGGTGAATTTTGTTCCAATCCCATTCATTCGCAAATGTTTCAATTTACTTGTGAAAATAATCATATATAGAGAATTTCAGATTAATAAAATTATCTCTTCGTGAGCAAAATAAGAAAAATATCACCGGAAAGATCAATTTAGGAAATTTTTTCTAACCAGAAGGGAGCGGAAAGAATGATCTTCTCCTGAGCAGGATAAAATATTTATAGAGTGTTCTTTTTTTTTCTAATACAAAATTGAGCTCATTTTCTAATCAATGATTTGTTGGCTTCTTAATAGTTGCATTGATGTCATGGCAATTATGTGGTGCAGTAGACCAACTCTATCCTCCGTAATTGTGGTGGTCAAAATATAACTGTTACCACAAAAGTCATCGGCATACAAGTTATTGGGAAAACTCCTCAACAACAACATAATCATATATTGTATTTTTCCCCTTCATCGCACAACAATAAAAAGAATGTAGCCAAATGCAGATGTTACATATCAAAGTTCATTATTAAATTATTGGTCATCTCAAATGCCACCTGTGACCAATTTCGATTATGAGCATTTTAAGTATTTTTGTTGCCTTTGTCTTCAAGTTTTCTTTTCTTTTTTTTTTATTCTATGTAAAGAAGATAAAAAAATATTCAACCCACATGTACACCTAAAGTACTTACAATATATTTATAAAGAAAAAAAAATTCCTTAAAGTATTAGTAAGAAAGCCAGTAAAGACAAGAAATAAAGGTTGTATAAATAAACAGAATTAAATAACTCCCAATGGATGTAATAAATTTATGTCGTAAGTAAGTAAGTAACTTCAAATAAAGCCTGTACAGTGTAGCTGTCTTATTTTATTTTCTTTCATAAGTAGCTTATATATATGTAGAAGATAAGTGCTTAGTGTGATAGTTGTTGTTTTTTACAGCGACCTTGTTAATACTAGACATGGCTAATAGTAATTGTGCGTAAATATACCTATACATAGAGGTGGTTACTCTATATATGTATGTGCACTCATACGAATGACTGGCTATCTACTTGCATACATATACAATTTAAATTGCCCAGTATTAATTTTTTATTTGTAATTTAAGCATTTTATTATGGTCATTTGTTGTGAATTTCCTGGTTGGGCGACTTCGTATCAATAACTTACTATGTAAATAAATTATTCACAATAATATCAGAAGATTGGTTTTCGATTAGTAAATGTTTTTTTTTTTTTTTTTAGCAAATCTATTCATACTTTTATCAACATTTCAATTTCGGTCAAATTTGTTGAATTGTTTATGGGCTATGCCTGCTCCTTCGATACCATAATGCTTGTATATTATAGTGCTATTAAGGGTACTTCAACATCTTTTTTTTTTGGATAATGGGGATGAATATAAGTTATAGCTAATTGTATCTTCTGATTAGGCAGTTTCATTAGGTAATAGAGGCAAAGGACAGTGGACAAAGTTACAAGTGCAGTCCCAAAACTACTCGACCTAACAAAAAAAAAAACACAACAAATTTGGCAAAATGTTTCTTTATTTCTCAACATAATCTCCTTTTAGCTCTATACACTTTTCCCAGCGATATTCTATAGCTTCGATACCCTGTTTATAGTATGAACTAGCTCTAGCTCATTATAATAGTCATCTACCGCAAACTCCACCTCTTCATTGTTTGCAAATCATCTACCACCAAGCCATTTTTTTTTTTAAATTTGGAAATAGAAAATAATCCGAAGGAGCTAAATCTGGCGAATAAGGTGCGTGCTGAAGCAATTCGAGCTTTCACTCGTTGATTTTGCCCATTGTAATAGCGGATGTGTGAACTGGAGCAATGTCTTGATGAAATAACACTTTCTTTTTCGTCAAATGCGGACTTTATTCTTTAATTTCATCACTTAAATGCTGCAACAAATTAGCATAATAGATTGTTTTTCCTTTTTGAAGATAATTAATAAAAATTATCCCACGTGCATCCCCCAAAAAAACAGATGCCATAACCTTGCCTGCAGATGGAACTTCATCCCCTTCTTTGTACACGATTCTTCCATTTCAGTCCATTGTTTTGACTGCTCCCTTGTCTCAGATATAAAGTGGTAGGCCCATATCTCATCCAAGGTTACGAAACGACACAAAAACTTGGCTTTACTACTGTGAAACATCGCCAAACACTCTATAGAAACATCTTCACGACGGCACCCATCTTTCACACAGCTTTTTCATCTCCAAATTTTCGGATAATATCCGATTTATAGCTCCTTTTGAAATGCCTGTAATTTCACCTAGCTTACGCACCTTCAGCCGACGATCATCCAATACCATTTTGTGGATTTTCTTAATCGTTTCTGGGGTGGCCACCTCAATTGGTCGACCACTACGGTGTTCGGCTTGGCAGCTCGTACGACCTCGTTTAAACTCTGCCACCCAATATTTGATGGTCGTAAACGAAGGAGCAGACTCGCCCAGAGTAGAATCAAGTTTGGGTTTAATATTCGTTGGACTGAGACCTATCGAATGAAAGTATTGAATCACATAACGGTGACCAATTTTTTCCATATTTACAAATTCACTGAGGTCGTTAACTTTCGATGGCTCCAAAAAAAAAATACTAAAGAACGTGCTGCGTTCAAATTTAAAACATATGTTTTATAGAGTTGCCACTATACACCAAAGTAATTTTTTTTCAAACTACTGCCGCCGTCTATATGTCAGGTAGGGTAGTTCTGGGACCGCCCTCTTATCATTAAAAACTAACAATTTCTCGACCCAAAAAGTGACATTCAATCGAATAACTATTATTTCTGATATTCGACTGGTGTTTGCTTTCGGTCTTATACACATAAATTCATATTTCATTACTTATAATAATATTTAAAGGCCTTTTGATGAAAGTCTATTATTTTTAACTTCTGAATTTAATCGTACAACTTACGTACTGAAAAAAAAAAAAATAATCAAATTCAATACAAAATTAACTAAATGGACGAAACTCGCTCTCACCTGCCACAAAGAGAAAAAACCATCATTTAATTTATGATATTCTCCTTCATAAATTATCCATTTTCAAGATAGTAGGCCGACGATAAGTTTTCTAATCAACAAATTAATCAAAAGCAACTACTAAGGAAACAAGAACGCACTAAGAAAAAATTCAACAGAAAAATTGTAAGGTGAAGAAAAACCAATAAATGAATGATGGTAATACCCGAATACAAGTACAAATTACAAAAGCTAAAATTTCTGCTTTGCAATAAATCAAAATTCAACAATGCGTATGCTTTGACCGTATAGGCCGCAAAACCTTAGACGCTGAGACTTGAGTTGAAGCCTACCTACTGAAAGTTGAATATGGGTTATGCTATAGTACGATACTATTAAATCATATACCGCAACATATATATTGGACGGCTACTCATTGGACTCTACTACTCCTATCAAATATTGTTATGTTGGCAAATATTAATAATTCAATACATCTTTAGGGATTCAAAAATCGTAACACGTTCTGTATTTCTGTATTTTTGTATTTTTTTTTCGTTTGAAAAATATCCTTTACTCGTTGTAGTTGTTGTTGTAGCTGTGCCACAAATTGTTTATTGAATACGCAAGTGGATATGGTGATGATGTATTGGGGGTGAAAACATATATACATAACATAGATGAAGTAGATGGGGAGTAGGACAGTCAGAATACTCATAGAAAAAGAAAAAAGAAAATATTCTATTGTTGCAGGAGGCAATTATAAATCATTTCATGTCATAGCACTCATGGCTACTACTGCCATTACAAATACATACGTGCTAATATGTAAAAAGGGGAGAAGAGGGACTCCAACCATACCGATGAAAGCAAGATTTTTGTCTTGTGGAATTTTTCGTAATTTTCTTTCCCACATTTTTTTATTTATTTTTTTTTTTTTGCGCTTAGAAAAACATGCCGACTCTTGTTTACGTGCATGAAATTCTTTGGTAAAGCCTTTAATTCCTTTCTTGTGTTATTTTGATCATCCTATGTGATGCTTACTGATGACCATACGTAATAAAGATGATGGCGACAAAGACGCATTTTTACACGTCCTTGAGAAATATGTTATAGCCTACTTGTTGTTGTTGTTGTTGTTGTTGTTATTGGTGTACGCTTTATTTTATGAAACCCAATTGTTTGAACTTGATTCAACTCGTCTGAATGCGATTTTTTTAACAGTAGTAAAAGTAATAAATTTTCTCTCTGTGATACGTGTCTTGTGATTTCTTTTTTGGTTTTGCTTTCTTTTGCACTTGCTTTAGATTGTCATATCTGGAAATAAGCGCGAAAAAGAAAATCAAATATCAAAAAAGGGTTTAAAGCAAACTAAAATAATGATTGTACCACAAACAATTTAAGTACCCACACTATAGTGCAATTGTTGATTTATTAAACCCTGGGATGCTCAAGGGGAATAAAGCAGGGAGCTCAAAAACAATAACGGCAACAACAACAACAACAACAACTATAAATTAACAATGAACCTACAATAAAACAACAATAATTTCTCTATATGATAACAACAACAATAACAAGAACCTTACGATTAATAAGTCTGCTTTAGCATTGTGGCTAGGTCTTTGGCCTCCTCTGCATGAAGTCACCGGCCGTGACCAATCCGACGGAACTTAACAAAAACACAAAAATATGTTGTTCTATTAAACGGTTCCCAACTGTCGGAAGGCAATTATTAATTCTTCCGACATTAAGAATTTGCTGTGAAGAATGTTTTAAAGGAGTTCTGTAAGAGAGCTCAGAGAAAGTGATGTCGCAGAAGTTAAACTTTCACTTCTATTAAATTTATAAAATTTGTATTTATATTGAATTTTATTACTCACGTACCGACTCATTAACCCTTTGCCATGTAATGTCGTTTTTCGCATCTCTTCTGTGTCGGGTCACTGGCTTTGGCTGGGCACAAGTGACCCGACGTTACAAGTTAAGTGGTAAGAATGAGAATAAGAATGAGTACAGTATGAGCAGTAGGTCGTGAATTCAGTCCCCGGCTGAAGCATAACAAATTTTATATGGAAAATATTTTTCTTTCGAACGTTACCCACCTGTCGGCAAGCAATTGGCAATTCCTCCGGCAGTAACAATTTGCCATGGAAAAGTTTCTAAAAGAACTCTGCGACAAAGCTAAGAAAAAAGGGATGTTACAAGGGTTTTGCCGTTCGGAACCGGCTAAAATAAGTAGGTCCCTTCTAATACTGTCCACAAATTGAACACGCACAACAGTAATGAAAGAGAAGCTCGGCCAACGAGCCCTTCGGGGCTTTAAGTGCCACATATTTATTAATTTTTTTTTTACAGTATGTGCCCATCATAAGTGATTCTTGAAAAGTCAAGCCGTGCTTGTGGCTGATAAAAATATAAAACTCATGAGTGGTCAATTTGCGAGAATATTTTATGTATTGCACTTTATTGCAGAGTCATCTAACTCCTAAGTTTGTTCTAAAGAACCAAATGAGTCGATTTTATTTGTGACTGAACATCGCTGTACGAAATCTATCAGAAGCATACTTTCATTCTTGTGCTTTATACATCTCGTGCCTTGAGATGTTATCTTGTCGAATAGCAATAATAACTACAGTATGAACAACTGGAGCAATAACCGTAAAAAAAAAGTACATATATTTATATGTGCTACAAGCAAACGCGAAAAAATGTGTTCTCATTTTAATTTTGCTATTTTTCATTACAAACACCATTGCCATCGGCACCAGTAGCCTCGCTTATATACATCGAATACCATTATGGGTATTTGTCATGAGACGCATTGAGAGAAGGCTTAACAAAAACAAAAAAAAAAAAAAAAAAAAAAAAAGAATATGAATAACATTCCTCGCAGTCGCTCTTTCTCGCTCTTTATCCTTTTTTTCATACTGTACACTCACTCTGTCGTCGTCGTCCAATACTATGTATAACCAACAATATTCTTATGATGGTATATTAATGAGTGTGAGTGTTTGTGTGTGACTAACAACAGCGAGCCGAGTCAAGCATGTAAAATGGTTTTTCACAATTTTTACCGCCAACACAAGATTTAATTAAACCAAAGACTTGATTTATGAACGAAAGGATTCAGCAAGCTGCAGCAGCAGTAGCAGCAGTAGCAGCACATTACATCCTGTGGCGTCTCAACACATACGAACATTATAACACACACACACATACATATGCTGGTATGCTGGTTAAAGATGTAGCGAAAAGACCAATGGCAAAGAAATTCTAAATACGAATAGTACATTAAGAATGGGTAGCTACTATTGTTTGCTATATGTACTATACACTCTAAGAGTGTATGTTTGCTTGTATGTAATAATATAACACAGTTGTTGTAATATTGAGCCGGTCGACAACGACAACAGTTGTTATTTTGTTCATTTTAGGCAAGTACAAATACGAGTTTATGTATAAATATATGTAACCCTTTTTATTGAAAATGCCATCAACAATGTTGTTGTTATTGCTACACGTACATACATCGCACAGTGTCGCGACATTGTATTAAAATTTGAAATATGACACACAAAAAGTCGCAAAGGGGGTAGTAATTTCGCGAAAAAGAACAGAAAAATTAACAAGAATTTTGAGTAGGTTAAAATGCTAATTTTTTTCAGATTTTAAATTTATTTTTAAAATTATTTTTAACTTGACTTGAATAAGCACGTTGCTCTTGAAAGTCTGTGAGTCAAATTTCAACTACATTATGACAGTAAAAGACTCCACTTTTTATTCCTGTAGGCCCATTGTGTTTGAAAATCATACATATAGTCTGTTGTCGGCTGCCTTCACAATGCTCGAGTTCGCTGAAAAAAGTGGCACCAATATTTTTTGAGTTGTCTCTTCATATTTAAAGAATTTGCACTTAAAAGAAATTATCATTAAGAAGCCAAGGTCAAGTGGTTTGTGCCTTGGATTAAAAAAAATTATTTCTGTATATTTAACAATGACATTTTCAGTGAAATTGCGAGGAATAGCTAAGGTCCGATTGGGTTCGCCATTTTTTAAATAGCAAAATTTAAATAAACCCCTTGACTTTAAATGCTCATCGCGATGTAACATGAATGGGGCCTTTGGATCAATTACTTCAATTTTTATTCGATGCACTTATATTTCTCCAAAGCACACAAATGTAGTTCTTTCTATTCCTTTTAGCTACATTTGTGAAATTCTTGTCCAAATTCCTCCACCACTGGACTGTTAACAGTTTTTTTTATCGTTTAATACATAATATCGATTTTAAATTGAATTTGTGTTTTTTTTTTTTTTTGGTTTGGTAATATTATTATTATTATAATTTTCATTTTGTTGTTGTTGTTTTGAATTTGGCGACTGTAAATATATATGCAGTATGTATACTTTTAATCATTCCATATCAATGTTGAAATAGGTAATTTTGGAGATAAATATGATGTCATAGATGTCAATGCCGTGGTTTGTGCCGTAGCTCAGTGGTTAGTGTGTTCGCCTTCTGATCTGTAGGTCGTGGTTCAATTCCCGGCTGATGCATAACAAATTTAATATCGATAAGATTTTTCTTTCGAATGGTACCCACCTGTCGGCAAGCAATTGGCAATTCTTCCGACAGTAACAACTTGCCATGAAAAAGCTTCTAAAAGAACTCTGTCACAAAGCTCAGAAAAAGTGATGTCACAAGTGTTCTGCCGTTCGGAACCGGTTAAAATAAGTAGGTCCCTTCTAATACTGTCCAAATTTAAGACGCACAACAGTAATGGAAGAGAAGCTCGGCCAATGAGCCCTTTGGGGCTTTAAGTGCCACATATTTTTTTTTTTTTTTTAGATGTCAATGCACTAAGTAGCGATATTTCTTTCTGTCTCTACTCGTTTTCGTTATGCACTATTCTATAGGTTTTCCAAGGGTTATCGGGCTCTTATATTAATATGACTTCCATGATAATTTGGAGGGAATGGTATAAAAAAATTTGGAAATTTGCTTTTACTTAAAAAATTTTACCTTTAGCATTTCCATTTCATCATAGCAAAGTGGTTAGATGTAGATGAGTTAGAGAAGACTATAGACTTTGAGGCGCAAACGCTCTTGTATAGATATGCATTAGGTATAAAGTTCAAACACCGACCCTAAGAAATTCACAAATAATATCTCAAGGGTGCTCTCGTTCCGAATCAGATATGTATAATAAAGGGACGCCCGATTTACTTCAGTCCCATTTTAAAATGCGTAGCACAACCGGAGTAGATGCTTAGCGAAAATTGTTTGGAATTACAATTCCCAAAAGATAGTCCCGCGTAGACCTTCATGAGTTCCTAGTGATATCAGAATTACTCTTCTTATTATTAGGATTGGAGAAATTTTTGAAAATTCGATATTCATGGGGAACTTTAGAAATTATCCTTTAGAAATGACATGTGACACGCATATTGGTGTTACAAATTCAATAATATTAAAATTTAATAATAAAAAAAAATAATAAAATAAAAATCCATGTCGCGATCCAGGATCGAACCCGTACACGTGGGCAAACACAGGTGGTGGGACGAACCCACGGAACACTTGTGCCAAAGCACATCACAACTTCGATGTGTGTAATTAAGTTTGTATATTTGCTTGAGCTGTCCATTAAACAAACACATGGAGCCAATATGAGAATTCTTGTATGGTTTAGCATGTGGCTATCAGATAAAGATCTTGCTGAACCAATAGGAATCGAGAAAAGCAAATTCCGTACATGATCGCACAAGTGACCGATTTACATGTGCTTGCCTAGTTAGGATCATTATTGAAGCGTATTTCTTTAGTTGTAAGAATATTGCAATAACGACCCGTTAGGTGATTGATTACCAACGAGTGCTCTTTTGAAGCAGATCCATCAACGGTGCGCGACAATAAGAGTTCTGGCCCTAAAGTGAACCCAGCTATGGGTGCTTCGGGTAGTCGACTGCGAGCCTTATGCTCTGCCTAAGTAGTCACTTTGATCATGACCGTGAAGCGTTTTTCTTCACTTGTAAAAATATTGCAACAACGATCCGTTAGGTGATTGATTACCAACGAGTGCACTTTTGAAGCAGACCCATCTGCGGTGCGCGACAACAAGAGTTCTTGCCCTAAAGTGAACCCAGCTACGGGTGCTTCGGGTAGTCGACTGCGAGCCTTATGCTCTGCCTAAGTAGTCACTTTGATCATGACCGTGAAGCGTTTTTCTTCACTTGTAAGAATATTGCAACAACGATCCGTTAGGTGATTGATTACCAACGAGTGCACTTTTGAAGCAGACCCATCTGCGGTGCGCGACAACAAGAGTTCTTGCCCTAAAGTGAACCCAGCTACGGGTGCTTCGGGTAGTCGACTGCGAGCCTTCTGCTCTGCCTAAATAGTCACTTTGACCACTTAAAATCCAGAAGCAACCAGCTCGAGCGCTGCTTCCTCCTACATCTCATTCCTTGTCTCCATCCTGCTTGCGTAGGATACGAAAAGGGTAGTTTTATTAATTTGTAGTCTCAATTGAATAATTCCATTATAACGAATAGGGTATTTTCATTAATTTGTAGTTTCGATTAAATAATTCGTCTGATCCTGGTGCGTCCGATAGATCGTTTAACTCAGCAAACCCCAAGCAGCTTAGGTTGTATTTGTAGAATGCTGGACAGCTACGGAGCAGACACTTGGGCTTAGCTTAGACCTGGTTCCCTACATTTACTGCATCCATAGTCTTTTAATGAGGTTCCTTTTATGGTTATGAGATTCTATGTGGCGTTCTATGATTGCGAGCATCATTGTTCCACGTTCTGTTCTGTTAAGAGACAGAATCAAGTGCGAATAGTTGGTGTTATGTTGCTCAAACTGGTTTTAGGTGATAATTTAATCTTAGAGGCACATACTTTTCTATGAGTTATCATAAAATGCAGATGTTTAAATTTCCCTTTGGTACTAAATAAAAAACAATAGGCTAATGAAAACAAATACATTTAATTAAATTAATCTATGAACGAAATGAGTGTAAATCAAAATAACATACTTCACTGAAGTATGTAGCTATCACACTACTAAATTGTTCAGACATGATAAAATATGAAGAGTATGAATTTTCTAAAATTTTAATAAGTTTAAGTTACCCTAACAACAATTTAAAATAATACTTGCTTCGAAATTGTAAAGATCTATTTGGTTCATTGTCCATTTTGGGGGAGAAAATATCATAGAGCAACAATAATACAATACTTAAGTAACCATGACAAACAACGCTAAACGAACGTCAGTATCTATTTAGAGAAGTACGAATGTAGGTAGGTACTCATGCCAGCCATACCAGCTACCAGCATACTATCTATTTATGAAGTATGTATTAATGAAAATGATATGCGACCATTATTTTTGCCCTAATTTATAAAATATTTATTCATTTTTTTTTTTTTGCTTTCATTTTGTTTTGTTAAACATTTCTGCTGGTTTCATCTCTTTTTTTTTTTTTTTGGTGCTACTTTAACGCTTTACAACTTCAACAATATCAATGATACCACATACAAGTTGAAGAAATTTGGTAATTTTTAAACACCCCCAAATTGTTTTTTTTTTTGTTACTTTTTATACGATATGTAATAAGTATGTAGTAAGATAAAGTAAAAGTTGCACAAGTAGAGAACCAAACCAACCAAAATTATTCGGCTGGATTGCCATCTCGTAAATCTTTTCATTAAGAAAACTTTTCATAAGTCCTCGTCCTCCTTTTGCCTTGCTGCTATTGCTGCTCATGCTTTGGCGTATTTTCGTTATTAGTCTGATTAATTTGGCTCTTTTCATAATTTTTGCCAAACGAATTATATATAAGCTTCTACATACAATATATACAGATATATATGAAAAGCACCCCCCTCCCCCCGGCGCTTCAAGTCTTCAATTCAAAGTTTACCCCATGGAATTATTATGTATAAAGAGAAGCCTTGTTGAAAGTTCGAAGGCTAAAGTGTTGAATGATGAAATGAAGAAGTTCTTTAGCACAGCAATACACACAACAACAACAACAACAACAACACAAGAGCAACAAAAACAAATCGAAAGCGGAAAACGGCAAATAACCACATCATACATTATCCTAATAAAGGATAATTCATTAGTGTTTCAAATTTTTAGCATTTTGTTAGTAACAACAGCAACAACAACAACAACAACAATAACAACAGTAGTAATTTTTGGGATATGGTTATTTGAGTTTACTATTTAATTGGCGTTGAAGCGCTATGTGTATTCGACTATGTACAGTAGAAAAGGCAACCCGATAAAGAATGTTCAAGCGATGAGAAAATAAAAAGGACATTGTGATGATAATGAGCATTACATTTTTACTCTACGAACTGTTTCATGATATTGGACTAACGAAGTAAATATGATTTTTTCTATTGCGACTTATATTAATTGGATATTTTTGAGCAAATTCAAAGATATTCGCTTAGATTGGGGTCAAATATCTGGTTATGGACTCTAACATCAGTGTGGGAAGACTTCAATTGGGCAGATGATTTATCGAACGAAAGACAAATGAATATTCGGTAGATGGCGTTGGTTGTTCTGTCGAGAAAATAAAACTCAACACCCAAAGGGTCAACTGTAAATAGTTGGTAGGATAGCCCGAAACTAAGCAAGCTCTATTAGTCAGAAAATTTCTTCTTGAAGAGGCGTTATATTATTTTCTCTAACATATTTTTTTTTCTCCTTTAAACTCCCAATTGGAGCATAGAGCCTCCACAAGGCTTCGTCATCGCACACGGTTTTGGGCAGTTGATCTAGCACCCAATATTTATCGTCTCCAGGTGTTTCTGGAATAAAATCTAACTCGTATTTTTTTTTACATAACTAGTGCACCCATAGAAAAAGAGAAGTCGAGTTCGTCAAAGAAAATGGTTGGTTCCAACATTTTCTGGAACTCTTATTAGTATTACTTATATTTTTTTTTTTGAGGATCTTGTTGCTTTAACTCCAATTTGAACTCTTCATATTCTGAGATGAGTATGCAAGCCGAGAACAAGTACTCATTCCTTAATTTCTGGATTTATAACTTAATTCGTGCGGTTTGCTAAGAGATGGCGTAACTTGATTATTATTCGATCGTTCCAATATTCCGAACATGCATTGGAAAGCTACTGTCATTGTGCATCTTTCTCAGTATATCTCATTCATTTGAAGCGTAAACAACCATAATTTTTTTTTCACTCAAATATGTCGAACTTTGTGCCTGAAAAAGTGTTTTTTGTGGGGAGCTCTTCTTTAGCATGAAGAAAACTGCTGCCGAAAGTCATCGTATTTTGGTGAAAGTTTATGGTGAATATGCTCTAGCTGAGCGAACATGCCAAATGTGGTTTGCACGATTTAAAAGTGGTAATTTTGGCTTGGAAGACGAACAACGAATGTCCTGGGCAGCCAAAAAAGTTTGAAGATGAAAAACTGGAAGCATTACTCGACGAAGATTGTTGCCAAACACAAGGAGAGCTTGCAGAATCTATGGGAGTTACTCAAGCAGCCATTTCAAAACGTTTAAAAACAGCCGGATACATTCAAAAGCAAGGAAATTGGGTGCCACCTGAACTGAAGCCGAGAGACGGTGAAAGGCGATTTTACAAGTCCCAAATGCTGCTGGAACGCCACAAAAAGAAGTCATTTTTGCATCGGATTGTTACTGATGATGAAAAATGGATCCATTATGACAATCCCAAGTGCAAAAAATCATATGTGAAACCCAGCCAACCTTCCAAATCAACGACAAAGCCGAATATCCATGGTGGTGGAATCAGAAGGGTGTGCTGTTTTATGGGCTGCTAAAATCGATTGAAACCATTAATGGAGAACGCTACCGAATACAATTAATCCGTTTGAAGAGAGCCGAATAGACGAAAAGACCAGATATGAGTCCATAATTTTCCATCATGACAACGCTCGGCCTCATGCTGCAACACCGGTCAAAAACTATTTGGAAAACAGCGGCTGGGAAGTTTTGGCTCACCCGTCTTATAGCCCAGACCTTGCCCCGTCCGACTACCATTTATTCCGATCGATGCCGAACGCTCTCACTGCAATAAGGTTCACATCAGAATAGTGTATTAAAAATTGACTTGATTCATTCTTGGCCGCCAGGACGGCGCAGTTCTTTTGGGATGGAATTCACAAATTGTCAGAAAGATGGGAAAAAGTCATAGCTTCAAATGGGCAATACTTTGAATAATACTATTGTACATGTTTTTTAAGTTATAAGATATCTCATATCTCATTTAATACCAGACATATGAAGAATTTCGATGAATAACGCCACGAATGTATGCGTTTGAATAAAACTAAATATAGAATATAGGGGAAACAAGTTAAAAATCAATATTCAACGTCAAGAAGAATATAGAAAAAAAAAACAGAATTCCAAACTTTTAATATTTTGGTAATAATGCTCGTGCATAGAAACAACAAAAATTCTTTATAACAAGTATTTTCTATAAAACTCAATATCATCAATATACATGCTGACTTCTGACTTGTTCAATTCATCTCGATATTAAGTTGATTATTATGATGTTGATGATGATGATGATGATGATGATGTTGATGATGTTGATGATGTTGATGAATGTCTTTAGTTAAGCAACCAGGGCAACCCACAGAGTAGAGTGCCACACAAACAGCTGTCGCCTCTAATCGTCATTATTCATATTGTTTTCGTTGTCTGTTGGTTTTACCACTTTTTTGTTGTTGTTTATATTTCATTCTATTGGTATTTACTCTATACTATAGAATGCAATATTTATAATATTTTTCATGTTTCGATATTTTCCAATTATTGTTTTAAGTTTTTCATTTTCTTTTTACATTTAGCAAAAACAAATTGATTAAAT
Organism: Megamerina dolium; assembly: GCA_963854835.1. Lineage (NCBI taxonomy): Eukaryota > Metazoa > Arthropoda > Insecta > Diptera > Megamerinidae > Megamerina > Megamerina dolium. The sequence goes on from OY978527.1 coordinate 66,536,306, forward strand.
TCCTTTAGTTGAGCCAATGTCTGACGATGCGTTCAATTGTTATAGTCTCTCATTGCCATCATATTATATTTTTGTTTTTAGATAACATCCTTAAGCGAAGTAAAATTTGAAATTTATAAATATTTTTGGTTTATTTGGAAAAGATGCAAATAAAACCAAATCAAAGTAAAGCGAATATATTTTTGTATAGAAATTTATAAGAGTAAAATCGAAAAAGTTTAAGTTTATGAACAACTTTAGCAATGTGGCATTTATAATTTTTAATGAATTTTACTCATATTCTAGTACAATGGACTTTACATGCCTGATTGTTTGGGGGGGAATTACTTTCAAACGATATTCTCGGACTTATCTATTTCTAATATTTATAAATTATTAAAATATTTACAGTGAAGCCTTTTTTATATGTATTACTGCATAATATGTTACATTTAATGAGAGTATTTACAGTGACAATTTGATATTTTATTTGTGAAATGAAGATGAAGAAAAAAGAATTAAAATAAAAATACATCGGCAACAATGACATATTATTTTGGATTTCTCTTTAATGACAATCACTTTATAAAACTAATGCACGTCACATACGACTAAAACTATGTGCAAATATATTAGTATACTGGGTGTTTCGTTATTTAAGTGATAATTTGGGGAGATTATCGATTTCTTAGGTCAAGAATTGAAATCAATTTTATGACGAATATTGAAGCAGTTATGAGCCGGTACACGGCCGCTATTGGAAGGAGCTGATTCCTCTCGGCTTATTTAAATAGCCCCATAATTACAGAACATCAGCTTCAAGGTATTTTAAAGTGTTTACTTACTTACTTACTTACTTATGTGGCCATTACTTCTGCCTCTTCTGTGTCGTTCACCAGCAGGTTCTGAATATAACAACTTCTTAACCGGAGCGTGTTCTTCCATTCGCTCGACATGTTCTAGCCAGTGCAGCTGCTGAATTTTAATACTCTTTACTATGTCGGTGTCGGCTTACAGCTCATACAGCTCGTGGTTGTAACTTATTCGTAATTTATAACTTGCCACCAATGCAAATAGGTCCAAAAATCTTGCGTGGGACCTTTCTCTCGAAAACTCCAAGCATTCTCTCATCTGAGGGGGAAATTGTCCAAGCTACGGTGCCATATGTAAGGACAGGCACGATGAGTCATGATCTACGACATAATCGCACTATCTACAACAAAAGTGTCATGCTGTTAGCCTATGCTGATGATATTGACATAATCGGCATGAACACGCGAGCATTCAGTGTAGTATTCTCAGAGTTGGAGAGAGAGAGAGAGAGTCGCGTCAAATGGGCCTTACGATGAACGGGGGCAAGACGAAGTACTAGTGTCAACAAAAGCTTTTTACAATTGAACAAATTTTCAATTACCTGCTTAAAATATGTGCATGTTCTAGGAAAAATTTAATTATATTTTTTGACCACCCGGGAATCGAACCACTAAGCTAAGGTATATACCCATAAGGAATTATTTAGGGGATAAAATCTCCATAAACCATAAAATTTATTGTTTTAATTGTATATAAAAAAAAAAAATATTTTGTAATGTAATAATTGAAGGAATTTTATTAAATTTTTCAAACTTAGTACCTAGTCAATACCATGGCAGAACTTCAATTGGATGTGGTGAGAACAAATCAATAGCAGAAATCGATAAAAATATGTAATCTCTATGAACCATAAAAATGATACCTATAAACACATATTTTTAAAAATAGTCACTTTGAAACTTAAAAATTAAAAAAATTTTATTCAATTTTTCCAACTTAGCACCCCGGGCCTAGTCAGTACTCTGAAAGAACTAGAGTTGGAAGAGGTAAGAACAAACCATTGAACAATCTCGATGGAATGCGTTAAGAGTGTCGGCAGGTTGAACTTTCTTCTTACCTATAGGAGAGTCGTCTACAAATTCCTTATGAAAGACAAAGTTGAACGCACTGATCCTACGAGTCTTAAAGAACTCTGACAGCTGCCTAAATCAAATAGGTATGACCAATTTTATACCACAGCTTCCTAAAAACACAACAAATAAACAAAATTAATAAATAAAATAAAAATCTGAAGGACCAGAGTATTCATAGTCGAAGGACTTTGAGTCAAATTCATCCTCTGGTTTTTTCTAACCTCAAAAACATAGTTAAAAAAAGTGTTTGTAGGTATTTTATAAGAGATTTTAAGCTGGATTCAGTATGGGTTCTAAAGTCCCTCTAAAATAATTCGACTTTCGCATGAAAAATGGCGATGAATTTATGGACTTGATCAGCACCATCGTTTAACTTATAATGTTCTATGTGACAAATTGTATATATAACACTTTTAGCACTTAAAAACGCTTGTATGGAAATACAATATAATTTTTAAAAAATCCCAATAGCCCGAATATGGTATATTCGAATATGGGGATGTCCCAATTCAATCGTCGTCTCAATTTGTCCACCGGAAATTCTGCTCTTGCTTATTTAAGGTTATACTGAAGAAACTAATCAAAATTGGATTTGTCTTACAATTTTGTGGAATTTTTTTATCATTGAAATGACGAACCCTGTACATGTTTCGACATTTAGTTTTGTTCCTTAGTAACATTTATCAGCAGCAAAGTCTTCCAATGTGTCTCTCTTTCTCTCTCTCTCTGTCTCTCTGTATTGTCTTACCTCACAAGCACATTTGATTATACAATATTTACTTATTCCTTCATTATATATTTCGTTCATTTGTTCATTAAAATACTTTTAGTTTTAGCTCACACACTCCTAAAGGGTACATGCGATATCGTTGGTGGTTAGCGACTTGAAAGGCGATCATTTTTAACTTGGCAAAAAACTATTAATTTTAAGCGCGTTGTGGTTGTGTTGAAGCTTTTTACTTTAAGTTTGTCTTCTTCACGAGTATGTGTTACTCATCATTTGTATCATGCTATGCAAGTTTGAGCATAAGTATATCGTACATGAAATTTTTTTTTGTTGTATTTGCTTCCTTCTTTTTTTTTGCATCCTTGGCATCGGTATAAATTAAAGTTTGTCTTGTGTGTGTGTGTGTGTGTGTGCATGAGTATATGTAAGTGAGCGATGTTCGACATTGGCGTAAATTTTAATGGTATTCTCTTTATTATTATTATTTTTGTTGTATAGTTATAGTTGCTGATGCTGAAACTCTTTATGCTATAAATACTCTATACACATGAATATCCTTTAAAGTAGTTTTTAATCCTTTACTGTGATATGGTGTAGATGAATGCTTTGGAGTAATTTTTCTGCTGATTTTATTTCATTTATTTTATAGGTTTATCTCTATGTGCTTGCATGCGCTTATAAGCTTGTGCATTTTCTTCATCAGATTTGACTCTTTTATTTTCTTTTGCATATTTTCCCATATTCATCGTGCTATGCAAACATAAAAATATTCATATAGGTGTGTATGTATGTATGTATGTATGTATGTACATGCAGACAGGATATGTGGTAGCAATCCTCTTTGTTTTGTTGGTATAATGTTATATTTTAATCAGTATTGTTGTTGTTGTTGTTGTTATTGTTACTGTTGCTATTGTTCCAACGAAGTACTATAAACATGTCTGATATTAGTCGTCTATACTAATACTAATGAGATCACTTTAGCAATAACTACGAGGACTCTTTATTTTGTTTATTACTTTTATTTTATTTTTTTTGCCATTTTTTACTTCTTTCTTTGTATTGTATTGTACAAAATTTGCAAATTAATGCATATTCAATCTGCTTGAGTGCACTTTATACTGATAATGCTTCCACTTTGATCCCATAGACATATCGTACTATAGGTAACTTTATGTACTTTATACTAGCCATATTCTCATTGGTACTTAAGTGCATGTTTTTTTTTTTGTATGTAAATGTCTGCTTGTGTGAAATGAGTGTAATTAGTATTGTTTTAATATTTCGAGTGGGATTAATTAAAATTTAGCAGTCAAATAAAAAGGATGTTGTAATTATTTTGCAATAAGAATCACATATACATATATCTTGTGTGTGTGTGTGTGTGTGTGTGTGTGTGTGTGTGTGTGTGTGTGTGCTGAGGTGTACAGATATAAATTGATGTGGTCTCTTTTGGCGCGCTATATTTGCATAGTAATTAATTATGACAGAGTAAAGAAGAAGATAGCGAAAAAGAATAATAATATGAAGAAGAAAAGGAAAATGGTTTTCTTTAATGTAGTAAGCTTGGAGGTGCGCAACTTGGAGGGAGATTTACAAGATATAATTTCGAATATTAATTTTTTCGCTGGATATGGACGTGGTTTTCAATGGATAGTGTTTATTTTATAATAGCAGTTCATAATCAATTTTTATATGAGAATTTTAAAGTGTTTTTATTTTCTATCCATATACATTTATTGGCAAATGTAACCCTAAGTACCAAGTTTGAGATTAATAACTTTAAGTTTTAACATGCAAATTGTAAAAACATTCATTCGGAAGCATAAATTTGTATGGAAGGTAGGTATGATTCTTAAACAATTCATACAGTTTTTAAATATGTCTATTAATATCTAAAAATAAACATATCTGCCAAATTTCAGCTGGATATCTTAATATTTTCGAGTGTAAAGTGCAAAAATTTGCAATCGAACGCATACATTTGTATGGGAGGTAGGCATTCTTTTCATACGATTCGGTTTATTTTCGAATGTGATTTTTATTTAATAAATATAATTGCATGTTAAGAGTTTCAGCTTAATAACTTTAAAATTTTCCGTGCAAATTGTAAAAACATTAATTTGGAAGCATAAATTTGTATGGAAGGTAGGTATGATTCTTAACCAATTCATACAGTTTTTAAATATGTCTATTAATGTCTAAAAATAAACATAGCTGCCAAATTTCAGCTGGATATCTTAATATTTTCGAGTGTAAAGTGCAAAAATTTGCAATCAAACGCATATACATATTTGTATGGGAGGTAGGCATTCTTTTCATACGATTCGGTTTATTTTCGAATGTGTCTCTTGATGAATAATTATAATTGAATTTAAGAAGTTTCAGCTTTATATGCTTATATTTTTAAGCACCCACGCGTGAAAACATGCATACGGAAGCATAAGTTTGTATAGGAGGTATGTGTGATTTTTATCCGTTTAAGTTCATTTTTGGCTATGTCTCTCAGTTTGTAAATATAATCACATGTGTCAATTTTCACTTCGAAAAGTTTATATTTTTCCACACAAAGTATGAAAATAATATAGCTTTGTATGGGAGGTAGCTGTGGATTTTCTTCAATTTTCCTCATACACAAACGAATTTGTTCGTTGATAAAAATAATATTATTCACCAATTTTCAGCTTGATTGCTTCATAATTATGGTAGTTATCATGAGTAATCATAGTCAAACTGACAGATATGGGTAAATCTTCTCCTTCTTGTATATATGCTAATGTTAAAAAGAATAACAAAAACAAATAAATACTTAAATAAATATTTTTTCACATTTTTATTGCTAAAATATGCATATATTTATTTAATGTAAATCACTTTTTTCATTCCTCTACCGTCATCTATTGTCAATCAATACCGCCTTCGCCTCATACCGACACCATTTTAGCTTACACAAATGCTATATAGTATTTATAATCTATTTATAGGTAGCTAAGATAATAATGCAGAATTGACAAAATAGGCGGAGCTTGTGGTTAACCACAATAATATTCATATTTTTCTAAGTATCATCGATATGGCGGAGTATGAGTACGAGTATGAGTAAATGTGAATGAAGATGCAACAACAATAGCCAGTCTGAAGAAAACTCTCACTCATTCATTTTGAATACTCGAATGCATTGCAACATTCTACAATGCACTGAGTGTATTTATGTGAGTATGGTGAGTACCTATTCGTATGTATCAATAGATGTGCCAATATGCCATCACCGCTGCTATCACATAAATACATAATAAACAATATCAACCACAAGCGTAAGTAATTCAAAGAAATCACAAACAAGGGTGGAAATGCTATGCATGTTAATGATGAAAATCCAAAAATATCACAACTAAAGTACTCTTTGAAGAGAATCATATGAGTCGTCCACTCTATATTGATGGGCCTATACATGAATATGAGAGTAGGTACAGTACGATGGATGTATGAATTTATTTTAGAGTGAATGAGAAAGAGAGAGAGAGAGGCTACACATTAAGACGCGCATATGCCGAAAATAGTCTTGAATAAATTTTTGCGGTTAACCACAAGATATAATTGGTCGAATGGGTTTCATCATAACAAGGGATACCATGCATGTTTGTTTGCATATGTGTTGGTGCTTTTTTCTTTTTGAACTTACTAATATTTGTATGAGTGAGTGAGAGCATTGTATGATTATAATGATGAAATTACAATGGCTCATTAATTGAGTACTTGCATACAACTCAATTAATTTACTATATACATAACATATGATTGGATATATTTCAATGAAACGAATAATTAATAATTTCTTAATGCAATTTTCCAAAGGCTTTCAAACAAATAATAAAAGCAATTAAATTCACAAAAAAAAGAGCTTTACGGTAGTAACGCCATCTATTGAAAATATATGAAAACATCAAGCTCTGCCTGTCGCTTTTGCAATTGCTCATTCCAAATGTAAAAGTAAAAGCATATTAAAAGAATGTTTAGCAAAAAACTTTCTTCAAGAAAAATTTCGCTTCATCGTCTTTCTTGCAAATGGAAATCACGAGTTTCTCTGCTTTCAACATTAACCACCCCAAATACGTCTTCTACTTGGTCTTCGTATCTTCGTTGACTTGCTCTTTCGTATTTCACTCATAAGCCTAAACATACACACACACACACACACAACTTTTAAGGGTTGAACAAGATTAAAACTGAGCATATCCAACAATATGAGAAGAAAGGAGAATGGAGACTTTAACTAAAGAAATAAGCAATATGTCTGGAAAGAATATTGTAGGATGGATGGTGTAAGAAAAAAATTCTCTGCAATTTTTTTTTTGTTACACAATGACTTTTTCTTTTCTCCGTCATACTTTTGTCGGTGTTCGTAGAGAATTTTCTTAAGGAGTATTTTATGCTTTCTTAAGGTTAAGGCTATTTCTCCATGAAAGCATAGTGTGAAAAAAAAAAAATTTTATACGAAGACAATTTTCTTATACCATAATTTTTTTCTCTTTTGACCAATTTTTCAATTTCTTCTTTTTTCTGTTTTTCAATGTGTGCCTTCTCTTAAATTTCCTATACATTTTTAAGTGACATCAATGATTTAGATGCTCTTAAACGACATTTGTATTTACCAGCATTTACAATCGTTCAATAGATGTCGCTACTATGTACGTATTTTATTTTGAAAATTTTGATTTATCATATTTAATGCGACCAATATTTTTGAGGTAGTAGTCCGGTATGACGACCAAAATTTCAACGTTTTTTCATGAATTTTTTTTTTAACAAGAACGTAAAATGCGATCGTCTTAAAATTTTTAGATGTTTTTATTGGTGTTTTCAAGTATAGAAAAATTTTTTTTTTTTTAAATTAATTTTACATTAATTTGTTTTTAATTTTTGACGTCAGAGTGGAGTCCGAAGTCATCTGAAATAAAAAATTCAAAAAGATTATTTAATGAACTAACCTATAATATACATAAAAAAAAACAAAAACAAAATGGCGGACTTGTGAGAAAAGTTCTCAAAATCTAATTCTTTTCTTGATAAATTGTTTAAATAAAAGAGTTTATTATTAAAAAATTAAATGTTTTACAGGTTACGTATTTAGATATGTGTGTCTAGAATAACGGGTAAAATTTTAGCCAAATCGGTTGAATAGTTTTGAGTCAGTGCTTACCCGAAATTTCGAAAACATGGTTTTGAGAAAAACGCGTTTAAAGTTTTGACAACAGATTCATACACACTACGGCGCGCTCTCTTATTTTAGATATAACTTTAAAAATATTCAAAATTTTGGTCTGAAATTTTTAGAGTATAGAGTTTTAAAAAAATCGATTTTTTGAACCCGTCACACCGGACTACTACCTTAATGAAATTGAGACTCTTTTCGAGATCAAATTTTTTATTTATTTTTGTTGTTGTTTTTATTGAAGGAATTTCACTATTTGAGTCAAGAACATGATTGTAAAAACTGCTAAAAGGAAGACACACAAACCAAAAAATGTAAATTTTACGGCGGAATCTAAGATCGGACTTTTCCCATCGCCCTTAAACTTCCTTCTAACCTTAAAAAACCTCATTTTCAGCTATTTTTATTGTTTTTTTTTAGGTTAGCAAGAAACCTGAAGCCAAATGTGAAATTTGGGTTACGATTTCCGACTTAGGGACTCAAAAGTCATAGCCTGTGGGTTGTGTAATCACATAAATAAAGCAAATGTTAATAAATCATAAATTTTGTAATGAAGGTCTAATAAGAATTGAAAGTAGGGGCTAAGTATGTTCAGATAAAATATTTAGTGCGAAGTATAAATTGCGATTAGCTTTATTTTTTATCCCTCTAAAGGCAATTTCTGAGAAGCTATATTTTTTCATTGACCTTCTGGCATTTTTCGATTAATTTTACACGGTAACCCCCATAAAGGATGACGATAGGTAGTAAGGCGAGGATGAGGATGAGTGGGGACTGAGAATAAGTCATGCTCATTTACCCGGCTATGCGAACTCCAAGGGTAGTCCAGGTTGGTTTTATAAAAACGTAATTTTTCTAATGGAGTTTCAGTAAGGAGTAAAAATAGGGGATCAGTACTTTTCGAAGAACTAATCCACAGAAAAAATTATTGGAGTTAGCTCTACATTTTACCCCTGAAGAGCCGATCTCCGCTGAGCCATGTGGGTATTTGTTGACTTCAAAGCCACCAAAGGGAGTGACAATATGCATTAAGTAGGTTCAGGGAAAATATTGGAAAGCAACCATTAATGGGAGTCTGTGGCATATTTGATCTTGCTAAAGGCACCCTGTGAGTGGTGGAGGTGAATTTTATAATAAAGTCAACTTTATATGGGAACAACTCTAAGGAGTAAATAAAGAAGATAAGTATGTAAAAATATGTAAAGGAGATAAAATCAAGTGAAGTCGATCACACATTGTACCTCTTTATTATTTATTTTGCATAAGAAAAAGAAAAAATGAAAAAAACAATTGGAATACATCTTGAAAATTTGTTCAACACAAAGATTTTTTAAATGAAATCGGTAACATTTTAATATTGAAATTTTTTTTTATTGAAATTTTGCATTATTATACAGCCCTTGATTCATCCTCATTGACTTATATTTAATTGTGTATGTACACTGATATAGATGCACATATATATTGTGCATATTATACATATATATATATATATATATATATATATATATATATATATATATATATATATATATATATATATATATGTATATATTGTACGTATTATACATATATTCGTATTGACTTAGTATAAATTAAATAAAATAAAATCAACATGAATGCACGTTTAATTAAAATATGCATTCATAATGAAAACTAATGAATTATATAATCATTTATATTATATGTACATAGCTAAACCGTACACATACCGATGTATACAAATTATTACGTCAAAATTGACCAAACTCCTACTCGAATATACTCAAACACACACACAAATTTGTTGAACCTTATTATGTATGGCACCTACTGCCTACCTACTGTATTTGATGTTCGCTTTCTAATTTATGCAATTTTAATTAAAATGATTTGCAACTATTGCAAATAAACAACAACAACAACAACAACAACAGCAACATTGAACGAGGGCAATACAACAATAAATACCTAATAACAAAATGTCAAAACCACAAAACGTTTTCAAAATCATTTTCGGTTGCATAAAGAATTAAAAATCATTTGAAAATGTATGTATGTGTGGTGGTGAAATTTTGGTGGCAACAGAAAAAAAAAAAGGTAAATAAATAATAATAATAATAATAATAATGATTTATAGCACTAATGTCAAATTCATAAAATAAATATATATTTCAAAAGTTTCTCAAAGATAGGAGCGTTATTCTATTAGAACAAAGATGCACATAAAATAAATAGTTTCATTAAGAATTTGAAAAAAAAAACACTCAAAATATAATTTTAAGTGTTTACTGATTTTTTAATTATTTTTACAAAAAATATTTTTAATATTAATTTTGCGACTGCATATGTATATTTTATTCTAATACCCATTCTATGCGATAATATACATATATAAGCGATTGAGTAAAATAATTCACCGGGCCGATTTTTTATGTGGCTGGTCCCAAACCCAAAGCACAATCTCTAACCGAGGAGATTTTCGCCATTCACTTCAGCCGCCTCCCAACGGGTGCCAGGAGGACGTTGCCCGGTGGTCGGCACGTGGAGGACCCCCATTAATAATGAAGGCGCCATCACATAGTGAGCAGAGATGACTACCCCTCCTTAAAAAATAAAAGTGTCATCACATAGCGATCAGGACAAACTACAAGACAGTCAGTGAGTTGACTTGCGATGAGTTCAACAACGATTACGCTAGCCCCACTCGGTTGAGGCAGTTAGACACGTTACCTTCCGAAAATACCACCAGACCTAACCTCCGGTGGAAAGATCAAGTACTGGAGAACCTGACGGCGATTGAAATTTCTAACTGGCGCCAGCTAGCGAAGAACAGGGATGGCTGGCGAAGCATGATATATTCGGTCTAAATCGATATTCGGTTGTTATGGCAACATAAGTATGTAAGTATAAGATTGAGTAAAATAAAAGAATGTTTACTCAGAGATTAGTTCAAAATTGAAAAAAAAAAAAAATGTATACCTTGCCTTTGGAACGGCTGAAAGATGATGATGAACTCAAATTTGATATCTGGAATATATGGAGTAGTAAGAACTTAGGACTGCAAGTGTGTTATATGCTTTTGATGAATGTATCCAAAAATCAAGTACTATAACAATATCTGGCCTTAATCTCTCTAAACTTTAATCATTTTAATGCACTTTCAATATTATATAAATAATAATATTTTAGAAAAATTCCATTATTTCGAAATAACCCTCTTTATTGTTACGCACTAGTCTCTCATTGCATTTGCAGCTGTCATACGGTTAGTTCATTTCTATTTTTCAAAACTAACATTTTTGCATAAAAAAAATAAAAGCACATTCATCATCGACTCTTATTGTCATTCATGCATATGATTCAGGCAACATGTGCTACATATGAACACGTCAATTTAGATTAGAATGACCATTTACACTCCAAACATATTCTGCAGTACATCAGGGACACGGTGTTAAAATTGTTTGATTTCAATTGTTTGATTTCAAGACCTCTGACATATGACATAGTCATAATTTTGGTCTTATTATCAATATTTTTGTATGACATATTTGCAGTTGGTCCCTTCGCTGCATTAGAAAGAAAATTGCAAAGCGTATTTAAGTGGATTTGTAAGTTGATAGTTAAGGGACACTCTAATGCGAGTAATTATCAGAAAAATAATGTGATCTACTTAGGGGGGGGGGAAAAAAAACTACAAATGCATAAATATCATACAAATTAATAAAATTTATTTAAATTTTCAGTAAAAATATTTATAGGAAAAAAAAATTTCTTATTAAAAAATTATCCTTATTACTTCTTAACTTAGTTGATTTTGAAGTTCAGTGTAAAATGATTAAAAGTAATACTGTTTTTTTTATAACAAGCTTAAATCACATATCCAGACTTTGATCAATTTTTATTATCAATATTTGGTTACTTGAAACATATCAATACCAGGTGTACAAGCTTAAATCCGCTGTTTGTACGCAGATGGCGTTAGTGAGCATATTATCGACTGTGCATCCTTTCTTTTTATGAGTTCGGCATCTGTTTACATCAATTAGTAAACATCATCAGTGATTTCATACAACAACATACATTTTTCCTCGTATAATCATGTTTAGTTTCGTGCCAGAGTAAGAGCATATGCGGGAAGCTCTACTTTTTTGCTTCAATTTGAAGAAATCTGTTGCTGAGTCGCGTCGAATGTTTGTGGAGGCCTATGGTGACAGTGCGCTATCGGAAACCACTTGCAGAGACTGGTTTCGTCGGTTCAAAGAAGGCCATTTTGACTTGAGTGACAAGAAGCGTGAAAATAGACCCAGAAAAGTTGAGGACCATGATTTGCAGGCTCTTTTGGATGAGGACGACACCCAATCGCAAAAAATGCTTGCCGAACAATTAGGTGTTACTCAGCAAGCTATTTCCATACGTTTACGAGCCCTGGGAAGGTTCAAAAATTTGAAAAATGGGTACCCCATGAATTGAACGATAGGCAGATGAAGCGACGCCAAAACACTTGCTTGCTAGACAAAAAAGAAAGTCGTTCCTGCATCTTGTGGTAAGAAGCCTAAGAAGCCTAAACGAAAAAAAATCGTGGGTCGATCCCTGCCAACCAGCAACTTCTTCTCCAAGACCAAATCGCTTTGGACGCAAGACGATGCTGTGCGTTTGGTGGGATCATCAGGGTGTCATCTACTACGAGCTGTTGAAATCCGGTGAAATTGTCAATGCTCACTGCTACCACCAACAACTAGTGATTGGTGCGCCGTGCTTTGGGTTAAAAAAGGCCTAGTTATGAACAAAGACATGAGAAGCTGATTTATCTCCACGACAACGCCCCAGCGCACAGGTCAAAACTGGTCCAAAACTACTTGGACACACTCAATAGGGAGGTGCTACCTCATCCCGCTTATTCACCAGACCTGGCCCCTTCTGACTATCACCTGTTTTCGTCGATGGGTGACGCACTCGCCGAACAGCACTTCGATTTGTATGAAGACTTCGGAAAATGGCTTGACGAGTGGTTTGCCTCGAAAAATGAGGAATTCTTTTGGCATGGTATACACAAATTCCCCGAGAGATGGGAAAAATGTATAGCTAGTGAGGGCAAATACTTTGAATAAATTAATTTTTGGCTTTCTATGAAAAAAAAAGTGTTTTTTTTTTTACCGAAAAACGGCGGATTTAAGCTTGCACACCTGGTAAGTATGAATTAATATTCCGTCATGGCCACCACGAGACTGTCTGCGGAACTATCTGAATACTTCAGTAAAGTTGTCTCTAAAGTATCGAGTTTTGCAGAAAGCCTTTTTTTGGCTATTTAAATATTTTTATATTTCATATATAGCAACTGGGTCCAAGCAACATCTTGTAGCTAATCAAATGATGGAGTTGCATAGCTCTTTTCTAACGACCATCTGGGCTAAAGTTTTATAAAAATATAAATATAAATTACACACTCGCATGCATATTTAAATACACTAAAATATTTTCAATAATTTTCACTAAAAATGGCCAAAAATTATTTGCAAGAGAGCGAGAGAGAGAGAGAGAGTATGAAAGAGTGACAACCAAGGCAAGAGGCAATGCAATTTTCAATAAATTCACCATTTGCTACCATTACTATTATTATTATTATTATTATTATTATTATTAGTGTTGTTGTGTGTTATTGCTGCTGTTTTATTGGTAATGTTGTTGAAAATAAATAGAATAAATTGGTAGCAAAATTATATAATTCAAGTTATAGAGTTGGTCATATAAGGCATATACATACTCGTACATATAAATCCATTGACTATTTAGTTAGCATAATAGTAGCGCCATTTTGTTTTGAAAACTAAATACATACCCATATATATATATATGTATATATACAATATATATATGAATATCTATATGCATAGAAGAACATATTTGTGTACATAGATGTGCATAAGTTTATGTACATACATATGTTATTTGTATTTGTGCATTAAAATTAATTAGATTCGTGGGAGCAATACCAACATTGACCACATGAATTAATTGATTCAAATCAATATTCGTGGAAAATGGTTTGAAAAGCATATTGAAAATATGCATAAGTATCTACGAATGTGTGCGTTTAGAAGGTACATACATCTATATATATATATATCGTGGTTGGTTAGCATTGGGGTTATTGGAGGATATTGATGCTCAGCAATGTCAGCAGCAATTGTTTTGAAGGATAAGGCGGCATTAAATATGGTGGCTGGTGGTTGATCAGAGGCTAAGAGGAAGTGTTTAGAAAATCGAAACATGCGACATTCGTGGAAACTAAGGTTGCTGCTGCTGCTGGTGCTGTGCTACTGCAGCAACAACGATATTAACACCATTACCATTATCAACACCAATACCAATAATATATATATTTGTATGAATGTATCCTATGCGATTTTAGCGTGTTTGGTAATAATTCATTCTAAACCGATTAAGTTTGTTAACAGCGGTGAACACTGGTGTTGGTCGTGCGACATCATGAGGAATGGCATAGCGTGCTGTGGTGTGGTCTACAAATATGGATATATGGCATTAGTGGATATGGATGTTTTATGCTTTATGCTAAGTGCTCAGATTTCTTGTTATACTTTTATGTACGTTTGCAGTGCATGACTAAGAGGTTTGGAGATTTTGAAGAGTTTTTGATATAAGCTAATTTTTTTTTTCCAGCCATAGAACTCCGGTCCGAGTTAGATCGATATTCAATTTTTTCCATAAGATTGATTTCACTGTAAACCTTATGTATTTAGTGTAAAATAAATATGTTTTCATACTATATTTATATGGTATATTTATTACAATATATATTATATATATTAGGGCCTATCAAAATATTTCCCAAAATCGCATAGCCAAAAAAAAAAAACTCCCATTTAGTATATTTCTGTGAACAAAAATTCTGATGAATGCCAACACTTCTATATAAAATGGATATGAAAAACCACGAAATATACAAAAATTGTATTTTTCTACTACAAATTCATTTTAAAACATACTTTTGTATGGAATGTGAGCATGGTGTTCACCGAAGCAAGCTCATTTTTAAAGAAATATCTTTTGTTTCGAAAAATTGTCTTGTGGATAGAGCTTCAGCTTGATAATTTCATATTTACGTACAGAAAGCTAGGAAAAATTGGTCAAAAATCAATTTTTGTATAAGAGCTGGACGTAGTTTGTATACATGAATTTTTAAAAATAATTTTTTTATAATAATAATAATGTCATGTACCAAATTTCAACATAATAACTTTATATATATTTACGTTGAGAAAATTTGCAACTCTTCATTCGAAAATATACATACTTTTGTATGGCAGATATGCGTGATGTTTATCTGAAATCACCAATTTTTTAACTCGAACATTTGTTGATAAAAGAAATCTCAGTTTCAGCTTGATATCTCTATATTTGTGTGCACAAAGATAGAAAATGACGTCCAAAAATGATCTTTTGTATTTTTGTACATTTTTAACGAAGGCCTCTTAATGATCAAAATAATGTCATGTGGCAAATTTCAATGTGATAGCTTTATATTTACTTTCAAAAAATCTACGAAACTACATTTGAAAATACACTTTTGTATGGAAGGTATGTGTGGTGTTTATCTGATTTCGCCCAATATCTAATTTGCCAATTAAGAAAAAATTTTGAATGCTAAGTTTATGTACGATTGCTTCGCATTTACATGCATGCAGTCTGAAAATACAAATTCGAAAACCAAATTTTATATGGAATATTGATCTAGCTTTCACACGAATATACCCATTCGCAAAATATCCTGGGGATAGATACAAATAAATTCATAAACTGGGATTTAATTCTGACTTCTCTAGAAGTATTTTTGCATCGACCATCGAGTATATCAACCCATGAGGGTTTTGATCAGTAATATTTTAATTTTTCTGCTCTTACTGCTCTACTTGTGGTAGTTACAAGATTACATACAAACTCAAAATACCGTTTACTGAGTGTAGATTATACAAATATGTACCAAAATGACCCATCATACAAATTTGGGATCGCTTTTCTCGATCGCTTGTCTTTTAACCATTTCTTTTCTTTACAACATATTCGCTTATAAATCTCCTTATAATTTGAGAAATGAAAAAAATTTTGTATTGTAATGTATTTCCATGAAATTTACTACGGCGACATATTCAAAATTTGATCTTTGATTGTTGATATTTTCATTCGCCCTAACATTCATATACAAATATCAGATATAAGTTCAATTTTAATTAAATGTGCATTATTTTTGGTTTTATTTGATTGCAAAAACTAAAAAAACCAAATTAAAATGAAATATAACACAAAAAAAAAAAAAACCAAACCAAAAATGCCAATGGCATCATAAACAATGTATAAATTGTTAACATTGTTGCTCTTATTTAGTTATGTATTTAGCATTTTTGTATTTATATGTTTATGTATATTGGTTGGCATATTTAAAATGCAAATTTATAATACCATCATATTTTAGGAATAATTAAAAGGCAATATGATATATACATACCAACGGTATCTACTAAACGCATATACATATTGATACAATTGTGTGTGCATTTTGTTTTTGTACGTTTTTCAGCTTCAGCTTCCTTTCTAGATGATTAATTGCAATTATTATTAGAATTTTTATAAATCTACATTGATTATATTTAATTATTTTTTATTTATATTAATATCAACTAAAAAACAGAAATTAATATAATTTATTATAATTTTAATAAAATTAATAAATTAATACATTGCTATATATACCAAAACGTATAAATTTGAATGGTAGAATAAATTTCTCTATAAAGTTGAAGTTCATATGCGAGTGAATAAGTATACATTATGGTTGTGTGGTGGCGCCAAAAAATGTGCTCACAAAAGCTTAATTAAAACTGAGTAAGGAGGCAAAGAAAATATTGCATGCATAGTGTATTTTTTAACAAGCCTCAATAATTTACAATGCATATCATTTGAGTAATGCAATGTATGAGTATATACTACGTACCTGTGTAGGGTAATGTTGGATGGTTTGAGTCCGCAAGTGGTTTGGGTCTACGCTATTTTTTTGATATTTTGACAGTGACATTTTAAATTTCATTAGTTTTAAATTGTAGTAAGACTGATATTTAATTTTTCATCAATTTGCGAATTACGAAAATATATTCGCAATAGTACAGCCAATTCAGACAAGTTATATAAGTTGAAAATTTCCGAATTTTCGTGATTTTAAAAATATTGCCTTAATTTGAAACAAATTTTTAAGCTGAATATCAATATCAACATGTTACAATTTTTATGTAATTTCACATGGTGGGAGAGTTTTTGTGATATCACATTTACTTTTATCAAAAAAATAAATCGACTTCATTTGTGTCACTTGAGCCAACGTAGTCATCCGATGAAACTACAATTGAATCGTTTTATTTTGTTGATGTCTTCTGTCCAAATAAGTATATATATTGATTGGAAATGGTGCAAATTTATCCAAATTGTAACAAACTTACTCGGATGGAATACATAAGTGTGAAAGTGTGACTCCGCTTTTGATAAAACTTTGTTTGTTTGCATTTTGGGACGGAAGCAGGTTGCCGGTTGGTAATGTACGAACAACTTCTAGGCGACAGAATAAGGATACACGCAGGCGTACGACAAGGGAGTGTATTATCACCACTGCTTTTCAACATCGCATTGGATACCATTATGAAGAATGTCACAAAACCTGAAAGTGGGATTACCTGGGGCCTGCGGAGCCGTCTCGCTGATCTCGATTATGCGGACGACATTTTCCTGCTATCTCATACCTACTCGAACATGGAGACGAAATTGTAACTGGTATAAGATGCTGTCGCTAAAACCGGCTTGGCATTCAACATTCCAAAAACCAAAGCAATGCGTATAAACACCCAAATTCGCGATTGATGGTATCCAACTGGAGGAGGTACATTCTTTTTGCTATCTAGGCGGTATCATCTCGACGTCGGATGGTTTGAGCGAAGACACTGACAGCATTTAGCTCTCTATGTCCAATCTGGAATGCATCACACATCTCGCGGCGCACAAAATTGAAAATATTTAACTCCAATGTTAAACCATCTTTGCTATATGGCTGCGAGACATTAGCAGCGTATATGAATGCACTGCAAGTCTTCATAAACCGTTGATTACGTACGATTTTGAAAATTTTCTGGCCTAACACTATATCAAATGCTGACTTATGGAACAAGACGCAGCAAACGCCAGTACTAATTGCAATGCGGAAAAGAAAATGGAACTGGATCGGCCATATTCTGCGTAGACAAAGCGAAGACTTAACCAGAAACTCCATCGATTGGAACCCACAAGGCAGCCGAAGATGACTTGAAGACGATTGCTGGAGTTGTAATCACGCGCTATGAACCTAAGATGGAGCGAAGTTAAGAGGCTGGCACAAGACAGATCTGAATGGAGAAAATTTGTTGTGGCTCTTTGTTCCTCCTTGGAACTATATGATTTATATATATATTTTGGAACCCAATAAATGTAATTATCAGACCAGATTTCTTATATATTTTTATTTTATAGTGCCTCTAGCCATTGAACAAAAGTTGAATATTTTTTTAATTTGAGACTTTTCAAAACTTATTCTGTATTTTTTTTTTAATCAGAATTTTTTAATTTCTAAGTTGTATCAAATAACTGAGAAGTACTAATTGTTTTACCAAGTTTTGACATTTGGAAATATCGAAAACTTGCGCAGTAATTTTGAAATCAATTTCCAACCATCAGACAAAAAAAAAATTTGTTTTATATAAAATTGGACTCTTTTGAAAAATGGAAAGTATGCTCAGTTATTCAAAAACCGATATTTTGAAGTACGCGATATCTGTATCCATAAAGATTTTATGCGCACAAAAAATAAAACGTGGATCTTACCACTTGACTCTCCCCTATTTATGTAAACTGCAAAAAAAAAACGAAAAAAACAACAACAAAACACATTCACATCGCCATAAACTTCACTAGAATATTTGTGGCAGCTTCGAAAGAGGTATTCGAAATCGAAATACTATGGAATGCAACAAAAACAAGAAACAAAAAAAAAAAAAATACATCCTGTAGAACAAGGAATACAATTGCGATTCACATATATAGAGAAAAGGGGGGAAAACATGCCTACATATTGACTAAAAATTGCCAGAACCAAAAATAGTAAAGGTTTAAGCAAAAAAAAAAAATCACTGCATTATATAGACACACATGAACAATGTTATAATGGTATGCACCTATGAAGTAAGTATGCCAAAATCATTCTCAGTAGTACATGCCTATGGTAAGCATAATAACGCAAGAACCTCTTTTTAAAATGTATGCATAAAACTATTTGTGGCTAAACCTAACCAAAAAAAGGATATTTATATGCAGCATAACTAACAATAGTGGCGGCACCAGCATCGCCATTAGTTGTTCTCTTATTGCATATGCTATTATTCATAATGTACTCTGCTGTTCTGGGGATTTAAAAGATGAGATTCTAATTTAATTCAATTTTAACAAATAATAATACTGATAACGTTTTTGATGACTTTTACTTTAGAGTCCCAGCCAGGGAGGGCGATTCTGAGAATGTCTAAAGGAAACATCGAAATAGGAGGGCACCTTGCTCGCATGAAGTTTGATATTTTTGGGAAACGGCTATCTGAAATCATGATGCTGAGGGACACGATGAATACAAGGTTCAGTTTCATAAATGCGTTTAAAACTGAACTCAGCAACAAAAAAGGCTGGGACGACATATCGAAAACTTATGAGATAAACCAGAACATGATAACATGGTACACAGATGGCTCACTCACAGATGAAGGATCCGGAATGGGAGTATTTGGACCAGGGGCAAGATACTCGGAAGCTCTAGGCAAAAACATGACCATCTCTCAAGCGGAAATCCTCAGGTAATTATCGTTAGGATTTAATTATTAGAAGAATAGCTATCCTAATTGACAGCCAGGCACTTAAATCTCATCAAATTACATCGTATCTTTTGATGGAGTGTCTTGAGAAGCTGAACATCCTCGGTGAAAGCATTCAGGTGTGGATGCTATGGGTTGCAGGTCATGTGGGATTTACCATTCGGCTGATTGGTAAAGGGCAACTTCTCCAAAATCTTTAGGGAAGCAGATGATATAGCATTATTAAGGAAGCATTATTGGGACAATCTACCGGGGTTACTACAATCAAAGTCGCTCTTAGGAACATATGAAATAAATAGATTTGAGGATTGTATGAAGCTAAACAAGAATAACTTAAGAATCATTACAGGCATTCTGACAGGACATTGTAGGTTGAATTATCACCTGAAAAAACTGGGAATTTACTCTAATGAAATTTGTAGGTTTTGCCGGGAAGAGGATGAAACCTCGACGCACATGCTGGAGGTGTGCCCCGCACTAATGCAAATACGAAAGAAACACCTAGGGGAACATATACTAA
Source organism: Megamerina dolium (assembly GCA_963854835.1). Taxonomy (NCBI): domain Eukaryota; kingdom Metazoa; phylum Arthropoda; class Insecta; order Diptera; family Megamerinidae; genus Megamerina; species Megamerina dolium. The sequence goes on from OY978527.1 coordinate 66,556,623, forward strand.
CTGATGGGGCAATCAGACTCGGGAATATACGGGCAATACTACATTTCATAGAGGATGTTGGACTCAAAGATATACTTTGAAGCAAAATGAAGGGAGCACGATAGATGTTATAGATCGCGGTGCTACATCCCCATTAACAATATTAACGTTAAAGAAACTTTAGATGTCGAATTCTCAGACATATTTTTCTGGTCCGATCCTCAAATCGTTCTCGCATGGCTGGAAAAACCACCGCACACATGGAAAACGTACGTCGCTAATCGTACAGCCCAGATACTCCAAAACGTTGGAAATGCTATCTGGCGCCATGTCATCAGCAGCGAAAATCCAGCTGATTTGGGTACACGCGGATGCAAGCCCCAAGATCTTGTGTCCAATACTCTTTGGTGGAATGGCCCTGCATGGCTTCATCACCCCGAAGAAGCCTGGCCAAAACCAACACTTTCCAGTACTTTGCCCCCCGAGCAAAGGAAAGTAGAGGTTCTTCTCACGTTAGATGACCATACCGACATTCTCGATCGGTTCTCATCATTTTCAAGGGCACTACGTGTGATTTCTTACGTTTTCCGTTTTGTCCATAACGGACTCTCTAAATTGCGAAAATCTTCTCCAATTTCGAATTCCTCACTCTCGCAGGACGAAATTCGTTTCGCAAAAAGCCGGCTAATGTCGTTAGCCCAATGGCCATATTTTCCCAAAGAGCTGAAGGCTCTTCTCAGCTCAACCGCAGTCAGCAATAAAAGCTCCTTGCTGACTTTAAATCCTTTTCTCGACAAGGAAAATCTCATGAGAGTAAATGGTCGATTAGCTCATTCTGGTCTTAGTTATAGTGAGCGCCACCCCATAATTCTTCCTGAAAAATCCCGATTTTGCATTTTGTACCTCGAGTTTCTCCATACTCTGCTCCTACACGCAGAACAAAGGCTCATGTTCCGAATGGCTCGACAAGAATTCTATATTCCTCGTCTTAAGCCCCAAATAAGGAAATGCATATTTCTATGCAAAGTTTGTACCATCCACAAACAAAAGGTTCGATCACAGATTATGGCAGCTCTGCCGCCTGAACGGTGTACCTTGTCGGTACCTTTCGCGACCACAGGTGTTGATTTTGCAGGCCCATTCCAAATTAAAGCATCTACGCTTCGAACTGCTGCCTTTCTCAAAGGGTATGTGGCTGTATTTGTATGCTTTTCCACAAAGGCCATTCATTTGGAATTGTGCTCTGATCTCTCTACAGAGGCATTCCGCGCCGCATTCGCCAGATTCGTTGGCAGAAGAGGCCTTCCCCGCAAAATCATGTCGGATAATGGTACAACTTTCGTTGGAGCTCAAAGAGCCATGAGTAAAGAATTCCTCAAATTCTCTAAGGAGGCGTCCAAAGATATTCTGGCCCAATACTCTCCGCAAGGTATTGACTGGGTTTTTATTCCTCCCAGTGCGCCTCACATGGGCGGTCTCTGGGAGTCGGCAGTCAAAAGCTTTAAGGCTCATCTCAAAAAGACTGCCGGCAACCACAAATTCCGCTTCGAAGAGTTCTCAACTCTGCTCTGTAGAATCGAAGCCGTGCTCAACTCTAGACCATTGTCTCCCCTCTCTCAAGATCCCAACGAACTGATAGCGCTAACTCCAGGTCACTTCCTGCGAGGTGCTCCACTAACGGCCTTGCCCGAACCCAACTCGGAAGATATATCCCTAATAAACCGATGGGAAAAACTCAAGGCGCTTCACCACCAGTTTAGCCGCAGATGGAAAACTGAGTACCTACAAGATCTGCACAAACGCTACAAATGGCAACACCCTCAAAAGGAGCTGGAAGTAGGTCAACTGGTGGTCATCAAGGATGAGCTGCTGCCCCCCAATGAATGGAGTCTCGGGCGCGTCACTCATTTGTATCGAGGATCTGACGGCCACATCCGTGTCGCAGATATTCGGACAAAATCGGCCGTTCTCAAGCGGCCCATAGTAAAATTATGTATTTTGCCGCTCGCGTAAAATCATAATATCCAAAAAAAATCTCTTTTTTTTTCGCTATCAGACTTTGGCTCAAGCCCTTAAGCTAATTCAGTTTCCCAGTTCGTCGAGCAACGACATGTAGCTTCCTCCCCGAGAAGCTCCCAGCCTAGACAACGACCGACTTCCAATGTTCGTCGGAGGACAGCTCGAGCGATCGAGGACGCGATCGGCTCACTGTCTCGTCTACGAGATGCACTCAATTAATGCACGAGTGCATGCGGGCCGCGATGTCTAAATCCCTTTAGACAAGCCATATGGTCAGTCCCTGAAAGAAGAAAATAAATAATGAATTAAGTATACTTACGTCCCCCTAAACCAAGTTATACTTACCTTACCTTTCATACTTACCATATGGCAACCCAACTCTCCACATAAATTCACCTTTTATGTTGGGTTTTCGCGGTTCGCGTTATGATCGACCGATGTTATCATCTATACTTTCGGTCCTTGAAGATTTTTTGGCGAGATCGTGTTTTTTCCGCGCATTCTCAATTGTATAGCTAATCATTTATTTAATAAAGAGTGAATTCTACGTGTATATATATCGTAAGCAATATTTAATAAAGCGTTTAATATTATTTAATAAAGCGTTTATTCAACAATTGTATGTTAACTCACACATGAATCAGAGTTTCTTATTCCTTATAGTTTGGCCACAATAAATGCATGCTTTTCAGTAGGTCACATATGCCAATAATGACTATCGTCACTCATGACGCATGTCTCACGATTTTTCACCAGTTATTCGTTCTGATCTCTTTCCTTTCGCAGTCTGATTTCAGTGCTTGTTTGAATTTGATTAAAAGATGTATATGAATGTCTTGCTAATCGTAGTACAAATGCAATTGCAATTGCAATTTCTTTTTAAAATCATCAGGACATCGATGTTTTGAAGTGATCCTGTATGTTTTTCTCGTTCATAATTAATGTGATTTTAAAACAAACCCCAAACTAAGCATTGTATATAGATACATATCAAAACTACTTAATTTACACACATGCATCATATTTAGCAATTATGCACATTGTGACATCAGATTATTGTGAGGATAATTTATTTAATGCTTGTACATAATTTGTTCAAATAAAATTATGCCTCTTTTGTACGAACTCTTAATATCCAACATATGTATAATATAAGGTAGACATAGTATGTAAATCCTTAATTAAGGTGGTATTATATATATGTATGAATTTACACACATTTGTATAACACTTACGATCTGTGTGTTTATGTTGTCATATAATAATTTTTCAAGTGCTTCATTAAACTCAGTTATACAGCAACTTTTTCATTAACAACATCCATAGCAGCGCAAGAGCAACGACTTTGGTTGTTGGCAGTAACTTTTTCCCCGTTGTTGTACATATTTGTGATAGAAGACGACAAAGTTTATACGCACAATATGATTTCCAACGTTTCATTTGACAGCGACCATATTCATTTCATTTGTATGGTGAATTATTAATAATAATAATGATGTTAGATGTAGTGATGGTATTGGTGATGATGCTTTTGCAGCGCTTTAAACTTAACTAGACTTAATTAAGCGGATATGAAAGTTGATTGTAATTTTTTTTCGTTGTTTTTTCTTTTTTTTTTTTTTATTAGTATTTTTGAGCACTTCACATACGCAACATTAATCCCTTTATACTTATGATGTATTGTCTATGAGTATGTGCTACATCGTACAGTGTCTCCTTCCTGTATAAGGTGTAGAAAAAATACATCAATGTGATATGATTGGCGTCAAGTTAATTCTATTTATTCTAATTATTCTAATAAAGTTAGCGTTCGCATACAAAATTAACATGATTGCCCAGAGGCAATCCAATGGAACAGATTTCGGAGATATCATGAACTCATACGAGACTCATATGACGAAGTTCTTGCGATAAATTTGAAAAGGGAAACCGATATCCATATCCACGATTTGATCTTCCTTCCGACGCTTTACTATTTTCGTCGATTAAATTTGATTGATTTATAGACGATGAAATTCGAAAATAGATTGCAGGTGAAAGATAATTTTATGTTGAAAATTTTAAGTGTAACGTTTGCTCAAATAAGATGTGATAAATGTCTATAAACTCGTTTGTACATATAAATAAAAAGCCATCGAACTGAAACTTACTACACAAGGTTCATTTTAACAAGGAATTAATATATAAAGTCTAGTAAAAAGGAATCCATTATTTTTGCATTAAATTGAAGGTTTTATTTAGCATAGTTAGAATAATCCGATATAGGTCAAATATGCACCGTTTTGTTCGATAACTTGTTGCCATTTTGAAGGTAATTTCGTAATGGCACTCCCATAAAAACCCTCGTCCTTATTCGAAAAAAACTGGGACAGTCGACTTTCACAAGCTTACCTTGAGGCGAATAGACAAGAACAGCTAGTAATCACTTGGTGACAGTTCCGGACTATAAGGTGGATGCATAAGAACCTCCCAACCAAGCTCCCGTAGCTTCTGGTGTGTCACTATCGATGTGAGTGGCCTGGCGTTGTACTGGTGGAACACAATTCATCTCCTATTGGCCAAAGCTGGACACTTCTGGGCGATTGCTTCCCTTAGACGGTCCAATTGTTGACAATGCAGGTCCGATTTAAGAGTTTGGCCGTAGGGGAGCAACTCATAGTAGATGATTCCCTGCCAATCTCACCAAATACATAGCAAAACCTTCCTGACCGTCAATCCGTTTGCGCCGGCTCACCGCGATCGGACCACCACCGTTTTCACTTGACGTTGTCGTAAGTGACCCACTTTTCATAACCAGTAACCATCCGCTTCAGAAAAGGATCGATTTTGTTGCGATTCAGCAGCGATTCGTAGATGGAAATGAGGTTTTTTTGCGTTAACTCGTTTGGCACCCATACATTGAGCTTCTTTATGTATACAGCCTTATTTAAATGGTTCCAAACTCGACGATTTCCATTATTTTACCGATATTTTCGACAATTGTCCTTCCAGAGCGTGGTGCAGTGTGGCTTCAGACCTGGTAAATCCACCATCGACCAGATTTTCACAATGGATTACCTCTACGCAACAATGTCTGAGTTCGGTATTCCTGCAAAGCTCATTCGACTTTGTAGAATGACACTGCATAACTCCCGTTGTGCGGTGAAAATTGGGAAGGACCTCTCCGCACCGTTTAATACCGAACGGGGTTTCAGACAAGGTGATTCGTTATCGTGCGACTTCTTCAATCTTATTATGGAGAAAATAATACGAGCTGCTGATCTACGACATAATGGCACTATCTTCAACAAAAGTGTCATGCTGTTAGCGTATGCCGACGATATTGACATAATCGGCATGAACACGCGAGCAGTCAGTGCAGCATTCTCAGAGTTGGAAAGAGAGTCGCGTCGGATGGGTCTCACGGTGAACGAGGGCAAGACGAAGTATCTAGCGTCAACAAACAAAGAGTCCCGGCGTCTTGGACAGCACGTCACTGTTGACAACTACGCTTTTGAAGTAGTAAGGGACTTTGTCTATCTTGGAACCAGCATTAACAGCAGTAATGACGTCAGCTTGGAGATCATGCGTAGGATAACTCTTGCTAACAGGTGTTACTTTGGGCTGGGTAAGCAATTGAGAAGTCGAGCCCTCTCTCGAAGAACGAAAACTACATTCTACAAGTCTCTCATCATGCCTGTCCTAACATATGGCGCTGAATCCTGGACAATTTCCACCTCGGATGAGCGAATGCTTGGAGTTTTCGAGAGAAAAGTCCTACTTTGGACCTATTTGCGTTGGTGGCGAGTACCGAATAAAGTACAACCATGAGCTGTACGAGCTATATGCCAATATTGACATAGGAAAGCGCATCAAAATCCAGCGGCTGCGCTGGCTAGGTCATGTCGAGCGAATGGAAGAACACGCTCCAGCTAAGAAGGTGTTATATTCGGAACCCGCTGGAGGACGGCGCAGAAGAGGAAGACCCAACCTCCGGTAGAAAGACCAAGTACTGGAGAACTTGACGGCGCTTGGAATTTCTAACTGGCGCCTGCTAGCGAAGAACAGAGATGGCTGGCGAAGCATGTTATTTTCGGACTAAATCGATATTCGGTTGTTATGGCCACATAAGAAGAAGAAGAGCGTGGTGCATTTACTGTAACCTGGTCGCACTTATACAATGCGAGATACAGATTACTAAAAAATACAGATTATTGGAAAAATAATGGATTTCTTTTTGTTACACCTTATGTATGAAAAAGGGCGGAATTGGATGAAAACTATGCCTACCTCCCATACAAAAGTATGCTTCCATATATATATATATATATATATATATATATATATATATATATATATATATATATATATATATATATATATATATGTTTTGACACTTTGTGCAAGAAAATATAAAAATGTCGAACTGAAACTTAGTAGAGGAGTCCACGAAAGTATGAAGTTAAGAATCTGAAATTTAGTGTACACGATTAAATTTGCCAATAAATGGATGGGATCGAAAATGGACGGTATCGGTTGAATTGAATTCCCATTAACTAGAAAAAGTGCAAAATATCTTAAGAGAAATGAATAAAGGCAAGTTTCTTTTCAACAAGTCAAGGTTAGTCTATAAAACTTACTGCTTTTGAGGTATTCGCAAAAGAGGAAAAAATTGTCGAATACTATATGAGTCTTCATTTCATTCAAAATTGTAAATTTTAAAGTAATCTTGATAACTATTTGCCATATATCAATCTCAAATAATACTCATTCTCACACATATTTGAAAATAAAATTTATACAATGCCTAGATATCAGTTGTTTCAATAAAATACCATATTTTAATGATACAAAGGCCTTTAAGTCTCTTAAAATATTAACACCTCTATAGTTCATTTGTGCCAAGATTCTTCCCTGCTTGAAGGTTACAATGAAAGTAGATACAAAGTGGTATCATGTTATAATAAGAAGTAACTTTCGAGAGTGTGCTTATATAAAACACTTGAAATAATTCTTTAACCCCTTCCCCATCACTACAATAGCAACTAAGATGACAATGACGATGACGACGTATGTATAACTTGTTTATCTTGCAATGAAGATGCCTAATCATAAGTGTAAATTCATTAACATATGTGGTCGCCATGGGATTACATATTCATATATACAGATGATGACGATGAAGGAGTTCAAAAAGAGGTGAACAAAAAAAAAAAAAAAATTACAAAATTCTAACACATACCTCACTCACAACACAGCTAAAATATCAAGAATGGAACCTGCCGCATCACATTATATATTCTACTCTTCTTGTTGGCATCTTTACCATACCAAATTGAATGGTGTTGAAAAGGTTCACTAGTGTTGTTTCATATGCACATAACTCACACATTTAACTAAGTAATAATAATCAAGATGATGAAATGTAAGATGGAGCAATGGTTGAGCAAAACATTTTGAACAGCATGCGAACGAAGAACAATCTGACAGTATAGTACGATAAGTCTCAAGTGGTTTCCAAGTGTACATTTTAGCTTAGCTACTTTTGAAAAGCTTGAGTATGGGTGGTTTTTCTTACAAGATGATGTTAATGTGTCTTATGACTTCTTTCAAAATACCTACCAATAGTATATATGATATATACTCGTATGTGTATTTACAATACTTCAGCGAAAGGCTTTATTATGGAAGGAGTGTAGGATATGCTTGTTTTTTTATTTTAGTTAGAATACTGTTTTTTTTTTTCTTTTTTGCTACTTTTCAAGTGAAAGTAATGTGTAGAATTTTTAATTAAGCGTTTTTATGTTGAAGAAATATGTACTTGAAAAAGAAACGAACATACGACTCTCAAGAAAATAATATGCATATCTTTATAGCGCTATGATAATAAGTAAGTATGTGCTATAATAGATAATATTTTTGTTGAAGATTGCTCATTTGTAATGCAAAACATTCTTTAGAATGTTACAGAAAAATAAAGGATTAATTAAAATTTTAAATCATCATCATCGTATGGTATGAGAAATCTATATGCATCGACTAAGGCATAATGATGCTATTTGCGATAGGAATTCATAAAAAAAAAAAAAACAGTGTACATCATATGCATGAGTATTGTGTTGGGGAAAAAGTATGGGGCTATTTTTTCAACACATGTAATACAACACTCTGATGTATTTTTATATTATCCAATCTGAATTTATCTATGGCTTTGCCAACTGATGCAAAATCGACTATGGGATTGAATTTTGTCTCAATTTTGTAGTGGAGTCTGTTTAAGGGATTAAGATAGGCGATAAGTAAGGGGTTATTCCATCCATCCATCCATCTATATTCCTAGGGTTCCAGGCTGGAACATAGGGCCACAACGAATTTCTTCCAATCGTTTCTATTTTGTGGCACTCTCTTCACGGCACGGATTTCCAACTCTAATAGTCGCCACCTGGTGTTCGCTGGTCTTCTTCGTCTACTACTTCCTTGGGGGTTCCAGTCAATCGCAGTCCCTGTTAGGTCGCCGCTCTCCCTACGCAGAACGTAGCCTTTCAAGCGCCATTTGCTTTTTCGGATCTCCAATTTAACTGGTATTTGATGCGTTCTGGGCCATACGACAGTATTTGATATAGTATTTGGGCAGACATGGCTGTCTCCAGATCAACGTATAAGAAACCAAATTGATCATGTGGTGATTGACGGAAGGCATGCTTCCAGTGTGATGGACGTGAAATCGATCCGTGGTGCCAACATCGACTCGGATCACTACCTTGTTGCAGCTAAGGTGCGCACACGCCTATGTGTCGCAAATGACAAGAGAAGTCCCACACAGAGAAAGCTCGACGTCAGTAAGCTGCGATCACCAGAGACAGCAGATGCATTTTCCACTCGACTATCGGATCTGCTTATGCAGAACACTCCCCCACTTGATGATACATGCGCACGGTGGACACATATATCCCACCCCATGACTACTGCTGCCGAGGAGGTAATCGGTTACTACCGGCCTCTGAGGAATGAGTGGTATGATCAGGAGTGTCGCGACGCTACCGCAGAGAAAGACGGCGCCTACAGAAAAACCCTGCGTGCAGGCGCAACGCGAGCTGTTAAGGAGTGGTATAGAGAGAAAAGGAGTGCAGAGAGACGTCTTTTCAGGCGCAAGAAGAGGGAGTTGGAAAGACGCGAGTGTGAGGAGATAGAGATGTGTACCGACAAGAATGAGACTCGAAAATTCTTTGAAAAGATCAAGCGCCTGAGTGGAGGTTTAAATCCCGGAGCCTCTTCTTGTCGTGATGGAAATGGGAATCTGGTTACGGATGTCCAGAGTGTACTGAGCCTATGGAGGGAACACTTCTCCACGTTACTGAATGGCGATGCTACGAACAATTCCGCCAGTGGAGGAGAATGCCCGATAACCCCAATTACAGATGATGGTGTTGAAGTTCCACCACCCGACTATGACGAGGTTGAAACGGCCATTTTAAGGCTGAAGAACAACAAAGCTGCAGGTGCTGATGGCCTGCCTGCCGAGTTGTTTAAGACCGGAGGCGATGAGCTGCTCACCCGCATGCACCAGCTCATAAGCAGAATATGGTCGGATGAAAGCATGCCTGATGATTGGAGGCTCAGTGTTCTCTGTCCTGTACATAAAAAAGGAGACCCCACAATTTGCGCCAACTACCGTGGAATAAGTCTCCTGAGCATCGCGTACAAGGTTCTATCGAGCGTACTGTGTGAAAGGTTGAAGCCTATGCTCAGCAACCTGATTGGACCTTTTCAGTGTGGCTTCAGACCTGGTAAATCCACCATCGACCAGATTTTCACACTGCGCCAAATCCTGGAGAAGACCCAAGAAAAACAGATCGACACACACCACCTATTTGTTGATTATAAAGCCGCTTTCGACAGTCCGGTAAGGGATTACTTCTACGCAACAATGTCTGAGTTCGGTATTCCTGCAAAGCTCATTCGACTTTGTAGAATGACACTGCATAACTCCCGATGTGCAGTGAAAATTGGGAAGGACCTCTCCGCACCGTTTAATACCGAACGGGGTTTCAGACAAGGTGATTCGTTATCGTGCGACTTCTTCAATCTTATTATGGAGAAAATAATACGAGCTGCTGATCTACGACATAATGGCACTATCTTCAACAAAAGTGTCATGCTGTTAGCGTATGCCGACGATATTGACATAATCGGCATGAACACGCGAGCAGTCAGTGCAGCATTCTCAGAGTTGGAAAGAGAGTCGCGTCGGATGGGTCTCACGGTGAACGAGGGCAAGACGAAGTATCAAGTGTCAACAAACAAAGAGTCCCGGCGTCTTGGACAGCACGTCACTGTTGCCAACTACGCTTTTGAAGTAGTAAGGGACTTTGTCTATCTTGGAACCAGCATTAACAGCAGTAATGACGTCAGCTTGGAGATCATGCGTAGGATAACTCTTGCTAACAGGTGTTACTTTGGGCTGAGTAAGCAATTGAGAAGTCGAGCCCTCTCTCGAAGAACGAAAACTACACTCTACAAGTCTCTCATCATGCCTGTCCTAACATATGGCGCTGAAGCCTTGACAATTTCCACCTCGGATGAGCGAATACTTGGAGTTTTCGAGAGAAAAGTCCTACGCAAGATCTTTGGACCTATTTGCGTTGGTGGCGAGTACCGAATAAGGTACAACCATGAGCTGTACGAGCTGTATGCCGATAGTGACATAGTAAAGCGCATCAAACCCAGCGGCTGCGCTGGCTAGGTCATGTCGAGCGAATTGAAGAACACGCTCCAGCTAAGAAGGTGTTATATTCGGAACCCGCTGGAGGACTACGCAAAAGAGGAAGACCAAACCTCCGGTGGAAAGACCAAGTACTGGAGAACCTGACGGCGCTTGGAATTTCTAACTGTTATTTTCGGCCTAAATCGATATTCGGTTGTTATGGCCACATAAGTAAGTAAGTAATTTGGGCAGTATATTTTTAGAATTTTTCGTAGGGAAAGGTTTACGAAGAATTGCAGTTAGTTTACATTCGCTACTGCCGCATTCCACAATTGAATTGAATATTTTCAATTTTGTGCGCTGTGATATGTGCGATGCGTTCTAAATTGTTTGCACCCGGTCACCCAGATAGCAGAAAGATTGTACCTCCTCAAGTTCAATGCAGTCAATTGTAAATTTGTGAGTGTTTTGTGTATTTATACACATAGTTTTGGTTTTCGGGATATTAAACGCCAGTCCGGCATTCGGGGCTGCTTTTTCTTCTGCTTGTATTTTCGCTGCCATGTCAAGGTAGGTATGTGACAGCAGGCAACTTTTATTGTTATTGGTGTTATTGGGGGGTCCAAATTAATGGGATTCACACATTATATTTCATCCCTCTAAAGTTAATTTTTGGGGCAGATATTGGTCGTTTTTCGGTTAAAAATGGAGACAAATTTAAATTTCGGTGCTTTCACATGATTGCTCATAACTTAGGCCTTTATGCATCGTTTTTATTCAGCAGCACATCATTTTCTTTGCAAAAAAATATACTTTTTGAGAAAAATATAAGTATATTTTTACTTTTAAGTATTATACTTTTGGCGATTATTTTTAATAGATTAATTATCATTTAATTTTGGTGCAAATTTATTTATATTTTCGTCCATTCTATTTAAAACGATTGAAGACATTGCTTCCAATATCGCTAGCCTGTTGGATGAGCTCTTTTTCAATACCTTTCACAATCAGTTTGGTGTCGTCTTCGTTGAGTTATGGTGCAGAAAGTGTATTACAAAAAAAAAAAAAAAATAAAATAAAAAATCTCGAAAAAAATTATGTTTTAAAAACTCGAAAAGAGAACTTTTTTTTTCCAAATTTATTAAAAACATAGTCTCATCATTGTTAAATTTTAAAATCAATTAGTGTCATCCTTGGGTCTCTAATTGTGGTATTTAAAAAGCCTCAGTCCTTTACAAAAATGCGTTTGCATGAATTGGTATGTTTTTTAAATGAAATTTTTAATAATCAGAGATTCGGGAAGTGAGGGTCAATCAGATTTAAATATACCTACCACTCAAGAGGTTATCGTTCGAGCAGTATTTTGTTCATGTGAAGTAAATTCACTATTTTATCTTCTTGCTTACATTAATTGGTTTTGCTCAATGCAAAGATTTGACCTATCAGGGCTCCATGAAGTGAATTGCCGTCGATAATATAGAATTTTATTAAGATCTTCCATTTTCAGTGCTATGGAAAATTTTTGTTAGGCTGTGTCGATACACAAAAACTTTTGTGCTTCAATTTAAATGTAGACAAATCTTTGTTTTTCGATTAAAAGAAAAAAAAAAAAAAAAAAAAACTCGATAATTTTTCCCTCAACACGATATAACAATGATTATTTCTTTTGAGAACTGACAACATTTATATTATTTTAATTAAACTATTTATTTTTAAAGGTGTCTATGGTGGGTTGCCTTTGTCTGATGTGAGTAGATGTGCAAGTGTCTAATGTGGTTTTTTCGGTTTCCTTCAATTTTATATACCAGCTATCTGTCTATCTACTCAGTGATGACCTTTTTTGTGCTCTAACAGCATATCTGTGTGCGTCTATTCATTTGTTTCATTAAAAATGTCACCTTTTGTGGTATTCGCATCATCATCATCATCATTCGTGTGTGCCGTGTGCATATAATATCATTTTCACATTGCCATCAAATAACCACCCATCCATACAAGCAGTCAAGCAGTGAACCAACCAACCAACCAACCAACCAACCATACATTCAATCATTCGCCATCAAACTTTTGACCCGCAGCTAAAGAAGTAACAACAGTAGCTAGCTAACTGCTAGTATAATATGCTCATTTATTCTGTTGTGCTTCATATCATCTCATACTACAATAGCTAGTGAATATCCCAGCTTGTCCGTATATTGTATCATATAATACTATACCGATAGGTGTATGAATATGTATTATAAAATTCCCTATAGCTATATGGATGATATACGCTGATGCGATACATTTTCGCTTATAACCATTTTCGAATTTTTTTTACCATTCGTGTTCGTGTTTTAACTTAATTGGATGCCACAATGTGAAATAAATTGAGCAGAAAATTACTTTGTTACGTTGCGATTGAAGTATGTTTCAGTGAGTATATGTATTTATGTACAAGTGTAGAGGTAAGTATACGATATATATTACGTAAGTTTTAGAATATCGAAAATGTGTTCAATATTGAATGAAACTTATTTGCTCATTTCCCAATTGAATCGTAAAAATCACGTGTATAGAGTACTCTTTATACCCTTCATATTGTAATATGAAAGGTATATTCATTTCGGTCATAGTATGTTTGTAACCACTTGAAGGAATCTTTGGAGTTATAGAAAATTATATATATTCGCAATCACCGTCGCTTAAATTTTCGATTTAACGATGTCCGTCCGTCTCTCACCTGGCTTATTCGCATGATAACTTGGGCAAATATAAAGCTATTTTGACGAAATTTTCCGTAAGTCACCTATGACCCAAGGGTATGGAGGGGATTGATATTGGACATAATCGGTTAACAGCCACGCCCACACCAAGCATTCAAAGCGACTAACCTCGGAATTTTCAAAATCTATATCTTGATCTTTAGCGAGCCACGCCTACTTTTTATAGTAGCTCCAATACAAAGCCGCGGAATGACTTTAATCTTTAAAACTCGCGTCTTGTTTTGTTTTTGTGATTTTTTTTTGGTTTTTGCTTTTTATTTTTGTCTTTTGCTTTTTGTTTTTTGCTTTTTTTTTTTTTTTTTTCTTTTTGTGTTTTGTTGTTTGCCTTTTGGTTTTTTTTTTGCGTTTTGGTTTTTGTTTTCTCTTTTTGGATTGGTATTGTAGGGATAACTAGATTTACAAGGAATGAGCTCCCACAGAAAGTGCCAGGATTTCTTAAAATTTAAACCACTGTAACTTCAGCAATCTTATGTCTGGAAGATTAATGTAGTAGTCGGAAATAGTTTGGCGTAAAATCAGCATGCCACGCCTACTTATTTATGTGGCTCCCCTACAAAGTCTATTCAGAGTAGAATAGTCCCTTGTCTTGATTTGTTTTTGATTTTCGTTATTGATTTTTGTTTTTTTTTTGTTTTTTTTTTTGTTTTTTGCTTTTTGGTTTTTGCCTTTCGTCTTTTGCTTTTTGGTTTCTGGTTTTTGGTTTTTGTTCTATGCGTTTTTCTTTATGCTTTATGCTTCTTGATTTTTGCTTTTTGCTTTATGCTTTTGGCTTTATGCTTTATGCTTAATGCTTTTAGTCATATATTTTTAACCGCCTTAATTTACATGCTATTTAGCGATGAGCAACGATATTTAAGGATTGGTATTGTAAGGATGAGTAGATTTACAAAGAATGGACGAGCAACGCACACTAATTGTAGTAGCTCTCAGACAAAGTGCCAGAATTTTCTAAAATTTAAACCGCAGTAACTTTAGCAGTTTACTGCTTAAAGCAACCATATTTAGCACAAAGTTTTATTTTGTCGTTTGTAATAAAATTGCGAGAACCAGCAACCCAACTACTTGATGTAACTTAATGTAGTCGGCCCAGGCCGACTGTAGGATTATTTTTTATTAGTTTTCATTCTTCTATATATCGCATAATGCTATTTTTTTCCAAAGTGGCAGAGATCGGAGTGGCATCGTATGAAATTTTATTGGAATTCTATTTTATACAGTCTAATATACCACAATAGCCTTTTAAATGAGTGTTATCTCCTCTTTTAGTTTGTATTATTTAACTCATTCTCATTTTCAATTTACAAATGAACTCTAATCAAGTGAAACATTGAACCACAAATATATAGTATATACATATAACTATGATGTTTTTTGCGTTTCCATTATACATAACAAATATATTTACTTGTAATAGATACACTAAATACGACTGTGGCAAATTGAATGAAAATTGAGAAATTCGTTAATCGTACAAAATTTAAAATAAATAAATTAAGAATTGATTTAAAGTAAATTAAGCATATATTTATATTCCATAAATTTATCATTACCATATACAATACATACGTGAACAAATATAAATCAGGTTTGTTAAAAACTATACGACTAGAACTTGTGTTTGCTCTGGGTGGGTTTCCTTTGACTTGCCTTGGACCAGAAATGTTGTTCCAATAAGAGTTCCAAATATCAATTTTTGCCCATTTTTGTGAGCAAGTGAGCAAGTGTAGAACTAAGAAAACTCAAATTGTATTACTCTGGATCGATCTAGTGAAGTATAAAAAAAAATAAAATAAAATAAACGTAGCACTTTCAAAAGTTGTGGTACTCGATTTTCCATGATAAAATAAAAATGTGAAATTTTACACTACGACAAATTAATTACATACATAGCTTCATTTGTCGATTTTCTAGCGCTTTTTTAGGTGTTTGTACCTGGAAAGCCACTCCAAGGCGTAGAGAGTAAACAACTTCATGGAAAATGTAGAGTTGCAAAAATGAGTAGTGGTCGATTTTATATGTTATATTACCTTTTAAGGATCCTTTGAGACCGAGGGAAGTAAATTTTGTAGGAGCACCTGTTGAAGGGGTTATGGTCTGCGGTAAGTATATTTGAAAACAAAAAATGTTAGGAGGAAGAAATAAATGCACTTCAGTTGTACATTATATTTCTCTAGGGTTGATCCTGGGTTGATATATATTGGGGTGACATATGTACATTGTCAGTGACATTGTGGAACTTGTTTCCCGATAATCAAAATATTTACAAACACAATGTTTCTACCTCGACAGTCAAAGTGTTAATTAATATTTCAACTTTTATAATTTTTTGAGGTTAGAGACGAGTCAAACTAATTAATTCAGCGACCCTAAATACATATGAAAATATTTTTCTCGTCTGTTGGATAAGAATTTTTTTGTGTGGTTGTGCTTTTCGAAATGGTACTTGCCATCTATCATGGTCAACTACTACAAATTCACTACAAATTCACTAACTACAAATTGTAATCTAAAACTATCAGGCCTGCACTAACAAATCTGAATTTCAGCATTCCAAAGTGTGATCTACTTCTAATATTCGATTTAGATTTTAGCCAGCAAGGCTATTGTCACTTCATTCGCCTCAAAAGTGAACATTTTTGTTTAAATCTTTAAGGCGTGTTGTTTGTTTGAAGCCGGAATATTAGTTTGTCAATCAGAAGCTATACATTTTTTTTTACGCAGGAAATCACAGAATTTTGATTCATTAACATGCTGTGATATTTTCCAATCGTTCAGTTTATTCTTAGGAAAGTTATTGCTGTTTAGAAATTCAGCTCGAAACTCTTTGGGCAGTTATGGACAACTTTTCATAAGGAACTTGTAGAAAATATGGTTCAAATATATTTCAAGTGGCATCGAGAGAAATCTTTTATTTGCTCTTTCGAATTTTCAAAGCTCTCAGAGGTTTAGTATTATTATTATTATCGCAATAAAAGGGACAATACATTATGAACGATGGCGGAATTCCTTTAAAAATATATTCAGCAAAGAAAACAAACGAATTATTTAGTATACATATTTACGTAATTGTTGTTGTTGTTGTTGTTGTTTTATTATTTTATTTTATTAGTTATTATATATTTTTTTTCTTCTTTTTGTCACATCTCATTATGATTATATATTTAATAAATTTAATAAATTTTTAAAATCATTATCGGATATTGAGAGTGAGAGCGAAAAAGAAAGACATAATTTATTTTTTAATACGTTTAATAAATACCTTCGTATGTAATTTATTTTATATATTTTGTTTTTTCCATTTTTTTTAAATATTAATTTTTGTTGTCTCTTATTTTTTTTTGTTTTCACTCTCATTTAGTTAATATTATATTTTTTATTTTCCTTGTGTATTTGTTTGAGTCTGTGGTGGGAAATACACAGTGTGTTTTAAAAGTTTGTTGACTAGTGCTTCGTGTAGGCCTACATAGGAGTGCCATCTGTTGAGGAAATTTCAGTTGAGGTCTGAACCTTGGGGAATATTTTGATACTAAAAAGTGACACTAAGTGTATATGTCATTGGAAATGAGTACTTTTTTAGGTCTGACTCATCTGGCTGTAAATTTCATTCATCTGCCAATACCTAGTTCATTATGTAGGCCTATTGCATACTAGTTTGTTAATTTTTGGAACACACTGTGTATGAATGTCAGTATACTATATATGTTCCTGGCTGTCTGTGTGTGTGTGTGTGTGTGTGTATGTAGATGAATGGATGTGTTTATATGTGTATTTTAATAGCATTAAGTACATATTTACAAATACAAATACAATAAAATTCGACTACAGAAATTACAAATTGTTTGCTTATTTTATTTTTATTTATGAATTAATTTTATTTAATTATTTAAAAATCTTCACTTTTAGATATAATCTTTTTTAGTATTTTGGTATACATATGTATTTTGGTTTGAGTCTCTCTCTATGTAGTTATTATTATAAGTAATGCTTTTTATTTTTTTGTTGGTAATTCTAATTATTTTTAAACATTTTTCTTTCATATAACATTAATATACAGATATTTCTTATAAAGAATAATTGTTGAAAAAAATCATACATAACATCAAAAATTAAGGAATAATATTTTTTAAAGAGAATTGCACATATTAAAAAATTTTAGTTTATAAAAAAAAAATGAAGAAGAAGACGAAATAAAAATTCAAAATTATTATTATATAGGAACTGATATACGCTCATTTTTTGTTCTTGTGATTTGATTTATAGGATAAATAGAATTAAATTTATTATTTTTTTTTTGGCTCACATTTAACATTCAATTTCCAACACACTTATACGAGTAACGACTCATGGCCTATGGTGTGTTACTCATTAATTGGCTAAAATGGATACATAAAATGATACAAGAGTTACATATACATACATACATAATAAATAAGTTCGATTAACAAATAATTATTACAATATATTATTATTTAGCTACAAATTCTACACGTAATTTTGTAAATTCGCCCACATTACATTACACAAATAGTTTCTTACAAATCTAATTTTTGCCCTAAGTTTCTATATTAATTTTTATCGTTTTTTTTTTTTTTTTGTTTAGAAACAAATTCGACTAGTTCAAATATATGTGCATGCTCATGCCCAAAGAGTTGAAAGAGTGTAAATGGTATAAGAGACATGTCTGTAGATTTCACATATTACGTATTTTATTTACAGTGGAGCAAAAATGTACACACAAAAAAAAAAAAAAATATAACAGAAAGACCCAACAAACCCACTTCATTGTCATAATTATTTAACATTGAGATACATCGCAAATGTCTTTATCCTTCCATCAGCCAGACCATGGCAATTTCGTTTCAGTGACAGCAACAGCATCATTTGCAGCAACAGTATCCATAGCAGTCACATTCGAACTCGAACTGAGAGTTACACCGGGTGGTGCCGCACCATAACCCTCCATATTCTCGTAACACTAAAGGACGGCCGAGCCGCACCAAAGCACCTGACCTCAATATGGCCTCCAAACGCTACCACCATTATCGGCTGGATTATGGTGACCACGGTGAGCAGCCAATGCGGCAACTTGTCGATTTGTATTACCATCTTCGATATTACGCACGGACGCACCACAATTGCCGATCAGCGTAAGATCGCCCGGATGCGTCACACCACCACCGGCCATTATATTATGCTGCTGACGAACGCCCACGTTGCTGATGTGATCCATAACACTTTGCAGCTCACCGTGCATCGAAGAATTTGGCGAAGCATGTGATGGTAGGGTGTGCGAATGAAATCCATGCGACTGATTGGCTGCCGTATAGAGCTGGGAATAAAGTAAACTGGCCGGTAAGACAGGATAGAGCGAGCCATTGCAACCGGCGCCGGCTCCAGCACCCGCACCGGTCGGCCCTCCACCAACACCGACACCCATGCCAGCGCTGCCTCCGTATGCGGCGGGATTTTGTGACTGATTGACAATGCCCGAAAAATTCTGATTCACTCCGATCAAAGAGTTATTGATTGCTGAGCCGGCGTGACCATTGCTATTGCCATTACTAGCACCACCGCCACCGCCACCGGCACTACCATTGCCACCACCGCCCAGATTGGGTGTATTCGTCGACAGCAGATCATCTTGCACTGGCGATTCAGCCTGTGACGAGTCGCTGAGGCTA
The DNA here is from genome assembly GCA_963854835.1 of Megamerina dolium. Classification (NCBI taxonomy): domain Eukaryota; kingdom Metazoa; phylum Arthropoda; class Insecta; order Diptera; family Megamerinidae; genus Megamerina; species Megamerina dolium. Next base: position 66,575,750 of record OY978527.1, read on the forward strand.
CGAGGACCATTTTGACTTGAGTGCACATGGTAATCGTTGTTTGTATTCGAATGATAGCGTGGCACCAGAATTGAATTACTACCACCCACACCGGTGCCTCCTCCGCCGACACCACCACCACCACCACCACCGCCACCGCCAATACCATTCACCGTTGATGATATTGAGGTTTGACCCGTCGAACCGATTAGACTGTGATGTGACATTTGGCCGGTTGTTGAGCCCACCAAATTGCTTAAATGTTGATCCAAATCGGTGGCTGTGGAATCGGGTAGCACTGTGGATGATATTGAAACGAAATGCAAGAGGACACAGAGTTAAGCAAGGCACCGTACTCTGAGTTTGATATACTTTTGATTGGCACTCGGTTCGATAAAATCTACAAATTTAGATAAGAAATAATGAGAGTATTTCGTGACGCTTAAATGCATCTCAGGCAATATTTTGTCAGAGTGAGAACGAAAATGTCTTAATTTTTGACCATAATGAAGCAAGATCTAAACCTGTAAGATCCAAATGAGACTATAAATAAATTCTATCGAACCGAGAGCGATTACAAAGAATATAAGACACAAATTCATATGAAACTGAATGAATCAAAATTCATTAAATTCCTATCAACTTACTTGGTACACAATCACGATTTGAAGCACCACCAAAATCTTGATTATTTGTTTGATCATTCGAAGAGCAGGTAAAACCCAATGCTGGATTATTAAATTGTGCCGATGTTGGTGTTGTACACGATGATAGACCACTGCCAGCCAAATATGGTGAGTATGCTGATGCGGCAGAACCATAACCCCAATGTGTATTGCCAGCACCTAAACCAAATTGGGACATAGCTATAACAAATGTGTGAATTCCAAAAGTGAACAAGTCATGTGGATAGAGGATTTAGGATTTTTGCACGTGTGCATTTATAGAGTATGTGGCAGTTAGTAAAAGAAAGAAAGAAGAAAAATGCACACCAAATAACAATAACAACAATGACAATGGTGATGATATTGAGTATGCATGAATGATGGATGTTGGTGAGAATTATTGTATGTAGTAATGAAAATATTAAAAAACACAATTAAAAAATACAAAAATTGAATTTATAGAAAATATAATGTGGGTTGATTTGAAAAAAAAAAAAAAAAATTGATTTAGTAAGCATGGAATTATATCTGCGAAAATAACAAAAATAACATTTAACAATTTAAAAATATTTAGTAAAGTTACCTCATATTATTTATTTATATTTTTGATTTCTTTTTAAAGTTATTTAAAGAAAATTTTACTTAAGTATTTGAACCATTTTCCCCCCACTCACTTTCTTTGAGATATTTTTCTATGCATTTTTTTTTTTGTTTGTTTATACAGACTTCGTGGTTGAATTAGATCAAGATATGACAACTTATGATATATTTTCCTATGATGTACATATGGTGAAATTAAAAACCGCAAAACAATAATATTTATATCATCCACAGTGTCAGCAGTAAATTTTATTTTCAAATTTTATTGCAAAATCTTTATATTGCTGCTGATTGTGAGTATATATTCCTTTAGAATTTATTTAAAAAAAATAACACAAAAAGCAGAAGAATAAAAATCTTTAGAAACGAAGGAAAAAATCTAATTATAATCATAATTTTCTATGGGGAAAATTGTTGTTTAGCAAACGAAACGCTTTAAAAATTGGCGGAAAGTCTAAAGTTTATGCAATAATTGAATCTTTAAAGTCTCAGAATAAATTATTAAATAAAAATGGCCTTACAGTCGGCTGGGGCCGACCAAATTATACCCTGCATATGTAGAGGTATATATAAAAAGTTTGCTCGTATATCCATCCTTTTCTTCCACTACTTTGTATAGGAGCTACATTAAGAACCAGGCTACCTCACCAATTTTTTTAAAAATAATTTCTGCCTATAATACTAAACTACCTAGGTTACAATGGGTTGACCTAGGCGTATTATTTAGTAAGTTATGGGTGTTTTAATGTTTAAGATAAATCCAAGATTTTGTACGGAAGCTATATAAAAAGTGGGCGTGGCTTACCTCTTTCTTGTACATCCAATTAATTTTTCAATATTAATCCACACCTTAAATTTGCTTGTCGTACGCTGAATAGTTTGTAAGTTATGGTGGTTAACATTTTTGTTTAATTTCCTCAACTTTGTATGGGAGCCCCAATAAGAAGTGGGCTTGGTACGCTGATTTTCTGCCAGATTATTACCGACTACAATATTAATTTAAGTGTCAATTATGGTTCTTCTAGACAGAAGATTGCCGAAGTTACAGCTGTTTCAATTTAAAATTTGTATGGGGGCTACGATAAACAGTGGGCGTGGTGCGCCCATTTTCTGTGAGCCTAGTTGCTCGTACAATACTAATCCATACCTTAAATCTCGTTGTCCTACGCTAAATATTTTGTAAGTTATGGAGCTTAAAAGTTTTAGTTTAATTCCCTTGACTTTGTATGGGAGACTCATGAAGGAGTGGGCGTGGCACACTGATTTTCTGCCATGTTATTTCTCACTGCCATGTTAATCTAAGTGTTAATTATGGTTATTCTAGACAGAAGATTGTAGAAGTTACAGCAGTTTCAATTTAAAAGAAGTACAGACACTTTGTATGGGAGCTACGCTAGCAAGTAGGCGTGGCTCACCCACTTTTGGCGACGTTATATAGTAGTATAATATAACTCTATGTGCAAAATATTGTTGTTCCAAGTGGTATATTATGTGAGTTATAGCAAGTTAAATATTTTGAAAATTCCGAGGTTAGTCCTTTTGAATGCTTGGTGTGGGCGTGGCTATTGACCGATCATGCCCAATATTAATTTCCTCCGTACCCTTGGATCATAGGTTACTTGTGCCAAATTTTGTCGAAATAGCTCAATATTTACTCAAGTTATCGTGCGAACCAGTCAGGTGACAGACAGACGGACGGACATCGTTAAATCGAAAATTTAATCGATGCTGATCACGAATATATATCTATGTCTATATCTCCGGAGATTCCTTCAAGTGGACACAAACATCTGACCGAAATGAATATACCATGCATATTGCATTATGCAGGGTATAAAAAAAAAGAAAATTATATTTTTATTTGATTATTATGTGTCTTATGAACGGAACCGTTTTATATTTTGTATGTTATGTTAATTTAATGAATAAATCTGGTGGTCGACATGAAAGTCCTTGATACAACGCTGATGACAAAAACGGTGGTGAATTATCTAGATGTACAACTAGACCCTCGACTGACATTATGGGCGCATGTAAAGAAAGCTGCGGGAAAAGCCGCACGAGTAACGGGAATGCTAAGCAACTTGATGGCAAATATTGGAGGTCCAAGACGAAGCAAGCGCTGACTGTTAATGGAAACGACGAACTCGATCCTTCTTTACGGAAGCGAATTGTGGGTAGACACGCTAAAGTCAAAAAGTCGCCGGAAGTGATGCTTTCTGTGCAACGCACCTGTAGCCTCATGATACCGAACGGTGTCTGGAGCAGCGGTCCTTGTTATAAGCGGAACAATTCCCATAGACTTGTTAGCTGAGGAGCGTAGACAAAAATGGCAAACAAAGAATATGAGGCTGCTGGGCCTAAGCCCCCCAAGAAGCGAGACGACAAACCATAGTTATGTGGCAAGCATGATGGAACGACCTTAGAGAATGGACTCAAAGAAAGCACGGTGAAGTAAATTATTACCTTATCCAGTTTCTATCTGGGCATGACTACTTCAAAAAATATTTGAATCGTATGGGGAAATCAGACCAACTACGATGTTGCGACACAGTATTTGCAGAACACACGTTTTTTAAATGTGAACGGTGGCGTAATGACATATATGCCCTAGAACGGGTAATCGGAGCATACACGACTGGAAATATTATAGAGAAAATGATGTCAAATGAAGAAAATTGGAATGCGGTAGCAAACTTTGTCGAAGACGTGATTAAAAAGAAACGCCGAGAAATGGAAAAAGTTCCTGAACATCATCCTGACGTAACATAATACTGCTACGACATAACCCTGCAACAATTGCACATCAGCGACACAAATAGAATGTCGACCCTGGACGGAGGGAGAGTAATAAAATTGGAGTCCTTCTCAGGACGCCATCTTGGATCTCCTGCTACGAAGTAATGCAATAGTAGTCCCGGAGCAGGTGAAGAATCCAGGAGAGGAGGAGGGAGTTTTTTTTATGTGGATACACCATACGTAGGGACGATGGTCCCTATATGGTACGAAGGCATTTTTTACTCCATCTGAATGCCAAACAAACAAAAAATGTATAAATCGAGATTCCCAAAGAACTTGAATTTAATTAGAGTATAAAGTAAGTTTTTGTTTAAAAAAAAAAATGAAAATATTATACGAAAAATGAAAGTTCATTCGATAACTAAGTGTATTATGAACAAAACAAATGAACGAAAAAATAGCTTTTCGAAACGTTTAGAACGATTTTTGAACAAACAATGACAAATTCTATTCAAATTTATCGAAAATATGACACTTTTGTATGGGAACTATGTTTATTTTTGAATGAAATTTGCTCAAATTTTCCAGAAAGTAGTATTTTGATGAAAAAATTAGATTTCTAAAGTTTCTGAAAGATTCTTAAAAAAATAATGCTACCTTCCATACAAACTGTTAGATATTTACTTTAGAAAATTGCCATTGTGAATGGTATCTAGGGATATTTATCAAGGAAGTCAACTCAAATTTTATCATATTGCAATACCACTTACTCAGATGTTTAAGAAATGCTAAATGAAAAATATTTTCTTATATATTTGTGTACACAATGGACCACAATGAGTTGCTAATTATAAACTGCAATGTGAAGTAAAAAAATGTATAATTCGGAGACTTTTCCATTTGATTAAATGCAGTTTGAAGAAAGAAAATTTATATAAATATTAATTATTAATATTTAAAAAAATTTGATTTTCCTTATTTTTGATGATTTCAAGTAAATTTCTTTTCATTTTTGCTATATCACTATCACAGGTAAATGGGCAATAGTAGCTATTCCATATATTTACGTTGTACTATTTTTACATTTCATTGATTTAGTATAATTTTTATGTTTTGCAATTTTGTATATGCACATGTTTATATTTCTATGCTCCACCTTCCATTACCACCAATCAACACACAGCCAACAGCAATCATCCAGCAGCTGTGTATACACGCATTTTAATTATTTCACTATAGCAGAAACTATGTATATTACATACTATAAGCTTATAAATACACACAGTAGAACACACACACACACCCATAAACATTTTACGTTAAATTATCAAAATAATGCTGCATCAAATTCACACACACAGTCATACTCACATAAGTATTTATGATTGTAGTTGCACGCAACATGTGCGTGTGACAACAAAATCATAAAATAATATGTCACCAACACTATGATATATACCTAAATGTGTACAAGTACACCCTCATACACACACACACACACATACAGTCAATTATGCCGATAAAGTAATGTTTGTGTACAGACCATCGACGACCATTGAACGACCATTGACGGTAAAAATATAGATGAATGTATGTGGGACGCTAATTAAGCCAACATGGTGACATCAAATATATGTACACACACACTTGAACATACAATGTATAATGAACGTGCGTGAATTAACCAGTGCTCTTACGTGAGTGAGTGAGTGAGTGTGTAAGCATAAGAGCGTGTAAATGAATGAGACCATTATGCGGGTTGGCTACTGATTGTGACACAGAGCATTACTAGTATATATTATACATAAAATGTAGCACTGATTGTTGTTTTTGATGTTGTTGGTCTCAAAAATATATACATAACCGTTGCAATATATAGCATTTGTGTCTACCATTTGTGATATCATTACGGGTGACATTTTTGTTAGTAATGAAAATTGCATTACAATGCCGCAGTTATGATGGTGGTGATTGAAGTAGTGGCGGCAGTAACGATGGAGGTGCCAGCGTCAATAGCATTTGATATTATGATTTTAGATAGCAGGCAGTATTATTATTTATACGTGTGTGTGTGTGTGTGTGTGTGTGTTTGTGTTTGTTATGTATATCAATTTTTTTTTATACAACATTTTATGATAATTGGTCCAAGGTATTACTCCACTGGGGGGTATTCAGTTTAGACCAGAGATCGTGCACTCATGCAATGCTGAAACAATTTAGATTTAATAAGTTTTATATTTTGGTATTTGTATGTTTCTTTGCTTAGAAATACAACAAAAATTATTTTTGTAATGATCCAAAGTGATCGAACTTGATTAAATTGGTCGAAACAAATGATATCGTAATATAGGTGTTGCAAGATGGTCTTATGTATGATTGCATATAAATCCATGTTCTGTTTACATACATTTGTAATCTTTTTGCAATGATACAACGTAATCGAACTTGATCGAACTTGATCGAACTTGATGGAACTTGATTGAATTGATCGAAATTAATGTCATAGTAATGTATAAGTTAAATCTGATGACTTCTGTGAATTAAGTATGACTTGATACTATATGAGAGGATTTTCTGCTTTATGAAGTACTTGTATTTCCAACGTGATCGAATATGATCGAATTCGTCAAATCAAATGACATCGTTACATAAATTTGATAAGGTAGTTTCTGTGAACATGGTTACATATGGCTTAATAATATACAATTGTAGTTGTTTGAAGTTTTTATATTCGGTGTAAAGGTTATGTGCAACAATTTAATGTGATCGAAATGGATCAAAATGGTCGATTGATGATTCTTCCATGCCAATTAGTACCATAAAGATCTTAGTGTTTAAATGCATCTATTTAATAAACATTTGAGTAACTGAGGGTATTTTCTGGTCACCATGAAGTGTCAGAAAACGTATCAAGCGAATTCCACTTAGTCTTTAGTATCCTCCTGAAAATTCTTTATTTCTTTATGCTCTAACGTCCATCATCTACTTACATTGTCCAACAGTTCAGCTCATAATCCCATGTTCAACTTAAACTCCGTGATTTATTTATTTCATCCATGTGCTGTGCTTTATATATATATCGGTGTACATATAAACATACATGCATACATACACATATATTTATATTTACGTATTCATATGTCTCTCTACTGGTTTTTGTTCATAAGCCATATAATTAGGCTTAATTAATAGCCCATTCGGAAATTATTAATTAGTTTTTATAGGCGAGCTCAATGCTAGTAGCAGCATAATAAGCAGCAGCAGTGGTAATGATGGCAGCGAAATTCATGGTATTATTGTGTATGTTGTTAAATGGCGGCGGATATTGATTTTGTGGTGGCTTTATTAATGCTATTGGCTTAAACATTTTCTACCTTTTATAATTATGTGGCTTTTTGTTTGGGGGAGAAGCATAAAGAGCAACAATTTAGGGTTCATAACTATGTAAATGTATGTATGTTGCTTTGTGATATTTTGTCGCATATAAAAATGTTTCATCTTTAAAGTGTCCTTGTTTATTGGTTGTTGTTTTTTTTTTTTTTGTATACATTTATTGCATGTAATTTTTAGTTAACAAATTTTCAACAGCATCAATGCTATTATTATTTTCGTTGTTGTTGTTGTTGTTGTTATTGTTATTGTTGTTGTAAATATTTTATAAACATTTTGTTTACATTTGTGATTTAAAATAGTGTCCATTATGCATGCATGCAATTATCTACAGTAGCTATACATATATTAGATGTATATATACAATGTATATTAGAGAATGTTCCTATACATACGATATGTGTAAATATTGATATGCATACTGGTTGGTATATATATAAATATGGCTTATCAATAAAATTTTATTATTATAAATATTTTTGCAATATTTTATGTATGCAATGGTGTAATAAAATGTATTTGGTGTTGGAATTTATTTATATATATGTAGATACATATATATAGAATTAAATATTTGAAGTAAATACAATTATTTGTTATGAAATAATGGCAAATGCTGCCCAAAATCATTCCACGGATTAATAGAGGGCGCAAATGGGATAAATAGCTTTTAATTTATGATATAATATAATGTATATAATCATTCTATGTTTTTTTTATAGGAGCTTAGTCTGTTCACATAAGGTAATTCGTCTTGTGAGAGGATGATCTCTATTTTGTTTAATATTTTTTGGTTCATTGCTAGCTTCAAATGGTCCAATTGTTGATAGTTGAGGCCCGAATTGAGTAATTGTCCATATTGAAGCACCCCATAATTAACGATTTATTTCTTTCGTACCATTTGAGTCATTTCACTGCACCTTTGTGCTGTGTGACCCATTTCTAAAATCCAGCCACCATCCATTAGAGAAATGTGTCGATTTTGTTCTATTTGGCCAAGGCTTTGCTGATGGAAGTTTATCCATAATGATTTTTTGGCCCAACCTTTGTGGCATCCAAATCAATGGAATTTTTTCGCCATGTCACTTGTAAATGAATACACAAGATAACACAACACAATCGAATCAGCAGTCGTGGAATAATTTTACAGTTACTGTTAAAAAATTTGCACAATTTTTTTTTTACTAAATATTACCTACAATAACAAAATTTTTTTCTATTATCATCACTTTAGAAATTCTTTACATATTTAACTTTGCATCAAATTCAATATCAAACATCATGACAACTTTTTGAATATGTTGTGCTAATTTTGTAATTATTTTACGTTGGAAAAATATATAAAAAAAAATTATATATAAATATTAACATTAAATATTAATATTAATATTAAATTTAATTAAATTGTCAGTTCATTCTGAAAATAATATTGCATTTGTTTTTACAAAGGAATATTATTAAATTATTTATAAATGTGTTTCAAATACATTATATTAATTAAATTGTATAAAAAAAAAATAACACAAACGCATACAAATATTTAAGTGAATAAAAAAAGTAGAAAAAAAGTAGGAGTTAAGGTGAAAAAAATTGTGAAAATTTAATACAATTAATTTGTATTTAAAATAGTTACAATACTTTTTTATTTAGATACACACTCATATATATTTATATATTTTTTTTTTTTTCAAACACTTTAAAGGCAATTGGCTAACAATTTTGTAATAATAATTTAATTTATTCAGATTATTATTATTATAATTTTTTTTTTTTTTTTTGTTCACTTTCAGAATATTAATATTTGTAGGTGTGTTTGAAAGAGTACATCAATTAACCTCAAACCGATAAATTATTTATGGATTAATGTACATAAGTTAATGCCAGAACAAAAATCAGAATGAATTTTAAATGGGAGTGATGTGATTGCATTTATTGTTGAATGTATTTATGAAATTTTATTTGCTAACTGTTTGAAAGCAATAAAAAGTAGTACGACATTAGGGTCGTATGCGTTACTTTAGCTCAACGCTAATTTTCATTTTTGGCGACTAAACGACTTGATGTGAAAAAACTAAAAGACACGGATATTCAATTTTAAATCCTTTGAAGAGATGAAAGATATTGATCTCGAGCTTAGTTAAATTAAAGAACATAAATTAGTATTGGATTGTTTTATCAATCAACTATTAACCCCATTTGATTTATGCAATAGGTATTTCACCTATCCTCTTATGAGTGCTGCAAATACTGGTTTCATAGAGTGGCCAAAAATAAAAGATAAAATAAATATAATGAAAAAAAAAAAACAAAAAAAAACATGATATGCGCAATAATACTCTTCTACAAGTTCATTGGTTTAGGTGTGACTGTACATGTATATTAGAGTTGTTCAAAAATTAAATGCAATTTGCAGAATATGATTTTTTTCGGCACAATATTTAGTTTTATTGCAAGGCATAATTATGGAATTTCACTAAATTATAAATTTCTACTTCAGAAACTAACATTAAATTTCAAAAAAGTTTTTAGAAAAAATGTTATCGTAGTGCAAAAAAAGCATGTTCTCCAAATCTACTTTATTTTTTGAACAGTTCTATGTGGTATACATATGTAATTTGTGTATAGTAAATGGCAGTATTTGTTGATATGGTTTTGATTATTCACTTGATTTGTTGTTGTTGTTGTTGTTGTTGCAGTGTTTATTGTATACCAATTGACCAGCACATTACCACAATGCCGCGGTCAAAATAGTTTATAATTTTTTTCTTGTTTTTCTTTTTTCTTTTTGCTCAATTATTTTTTTCACAAATGAGTACCTACAAATTTATATGTGTGTGTGTGGAAGCATATCTATATGATGTAAGTGTAACTACAAAAAGATAAACAAATATTATAATATAATTTGTATGAAAATATTGTCACCAATAACATTGAGAATATTTAATGTAGGTGTACAGCAATTAAAAAAAAAAAAAATTATGGATACTATATTTAATGAGTCAGCTACCTCCTGCATGCACTTTTAACTTTACCATCGCACGGTAGTTGTGCTTTATAAAATTTGAAGAGAAAAAATATGGGTAATGTTGATGAAAACAAAAAATGCATGTAGTGCATAAATTTTCGCATAGACTTCGCATATGAATGAATTAAATAGAAAAAAATATATATATTTAATTCTAGAGTTACGATATTCAGCACAAATCTTTGAAAAATACCAAAATTGCATTTTTTTTTTACTTTTTTTTCCTACTTACGTTGTAAGTAGAATTAAGAAAAATATAATTAATTTTATCCTGGATTATCAAAACTCAGCGCAGACCTTTCTTAGACGAAGAAAAATTTAATTTTTGAAAGATAGACGACTTGACTGTCAGCTTATAAAAAATATAATAAATTAATGAATTTGATTATAGATCTTTCTTAGACCAAGAAAAAAATTAATAAAAGTATAATAAAAAAAATATAATAAAACTGCCCGTAGAGCAGTGAATTTTGGCGTAGATCATTCATAAGTGAACTATTACGCACACTTTTTATATTAGAAATTTTTAAGGAATTATATAAATTGGCATAGGGCCATAAATTGTGACGTAGTAATTTTTTTTTTGTGTAAAAACGCAAAATTTGGTAAGTCTTCCTCTTATATGAGGAAATTGTCGTAAAGCATTAAAATTCGACAAAAACATTTCTTAAATCAAGAAAGATGTTCGAAAATAGGCGTAATTTATCAATTGCCACACATACATCCCATATGAATGAAATGCCAAAAGACATTACATAATTATTCCCACAACAATGAATGATTCGCACGTTACTTTGGTCAAAAAATTCCAAATTTGTGAAGGTCTGATTGAGATTAATATGAATAAATTAAATTTATATTTTTTTATTTACTTAAAATTATTTTAAAGAAATTATATTGTACAAAATAAACAATATTGTGCTTCAATATTCAATATTTACAAATCGGCTTTATTATAAAAATCATAAAGTATCGAAATGAGAAATCTAAATGTGTGATCATTTCGAATTCGTTGTGAAACTTTTTGGTAAAAATCTAGAAAACACAAAAGAATTTTTTTGAAAAAATAAAGTTTGAAATTTTGGTTGACTTTTTTACAATTTCTGGTATTCATAATTAGTGATCATCAGATATTACCAAATTTGTAATAATTTTGGGAATTATTATATCATAAATTAGGCAACATTTTTGAAAATGACTATATCACCACTCGCAGATCATTGTGCTGCATCGTATTGCGAATGTCGCAATATAAACAACTCAGATTTATGAAGTGAATTTTTTTTTCGCTTTATATGAGTGTATACACATACATCTACTACATTGACCACAGAGTATTTTTAATGTATTTATTGTGCATTTTTTTTTTTTTTTTGTTTACCCTTTATGTTGGTTAAAATTTAAAGCCGGATTTTAAAAACCCAAACTAATCGTTTTGTGTGATTTTGTGTGGTCTCTCTCTGGTTAAATGATTTTTTTTTCCTTCGATACGACCACGCTTTTTTTCGATATTGTTGTTGTTGTTGATTTATATACTTTTTGTTTATGCCAAACATTTTGTGGTGAATTTTGAGTAGTGTTGTTGTATTTTCTCCTATATTTTTTGTTTGAATTTCAACCTCATTGATTCGTTTTGGTTTCATTTTTGCTTTATTACCACTTAAATACTCATACTCATACTCATATGTAATTGAGTTAATATATTGAAATTATAAAAAAACATTTGCGCGCCCCAGCTCTATATGATTTTCAATACATTAAGCTTATTTATTTGATTATTTCATTCATAAATTGTTAAATTAAATTAATAAAATACAAAATACACAAAATCATAATAAAAGCTTAAAAGCAAGTAAAGAGATAATGGGTGAGTGAGGTGATAATAAAAAATGCCAAGTAAATGAAAAAAAAAAAGCTGTAACAAGTTAATTGAGCATAGCAATTAATTTTTGTAGTTTCAATTCTATTTTAAATATTTTTTTTTTGAAAGAATATTTTTTTTTTGTGAAATTTTATCTATAGATAATTATTGATTGGTTGATTGGATTTGGTTAGTTTAATGGATTTTTGTGTGCATATATATATATATATATATATATATATATATATATATATATATATATATATATATATATATATATATATATATATATATATATATATATATATATATATATATATATATATATATATATATATATATATATATATATATATATATATATATATATATATCGATAATTATTGATTGGTTGATTGGATTTGGTTAGTTTAATGGATTTTTGTGTGCATATATATATATATATATATATATATATATATATATATATATATATATATATATATATATATATATATATATATATATATATATATATATATATATATATATATATATATATATATATATATATATATATATATATATATATATATATATATATATATATATATATATATATATATATATATATATATATATATATATATATCGATAATTATTACTTACTCTGACAATTACCAATGGGTGGCATACGAAAACCGGATAGTGGATCTGCTGAAAAGTGGAACGGTCGTTGGCCGAATGCAAAATGAAATTGTTGCTGTTGCCCTAAAAGCGATAACACTAAGTTTTTTTTAAATTTAACATTATCCGTTCTTATCTATAAGATTTCTTTTGGTTTTGTTTAGTTTTGGTTTTATTGTGTTGCAGTATGTTGTAGAACTGTGAGTGGTAAGTGAGAGAAGTCTGTAAATCAGAAACTATATGAATTTGGAGGAAGGTCGTACATTTGACTCTTAAAGTGGCGGTATTAGGTATTTTAAGAATCAACATTTATGATCTCATGAGCCTAGGAACGACATATGACGACATGGCGGTATTAAACCAATATCTTAAATGAAAATTCGAATAAATTTAATTTATTATTAAATTCTATGCTACAAATATTTACCGGAAATGTATAAAGGAAAGAAGAAATTCTAAATTCTACTCATCAACTCATACCGTTTGCAAATGAGAGCTTCATTAGAAAATAATAACCTTTTGTCTGACAATGTGATGAACGCTATGCATTCCATTTTTTGCACACATCCTTGCACTAAATTCAACTAATCCCAACTAACGTTAGTTGAACTACCACCATCAACTTTTATCAAGACTTCGGCATATCAACACATTAGAGAAATGGTATACAAATGTATATATACATATGTATCTATTCGCATGTATATAAACATATATGAGGGTAAGATAGTAACATAAAATATCGCAACCGAGATAAATCATTTGTGGATTGAAATGTTTGTTCCTTTATTCGACTCTTCGTTCTTCTCATCACATCTAACAATCTTTAGCTAGCTACGATAGCTGTCTACCTTCATCATTTCACCCTCATTTCAATATAAATGTTATATGTACATAGTATTGCATTCTAAACATATGCAAAGTAAAATATTTGCATGCTTATAAATATTTAGCAAAATGCGAATGTTGTTGCTGCTACTGCTGCTACTACTGCTGCATTACTTTGCTTTGCTAATGAATATTTCTTCTTTAAGATGAATTGCTGAATTGCCAACTTTCATGTGAATGTGTGTGTGTGTGTAAACAATTTTATATCCCTTTTTTGCAGCAGACAGCCTTAAGCTGCAGGACAATGGCAATAAGTATTGCTTTGAAACTATAGACATATCTATCTAAAATCTAATGAATTGTTCTTATTGTAAGCTTCTCTACACAGTGTGATGTATGTATCATATCTACTTGGCAAAGGATACTTTTGTAATTTAAAGACATATTTTCTATTATGCAAATATCATGCATGTGTTCATATATATATGTATGTGTTTATGTGTATATCTTTTTTTGTTTAATTAATTGTATTTATATGTATATTAGTATGATATAGTATATATTTTATATATATTGCATACTTACTGGTCTTGGAGCGTGGTTCTCGTGGTCCATCTACTGTTACTTTAATGGCTTTATTATATGTGGCTATATGGGGCGGATTTGTTGAGACTGTTATTGTGAGTGTAAAACTTTTCCCTAAAACAAAAAAAAAAAAAGAAAAGCAATAAACAATTTTTTTTTTATATTTTATATAAAAAACATTTAATGTTATAACATATTTTTAGGCATATAGTTGAAAAAGATTTCATTTTATTTAAATTTATATTTCATTACCAAATAAATCAGTTATTCAGTTCAAATTTAATAGAGAAAATCTTATATTATTATATGGCACGTTTGGAGAATTTTAATAAATTTATATATATATTTTTAAAAATCAATTTTTTATATATTTCCCAAAAAATTGGAAAAAAAAAAGAATTTATAAATTAATGAAAAGATCACTAAACATCGAAGTTGTAGAAATCAATTTTAATATAAAAAATAAGACTTTTTGATGCATACTTTAAGGTGCATCAACAATTTGAAATTTTTTTTAATTTGTCCAGTACAATCAACGCAAGCAGTACTTTGATAATTACAATGCGCTTTTAACGACATATTTTACAAAAGCTTGCTTTGATTGCGCTTAACATTTAGTAAACAAATTTCTTGAATGAAGTGATATCAAAAAAAAAAAAAAAAATACAAAATTACCGTTAAAAAATTACAAAAAATTTGTTTATGCGTTTTAGGCTCAGAAAGTGGGTGCCGTAGTTCAGTGGTTAGTGCGTTGATCTTCTGAACTGTAGGTCGTGGGTTCAATCCCCGGCTGAAGCATAACAAAAATTAATATCGAAAAGATTTTTCTTTCGAACGGTAAGAATTGGCTATTTTTCCGGCAGTAACAATTTGCCAAAAATGCTTCTTAAAAGAGCTCTGTGACAAAACTAAGTTAAAGTGATGTCACAAGGGTTCTGCCGTACGGAACCGGCTAATATAAGTAGGTCCCTTCTAATGCTGTCCAA
Source organism: Megamerina dolium (assembly GCA_963854835.1). Classification (NCBI taxonomy): domain Eukaryota; kingdom Metazoa; phylum Arthropoda; class Insecta; order Diptera; family Megamerinidae; genus Megamerina; species Megamerina dolium. The sequence goes on from OY978527.1 coordinate 66,591,074, forward strand.
ATTTAACACGCACAACAGTATTGGAAGAGAAGCTCGGTGGTATCACAATGTGCTTTTCTAGCCTAAGTGTGTCCTCTCAGAGAGAGAGGGCAGCCACATAACCTAACCTAACCTAGGCTCAGAAGGTCAGTACTAACTATACCCTATACCTGAATTTCTTGGTATTTTTTCAAAATAATTAATTGTAAAGTAGTGTATTTAATGAAAATCATATATAATACAATAAAAAAAAATAAAAAAATAATAAAACAATTATGAAAGCAAATAAATATTGAAAATATTATTTATTAAACTTTTAAATCAATCCTTAGCATATTTGTTTTATTAATAAATATTTTGAGATTTCTTTAATAAATTGTATATGGAATCGTTTAACCAAAGCTATATTATGTACTTTATCAATAATAGAAAGTGTCAAATATTAAATAAAAAACTGTATGAAATATAATACAAATTCATACTACATATTCATAAATATGTATACGAACGTATGAATATGATATGCCGATAACCCTTAATAATCAAGTTCCTACAAGAAGTATATTTATGCATGTGTGACAAACTCCAATAGGAAACAGGATATTGACATTTGTATTGACAAATGAATACACATGTCATACATATATATGTTGAGTACTTGTGTGTGTGTGTGTGTGTGTGTGCGTGTGATTTGTTTGACATGATGTTATCAAGAATCTACTATCAATCAAATCGTAGCTACATACATACATTTAGATATTAAGTATATTTATCCTCCCTTATAGATAGTATGCGTGTAGGTTATACATTGCCTGCTACACCTTCATTTCAATTGATTTATGTATATTGATTTGTATGTATAGGCTTTTCTTAAGGATTTGTCTTATAACAATTTGTCAACAATTACCAATTTGATTCTTACTTATGTGTATTTATTGAATGTAGTTATCACTGGGGTTTCATGCCGCATTGCAAACATTTTGCTTGGGAATGGCACTTCCTTGCATGATAAATATTTTATTAAATAGAATAATAACATATGTAAATATATATAGATTTCTTTGATTATTACTTAAGTAAGCATTATTATTTACAACATATTTTTCAAACATTTCTTTTACTAATACCATTTTTTCTATTGTAGAAAAAAAAAATATCAATAATTTTATACAGTGACAATTTGACTATTGTCACGTTATTAAATCGACGTGGTAAACCATAATTTATTGAGGCAATAATACAGTGGTGAAAATTTTTATAAACTCGGAACATATTTCATTCAATGTTTTCAGAATAATTTGAAATTTTGAAACGATTCGTTTGATAGGGAAGAATAAATTCTTTTTATGATGAAAGAAACATAAAGGGTTATCCATTTTGCGGTTTCAAAAGTAAATGTAAATAAAACACATATAAAATATTTTTTATCATGATATTTCTTTTTTATTATAAAGTTTGAACGTTGACATTATGTGTGAAATACTACATCATTTAAATGACCACCACGCGAATTGTTGCAAGCATCGATTCTTTTGAGGTAATTTTCGATCACTTTTTGACACATATTGGGCGGTATCTCAGCCATAACGTGACGAATGTTGGTTTTTAGGTGCTCAAGAGTTAAAGGTTTATCTGCATAAACACGGTCTTTCGCGTAGCCCCACAAAAAAAAGTCAAGCGGTGTCAAATCGCATGATCTTGGTGGCCACTTGATATCGCCACGACGAGAAATTACGCGACCAGAAAATTTCTCTTGCAATAAAGCCATATTCGCTCGAGTTGTGTGGCATGTGGCACCATCTTGTTGAAACCACATATTCTCTAAGTCGTATTCTTCAATAGCAGGCAAAAAAAAGTCGGTTATCATATGACCATAACGCTCCGAATTGACGGTGACAGTCGTTCCATCGTCGTTTTCGAAGAAGTAAGGTCCAAACACACCTCCGGACCAAAGAGCGCACCAAGCAGTGAATTTTTGTGGATGTAGTGGCCTCTCTTCAATTACTTGAGGATTCTCAGAACCCCAAATACGACAATTTTGTTTGTTAACATACCCACCGAGTGAGAAATGTGCTTCGTCGCTGAAGAAAATTTTGTTCGAAAAATCGCCGTCCACCGCCTGTTGTTCAAGCATCCATTCGACGTATCTACGACGTTGTGAATGGTCAGCTGGCTTCAGTTGTTGTGTGAGCCGGATTTTATATAGATGTAGGTGTAGATCCAAATGCAAAATACGCCATAATGTGCCGTAAGACAGTCCTAATTCCTGAGAACGACGAGGAATCGACACATTCGGGTCTTCGGCAACACTTTCACTTACAGCAGTGATATTTTCGGTGGTACGAGCGAAACGATGATGCACAGGCCTTACAATATCGGTAACCGATCCAGTCTCTTCATATTTCTTCACAATTTTGCCAATTGCTTGCGTAGTTGGACGATTATGTAAACCATAATCTCCTCTTAAAGCACGATATGTGGCTGTGGCAGAATCACCATTTTTGTAGTAGGTTTTTACAATTTTAATGCGTTGTGCGATAGTTAAGCGATCCATTTTCACAAATGTTAGACTTTGAACTGAAAAAGAAAGAAATTGTTTTAACAACTCAGTTGACAGATGTCGAATTCTAGCCCTATACTTTTGACACCGCGAAATTGATAACCCTTTATATCACCTAATTTCAAGAAGTAATAAAACTGGCTACTGGTTTGAAAACTGCATACAGCTTATTTAGAGATTAAGTAGATTCTATAAAATATTGACCCAGTGTACATTAGTATAGGAACTTCTCAAAAGATCGTGACCAAAACGATTATTTTATCAACACTATATTTAATAGATGTGGTACGCTAACATGTAATATTGCATGCCAGCAAAAATATTCACTAACACGCAAACACATATTCATAATTTTTTCAGCTTCTTAACACCTTCACTCCAAATTCCTACCCTTTCTGGCATTCTCCTTACCCAAATATCAACAAATACTTCTTAGTAGTGTCAATCGTTTAATAAGTTGACAAACATGCAGTCTCATAGTGTTCATTTTTCTTCTGCTAACTTCTTAACCCCGCACCACACCACCATAAATGATCAGAAAGAAAAGGACTTCCTTTGTTTATACCAAAAGTAAATGATTGGTATTTTGGTTGGCCGCTTTTACGGTTAAAAGGGAAACAACTTAAGACACGAAAAACGAAAAAGGAAAAGGATAAAATAAACAAAAACAAAAAGGAAAATCACAATATTATTTGGTTCGTTAAGAAACGTTAAAAAAATGCAAACAACAACAACAACAACAACAAGAACACAGCAAAGTGCCAAGACAAATACAAAAGTGTTGTTCCACATATAATTTTTTTTGTGTTCAAAAGGAAGAAAAAGGCCGACAAAAAAAATTGGGAAACACAGTTGTTTATCACCATGATGATAATGTGCCTGAAATTCATAACCTTGGAAAAATAAAAGAAAAAAAGAAAAATCAACTACAAATAAATAGGGGAGCATTTACAATAGACACTTTGCCTTTATGTTGTTCATAAGGATATCATAATAAGCTCCATTGCTATTGATGAAGTCTGAATAGGAAAGAAAAAACAAACAAGAAAAGAAAATTCTTTAGGAAAAACGCAACAGGATATATATACCAACAACAACAACGAGAACCAAAAAAAAAAAAAACTCCCAAAATGTCATGTTATGCCTGCTTATAGGTGGCTTCCGCTTGTTTTAACTTTGTTTACACGAACGAGTCTTTTACAAATGCCAAAATGAGTATGATGTATGATGAGGGGTGCAGTCTGCTTTCATAGGTAAGTTTATTATATTAGCAGAAAGAAAAGTTTACCCGACAGGAATGGGAAGTGAGATTGAGGAAAGAGGCAAATCAAATAAAGACAAGAAGAAGTGTTTTAAAAAAGATTTATGTGATTTTCTGCTTCTTCTTCTTCTTCTTCTTCTTCTTACTTTTCATATGCTTCCTTTTTGGTTTTCAGTTGTTTGATGCTTGTGGTATTTTGAGCTTATAAAAGCATATCATATAGAAATATTTGTATATTATATACACATATTTTTAACTTGATTTGTAGAGAGATGTTCATTATAAATAATATGCAATATTGAGAAAAACAGTTTGTCACAATGTATTTATAATTGTTTCGGCATTTGTCGTTGCTTTTTTCTTTTTTTTCAGAATGTTAATTAGCTTAATTGACGACATGCTGAATTGATGGATTTTTTGAATTATTTACTCGAAAAATTATCGGGTGTATTACATTGCCTTCTCTGAAGGACGCAACTCCAAAAAAATGATGATTGCTTTAATGGTTGCTAAAATCGTAAAATTTTGTGATCAAGAAAAAGAAGTAACTTTGTGGAAAATAATACATCAATTTGATCAATTTCTTCCTTCAAAAAGGCACTTGTACTCATCCAATGTGATTGTGCCCGCATTGTCATGATGCATAATTTCAAAAAAAAAAAAAAATCGTCATCAAGAAATTATGATGAATAGATGAATATAATTTATCCTCTATAATCCTCTAAAGTGCTAATTGCTATTAGATCAATTTCTGGAGAAGAAAAGTTGCCCTTTTACTCAGTCGCGGTACATGCTCGAGCAACTTCTTCTTCAAATGGTAGAAGACAATGTCACACAATAACATTGTGGCTAATAAAAACCTATTACATGATGCTTAACAAACAATTTCTGCCACTTACCAAGTCATTCTAATTACGAACTCATGACATAAAAGCCTCCGACTCACCGGATACTGAAAATTGGCCTGAGTCTCCATGCAGAAATCGCTTAGCACATTAGCGATCGCTCGATCAATAATGCATCGTCTTACAAAAATGTGAACCTCAATGAGAATCCCCAAACCCAATGAGATGCTCAAATATCATCTCACATCAATAGCTAATAGAGAGCGTCAACTGTCGCAATCGAAATCGAAATCACAACTATGAGGAGTAGTGCATGCTCTGGTCTGCACTAAATGTAATTTCTTATGCATTAAAAATCACAAGTAGGCTTGAGTCAGCCTACTGTTTTGAAATCTAACAAAAGCGCTTGGCTCCTTATGGAGACATTAAACTAAATATCACCTAAATCTAACACCTGACTCCATGGGTAGCCATCTGGCATTTCCATTTTCACTAACATCCATTAAAATTAAAAATAAATTTATTAATGTGGTTCGATCACTTCAAATCAAATTATGAGAAGAGAATGTCGATGGAATCGAAATTTCTGTGAGACTTCTAATTCAAGGATAATTTTTTAAATATCCAAATGCTTTCAATAGCTGCTAAAACAACAACAACAATGTGACCACTTTCTGGAAATGAAAAGTGTGACAATTTTTGTAGTCACATTAATTGAACGAATAACTTTTTCGCACTGATCTTGGAAGATCCATTCCAGCTTATTGTACTCATATGAGCTCATTGTACTATTGTACTCATGAGTTTTTTTGACTAACAACTCCATCGGCTATTCCTTGTTTCTGAATTCTGATACATAAATCTATGATTCGACATTAATGGTTTTACTGCAAACTTATTGCGAACGATCAACGATTAAACGATCTGCACATTATTTGACCTAATGCTAACTTATATGAAATCCAACTGGTGAATATTTTTTGATTGTCTAAATATTGATTAATTCGAAGAATATTTGTATTAACATTACAAATTGTAATAAGCTTCGCAAGTAATTCATTAGTATTGCTCTGACTTGGCTCTGCATATGATTTCTTAGACATCACTGCTCTGTATATCAACAGCATTGCTTATGGCTGCTGCTGATGATGGTTAAATTTAATTAACACTCTTTGCAACTCTTTCAAAATTTTGATTCTACCCACACATGCAAATTCTATTCACATATTTATTTGTTTGTCATTTTCAATTGTTGTCAACGGCAACAGTGATGTGTCGTTTTCTTACTTACTTTCGTTTGTTGTATGCACAAGTTTTGTGAAAGAACAAAAGGCGTAAATTATTTTCACAGCGATATATGTACTCGTAGGCTGATGGCTGATTACATATGTCGTATTGTGTTGTGTTTTTTCTTATTCTCGAGTACAAACATTCATCCCTGATTTTTGTGTTATTTTATAAATTTCTTAAGAATTTTCACAAATTTAACGTTTGTATTTTGTGTTAAAAGCATGAATTTTATTTGCATGAATTTATTTTATACTCACATCCGCCCATTTAGCACGACCTTCACATTTTGTAAATATTTGTATATCAACGTGGAGGTGTACGTACAATGATTGGATGAGCATGTGAGTATGTGGTAAATCCTTGTATGCAATGTTGTGACAATTGTTCCAATATATTACAATATTCTATACTCAGCTCAACTAGTTGTTTGGTTTGATGAAATTTTGATCCTTTTTTCAGGATTTATTATTTTTATAGAATATAATTCAGAAATATTCCAACACTCGAAAGAATTATTTTAGTTGACTTTTTTAGTATTGTCTATTCAATAAAGAACTCAAGCGATTCATATAATTTGGGGATATGATATAAGACGAAATGGTAATGGTAATGGTAGTACCGGTTAGGGTAAGACCTTTATGCACTGCGACTAACCGGGTCTATTGTGCATCCATTTATACTTAGATATTTAGTATAAAGGGTTATCCATTTCGCGGTTTCAAAAGTATAGGGCTAGAATTCGACATCTGTCAAACTGAGTTGTTAAAACAATTTCTTTCTTTTTCAGTTCAAAGTCTGACATTTGCGAAAATGGATCGCTTAACTATCGCACAACGCATTAAAATTGTAAAAACCTACTACAAAAATGGTGATTCTGCCACAGCCACATATCGTGCTTTAAGAGGAGATTATGGTTTACATAATCGTCCAACTACGCAAGCAATTGGCAAAATTGTGAAGAAATATGAAGAGACTGGATCGGTTACAGATATTGTAAGGCCTGTGCATCATCGTTTCGCTCGTACCACCGAAAATATCGATGCTGTAAGTGAAAGTGTTGCCGAAGAGCCGAATGTGTCGATTCCTCGTCGTTCTCAGGAATTAGGACTGTCTTACGGCACATTATGGCGTATTTTGCATTTGGATCTACACCTACATCCATATAAAATCCAGCTCACACAACAACTGAAGCCAGCTGACCATTCACAACGGCGTAGATACGTCGAATGTGTGCTTGAACAACATGCGGTGGACGGCGATTTTTCGAACAAAATTTTCTTCAGCGACGAAGCACATTTCTCACTCGGTGGGTATGTTAACAAACAAAATTGTCGTATTTGGGGTTCTGAGAATCCTCAAGTAATTGAAGAGAGGCCACTACATCCACAAAAAAGTCACTGCTTGGTGCGCTCTTTGGTCCGGAGGTGTGATTGGACCTTACTTCTTCGAAAACGACGATGGAACGACTGTCACCGTCAATTAGGAGCGTTATGGTCATATGATAACCGACTTTTTTTTGCCTGCTATTGAAGAATACGACTTAGAGAATATGTGGTTTCAACAAGACGGTGCCACATGTCACACAACTCGAGCGAATATGGCTTTATTGCAAGAGAAATTTTCTGGCCGCGTAATTTCTCGTCGTGGCGATATCAAGTGGCCACCAAGATCATGCGATTTGACACCGCTTGACTTTTTTTTGTGGGGCTACGCGAAAGACCGTGTTTATGCAGATAAAGCTTTAACTCTTGAGCACCTAAAAACCAACATTCGTCACGTTATGGCTGAGATACCGCCCAATATGTGTCAAAAAGTGGTCGAAAATTACCTCAAAAGAATCGATGCTTGCAACAATTCGCGTGGTGGTCATTTAAATGATGTAGTATTTCACACATAATGTCAACGTTCAAACTTTATACTAAAAAAAGAAATATCATGATAAAAAATATTTTATATGTGTTTTATTTACATTTACTTTTGAAACCGCAAAATGGATAACCCTTTATTTAATATATCGAGGATTCGAACCAGCTCCTTCGGGGGGAACATTTGGAGGTCTTCATCTTCTAGTAGGTATGAACCTAGGATTTTGTGTATTCTGTGGCCATCACAGGTTGTGGTTAGGTGTTCCATGGACTCTTCCTCATCACAGCAGAATCTGCAAGTATTTGTGTTGGATACTCCTATTTTGTGTAAGTGTTTATTGCATACGAAGTGGTCCTTTTAGTGCTTCGGAGAGTAATCTAAGGCTCCTTAAGCGGTGTTTGCTCTTTTGGCGTCAAAGCTCAGGAATTTTTTGGAGTGGTTGAGACTGTCAGTTGTAATTCCAATTTTCTCTGATTTGATGTTGGATCCATTTCTTGGTATTCTATGTTGTTTTTATTGAAGCCAAAGAACGGATTTGGACCGATAAATGGCCCCTCAGCACCTTTTTTGGCATAACGGTCCACCTTTTCATTACCACCGTGTCCTTCATGTCCTGGCACCCACTTCAGAGAGACCTGATTGAGGGTATTCACTTTGTTGAGTACATTGTTACACTCTGTGAGGACTTTTGATGTGAATGTGTAGCTTTTAAGAGAAATTTGAGGACTGATTGACTGTCTGAGAGTATTTTCATTTTGACTCTTTGGAGTCCTATCTTTTGGATAGGATTTCCACTGTTTCCATTATAGCATAAAGCTGTGCATGGAAAATTATGGTATCCGCACTTAGTGCTATTGATTTGTGTGTTCTAGGTCCCACTATTACTGCTCCTACACCCTGAAGCATTTTACATTCTTCTGTGTACCATTTTAGCGAATCATCGTGTAACCATCTAGGGCAAGCGTTCCACTCCTCCCTTGATGGGAAAATTACTTTATATCACTTGGTAAAATTGATTACTTGGTCTGTATGGTCACTTGTCTGGGTCATATGTGTAAGATTTCCGACCTTGTTTAAGATCTCTAGGTGTCTCTAGTCAGATTACCTGATGTGAATTTTTCTTTCATATGAATTGAGAGTGCTTGCATTGCAGCAGCCTCTTGTATTGCTATATGTAGCGCTGGTAAATTTAACAACGCTTCCATGCCGTGCTTAGGCACGCTAGCCTTTGTAATTTGTGCCTAAGCATCACAGGGGCTATGAAAACTACCCCAAGATGAAATAATTCCTCCTGAAAATTTACCATAGTCGTTTGAGCACATAATTTTCATTTAGAAATAAAATGACATAATATCTCGATTTATTCTGAGTAATTGTCGAGTAAATAATTTAAAAATATTTCTTTACATAACAAAATCCTACCTTCGTTTTCTAGTTCTGTTGTATTATATGGTATTCTCATTTCCTACTGGAATTGTAGTACTCTATTTTAAGTTTGCATAGTGTTTTTCAGATTTTAAATCATATACGCATGTATGTTATGTGGCAATTATACATACATATGGGGGGTGGGTTGTGTGGCAAGTTTGTAAAAACAATGAAATCGCGATTATGCGACACAAGTTGTCATTAACGACAATAGCACAAATTGTTGAAACAATACACACACATATGTAAGTGGTGGATTAACATATGCATATATATCGTAGGCGTCGTAGTTATAACAAACAGCTATTGTTATTGAATTTATTTAGCGTATGGCATGTAGATATTTACTCATAGTAATATTTACTATGGATAAAAATATCGAACAAAGAGTTTGTGTGAAATTTTGTGTTTCAAACGAAATTTCTTGTGCCAAAACGTTGGAAATGTTGAAAACAAAAAACATTTGGTGATTCAACCATGTCGAAAAATCAAGTTTACGATTGGTATAAATCGTTCAAAGAGGGGCGAGAAGAAATCGCAACGCACACAAAAGATTGACTTGTTCCTAATGACGCCGTAACCAAACTAAATGATACATAGCAATAAAAATTCACAGAATAGTGGCTGACAGTTGTGCCAACCTGGGAAAAAAAATTTTTTGAAATATTCTCAGAGGGAAAATTAAAAATGAGAATTTCCGGTTACTTATTTGACAGAATGTATATTGAATGTATGTACTATTGAGGAGCTAACTTGTATTGAAGAAATTATCAGAATAACACAGTTAGAATACACAAAAATTAACTTAAGCCGACTAAGTGTAAATTTAATGCTGAATTTCAAATAAAACTTGTAAATATCAATTAGACACGTTCTGAGAATATTCTAAAGTGTATTTCTGTCAAAAAAAGACTCTCAATATCGATGAGCGTTTCATACCTATGATTATATACATTTAAATAGATACTAATCGTTAGATAAAATTATTAAATTTACTTGTTATTACACAATCATACTTCTCATACAGTTTATGATAACACATGTATGCATTAGAGTGGATCAAAAGCTTTCGGAACAAAATAAAAACAATTTTTTTTAACCCTTTTAGAACTATTTAGAACTGCACCAATATATTTCTCATACAGTTTATGGTGACACATATGTCCATTAAGGTGGATCTCAAAAAAAAAGTTTGAATGTTTCTGAATGAGACCTGGCGGGAATGCTGATGAGATTCTATAGTGGTGATGATTGCCTGGTGGTGGATGAGGTTTCTGTTGAGATGTGGCAGGGTTGTCAGCTTTTAGTTTAAGTTAAAAAATTAACACTTTTTATTTTTTATAAAAAAAACAAAACACTTGGTAAATAGAGAGATATTAGGAAAAAACAAAATTTCGTTGCGTTCACTGTCACTGGATACGTGTGAATAATAATAAAACACAAAATTGAGTTGCCAACGCTCTTAATATGTACAAACAATTTAAAGATGTATGCAGGCAGTGCACGTTATGTACTCTGACGTAGACAGTTTCACTACTAGTTTGAAAGATTATGTTGAAAGGTTTTCGGAACAAAAAAAAAAAAACAATTTTTTTAACCCTTTTACAACTAGAACTGCACTATCATCCTTCTCATACAGTTTATAGTGACACATATGTCCATTAGGGTGGATCTCAAAAAAAAATTTGCAAGTTTCACTACTAGTTTGAAAGATTATGTTGAAAGGATTTCAGAACAAAAAAAAAAAACAATATTTTTTAACCTTTTTACAACCGTCAAAATGGTTTTTTTTATCACATCTCGGTTAGTAATTGTCCGATTTAATACTAAGCTGAAATGCATTAAATTGGAAATGGAAATTTCGAATAAAACTAAAAAAAACTTAAAAATTTACTGCAACAATAACACCAATAATAACAACAATATGAACAAAGCAACAGCAACAACAACAACAACAACAAACGAAAATTAAGCTTGCAGCAACAACAATAATCACCACCACTATCATCATTATATACATCATTTTCATGAGGCAGAGAGCCAATCGATAATTCTAATTAAAATGCATACAAATCAGCCGTGAAAAAAATACAAAAACAACAACAACAACAACAAAATGCATTTGTATAACTATGAGTGAGCGAATTTTATGTTATGTCTGCATTGCAATGCATACGCATACGTGACATTTTTGCAATAATAACACGCATACGATTCGATGAGTAATAAACGTAGGCATACGATTACTTTTGCATACTTTTAGTATAAACATATTCATATATGTATGTATATGTACATATATATGTATGAAAATATGTTGTAGAAAAATTATGCTTCTGATTATTGTAACTGTTGTTGTTGTTGTTATTGTTGTTGTTGCACATAACATAAATTGCAAATAGACGCCTTGCATGGCATCACAACGCATCATAACATTGCGCTCGTACGTAGCAACACTTCCTGCGTGAAAATAAAATTTTGTAGCTGCTACAACAACAACAACAACAACAACAAAAATAACAATATTATTATCCATAGCATTGCACATTATATATAAATATATATATATAAATAAATTTGCAACACACAACAGCAACAGGAAATGAGAAAATATTTTGTAAACTTCCGTTGATTAAATATCATGAAGAGAATAAATATGTATGTATGCATGTATATATAGCCACATATTTCTAGATATGTACTTATAGCATAACTTAATTTTAACCAATCGCTGCATTTAATTGAAGGAAATTGAAACAAAATCATCGAGGTGTTTGCCGTTCGCTTCAATGGTAAGGAATAGTAAATATATGTATGAAATTTTAATAAAAAATGAAACAAAATAACCAAAAGTAAGCAATAATAATAAAAATAAAAAGTAAATTAACTGTCTATTGGTCATATTAAACAAATTTGTGATAGCAGTTTATGAGCACACACAGTCAGTCATGAGCCTGAATCACTGAAGCAATTATTTCATATAAAATTATTCAATATTTTCATATCTTGTGAGATTTTATTTGATTTTTTAAAATTATTAACATAGAGAAATGTAAATAATAAAATTAAGAAAAAATCGGAGAAGATATGATTGTGATAGCAGTTTATGAACACACTCAGGAAGCCATGAGCCTGAATCACTGAAGCATTTATTTAATATAATTTTATTCAATATTTTCATATCTTGTGAGATTTTGTTTGATTTTTTAAAATTATTAATATAGAGAAATATAAATTCTAAAATTAAGAAAAAATCGGGAAAGATATTTCTACTTTTTCTGATTTTTGTGATAGCAGTTTATGGCAGCACACTCTGGAAGCCATGTGCCTGAATCACTGAAGCAATTATTTAATATAATTTTTGGCAATACTTTCATATTTTTTGACATTTTATCTGATTTTTAGAAATTATTCTTCTCTTATAGAGAAATTTAAATTCCGAAATTAAGAAAAAATCGAGCAACATATTTCTACTTGGTTTAATTTTCAACCAAGTGTGCCGTAGCTCAGTGGTACGAACGGTACCCACCTGTCGGCAAGCAATTGGCAATTCTTCCGATAGTAACAACTTGCCATGAAAAAGCTTCTTAAAGAACTCTGTGACAAAGCTCAGAAAAAGTGATGTCACAAGTGTTCTGCCGTTCGGAACCGGCTAAAATAAGTAGGTCCCTTCTAATACTGCCCAAAAATATAAGACGCACAACAGTAATGTGGAAGAGAAGCTCGACCAATGAGCCCTTTGGGGCTTTATGTGCCACATATTTTTTTATTTTTTTTATTTTTATAATTTTCAACCAACCATTACTCATACAAATACAATGGTTTTGGCAAATTTGGTTGGTCTTCCTGGCAACTTAAAATTTATTACTGAAAGTTAGTCATAAATCTATGTTTTATCAATAATTACACAAAATGTTTTACTTCGTTCATATAGCTACACATAACGTTCATAATCATCATAATCACGTTGTTACTCTCTTATTCAATTACGAGCAAATTTGGCATCAATTTGGAAAATATTTAGTTTTTTCAAGTCCACATGTTTTATCTTTTTTTTTATATTTTTTCGATGTTTTTAAAACATTTTCTGGTCTAACCATCCATTTGGTTGGACTCCTTGAACGTTCATTATTATCGATAGCGGTTTGTTTTTGAAATATAAGATTTACGAAAATTATTTCCAAGTCTTTGTTGACCTGGAACCTGGACTTTTTTCTAACAAAAATTTCTTGCTTAGTTAGTACATGAAATTCGGAATTTCTATTATGTTGAAAATATCAAAAGTAACGTCTCTGAAAACCAATGTAACTTAATAATTAACTATTGAAATATCATGAAATTTTGACAACGGTATTTTCAAGATTGATAATAATTTCAAAATTATCGAAAATTAGCCAAAAGTGGTTTCTCTTCTTTATTTTTAACCTCGGAAATTTTTGATTCGTGATTTAAGAGGTTTTTTTTTTAACTTTCAACACTTTTAACTGCTTATCTTAAACTGTAAATTGCTTAGAAAATCACAAAAATTAACAACAGCTAAACATATATCGACCAAAATTTCAAACAAGACATTCAATTAACACCAACAAACACATGATTACAAGTCATACATTGAGTCGCATTTATTTGGCTACAGTACCTAGTGATATTGTCCAAAGTATAAATAGCAGTCAGTCGCCATTTCAACTATAACATTCTACTAAAATCAGCGAAACATCATTTGAAAAATACAGATATAAAAAAAAACGGAAATAATCCACAACAGAGTAGTAAATCATTTCTCACGAATGAATATTTGCTTTGTGCCAAACAAATCTTTCAATACACATGGAACATTTTCGAATCAAATAACCGAACACAACAATAACAATTAAAACATTTTTCAAATAGTACACAACAACAACAACAACAAGAGCAACAACAGCAGTAATGGTGGAAATTGAATTCATTGAATTCACTAAATACTCACACACACACACACACACACACATAAACAAATATACGATTATAATGCATACAAAAGCTCTGCCACCGGCTATTTCCACTAACAATCGAATAAATATGATAAAGAGAAAAGAACCCACAACATTTCGTTGCTATGTACGTACTATATAGTCGTATTTGGCGTGCACCGAAAAATGCCTGTGGTCGAACTTTGATAATTGCTGAACTTTTGTATTGTTTCACAATTTCACTATTGTCTATGTAGGCGCACATAATGGCTCGCAAGAGGGACGATAGAGGCAAAATAGTGATAGAATTATGTATAACACCTTACCGTTCGGCATGCCTATCAGCCTATCATCATATCAGTCAGTACAGATATTTAGATGAAAAACATACAAAAATTTTTGTGGTACATACAAAGCAAAAGTAGCGATGGTTTGAACGCCTAAAATTATGCAATCATGCTATGCTATATGAATACAGAATTTGAATATGTGCACTATGCATTTGCCCATGGGATAAATTCGCAAGGTGCCTTCAGCGAAATGCTATACAATCAATGAACAAGGTGACACAGTTGACAGAGGTTCAGTTTTGAGGAACACAAAATTTTACTGAATGATAATTGATATAAATAAAATGGTATTATTTGAAAATTAGAGACATTAGCAAACCTTCAGAGTATTTGTTTGGTTCTAAAAAAACTAACAAATTCGGACTTTACGAAAATAGCTTCAACTCACATTTTGTCCACTGGGTATCTATTACTTCTATTAGTACATATGAGAATGTGTTCAGATACGCGTACTGATAAGTGTAATAAAAAGACTACAAATAAAAGCTTCTAACCGAAACAAATAAACATCAAAGAGCATTTGACCATAGTGTAGTGCATCGTTGCCATGTGCTCATCAATCGTTCTATTGACTGTCAGTGAAAGAAAAATAAAAGCGAAAAAATTTTACAACAATTTTTTTATTTTGGGAGGACATCATTTTAAAAGAAAAACAAACAAAAATCGTATAATTCAGTTTACTAATTCCACACAAGCTGCACGTATAAGGTCTAGTAAAAAGAAATCCAAAATGTTTGCATTCAATTGAAGGTTTTATTTAGCATAGTTAGAATGGTCCGATTTAGGTCAAATATGCACCATTTTGTTCGATAACTTGTTGCCATTTTGAAGAGGATTTCATAATGCCACTTTCAGAGAAACCCTCGTCCATATTGGCAAAAAACTGGGACAGTCGATTTTCACAAGCTTCTCTTGTGGCGAATTTTTCACCAGCAAAATCATTCGCCATAGACAGGAACAGGTAGTAATCACTTGATGCCAGGGCCGGACTATATGGTAGATGCATAAAAACCTCCCAAACAAGCTCCCAGAACTTCTGGTGAGTCACTATCGATGTATGTGGCCTGGCGTTGTCCTGATGGAACACAACTCCTCTCCAATTGTTGGCGGTACAGGTCCGAATTTGCCATAGGGGAGCAGCTCATAGTAGATGATTCACTATCAATCCCACCAAACACATAGCAAAATCTTCCTGACCGTCAATCCTAGCTTGGCCATCGTTTGCGCCGACTCATCGCTATTGTAACTTGTCACTTTTCATCACCAGTAACCATCCGCTTCAGAAATGGATCGATTTTGTTGCGATTCAGCAGCGATTCGCATATGAAAATTCGGCCCATGAGGTGTGGCACCCATACATCGAGCTTCTTTTTGTATCCAGCCTTATTGAAATGGTTCCAAGCGAGTTTTTGTGCAATGTTTAGCTCCTGGGCTAGAACTAGAGTGCTTATATGACGGTCAGACTCGACGATTTCCATTATTTTATTGGTATTTTCGACAATTGGCTTTCAAAACGTGAAGACGAATAGACGAAACCAAAATTGCACGTGATTGGCTGTTACAGTATCAGGATCATAATCACTATTCACATTTTCAGCCGTTTGGCTTGCGTTTTCGTCTTTGTCGAAGAAAAACTGTAAAATACTGGTGTCCATCTTTGACACATGCTCAAACAATACTGAGTCAAGCAATCACAAAACTGTCTAAAAAGTTTATTTAGTACGAAATCCCATCTTTCGAACGCTATCTAGTATAATCCGATCGCACTTATACAACACGAGATACAGATTACTAAAGCCAACTATTGGAAAAATAATGAATTTCTTTTTACTACACCTGATATGTTATACCAAAACTAACTATTTTTGGAATCTATTGCTTTCAAAATATCATCGAGTAATAGAAGAATTAAAAATGAGAAGTGTCCCCCACAAGTGGGGGACACTTCTTCATTGTGTCTTAGATTGAAGACGAAACCAATATAATTCTAAGAAGCAAACACCCTCATTGAATGATACATTAAATCATTCAGTTACCAGTTTTTGCTGTCCGCTGTTTAGTCTAAGCCTACATGAGATGATATTTTAGGATATCAAACGTACAAGTATCAAATGCTATTGCTTCTATTATTCTTATATGGAGATGTCATACAATAGAACAGAATAGAAATGACAAATCTCGGTTCGGTCACACATTGATACGAAATGATGGACATAAACATTACGCGGATGACATCAGTCAGTCGTTGAACATGATACACAATAAATACGTGTGTACGTGTGTACTGGTACATAAACGACAAAGCAATTGTTGCTATCACTAATGTTTAGCGATTGTATTTCATGTTGACGACTCTGTGGGCTCTTTTGAGGCTTTGGTTTTGCGGTAATACCGCAAAAAGGTTGTACGTTGTATATTGAATGCGCGAAACTAAAAATGGGGGTATACATATTTACACGTGCAGGTTGTTTGTGAGAAAAACACATTTCGAATACGGGCAAAGATTTATTTGCCTACTTTTAAATGTATGTTTGTATGTGTGTGTGTGCAAGGTTATTACATTACTTTTTCCATAGACCCACAAATATATTTTTGTATTTTGATGTACACTATTAATTTGAGGTTATACTAATTTTATTGTGGTCATTTTAGATCAATTAATAATTTGCCGGACTATTGCGGGTAGTATCGCAAGAGACCTCACAACAGCGATTGTATTTAGTTTCCTTTTTTTTTTTGTCCTAACAATATAATAAAGGTGTTTTAAGTACAGTAGGATTTGCGTTCAATTATTTTCCCCGTAATTATAAAAATATTAATTTTATAGGGGAGTCCCCTTAACGATAACAGATGGCGGATAGGTATGTTCAATGAAAATGTTGGAAAAAACAAATTAATGAGGGTAGGTTTGACAATTATCGTCTTTAGGAATTATTCTTGTAATATTTGTGGATATTTGTGGAAGATAGAGAGTAAGTGTGCAGTATAGGAAAAATGTTACGTAGCAAAAATAAATGGGGTTTGGTCACATATTTTATCATTTGACATACACTTCGAATGCTTACACTGTCCTCAAGGTGACCCTAAAGGAGGTAAAAAATATGAACGATCCCCCTTCAATTTTTTTATAAAATATATTTTTATATTTTGGGTGTTGTAGCCCAGTGGTTAGTGTGTAGGTTGAAGCATAACAAATGTAATATCGAAAAGATTTTTCTTTCAAACGTTACCTACCTGCCGGCAAGCAATTGGCAATTCTTCCGGCAGTAACAATTTGCCATGAAAGAGATTCTAAAAAAAAAAACTTTGTAACAAAGCTCAAAAAAATTGATGTCGCAAGAGTTCTGCCGTTCGGAACCGACTAAAGTAAATAGCCGCCTTCTCAGACTGTTCAAAAATTTAACACGCACAACAGTAATGGAAGAGAAGCTCAGTCAAAGAGTTCTTCGAGGCTTTTAAGTGTACATATTTTTTTTTTTTTATATTTTGTGAACAATGTTACTTCCTATCTTCACTCCTTAGCGGGGATTCTCATACAAAATGACCAGAAAAATACTTGAAAATCTACAAATAGCTCCATAACTCTACAGGACTGCGATCAAGAGCGCTAAAATGTATGATTAACCCCTATTTGATTTTCATATTGAACAATTCTTCCAAATATACTCATCTTTTATCTGCACTCATTACAGAGCCTCCTGTACAAAATGATCAAAAAAGTACCCGAATATCAATACAAATAATGCAGGAATCATTGCTAAAGTGGATATATGTACAACCAGTTTTTATTAAGTTTTCCTAACAAATATTTTCTTTGTACATACTTACCCCATATCTCCCCCTTTAGGAGGGATTCCATACAAAAGGGACACAAAAATGGATAAAATGGACAAAAATTGTCCCAGGAATAGTCATTAGAGCAGAGAAATACATAATCGACCACCCATTAATGTATCTTCTTCTTCTTTATCTCTTATCTCCAACCCTTAGATGGTCACCCCTACAAAATTTTTACTTTTGCAAAAACTGCAAATTTAGTCAGTTTCAAAACCATAATTTCTATTTACTTCCATCAGAAAAATATTTAAAATATTCCCACTACTATGGTTATTACTGAATCAGACTAAACTCATTGCAAAAATACCTTCATCTAATCGTATAGATGCATGTAGCCTCATTTAAGAGTTAATCTTTGAGGCTTCAATTCTATTTTCATTTCTTTTTAAATGCGAACATAATTGAATGGATTTTTGGGGAAACAATTGCCCAATAACAACAACAATAACACCAATTAGAATATGAAAAAAATCTCAACAATCACAATGGCAACAATAACAATTACATATAACAATTTGTAAGTAAATAGTACTCGTTGGACACAAATAAAGGATCACAGTACTATGGAAGTGTAGACTTGCACATAAGTAGCATCTGAAATATTTTATACTAAAAAACGAAAAAAAAAAACATATACTTTTTAGTGGCAACATTCATTGTAAAAATTGCTCTCTCTGTTGTTATCATCATTTTTGTTACACCAAAATTGTTGAAATGAAGTTGAAGAAGTTGAAGGCACTTGAAACAAACAAAAATGAAATGCTAAAAAATAAGGAAAAAAAAAATTAACAATATTCTATGAAATTCCCTAAACACTTTTCTCACTTACAAACATAGACAAAAAGTTCGTACAACTCTCTACAACAATGGCGAAAAAAAAAACGGCCCTTTCCTCTACGACAATTGCAATGAAAGTTGCTGTTCTGTTGTTCTCGTATTGTTAACAACTTTTCAAGTGGATAACGATTAGAGAATATACTACAATACAGTACAATACCATTAGAGTGCACAATAATAACAACAACAACAACAACAACAATAACAACGGCCATAGTTGTCCAAAATAAAAAAATTATGCAATTTTACTTCTTTTTTTTTCTTCTTCTTTGGTTCATCAAGTGTTTTTCACACTTTGGCCAATGAAAAGTAAAAGTTTTAGTTAAAAAATGAATGAATGGGCACAAAAAAAAAAACAACACAAAATTCAGTTGAAAAGCCCAAATTAAGCAACAGTAAGCTTATACAGCTCATACTTCTACTCTTACAATTTGAGTATGGTGTAAAAACAGAAAGTGCTGAAAACAATTTTTATTCAATTGTTGTGGCTGTGTTTCCTTTTCTTTTTTCGAGTCAGCGTATGTGTTTTTTATAATTTCAATTTACTGCCATTGTTGCTCTCTCATTGTTGTTATCATTATTATTGCTGAAAGACAAAAACATATTGTTGGTATGTTTCTTTGATGGTGTATGGGTCTATCTATCTAGCTATCTGTCGTCTAAGATGGGATAGATTAAATTACATTCACATATTAACACTTATAGTTCAACATTAGTGTGATGTTTTTAGTAAATATTTTTTTTTTTTTGCAATACAGTTAATGGATTTTTTTTTATCACAAAATTGGATGATCTTCTTAGGACGAAATTAATCTTTAACGACTTTGATAAATGTAGTACTCAATTCGGTTGAAAGTTTATATAATTGGAATGGTTCTTCTTATGATGGAGAGCAAATTTCAGTTTTAATTTCAATTTGATGTTTATGATAGTTATTGTAATGTAGCAGTTGTATTGTACATGAAAAAAAAAAACAGAAACGAAAAGGTGGACTTGTTTCATTATAAAGAACCTCAACGTTGTCCAGAGTCAATCGGCGGAGTCTAAGAATTACTTGGAAAATTTGACCAATTTGTCGATAGATTCTTACTAACAAAACTCTTATGGCCAGAGGAAAGCTATAATATTCGTAATAACAGGAAAATAAATAACAAAAATACATCTAAAATATACTGATCAAGACTTGAATGTGTCCGTGGATACCTGAATAAATACTGCAGCATTATTTATCATCATAATAGAATGAGTTTCTCAGACACAAACCACTGTAGAACCTGTAGACATACTATTGAAACATCAGAATAAATATTAATGTGAGTATCTACAGATCAAATTCGATAGGTCGCCGCCAAGCGAAAACCCTCATTAGCTTCGATGGAGCTATTGACAGAATTAGTCTTAGCAGAAGAAATTTACGCCGAATAACCGGCTATCTCTCAGGGTATAATTGGTTAAAATACCACCTCCACAAAATGGGATTATCCTCTGACACGGAGTGTAGACTCTATCTGGAAGAGGATGAAGCATCCATTCACATCTTTTGCGAATAACCGGCCTTGGCCTGGCTTTGCCTCAAACACTTTCAGCTAAGTTTTCCAACACCAGCTTCAATCATAAAAAGTTTGACAATATCAGTTCTATCTTTCAATTAAATGCTGCAGGGCTCATACCCTCTAACAGACCTCGATCTGGTTTCGCATGGTCCACTTGATGAACAAGGATTATGTGCTTGCTCTAACGTCACGCTCTCTTTTGATTCATTCATTGATCCACAGATCATAAGTCAAAAATGTTGAACCATCTAATCAATATATTCGTGACGAATGTCGGTGGCGAATTTTGATATTTCCTGTTATTATATCGTTTCAGTGTGTTTCCACTGGTTTTCTAATGGCTCACAAGTCATCGCGCCATTACATTGGGTGTAAGCCATGTCGAAAACTATTTTTACAGGAGCTGAAGAGATGATGAAGATGAATTTGAACGGATCTCTCGTCTGCTATATACCGGCAATGGCTTGTGGAAAATTTGGAAAGTTTTTTCGCAATTATAATTTGAATAAACCTCGCCCTAGATATCGGCAGCCAATTGAAATTCGTTAAGAACCGAGGACGAGTTTGACGAGTACATATGAATACTTATTCAGTCTGGTCTACGAGTGAGCTTCAAATAGAGAGGCTAATATTTTTCAAAACTTTTTTCTTTTATTGGATTATTCAATGGCTACAAATGTTAGAACAACTTATTCGAAATGACTTCCATTTGCCTTCCAATACGACTTGAGACGATCTGGACACTCATCGATACTCACTTCAACGACTCAATGTTTGGATGTCGAGTAGAGCAAGCCATGCCCTCTAATACGGACCACAACTTGTAATCCAACGGGTTGAGGTCTGGACTACGAACTGGCTGATCATCCGTTAATATGATGTCCAGAATGTCGCTTTTTAAACACAGTTGAATCGTTTTTGGCTTGTGACGCGGGATGGTGGCCTCTTTGGATCCTCACCGATACACACGATAGTTCTGTATGTTGAACGATTCTTCTACGGTGAAGGTTTTCTTGTCAGTAAACAGTATTTGTCTGTGAGCGTACCAGCTGTGTAACGCTTTCGATTTTTGCTTGCGTTTTCCCTCCAATGCGGCCGTGAGCAGGTGTCCGGTGTGTCGCTTGTACGCATTGAGTCCTAAATCTTCGTGGGCATGGATTTTTGCGAAATTTGCATTTCCCGCGACAAAATTTTCTGTTTTCGCAGCGGTTTTCGGTCGATTCGTTTCTTCACGGCTTTGATCCCTTTCGGAATTCTCACAGTGCGTGGACGGCCGGATCTTTGACGGTCTCGTACTTCACCAGTATCCTCTAACAACTTCTCAGTGCGACACATAAAATTGTGAGTGATTCCAAGCGGTCGCAACGTTCGAAAGATATCGAATTTTCCAATCCTGCATTTTAGTAGGCCAACTACAACAATACGATTTACGATGTCACCCTATTCCTATCCCTATGATTGTAAATAATTGATGCCAAACACTTTTTACTGTCAAATCGCAGTCAAGATGAAATGGATGTGCCCAATATTGCATTCGTAATGAATGCGTTTAGTTGTGTCCCAATATTTATGACTTGACTATGTTATTATTAAGAATGGGTTGACTTAGTGTGCAAGCGGTGCATCCTAAGGGTTTTTTTTTGTGCTTTCAATCCAAAATTCTCACAGAAAGAAAGCGATAGAGTAATTTTGTAAAGAAAGTGGAATTTAATATGGGAAAAATTTTCCAATGAATTCGGAAGAATGATAATGTGTATTATTTGAGAATTAATATTATAAAATCTTACCCACTAAGGTACTCACCTCGACCACTTCGTCCGACAAAACGCAGATCATTAAATTTCGCCACTTGATTCTTCATCACCGCCGTACAATTACGCAATTCCGCACAATAATTCTCATCGTTACCAGCTCGCACCGTCACCATAGTACCATCCATAATATCACCGAGTGAGACAACTTTAAAGGCGACCGGTAATGTTTTATTCGAACGCCAATGTGGTGGCAATACGGTGCAGACAAAAAGTGGACTACTTGTACGTATCAGTTCGCCAGGGTGTTCAGTGAGAAAATCACCTAATGTACGTTCGGCTAAAATATCTGAAGTCATTTTGGTGTAGGCCTCATTAAGGAGTTGTGCTGCTGTTGGTGGTGTATTCTGTTCATTGCTACCATTTGTATTCGAACCGTTTGTGGAGCTGTTATTATTGTTCGAATTCGAACTGACATTGTTGTTGTTGTTGTTGCTGCTGCTATTGTTATTGTTGTTGTTGTTGTTGCTGTTGCTATTATTCGATGCCGAGGTCGCATTATTACTTGTGGCTGAGGAATTTGTCGTCGTTGTTGTGAGATGCATTTTGAAGTGGGTTTGGCCGTGGGCGACAACTACTTGTTTAAGGCGTACAATTTTGCTTAGATATAGCTTAGATAGATGTAGTAAATATGGGAAATATTTATAACAAAAGTTCTATGTTGATTCGAATTAATTGTGAGATAATTTCTATATATGCGTATTGGTATATTGTTGATTTGTAGTTAATGCTGATGGAACATCTGAAAGTAAAGGAAAGTAAAATTTAATTAATAGTTTTTTTCCAAATTAAATTTTAACTTTTATGCTTCGAAATTCAGTATTATGGACTATCGATATTGCTCAGAAATAAATAGAATTTTTTTAAAAAATTTTTTCCAAAACATTCCGAGCACATTTATTGTTCTTGTTGCTGTGAGATATCATCCCCATATAACATATACATATAAAATATCACAGACAGACAGTGTATGCAAAAAGAAGAAGAACAATCCCTAAACAAATACAGAATACCAAAGTCCAATTAAAATTTAACTACATCAAAGTTACGACAGTAGCATCAATATTCTCACAATTCAAAATTGTATAACATCAACTACTTGCCCATTTTACATCTCTGAGCTTATACCATGCATAGCATATAGTTATTGATACATACAGACCTAGACTGTTACACACAAGAAGTCACAAAACCATGAATTTTGATTTACCAAAATGATATCCTGGCAAACTGCTCACAGCAGCGTACACTAATCGTTATACGTACCAAAATCAAGGTGATAAACCACTGCAGTAGTCGCAGTAGATTGAGAAAATGAAAGTGTAAAAATCATGAGAGTGCACAGTGGGTCGAATCATTATTAAATTCAATAAGAAATTGTCATTTTAAATGCAATCTTCTCAATAGATACTCTACACTTTGACCGATAACCAGACATATGTTCGAAAAGGATGAACTTTTGCATAAGAGGTAGGCGTGGTTTTCATTCGATTACTTTAATTCTCAAATTTAGATATTAGTCAGCAAAGATAATCATGTATATCGGGTTTCGTGTTAAAAGTATAAAAATATACATTTGAAAACATATTTTTGTATGGGAGGTATGTGTAATTTTCAACCGATTTTGTTCATATATATAGAGAGGCTTTCATTGCTAAAAATAATTCTACATACCAATTTTCAGCTCGATCGTGGTATAACTATAGAAGTTGTTACCTAAATCACAGCTAAATCAACTCCTACTAATTTTGTCACATCGTCATATGCAATTAACTCACTGTGAAGCATTAAAAAAAAAAAAAAGAACGAAGAAAATCCACATCGACCAATCAACCAGCTAACCAAAGAGTTACCCAAAAAATCCGACGTTGAACTGTCGAACAATAAAGCATTACAGACACTTTGTGTAGCTTGCTAAAAAAAAAAAGCGAAAAAAAGAAAAATTAAAATGCTGAAAAAAATCATTTAATATCTTGTGGCATGTTGTGCGGCAAATAGCAGTGACACCGCGCTACCGTTATCATGCTGTACTCACACCACACTCCACCATGTCATCATACTTCTTTTTGTACACTAACAAGGACAATGAATAGCACCTATGGCATGTTAAACAAGGACATTGCAAAAATAAAATACAAAAAGAAAAAAAAAAATTATTTGGCGAGAAAAAAGAAAAAATACGAAAAAGCAAAACGACTGCTTACTACTTTTCATTCAACTGACATGAATCGCGTCGCATCGCGTAACCCTTATATTTTTTGGCCAAAAGTCAACCAACAGCTGTGGCATTTTTAAGTAATTTTTATCGGTCACATGGTTGTATGGCCAACGAGAACGACCATGTAAGGAAGTGAGTCAGCAAAAAAAAAAGAAATAAAAGAACAACCAAAATTCGTTCGCTGTATGAGTATGAGAAGACGCATTTGAGTTACTGATGATGATGATGATGATGACGCTGATGATGATGTATAGAGTGTCAAGGCTAAAGTATAGAGTACACTAACAATGATGGCGACTCCAAACATTGAATGGCATTTCCCCCCTCGATGAACGATGTACGACGCATTTACGTCGTGTTTAACAAGACTCATCTTTGTTCTCGCATGGTGATGCGATTCCATCAATGAAAGCATTTAACATGCCACTTCGATAATATTTCGTGAATATTTTTTTTTTTTTTGTTTTTCGTTGACATGAAGGAAATAAAAAAAAAAAAAAAATATCGCAAAGGATGAAAAATGCTCTGGACAATTGTGAACAAAAGCAATCAAGCTAAAGGAAAGAAAAAAAATTATAATAAAAATGAAACTGAAACCCAGATAAATGACAATATGTAAAGACAACAAAAAATGAGAGGGGTTGTATGGTCATTTTCAGTTTAATATCATTGAAATGCATGATTTCAGGTTTCCATTTAAAATTTGGCGGTCGCGTTAAACCATTGATATGTTGAGAAGATATAGCAGCAATCGATTCAGCTTTATTGCTACAATAAATTACAGGGATGTTTGTAACTTGAAGTACACCTTTGAAAAATTATGAGTATAATCTTTAGGATGAGTAACGCTGGTTTTTTCTCCTTCAAACCAAGAAGTCTTAATATCATCTTATAGTTTTCCTATAAATTTCTCAATCATAGACTGCCAATGCCGATGTACTACCTAAACAAAGCGCAGCGGAAATGGACAAGCACCACAACCTGTGCAATTTCAAAAATCACTTCGCCAGACTACAACGAGAAGAGGACAAGGAGCCTTCTGAGTAGAACTAGGGCTGTCATACACAAACAAATAGCAGTATGCACAGGCCATTGTGCCATTGTTACACATGCAGAGAAAATGGGTATACCGCACAATGCCCATTGCAGCAGTTGTAACGATATTACCGCTAAGGAGACGGTAGAGTATTACTTGTGCAAGTGCCCGGCCTTATCCAGAAACCGATTAACATCCTTAGGTAGCCCTTTCTTTGATAACCTAAGACAGGTATCTAAAATAGAGATCTCCCATATCCTTCAATTCATAAACAACTCCGGCTGGTTGTAACATATTCTTTAGCACTCAGTAGGTTTTAGAGAGATTTATGGCTCAAAACGTCATATTGTTTCCGCAATCAATAGCATTATCAGACCAGATAGATGAGAGTAGAAGATATTATTGGATAATAGACGATCCGACGCTCCTACCGAGGCCTCTACTCTGAATGAATGCGTAATTGAGTTCTTGGTTGATCTAAAAAAAAAATTACCAAGTCCAAGAAGATCTGTTCCATGCATGAAAATTTAATAATGCTCCTATATAATCATAGTCTCCATACAACATTTTGATTTTATTAAGGAAATTTCACAAAATTCGTATCAAAGGCATCTTCTTCTTCTTTTGTGGCCATAACAACCGAATATCGATTTAGGCCGAAAATAACATGCTTCGCCAGCCATCTCTGTTCTTCGCTGGCAGGCGCCAGTTAGAAATTCCAAGCGCTGTCAGGTTCTCCAGTACTTGGTCTTTCCACCTGAGGTTTGGTCACCTTCTTAGCTGGAGCGTGTTCTTCCATTCGCTCGACATGACCTAGCCAGCGCAGCCGCTGGATTTTGATGCGCTTTACTATGTCAATATCGGCATACAGCTCGTACAGCTCATGGTTGTACCTAATTCGGTACTCGCCACCAATGCAAATAGGTCCAAAGATCTTGCGTAGGACTTTTCTCTCTAAAACTCCAAGCATTCGCTCATCGGAGGTGGAAATTGTCCAGTATTCAGCGCCATATGTTAGGACAGGCATGATGAGGGACTTGTAGAGTGTAGTTTTCGTTCTTCGAGAGAGGGCTCGACTTTTCAATTGCTTACTCAGCCCAAAGTAACACCTGTTAGCAAGAGTTATCCTACGTATGATCTCCAAGCTGACGTCATTACTGCTGTTAATGCTGGTTCCAAGATAGACAAAGTCCCTTACTACTTCAAAAGCGTAGTTGTCAACAGTGACGTGCTGTCCAAGACGTCGGGACTCTTTGTTTGTTGACACTAGATACTTCGTCTTGCCCTCGTTCACCGTGAGACCCATCCGACGCGACTCTCTTTCCAACTCTGAGAATGCTGCACTGACTGCTCGCGTGTTCATGCCGATTATGTCAATATCGTCGGCATACGCTAACAGCATGACACTTTTGTTGAAGATAGTGCCATTATGTCGTAGATCAGCAGCTCGTATTATTTTCTCCATAATAAGATTGAAGAAGTCGCACGATAACGAATCACCTTGTCTGAAACCCCGTTCGGTATTAAACGGTGCGGAGAGGTCCTTCCCAATTTTCACTGCACAACGGGAGTTATGCAGTGTCATTCTACAAAGTCGAATGAGCTTTGCAGGATTACCGCACTCAGACATTGTTGCGTAGAGGTAATCCCTTACCGGACTGTCGAAAGCGGCTCTATAATCAACAAATAGGTGGTGTGTGTCGATCTGTTTTTCTTGGGTCTTCTCCAGGATTTGGCGCAATGTGAAAATCTGGTCGATGGTGGATTTACCAGGTCTGAAGCCACACTGATAAGGTCCAATCAGGTTGCTGAGCATAGGCTTCAACCTTTCACACAGTACGCTCGATAGAACCTTGTACGCGATGCTCAGGAGACTTATTCCACGGTAGTTGGCGCAAATTGTGGGGTCTCCAATCATCAGGCATGCTTTCATCCGACCATATTCTGCTTATGAGCTGGTGCATGCGGGTGAGCAGCTCATCGCCTCCGGTCTTAAACAACAAGGCATGCAGGCCATCAGCACCTGCAGCTTTGTTGTTCTTCAGCCTTAAAATGGCCGTTTCAACCTCGTCATAGTCGGGTGGTGGAATATCAACACCATCATCTGTAATTGGGGTTATCGGGCAAACTCCTCCACTGGCGGAATTGTTCGTAGCATCGCCATTCAGTAACGTGGAGAAGTGTTCCCTCCATAGGCTCAGTACACTCTGGACATCCGTAACCAGATACCCATTTCCATCACGACAAGAAGAGGCTCCGGGATTTAAACCTCCACTCAGGCGCTTGATCTTTTCAAAGAATTTTCGAGTCTCATTCTTGTCGGTACACATCTCTATCTCCTCACACTCGCGTCTTTCCAACTCCCTCTTCTTGCGCCTGAAAAGACGTCTCTCTGCACTCCTTTTCTCTCTGTACCGCTCCTTAACAGCTCGCGTTGCGCCTGCACGCAGGGTTCTTCTGTAGGCGGCGTCTTTCTCTGCGGTAGCGTCGCGACACTCCTGATCATACCACTCATTCCTCAGAGGCCGGTAGTAACCGATTACCTCCTCGGCAGCAGTAGTCATGGAGTGGGATATATGTGTCCACCGTGCGCATGTATCATCAAGTGGGGGAGTGTTCTACATAAGCAGATCCGATAGCCGAGTGGAAAATGCATCTGCTGTCTCTGATGATCGCAGCTTACTGACGTCGAGCTTTCTCTGTGTGGGACTTCTCTTGTTATTTGCGACACATAGGCGTGTGCGCACCTTAGCTGCAACAAGATAGTGATCCGAGTCGATGTTGGCACCACAGATCGATTTCACGTCCATCACACTGGAAGCATACTTTCCGTCAATCACCACATGATCAATTTGGTTTCTTGTTCTTTGATCTGGAGACAGCCATGTCGCTTTGTGGATGTCGAGATGCTGGAATCTGGTACCACCAATTACCATGTTTCGTGCTGCGGCGAAGTCGATTAGCTTCATTCCGTTATCGGAGGTGTTCTGGTGGAGGCTGAATTTTCCGACAGTTGGACCAAAGGTACCTTCCTTGCCCACCCTGGCATTAAAGTCGCCAAGCACGATTTTGATATCGTGGCGGGGGCAGCGGTCATAAGCTTCTTCGAGGCGCTGAAAGAAGCTCTCCTTGGTCACATTGTCCTTCTCATCCGTCGGAGCGTGGGCACATATAAGGCTGATGTTGAAAAATTTTGCCTTGATGCGGATTGTGGCCAGCCGTTCGTTCACAGGCGTGAACTGTGAGACAAGATGTCGTAGTCTCTTGCTGACCAAAAATCCACATCCTAATTAGTGCCGTTCAGCAAGGCAACTGTAGTAGATGTCACAGGACGCTCTTTTGGAGCAGCCCTGTCCTGTCCATCGCATTTCCTGGAGAGCGGTGATGTCAGCTCTGTATTTTTCGAGGACATCAACCAGCTGGATAGAGGCACCCTCCCTATAAAGGGATCGGACATTCCAGGTCGGGAGTCATCAACAAAAGCGGTAGTCCTTATCCGAGGCATATTTGTTTTTTTCATTGGGGGGGGGGTTTTTATGTGGCGGGTCCCAAACCCAACGCACAACCTCTAACCGAGGAGATTTTCGCCACTCACTTCAGCCGCCTCCCAGCGGGTGCCAGGAAGACGTTGCCCGGTGGTCGCCAGATGGAGGGCCCCCATTAATAATAATGAAAGCGCCATCACAGAGTAAGCAGAGCAAGCTATATGACTACCCCTCATTAACAAATAAAGGTATCATCACATAGCGCTCAGATCAAACTACATGCCAGCCAGTGAGTTGACTTGCGATGAGTTCAACAAGGATTGCGCTAGCCCCACCTGGTTGAGGCAGTTAGACACGTTACCTTACGAAAACACCACCAGACCAAAGGCATCATTACTTTTTTTTTTTATATAATTCTGAAACTTCAGGAATCTAACTTTTTCACTAAGATAATATTCCAAAAAAAATTTTTAAATATTTTCTTCATACTTAAACATATTTTCTATTCAATAATTTCATATTTTTCAACGAAAATTAATTAATGTGTAGGTAGGAAGGTACGTAGGTAGGTAGGTTGAGTGGTTGTCTGTCGACGCACTTAGGCCTATTAAAGGTCCATTGTGATACCACTGGAGTTTTATCCCTTACCCAATTGGGTCCTCTTTGAGCCAACCTGTGGATTTTATTTAAATAACACTATCTTTGTTAGTTTTATTTTCGTAACTTCTGAGATGTCACCACAAAAAGTCGTTCCGAATGCAGTGAGCCTTCTTCTGACCAGAGCTCTGCATTCGCACAGGAGATGATCAACTGTTTCTTCTTCTTCTATGCCTTGGCAGCTTCTGCAGTAGTCATAAAAAGGTGTCCCTAGTCTATTCGCGTGTCTTCCAAGAAGGCAGTGATCTGTTAGAACCACAATAGTTATTCTAATGTCCTGCCTGTTCAGTTTCAAAAGTACTTTAGTTCGAGCTAAGTTCCATTTCGGTCTTATTAGCCGACTATTATTAAAACAGTTTCCTGTCTGTCTCCAAAATGTGTTAGCAGTAACTATGGTGAATCTGTCTATCAGTAATTTACAAGTTGCTAGTGGCATTGGCATCGATGCTTTGTCCAGGTGGAATGCTATCGTGGGTCCATACCTTACTAGTTCATTCGCCCTACAGTTGCCTTTGATGTCTCTGTGGTACCCAAATAAAGTGAATGGATGTTGAAGTAACTGGTGAGTTCTATTAGTAGTTCGTGACAGTTTATCACCGTCTTTGATGACTGCCTACTCATTTGCAGCATGTGTATGGAAAGTATCATTATTTTTTCAATGTATCATTCTGAAACTTTAAGCATTGCAATTTTCGTAGCAAAATAACATTCTGTACAAAATCTGAAATAATTTTGTTCATAAATTAACAAAACTCTCATAAAAGAGTTGGCATTTTCTCTCATGATCAATGAATATATTATTGTGAAATTTCAGAAATCTTATTTTTACAACAAAATAGGCTCTAACATAAATTTCTGAACCATTCTGAACAATTTTGAGCCATTTTGCTCATAAATACACATAGTTCCAATACAAAATTTTATTTTTTTCGAACAAATATTACTATTCAGTGATTCAGTTCAAAACTTTAGAAATCTAATTTTCTCTCCCAAATGGCATCCCATGCAAAATTTCAAGTCATTTCGTTTATAAATAAATATAGACTTCATATGAAATTATGATTTTTCCGAATAAAAAATGATTACTTTGTATGACAGATACCGTTATTATTCGTGGTATCATTCTGAATCATCATGAATCTTATTTTTTGATGAAACTAGAGGCACTCATAAAATTTTCAGTAATTCCGATAATAGATCAAATATAGTTTTCATTCAAAATTATTTGAATTTTGGTTTAAAACATCACTTCATCACACAATCCAATGAGATTCAATGGAAATTCTCTTTTGGACCCATCAAGATTATACTCATAAATCACTACTTAAATTCAATCATTGAATTTTCTCAATTTAAATCACAAATTTTGTGATAAATTTCCGTACAAATTTACTCTACACTTCATATTGTGTGTTATGTTTGTTGTTGTTGTGTTTGTTTTTGGTGATGGTCTGACTGTGTGGCTCACTGAGTGGGGAGCAAGTAAAAACAATCCGATGGTCTTCAACAATGTCATATGGAAATATACTTTTTTTTTTTTTTGGATGACCACATATCTACTCGTATGTAGGCTCATCTGGCCGGCGAGGCTTGTTTGGCTCAACTATCGAAAGTATGTACATACATACAAACACTTAACCATGCAACAACCAGAAGTAAAACCAACGAAAAATTGATCAAGTAAGTAGAGTGTTGTGTCTCTTGTTCACCAGTTTGTTTGGTGAGTACGAGTATACTATAGAGTTGCATATACAGTACTCATACTCACACTCACACTCACATGATGGTATGACGATGGGTGGCATCTCATATAATGCGAAATAATCACTAAAGATTATATGTACGAGATGCATTTGTAATGGCATGATATGGCATGGTATGGCAGTAAGTGTATCAGAGAATTGTTTACAGCTGCATACGAATATACGAGCATACGTCAAGTGCTGTGACAACATCAGAACAGTGAACAGTAGCAGAAAATAAAGCGTTTAAAGAAACATCATTCTTTGGCGCAAATAACAAGCCATTACGATATGTCCAGCTTCATTCGGCTGTGGATGCCAAACAACAACAACAACAACGACAACAACAACAACGACAACACCAATAGCATATTAACACATGTTGCATCGTCGCCATGGCATCGGCACAAATGAGAAGCAAGTACAAGAACATCAATGACAATAGAATTGCAATATTTCTTGGTCAATTCGTGCGAACGTGAAGAGGATGATATGTGGTGGCGGTCAATCGTGAGTCGTACGCACACATCTGACGATGATGATGATGATGATGATGATGATAATAATGATGAATTCTTTTAACCCTTCTTCTTAACATCGACTTTTGAGAGTAATTTTTGTGACCTCATGACGACGATGGTGACGACGACGACGACGATGATGATGATGCTATTAATGCCATCATTACTACTAGTATATTGATGATGTTCGGCTTGATGTTTTCATTGGTGTTGGTGTTGATGTTACGCATATGTTTAATGCAGTGTTGTTGGCGAAAAAAACCACAAACCGGATGACAAAAGCAACTAGACTTTTGGTCAGTTTGGGGCTTTTTGCTTGTCACTTTTGTGTTTTACCTCACACATAAGCACATCGTCAGCGATGCATTGGCATCATCACCACCCTCGGAGATGCACATCGCTATGCTAACGCTCTTGTTGGTGTTGTTAAGTACTGATGGTCGGTCGGACAATACCGAAATCACTTTAGTCGACTGTCGACTGGAGATATAGCGATGGTCTTCATAATGCTAACGTAATACAAGTGAACGGCGTGTGTGTGTCTCAGTTGAACTTATACTCGTACGTGTACGTGAATGTTGCAGCATATGAATGTTGCCGCCACATGTTTAGGCTGCTTTGAGGTGTCGCATGTCAGTTGCAATAACATTTTGGTACACACTACTTCATGTTATGTATGAGTGTGTGTGTGTGTGTGTGTGTGTGTGTGTGTCGTGCGTGTTTGTATGCTTCAACTACATCCTATTGCATCTCTGGCATTTTTCCTTTGCATACATATTATCACTATGACCCAGAATCATGGTTGGAAAAGTGCACGAGCCATCACTTGAGCCTACAATGAACAATACTACGCATGTATTAGCAAGCATACTGTCGAAAATATTTGTTGTTATATATATGCATATACATGCACTTCATGCACTTCTTTATCTTCACCATCTTCAAAACAGGAAATGTAATTTATGTATGCTCTCATTTGGGTACTTGATTGCAATGAATGTGGATGTGAGTGTGGTTCGAGGCAGTAGAGTAAAGCAATAGAATTGCATTTTTGTGTGCTTTAAGTGGTGCAATAAGTACACAAATAGACTCTCTGATTTTGGATTTTTTTTCCTCTTGTTATTTTTTTTTTTTTTTTTTTTTTTTTGGAAGAATTTATCAGCTTAAACTATGAATCACTTCATGTAAAATATATGTACGTGCTATATATTGTATAAATACAAGGACACATACATATGTATGTAGTACGAGTATGTGTCTATGAGTGTTTGTATCTCTATGTCTCTGTGGTCATTTCTGTGGTGCAAAAGATTAACATTTTTTTGACCAATTTTAAAATTGCCTACAACGTTGATTTGATTGTCCTTTGTGGGGCTACACTTTACAAATTTCTAATTAAACATATGCTCTATTACAGCTTGTTTGTGGTAGAAATTTATAAAGTGGCATTAAAATTACCCATATCTACTTCAAATTAGTAATATAACAATGTGTCTTATATAAATCATAGAAATTGAAAGAATAGAGAAAAAATTTCTTGTGAGAAAAATAATTAATATTTAATACATTCATTATTAATGAATGATCAATCATCGATAAAATATTGTCCATGGTTCGGCCACAGATGTTGAAGCATCGCCAGTGTATTCATACATTTTTTTTTCTACTTGTGGTTAACGTAATGGACTAATGAAGTTGCCGGAGCAAAGGATAAATTACTCAGAGACTTTGGGTAACAAAACTACTGTCTTTCCAGCGGAAATAGACGCGATTGACAGGTGTGCCCATTTGAACATCATGCGCCAATACCGGAATAGAAGGATTACAATCCTGACAGACAGTTAGGCTGCTATCAAGGCACTGAGCTCTAACCGCGTGAAATTAAAACTGGTGTGTGAATGTCTTGACAAGCTGAATAAATTTGATGAAAATAACCAATTATGGATCCTTTGTGTTCCAGAAGACATATTGGAGTTGAAAGCAACGAGCTGCCATATAGACTTGCCCGGAAGGGAGCAGCAATACTCTTTGTGGGCCCAGAACACTTCTGTGGTCTGGGCAAAGGAGCTTTATCCATGCTCATTAAATGGAGTGAAGATGCAGAAAGACAATAATACTGGAAAAACCTAACAGGGTTGTGCCAATCCAAGACCCTTTTAGGGAGCTATAACCTAAACCGACTTGAGAAATGTATCAGTTTAAACAAGAATAATATAAGAAACATCACGGGATTATTGACAGGACACTGCAGTGATTAATTAGTGCCAGCAATTGTAGCTCGACAATGGACAATTTTAATAAGCAAATTCATCATGTGAAAAGTTGCGGAGAAGTTTAGGACTATCTTGCTATAAAAGGGTCCTAGTGCCAGAAAGTGCCACAGAATCGTCCCGAGTAGATCAATTGTATGATAGCGGAGTTTCTTCATGATATTGGTAACCCACTAATCCGGCATACATTTTTGGTGTTTAGTTTAGACATGTTTTCGCGTCCATCATCGTCACCAGCGCCATAAGACGTTTGTTTAATTCGCTCCATTTATCATACCGGAAAATCTTAAAGTCTATATTAAACTTCCTTATGGATATTGAACTTAGAGAAATACTAAAATTCCAAGATGTGGTGCACAATAGACATAGGGTCGCAGTGCAATACAACCCTCTAATAATAATAATAATAATAATAATAATAATAATAATAATAATAATAATAATAATAATAATATCGTAATGGATTGCTAAATCCAGAAGAGTGGTTGCATTTCTTCATTCAGTGTCTTTCTAGTACAGAGATTTTTTCAACTGTTTCTTAAAGGCCTTTTTGACTTTGGACGAAATGTTGAGGGTGATGCAAAAACCCTTGCACAGGTTCGGAGTCATGTCATAAAGTCGATAAAATATTCCTATTCTGATCTGTCGAACATTCTACGGCTTTTATAAATAGATCAGAACGGTCAGTGTCCTTTCTTCTGGAACTGAAGTAGAATTCTTCGTAGTAGTAATCGAAATTTTTTCGAGTTTACAGTGGTCAGTGAGGTGATCAGAAATGCTATACAAAATGGTCCAGTAGTCAACAAAAAAAAATTAATTTTTGTTTTAGAAAAGTTCACAATTTCAATAAACAATTAATTTTCTATTCTTTTCATTGAATTTCATGCACCTTCACATTTATCACTTTACTATATATCACCTCAAAAAATGAGCTTAACTTAACGCGTTGAATTATTCGAAAAATGTTGAAGAATTCTAAAATGAGCCAATTAATTGCAACTTTATCATAAACGAACTCCAAACAATTGCAAAAATGTATATGCAAATTGAAAGAAGGAGTCTACAAATTGCAGCATGGAGAGAAAATTGATTAAAATGTCTTCGCTTAGTTGAAAACTGATAGAAGGGGATGGCCAAACAATGGTGATTATATGGTGTGCCCCCCCATTAAATCATTAACAAACCTGCAACACCTATCACAAAGGGTGTATTGAATGGATGTATCGTGTATGTAATGCAACAACCTAGCAGCACACTGCATGTGACAGGATGTCATTTCATTTGGCTGCTTGGTTAGTCGGTTCAATGTGGGTATAGGGAAGCAGTACGTAGATGTCAATTGCCGTTAATGGTATGTGCTGTGCCTGTACTCGTTGCTGATTATAATCAACATACCCTTATAACATTCATATGTTGTACACATATGTATGTATGCATAAAGGAATATGACAGAAATTGTTAGAATAAAGCCTGTATGTGATGATCGTCCTACGCAATTATTAGCAATGCAATCATAGTGCAGCAGTAGTCGAATAGAAGCCATCATTTTCTTATGATCTTCACATAGGGTCGGTGATTTGTTGCAACAATTGAAGTGTCAACAATATTTTTGTCGTCATTAACCTTTACGCAGGCGAACTCATACTCAATTTATGCCAAGTGAGCAATGAGTGAGTGGGTGAGTGTTGGATTGGGCACATACAAAGAATGTCAAAACAATGAGTTGTCGTTCTCATCATCATTCGAAGTCATTTAATTTGTTAAACTTTCTGATTTACTAACACACATATAATACACACATGTACTCACATACACTCATACATACATATGTACATATATGCGTATCCATGATGACATGCATTTGAGGTATTTTATAGCAAGATGAAGTGCATTTTGGTGCAAAAAGAGAGTTGCAGTAAATTGAGCTAAGAGTATGTGAGTATGGTATATATGAACATATTTGGGGAGCTAGAATACTTGGTATATATATATATATATAAATTCTTGATATGCAATGTTCAATACAAATTCATCTATGCCTATGTGCATATATGTGCATATACATATGTATTTATGTATATACAATAGGTAGAGACTAATGCATGTGAAATGTTGCAGTGTGCATGTGTCTGCGGTTTGTATGTTTGTTATTCACAGATTGTTGTTATTGTAGTGCATGTCATAGTTGTTGTTGTTGTTGTTGTTGTTGTATGTCTATGTGTTGACATTGCATGTCACAATATACATACGATTACAAGCTTACCTCTCACACTACATATGCATTTCATTTAGATGTTTGATGCCTCAGACTTTTGTGATGGGCATTGAGATTTTAACTATTGCATTTATACTCATTCCCAAATTCGACATTGTTATATTGATATGGTATTTTGTATGTAACATATTATCGTAATGGTGTCACTTTGCTATGGGGGATTGATTGTCATTACCCTTTTTGATGTTGACCTTTTACACTATAATGAAATCGCACACATACACTATAGAATTGAAAAGGTGTCACCCATCATCATCTTATTAATACCGGATATGCAAATTATGTAATGTGTCAAGTAACCGGAAAATTCATTTTAATTGCTCTTGTAGAATATTGCAATATTGCACTTACCATACATTCGTATGAGTTATTATATGCAAGTATTTGGGCTATGTGGGTTTAACGATGCATGATGAAGATATGATGAAGAAGAAGAAGAAGGAAAATATATATAGATTTGTTACTATTACTTAGTTATTTTTGGGGGATATCACACTTATTTATACCTTACGTAGGTAAGTGTTAAGTAATAGCACGTATATGATATCCCAGTGGAAAATTGATGGCAATGTTAAAGGAAGAGTTAAACGGAAACTTTCTATGTTTTGATGTATTTTAACAAGGAAGTATTTTTGAAGGATGTTCATGATGCATATGAATCTTTATATATCCGATAAGAAAATGATTAACTCCTCTTTTCATTCATATAAAAGCATACTATTCTAAAACGGAGATGTTTTTTCTACTTAATAGATATAAATATTAAGCAATCAAGTTGAAACTTGGCATAAAAGCTTAATTTTATCATAGAATTGACTTATTATAAAATAGTTATAATCGGATAAAAATTACGTCTACCTACCATACAAATGTGTACTTCTGAGAGTAAAATTTCACAGTTCTTCTATGAAAATATGAGAATATCGAACTGAAACTAGAAGCGTAAACTTATATTTACTAATAAACAAATAATTCAGAGAATTAACGTAATTGAAGAAAAATTACACCTACCTCCCATACAAAAGTGTGCTGCCATATGGGTATTTAAACAAATGGCTCATGAAAATATAAAGTTAGAGTGCTGAAAATCAACATAAAACATTATATTTATCAGGAAATCATAACTTCAAACAATAGACGTAATCGAGTAAAAATTAAACCTACCTCCCATACAAAAGTATGCTTCTGGATGTATATTTTCACACTTTTTCTCATAAAAATTTTATTTGATGAGCTGAAATTTTGTGAAAATGTTTACGCTTATTACTAAATGAACTATGTTAAAAATGAGCTGAATCGATTAAAAACAACACCTACTTGCCATAGAAAAGTAGGCATCCCAATGTATAATTTAACACTTTTCTTACGAAAATATGACGTTAGAGGGCTGAAACTCGGCATATGGAATTATATTGAAGTATTGAATGAGCAATAAGAAGAATAATTGAAATCGATTGAAAATCACACCTATCTCCCATACAAAAGTATGCTTCTGGATGTAGATTTTCACACTTTTTCTCACAAAAAACTCTATTTGATGAGCTAAAACTCAGTTCACATTTTTATGCTTATTAATTAATAAACTATGTGAAAAATGAGCAGAATCGATTGAAAACAACACCTACTTGCCATAGAAAAGTAGGTATCCCAATGTATAATTTCACACTTTTTTTACGAAAATATGACGTTAGAGGGCTGTAGCTTGGCATATGGAATTATATTGAAGTATTGAATGAGTAATAAGAAGAATAATTGAAATCGATTGAAAATCACACCTATCTCCCGTACAAAAGTATGCTTTGGTATATATATTTTTACATTTTCCTGATGAAAATATGAAGTAATATGGTTGAAACTCCTTGTATTATATTCAATTTACTATTAGATTGCAAATTTTAAAAAAAAATGAGTCCAATCCTATAAAAATCACGTCTATCTCTCATACAAAAGTGTCGGTTTACAAACTTATACCACTCTCTCTCTCTCTTTCTCTCTCTCTCTGTGTCATAGTGTAGGTTATAATATTGTGCCTTCTGCATTTTTAAGTACATTTCTTTTTAGCAATGAGCAAAAATAATACTGCATAATTGTTTAGGTTTCATTTCATTGGGAAACCAACAGTCGCAATGAGCATCACACGCAATATTTACCAGTGCATTGAAGTCCTTTGCATAAGCATTTGATGTTTTCATAAATAAACAATACGAATTCCTTCGATTTAATTGACGACGACTTCAACTACTTCACATTCTCAGTTATTTATCGTAATTGGGTGGTACAATATTTCAACGTCAACATTTTTCTTGACATTTATTATTACAAACAGAATTTACACACTAAAATATGGGGGTTATCAAATGCAGATGTGATCAGGGGAAAAATACCTAAATATCTCTCATTACATACATGTGCATATACTACACATATGCACATATATATTATATGAAGGTATCCATATCCACTATTACAAGTCGATTAACCAACAACCTCATGCCATAAGATTATGGGGACCACCCTCAATGGCTTTTGGCGATTTGTTTATTATGCCACACACACACACACACACGCACACACAATATGCTCTCGTATGAATTTGTAATGTAATTTTGTAATAAAAATATGTGAACAAACATGCAATTCTTGTTGTTGTTGTTGTTGTTGTTGTTGTTGCTATTTTCGATTGTTGCCGC
Organism: Megamerina dolium; assembly: GCA_963854835.1. Lineage (NCBI taxonomy): Eukaryota > Metazoa > Arthropoda > Insecta > Diptera > Megamerinidae > Megamerina > Megamerina dolium. The sequence goes on from OY978527.1 coordinate 66,630,537, forward strand.
TTAATGCTTTTGATGCACATTTATTACATTTTGTTGTTTTGTTTTACGACACACGCGGCAATGATTTCTTTGCTTTAGTCAATTTCATAAATTGTTCTTTTGTTGTTGTTGTTGTTGTTGTTGTTGTTGCTGTTGCTGCTGTTTTTATAACTTTATAAATATGCTGCAATTTATTTTGTACTCATATACATACTACACACACACACACACACACACACACTCATACATACTCATGCATAGTAATGATGAATGTCGTAAATCTATTGTTTATGGTAATTAAATCCATTAAATGTTCATTGAGATGCACTTGATGATGGTGTTGCTCAAAATTTAAAACAAACATCTCGTTATATGTACAATCTCATTTAATAGCTTAATGCAAACATATTTAGGATATCATATATATGTATGAGTATCTACAAATATACCTACATATGTCCCTATTATATACAAGCAATAGCGCACGTTATGCGTGTGGTCGAATGACGAATGACGAATTGTTGGATTTTTTGTTTAAATAACACCAAAAAGAAGGTAATGATGAAATGGCAGAAGAATTACAACAACAGAAATTTGCTTCATTAATTTCATTATTAATTTTTTAAAACAAAAAAATGTTCAATCAATGTTTTATAGTTAAATTTAATACTAAATTGAATTTAGCTGTTGCCATGGTGACCATTTTTATTTTGGAATGAAATCTAAAACAATTTGTGAAAATGTATGAAAAATTTTATCAAAATTGTATACGTCCGCTAATAAATACACTCTCTCAAATACGTCACTAGGTTACAGAGTAGGTACTATGGAGCCATCGTATTATAAATAATACTGTAGACGACTGTAGTTTCTGAAGCTAAGATTTTAAATTCTTCTATCGCACGGAATCGAATAATATCTGGAAAAATATTTTAGAGTCCGATACCTTTTGACATTCACAAAAAGCAAATCGTGAGATCTCTAAAATGATTCAAATTAAATAATCTGGTAGAGGCAGTGATAAGTGCACCTTTGGAAGCCAGAGCAAATTGATTTGTTTGATACTTGAATAAATTGCGAGATCAAGCTGATAAAACATCTTCTGAGTAAGATATTCAAGTTTCACTGTACACCATAATATGCAGACTTGGGAATCCGGGAATGAAAATCAGGTCTACTCGGTGGAAAGATTGAAAAATTACAGTTTTGTTGGGAAAACATGACTGAAAAAAAGTAGAAGAAATTTTTTTAAGTTTTACATATTTTCAGCCAGCTCTATGATTTCACTTTTCACATACAATATCATGCACATACAATTTTGCACGCTGTCATAAAATAGTGATTGGACTTTGTTTGTCTACAGTTTTCACTTTGGATGATTCATTGTTTCAACAAAATTGTTCTTTCATCAACAGTTTGAATAAGGTGAAAATATTTCATGGTTTCATTTTCTTTTTTTTTTTTTTGGATGAAACAAAAAAGTGAAAGGCATTATACACTTATCACTTTGTATTGATTCATCCAAGATGAGCCTCAAACTGCACAAAAAAGAAAAAAAAAGTGAAAGAACAGATTAACAGCTTATTTGAGTTATTAGCAATAGTTGGGAAAATCGAAATTTTGAAATTTAGTGAAATTAAGTGAAAATTTTAGCGAAAATTTTTATCACAGTATTTAAAGTTATTGTAATTAAAAATGACGGTGATTTGGGGCTCGTATGAATTTATTTGTTAAAAATTTATTAATGTGTGGATACTCGAAATTGAATGATTAGCTGTATATCTAATGTTTATTTTTTCGATGCATTTGCATTGAAAACACTGTACAACCAAAACACATAAAATTGTGTTGTCCAAAAAAAAAAAAAAAAAAAAATTTTTTGACTAGATTTTAAACTGTCTATCAAAAAGTTTCTTAAATCTCACCTGTGCATAGAATTTTTTTTTTTTTTTTGCTTTTGTTTTTAAATTTTGTATAAATATATATTTTTTTATTTATACGCACAATAATCACGATTCATACTCACATCGTTTTTATTACAATTTTATTACAATAAAATTTTATTGAATATGATCACACACAATTTTATTGAATATGGTCACACTAACCGACGGAAAATTATTTAAATTATAAATGAAAAGAAAGCACGAAAGCAAATATTGTAGCATTTATACAAAATTTCGTGATAAAATCAAAATTTCAATTAAATTAATTATTTAAATTTTTGAAGGGTGTTCCTTTTATGTCATTTCAATTTGATCGGTTATTTGAAAAATTCATATATTATATATCACATAGTTAATTAGTGTCTTGACCACTTGATATGAATTCCGTTTGTTTTATTTTTTTTAACAAAAAACCACATATATCCACACACAGCGAACCACAAAACTCATTTAATGCCGCAAAAGGTTTACCACGCCAACAATGAAATTTGTGCCGACTTGTGACTATTGTGACGATTTCTTGCTAATAGACATTGTTTTGATTATTTATATTATTTTTAATTTTTATACTTTTGTTGACAAAAGAATTACATTCAGTATTCAACTCACACGACTGCGTGATAAGGTACGATTCATATTGTTATAATTAGGCATCCTTGCTGGTTGTAAATTCTATGACTACTACTGATGCGGCTGCTGCTGTTGATTATATCGTTGTTAATGTTAATGATAATGATGAGGAAGATGATTGTGATGATAATGCTTAAAACGACAATGAAAATGACTGACGGTGTTTGTAGATTTTTAATTTATAAATTTTTTTTTTTTTGTTTTTTTGATTGCGCGTTCGTAATGTTTTACTTGCTCTTGCTTAAAATATATTATTCCCATAGCTACGCAACATATCATATATGGTACGTATCGTATCTATAGATGACTTGTATGTACTTTTCAAAGCAATATGCCAACAACAACAACAACAACAATACCATACACATACACATACTTGTATATCATCATCAAGGTATTTTAAGCAGGCATAGAGCAAAATGAGTGAATGAGAGCAATATTGATATGAGCAAAATGTTGACTATACATTCTGTGGAAAATCTGCACAATAATCATATAAGTGTATGTGTCTTTGTGATCCACATATCCGCATCCGTTTTTAATTAATTTCAATAGATGTTTGTTTTCGCTCTCGCTCTCTCACTCACTCTCAATCTCACTCTCATGCACAATTACAGTGCTCTCCAAAGTTCTCAATTAAAAATACACATGCTCCACTGTATGTGTGTGTGTGTGTGTGTGTTGATTTTTATATTCTCTTTGGGGCATACTATGGTTGCTGATGTTGTTGTTGTTGTATTTTAACCCTTGCGGCATAATATACTCCACCAACAATGGCAATATAAGCACACACACACACACACACACACGGATGTGTTTATGAACCGCATCTAGTAGCAATAGCAGTGGCTGCAGCAGCAGCCACAGCAGCAACAGTACTCGATATTGTTGCTCTCTATACATTTTGCAGTTGCTCACAACATGAAGCTCACACATACACACTTGCATATATAATTATTTAAACATATTTGCATAGATAACTCCCCAAATTGCATTCACATATGTTCGATGGATGGCTAACTGAATGGCTAGTTGGTCATTCAGAGTTATTGGACTCAATGAGGGTGATTTTGTGCTTTTGAAAACGAATTTGTATTTAATGTTTTTTTTTTTTATATTTTGCATGTTGTAATTCTCTGCCTGATATTCGTGTTTATTTCATTTTATTCAATTCTAATATTTCGAATTATTATTTAGACTAAAATTGCGTTTTTAAAAAATATTTATTATATTTGGCTCAAAATGAGTTTTTATAGCACTGAAATGTTCCGACGGCTAATTTCTATTGTTGTTGGCTATAATTGTCTGGAAGAAAATATACAGAAATTATTAATTGTATTCCAGATATTTCTCATGAAGCAAATCGAGCCTTTGGTCTCACCATGGTATAAGTTGGAAACCTGATATGTGATAAGTATTATATTCAAAGACGAGAATAAAAAACCAGCTAATGATTTTAATACAAGTCGAGTTCATAAGTATTTGATGAGTTAAATGTTTGACTTGTCATGTATATATATATATATATATATATATATATATATATATATATATTTTAGGGATTATCCGAATCAGACCACTTATCTGCGTCCCTTTTCGTTCCTCAAATCGGCGGGGGGGTACGTTCCACATTTCGAGTTCATCAATAAATTTACGACCTAGTGTGGACCTAGTGTCCTCCTGCTTGCCAATGCAGAACACTGGCATACTATGTGAGCCGCTGTCTCTACCTCTTCCATGCATAATCTGCAAACGTCAGCATCCTCCCCTTCAACAAGACTCATCTTGCTGAGGTGGTACCTGAAATTGCCATGCCTAGTTATTAATGCAAGAAACCAAATTGATCATGTGGTGATTGACGGAAGGCATGCTTCCAGTATGATGGACGTGAAATCGATCCGTGGTGCCAACATCGACTCGGATCACTACCTTGTTGCAGCTAAGGTGCGCACACGCTTATGTGTCGCAAATAACAAGAGAAGTCCCACACAGAGAAAGCTCGACGTCAGTAAGCTGCAATCACCAAAGACAGCAGATGCATTTTCCACTCGACTATCGGATCTGCTTATGCAGAACACTCCCCCACTTGATGATACATGCGCACGGTGGACACATATATCCCACTCCATGACTACTGCTGCCGAGGAGGTAATCGGTTACTACCGGCCTCTGAGGAATGAGTGGTATGATCAGGAGTGTCGCGACGCTACCGCAGAGAAAGACGCCGCCTACAGAAGAACCCTGCGTGCAGGCCCAACGCGAGCTGTTAAGGAGCGGTACAGACAGAAAAGGAGTGCAGAGAGACGTCTTTTCAGGCGCAAGAGGAGGGAGTTGGAAAGACGTGAGTGTGAGGAGATAGAGATGTGTACCGACAAGAATGAGACTCGAAAATTCTTCGAAAAGATCAAGCGCCTAAGTGGAGGTTTAAATCCCGGAGCCTCTTCTTGTCGTGATGGAAATGGGAATCTGGTTACGGATGTCCAGAGTGTACTGAGCCTATGGAGGGAATACTTCTCCACGTTACTGAATGGCGATGCTGCGAACAATTCCGCCAGTGGAGGAGATTGCCCGATAACTCCAATTACAGATGATGGTGTTGATGTTCCACCACCCGACTATGACGAGGTTAAAACGGCCATTTTAAGGCTGAAGAACAACAAAGCTGCAGGTGCTGATGGCCTGCCTGCCGAGTTGTTTAAGACCGGAGGCGATGAGCTGCTCACCCGCATGCACCAGCTCATAAGCAGAATATGGTCGGATGAAAGCATGCCTGATGATTGGAGACTCAGTGTTCTCTGTCCTGTACATAAAAAAGGTGACCCCACAATTTGCGCCAACTACCGTGGAATAAGTCTCCTGAGCATCGCATACAAGGTTCTATCGAGCGTACTGTGTGAAAGGTTGAAGCCTATGCTCAGCAACCTGATTGGACCTTATCAGTGTGGCTTCAGACCTGGTAAATCCACCATCGACCAGATTTTCACACTGCGCCAAATCCTGGAGAAGACCCAAGAAAAACAGATCGACACACACCACCTATTTGTTGATTATAAAGCCGCTTTCGACAGTCCGGTAAGGGATTACCTCTACGCAACAATGTCTGAGTTCGGTATTCCTGCAAAGCTCATTCGACTTTGTAGAATGACACTGCATAACTCCCGTTGTGCAGTGAAAATTGGGAAGGACCTCTCCGCACCGTTTAATACCGAACGGGGTTTCAGACAAGGTGATTCGTTATCGTGCGACTTCTTCAATCTTATTATGGAGAAAATAATACGAGCTGCTGATCTACGACATAATGGCACTATCTTCAACAAAAGTGTCATGCTGTTAGCGTATGCCGACGATATTGACATAATCGGCATGAACACGCGAGCAGTCAGTGCAGCATTCTCAGAGTTGGAAAGAGAGTCGCGTCGGATGGGTCTCACGGTGAACGAGGGCAAGACGAAGTATCTAGTGTCAACAAACAAAGAGTCCCGGCGTCTTGGACAGCACGTCACTGTTGACGACTACGCTTTTGAAGTAGTAAGGGACTTTGTCTATCTTGGAACCAGCATTAACAGCAGTAATGACGTCAGCTTGGAGATCATGCGTAGGATAACTCTTGCTAACAGGTGTTACTTTGGGCTGAGTAAGCAATTGAGAAGTCGAGCCCTCTCTCGAAGAACGAAAACTACACTCTACAAGTCTCTCATCATGCCTGTCCTAACATATGGCGCTGAAGCCTGGACAATTTCCACCTCGGATGAGCGAATACTTGGAGTTTTCGAGAGAAAAGTCCTACGCAAGATCTTTGGACCTATTTGCGTTGGTGGCGAGTACCGAATAAGGTACAACCATGAGCTGTACGAGCTGTATGCCGATATTGACATAGTAAAGCGCATCAAAATCCAGCGGCTGCGCTGGCTAGGTCATGTCGAGCGAATTGAAGAACACGCTCCAGCTAAGAAGGTGTTATATTCGGAACCCGCTGGAGAACGACGCAAAAGAGGAAGACCAAACCTCCGGTGGAAAGACCAAGTACTGGAGAGCCTGACGGCGCTTGGAATTTCTAACTGGCGCCAGCTAGCGAAGAACAGAGATGGCTGGCGAAGCATGTTATTTTCGGCCTAAATCGATATTCGGTTGTTATGGCCACATAAGTAAGTAAGTAAGTAAGTTATTAATGCAGCCAACCAGCTTAGAGTTAACCGTCCTAGACTAAGAGCCCTCCCTTATTCACTGCCTTTTGATAGCCTCAACGAAGCCTTTGCCTTTCTCCAAGTTCAAGTGCAGTTCTCCCATCTCGACCTATGCCTTCACCGTCCCGTTGCTAAGAGCAACTACTGGTTCCGGTCCATAAAACGCAGCTTCAGATCCTTGTCTAGCCAAGGCGTCTGCAGCTTTATTTTGTTCTATACCAATGTGTTCTTTCACTCACATTAGAACTAGTCAAGTAAATATAGCAATGAATTTATTATACTGGAAAGTATTATAACAACTCTAAACATTTCATTTCATCTTCATCTTTCATATTACCACATTCAAGATTGAACTACATTGAACTACTCTATTCGTTCACCCAACATTTGTCAGTCAGTCAGTCAGTCATTTCATCATCATTCATACGAGTAATATAGTTTCAATATATTCTCACTTGTCCTTGGTTATGTACGAGTACTCGTACTATGTGCAACCTGTTTGTACATAGGCATAGTGAGTATGTATGTACATATATTTTGAATTATTACCCAAAAAACTAACCACGTTTTGTGGTTATTGAAGTTGTGTGCAATATAATATGTACATACAATTGGTAGGCCAAACAACAAATTTGCTATATATGCTATATGGTGATTTTTTTAGTCTATATGTGTTTGTGTTGTATTTTTCTGTAAATTATTTTATAGACTTGATCGAATTGCTGTTAATAATGTATTTGTTGTTGTTGGTTTTTTGGTTAACTCTTGGGTATAAAAGTCAAAATTGGTTACACGCAAATACGTAAGCAAAATGCATGTGCACTGCACACATATACAATGTACAATATATACCTTTACATATGAATACCAAACATAGGTATATAGGTATATCAATATTCATGTTTACAGTATTCAAGGTTAACAATAGACATAACAATATCATTAAAATGATAAATGTGTAACTAGTATGCAATGGTATGTGTATTAAAACAATCAATTTTGAAATGATTTGCAAAACATTTGAATGACCATTTGGTGAATTAATTTTCGTTCTTGCTTATAAAATTGGGTAAAACCAATTGAGGAGATAGATTCAATAAAGGCAGAGTGCCCTTTTACATTGTACTAACATGCCCTTTTGAGATGGAGATTGGAGAGTGAGTATGTTTGGAGAAAATATTGAGTAAAAAAACAAACTAATTGGGGCAGTTTGAACATTTTATTGCTCCAGGGATTCCTGGGCACCTATATGGTTATTTATCGATTTTCTGATGTTTCTACGTTAATTTTATAGGGAGCCATTGTAAATGGTAGAAGTGAGGAGTAAGTATGTTCAAGAAAAGGATAGATGAGCAAACTAAATGAGGTCAGTCATATATTTTGCCACTCTAAGGGCACTCTGGGAATGGTTGAAGTGATTTTTAGAAAACCCTAAATTTTGCAATTGCAATCAGAATAATAGCAACCACTAGGTTTCTAGTCGTAGAGCGTTGAAATGGAGAGTACACTCCCATTACCTTTTTCTCTTCAGCCCCTTAGAAGGCTCACATACAAAATTTCCAAATTAACCCCTCTGGTCAGTCATATATTTTACCACCCTAAGGGCACTTTGGGAACTGTTAAAGTGATTTTTAGAAAAACCTAAATTTTTCAATTGCAATTATAACAATTATAGCAGCAATCACTAGGTTTGTAGCCCTAGAGCGTTGAAATGGAGAGTGCATACCCATTACTTTTTTCTCTTCAACCCTTAGAAGGCTCGCATACAAATTTTATGATTTTATAATGTCCATTATACCTAAAAATGTAGACTGCACAACTTTTGTTGTTGTTGTACAATTTTATTAATCTTAAAATGGAGAGTGCATACCCATTCATTTTTTCTCCTCAGCCCCTTTGAAGGGTCCCATATAAATTTTATGAGATTAATATGTCCATAAAACCTAAAAATGTAGACTGCACAACTTTTGTTGTTGTTGTACAATTTTATTAATCTTAAAATGGAGAGTGCATACCCATTAATTTTTTCTCTTCAACCCCTTTGAAGGGTCCCATATAAATTTTATTAGATTATAATGTCCATAAAACCTAAAAATGTAGACGGCACAACTTTTGTTGTTGTTGTAAAATTTTATTAATCTTAAAATGGATAGTTCACACCCATGACTTTTTTCTCTTCAGCCCCTTTGAAGGCTCACATACAAATTTTCTGATTTTATAATATCCAATAAACCTAAAAATATAGACGGCACAACCTTTGTTGTTGTTGTTGTTGTAAAATTTTATTAATCTTACTTCACATTGATTCTCTTCAAAAATAGGAAAAGTAGTTTCATTATCTTCAAATACAAAACACAATGGATTTTAGATCTCTGGCTCCAAATTCGTAACGTAGGTTCGTCATCACCTTAAGGTTTCTTTCTAATCACAAACAACCTAAAAAAAATATTACTCAAAAACGATGGTTTTTCATGTTAGAAGAATACCAGCGAACAGACCATGAATTCGGATTCAATGATCTAAAGTCCATAGTTCAAGTGATTTCTCTGGACTGTAGGATTTGCAAATTTTTTTTTTCAAGCACAATAACAAAAAAAAAGAAAAACAAATTAAAAATTATTTCCAACCCATAGAATGTGACTACTCTGGCATATTGACATTCTCAGTTTTCTGTCTAATATCAAAAAAACCATAATTTTTCGGCTACTTGTGCTGGTTTTTTTGAGCTTAGCAAGAAACCTGATGGTGATGGCGACAATGAATTCAGAATCATTGTTTCAAAATCCATAGAATATGATTACTCTTGGTACAGCGGATTCGAACTCAGCGACTCAAAATACCACATCATCCCTTTTTTGTGGAACTGCGTCATCGACAACAACAAATCCATCTTTAAATGAAAAATTAGTAAAAATCAATGGTATTTGACAAAAAATAAAATATTTTTTTTTATAAATCAAACTGATCAACTCATGTGAATATTATGCTGGTAGACAAGCACCATAAAATAAAGTTCAAATTACTTGCACTCATGGATTCTACTCGCCACTTTAAGAGCCGCCGGACTGTTTTCTTTTCATAGAGTTCGAAAAAATGAGACGATAGTAAGCGATTTTTTATCAGTAAAGGTTTAAGGTTTGCGATTGGTGTATATTTGAAAGATCTCGGCAAATAGTACTTCAAGTAAATTATGGGCATTGTTACTCATTGCTGGTAAAAGTGTATTAAGCAACAAGAACTATAAATATATTGTGAAGTAGATCTATAACATCAATATCAAGTGTAGTAATCCAAATGCAAGAACTTCTAAAGTATATAGTTTATAATGACATAGACGGTAGTAGCCTAAGCACTGTTCTTACGTTCACTTTACCAACGCCTTGTGGCATATCTTTCTTCAAACACTTTCATATGATCCTTGGAAACCTTTTTTATGCATATATCCATGTTAGAATGAGCATATTTATGTATTTTTAATTTATTAATGGACATAACGTCCATGTAGTGTAGTGTCAACAATGTCAACAATGTAAAATTGATCAAAAACAAGTGCAGTGCATAAATACTATGTACTCTGTACGTCGTCCCATATATGCCTACAATATAAAAAAAACGAACAACAAAAGATAAAGACAAAACCAAGAGTGCATATGCGTGTGAACAATGTGACAAAAACCAACAATGTACCAACAACATAGAATTACATTACAAAATTGGAAAAAGAAAAAAAATTGTGTATAAAAATAAACAACATCGCTCAACAACAGCAACAGCAACATTGACAACAGCAAACAACAGCAAACAACAGTGAACAACAAAATAATAATAATAATAATAATAATAATAGTAGTAGTCGAGTCGTAGTAGTAGCAGCAGCAGCAGTAGTGAGAAGAACCAAAAAAAAAAAAAAAAAATAGCTACGCTCAAAACCAAAAATCAGCAACCAAATGCGGTTGAACAAACATGTACCTACATACCCGTACACACACACACACACACACACACACTCTACCTACACATATGTACACATATGAATATGTAAAATGTGTAAAATCTACAAACAACAATTGAATATAAAAAAATCTCCTTACAGTCGGCTGGGGCCGACCAAACTATACCCTGCATATGTAGATTTATATATAAAAAGTTTACTCGAATATCCAACTTTTCTTTTATTTCCACTTTTCGAGAAACAATTTTTGCATATACTACTAATTTACACCCGAAATATGGTTGACTTTGACGAAGTAAAAGGATTTTAAGATAATTCCGAGGCTTAGTATGGGAGCTATATAAAAAGTGGGCGTGGCTTACCACTTTCTAGTAAATCCAATTAATTTTTCAATGTTAATCCACACCTTAAATTTGGTGTCCTACGTTGAATAGTTTCTAAGTTATGGTGGTTAACATTTTTGTTTAATTTCCTCAACTTTGTATGGGAGCCCCAATAAGAAGTGGGCGTGGTACGCAGATTTTTCGCCAGATTATTTCCGACTACGATATTAATTTAAGTGTCAATTATGGTTATTGTAGACATAAGATTGCCTAAGTTACAGCTGTTTCAATTTAAAATTTGTATGGGGGCTACGATAAACACTGGGCGTGGTGCGCCCATTTTCTGTGAGCCTAGTTGCTCGTACAATACTAATCCATACCCTAAGTCTCGTTGTCCTAGGCTAAATGGTTTGTAAGCTATGGAGCTTAAAATTTTAGTTTAATTCACTCGACTTTGTATGGGAGACCCATGAAGGAGTGGGCGTGGCACACTGATTTTCTGCCAGATTTTTGCCGACTACGATATTAATTTAAGTGTCAATTATGGTTATTCTAGACAGAAGATTGCCGAAGTTACAGCTGTTTCAATTTAAAATTTGTATGGGGGCTACGATAAACACTGGGCGTGGTGCGCCCATTTTCTGTGATCCTAGTTGCTCGTACAATACTAATCCACACCTTCAATCTCGTTATTCTACGCTGAATAGTTTGCAAGTTATAACCGGTAACATTTTTTTTAATTTCCGCAACTTTGTATGGGAGACCCAAAAAGGAGTGGGCGTGGCACATTGATTTTCTGCCATATCATTTCCGACTACCGTGTTAATCTAAGTGTCAATTATGGTTATTCTAGACAGAAGATTGTAGAAGTTACAGCAGTTTCAATTTAAAAGAAGTACAGACACTTTGTATGGGAGCTACGCTAGAAAGTAGGCGTGGCTCACCCACTTTAGGTGAGGTTATATAGTAGTATAATATAACTCTATGTGCAAAATATTGTTGTCCCAAGTGGTATATTATGTGAGTTATAGCAAGTTAAAGATTTTGAAAATTTCGAGGTTAGTCGCTTTGAATGCTTGGTGTGGGCGTGGTTATTGACCGATCATGCCCAATATCAATCCCCTCCGTACCCTTGGATCATAGATTGCTTATGCCAAATTTCATCGAAATAGCTCAATATTTACTCAAGTTATCGTGCGAACCAGCCAGGTGACAGACAGACGGACGGACGGACGGACGGACGGACGGACATCGTTAAATCGAAAATTTAATCGACGCTGATCACGAATATATATCCATGTCTATATCTCCGGAGATTCCTTCAAGTGGACACAAACATCTGACCGAAATGAATATACCATGCATATTGCATTATGCAGGGTATAAAAATTCACGAATTCATTGCATATTCGAACAACAATTGTACAATACCAAAAAAAAAAAAAAAATTGCAATATGTATGAATGCGCGAAAAAGAAACACAAAAAGCAAAATTGCAAAAAGCAGAAGAGAAACGCGTGCGAACAACAATAACAACATGCATTCGACAAACACTCACACTCGCGCATTCATTTTGGGGGTTGCCATTGGAACCACAAAAAAGTTGCTGTTAATGTTGTTTCATCGTCATCGTCAGTAGCATCATTATCATCATCATCATCGACGTCGTCATTATCATCGTCATCATCATCATCATCATCATCATCATCAACACAACCATGTCGACTGTGTAAGTATGTCTCACCTATATACTATATATGGATGTGTGTGTAATATATTCAGACGCATATGTATATGCAAACACAGTCATGCTCATACAACGATATAACGGAAGCGCGTTGGCCAGTTCCTGGGTTTCCTGCGTTCTTTTGCATTATTTTATTTTGTATTTTCAACGTATGTATGCAAGGCAGTTAGTACAAAAAAAAAAAAAAAAAAAACAACAAACAAACAAGAAATGCATTTAAAGCATACGGTGAAATTTTTAAAAAGAAACAAAATATCAGAAAAATGAGAGCAAAAAAATTAAATAAAAAATCAATAAATCCTGCAATATGCAGTAGTATGAAATGCATAATGTAACAATATGTAGATGCATCATATGTATGTATGTGTGTGTGTGTGGTATGGTTCAACATGAAGTAGATATATGTGGATGTAAGTCTGTATGTAGGTTGTACAACTAGTATGTCCATCAACTGGCCAACAATAGGGTGTTTCTTAAGGGTACAATAATCCGATATTCACTGAGGATTCCAATTTTGAAGAGCCACTGGGACGTAGCTCAATTGAATAGTATGTTGGACTTGTGTGTATGAGACAGTGATGTCAAACAGTAATTTCCAGTAAAAATTAAAAAAAAAAAAATGTCTTTTTATAAACGCAGCCCACTTGTTGGCCCACAATGCATTAGGCAGTGATGTCAAACAGTGGTTTCCAGTAAAAATTTAATTGAAAAAAATGTATTCTTATAAACTAAGCCCACTTGCAACCAACAAATGACAATTCACCATGAAATTCCATGAAATACACGTCTAAAAGAACTTTGCGACAATACAAGGGACAACTTTTTCTACTCCAGGGCTTCTGCCGTTCAAAATCAGCTAACGTAGGTTAGTTTTTAACAATATTGTCAAAATTTAGGGCACACAACAACTCTGGAGAGAAGTATATAAAATTGACTTCTTGCACTCAGTGTCATTAAGGATAAACTCATCCTTCAGATCACAAAAATACTATGGATGTCGATCTGAAAGCCAGCGGCTCCTTCTTCAGACTGCTTGACGAGCTTTTTGAATAGTGCAATTTGTGCCTAATATGGGCGCGAATTCATAGTGGCAATACACCGATGAGAGAATGTTCACACTAACAACAACAACTACAACAACAAAAATTACCTCATATGAGGTGAAGAGAGGCCACTGTATATTATTCAGCCATTGCATGTGGACCAGTCAAAGATCCACACAGCTCTACAGCCATAATAACGTACTATTTAGATAGTTTTCAGATTCTGAGAATATGTGATTTCAGCAAGATGACTCTAGGTGCCATTCAGTGCGTTGCACAATTATGAATATCGCCAAAATGGAGCTGACAGCTGACAATCTACATTGCATCTGCACACAACTCTGAATTATCTTCTTCGATGACATGTGAAAACAACAGTTCTAGATCATTTCGGAGCCCAAAGTGTTCATAAATTAAACCTACAGACCGGCGGCTGACCATATTTGGTTCAGCCGCCGTAGGTTCTAATGGTCAAAAAAATATTGCAATATCTATAAACTGTCAGAGAAAGCTAAACATCCACAAGAGTGTCAAAATCTAGGTATTTCGACAATTTAGAGTGTTCCTTGTTCTAATCTAAATTGATGACACTCTAAATAATGCCCTTTTTCAGTACAACTCCCACTCTCTATCGACTGTAGACTGTAGACAATAAGGCAAACTGAGTCAACTGAAACGAATCAACCCAAGTTACTGGACTGTATGATGCTATTGAGTCACAATTACTGCAAAGCAACAACAATAGCAACAACAACAACAACAACAACAATGTGCAAATGAATATAAATTGATTCTTCATACAATTTGTGCTCATACGGCTACTGCTCCTGTCGTTGATGCTATTGGTATTGCAATGACCTGTCATTTTTCTTATTTTTTTTTTCTTCACCACTCATTTTTTTTTATTAATGCATATTGCGTTGCGTTAGTGCACTTCCATACCATAACTCCAACAACAAAATATATTGTAAAATGAATCGCTACCATTGTTGCATATGTTGCTTGAATGCATTGTTTATATATTTTTTCCCCCTCCCCCCCCCCTAGCCCTCGATGAGTTTTTTATATTTTCTTCGTTTAATTCGATTTTTCGGTCATTATCCTGTGGGAAAAAAGTGTTTGTTTGTTTGCTTTTGTCACGAGGGACTGTTGTTGTTGTTTGTGTTTGTCGTTACCATTTGCTGTTGCTGATGGTGCAGTCGTTACGAACGATGATAGTATTATTTTTTACACATTTTTATTATTGATGTTATTGTTGGAAGTTACTTATGATTGTTGTTGTTGTTGGTGGTGTTGTTGTTGTTGGTGTTGTTATTATCGTTGCACATTTATGAGCCGCCAAACTTGTTGACAACGTATTGCATAGTTAAATTTCGTTTTCTCTTTTTTGGAGGGGGGGGGGGAATGTCGGCACCATGTAAATACATCTGAGTTTTATTTCAATTGGTTTTCTTTTTATTATTGTTTCACTGCATTGTTTTTGTGATTTTTGAGGCCAACATTGAGGCCACCAAATGTCCTTGTTCTCTTTGTTTTATTTGGTATCTTGGTTTTTCTTTCATTTCTTGTTTTGTATGCTCATATGTTGGCCTTTCTGTGTGAAACAAAAGTGCACTCAAATGATAATTGGCTGTGTTTTGTTGTGTTTTCTTACTTTTTGATGCATCATGGTGTTGTGAATGGCGTCCGTACAATATTCAGCTATTTTCGTTAATAAAAGTGCAATTTTAACACTATGACTGTTTGCCTGGCTGTTCTATTTTCGTATGTCATAAGTGATAGTGACGTCAATATTCTACTATATTATGCAGGGAGATTATTATGCGTGTGAGTTGAGATTGCTGAAGATGAATATTAATTTTTATTATTTTTACAAACGGAAAAATTCAAGTTTTGAAGTCGAAAATCTAATAATTCAATATATAAAAAAGTGATTTATGGTGACTGAAAAGCTGGCTTTAATTAAAATTTTTTTTTGTTAGATTTCGACAAAATATTTCTCCATAGAATTACAACATCTTTTGAATGAAGTGTAAGCAAATCAAAAAGTTCATAGTATGGGACACAGTAAAATTGCTATGGATAAACTCTTGCAACCAATCAAAGAGTTTCTCATTGATTGTAAAGGGTTATCCATTTCGCGGTTTCAAAAGTATAGGGCTAGAATTCGACATCTGTCAAACTGAGTTGTTAAAACAATTTCTTTCTTTTTCAGTTCAAAGTCTGACATTTGCGAAAATGGATCGCTTAACTATCGCACAACGCAGTAAAATTGTAAAAACCTACTACAAAAATGGTGATTCTGCCACAGCCACATATCGTGCTTTAAGAGGAGATTGTGGTTTACATAATCGTCCAACTACGCAAGCAATTGGCAAAATTGTGAAGAAATATGAAGAGACTGGATCGGTTACAGATATTGTAAGGCCTGTGCATCATCGTTTCGCTCGAACCACCGATAATATCACTGCTGTAAGTGAAAGTGTTGCCGAAGACCCGAATGTGTCGATTCCTCGTCGTTCTCAGGAATTAGGACTGTCTTACGGCACATTATGGCGTATTTTGCATTTGGATCTACACCTACATCCATATAAAATCCAGCTCACGCAACAACTGAAGCCAGCTGACCATTCACAACGTTGTAGATACGTCGAATGGGTGCTTGAACAACAGGCGGTGGACGGCGATTTTTCGAACAAAATTTTCTTCAGCGACGAAGCACATTTCTCACTCGGTGGGTATGTTAACAAACAAAATTGTCGTATTTGGGGTTCTGAGAATCCTCAAGTAATTGAAGAGAGGCCACTACGTCCACAAAAAGTCACTGCTTGGTGCGCTCTTTGGTCCGGAGGTGTGATTGGACCTTACTTCTTCGAAAACGACGATGGAACGACTGTCACCGTCAATTCGGAGCGTTATGGTCATATGATAACCGACTTTTTTTTGCCTGCTATTGAAGAATACGACTTAGAGAATATGTGGTTTCAACAAGACGGTGCCACATGCCACACAACTCGAGCGAATATGGCTTTATTGCAAGAGAAATTTTCTGGCCACGTAATTTCTCGTCGTGGCGATATCAAGTGGCCACCAAGATCATGCGATTTGACACCGCTTGACTTTTTTTTGTGGGGCTACGCGAAAGACCGTGTTTATGCAGATAAACCTTTAACTCTTGAGCACCTAAAAACCAACATTCGTCACGTTATGGCTGAGATACCGCCCAATATGTGTCAAAAAGTGGTCGAAAATTACCTCAAAAGAATCGATGCTTGCAACAATTCGCGTGGTGGTCATTTAAATGATGTAGTATTTCACACATAATGTCAACGTTCAAACTTTATAATAAAAAAGAAATATCATGATAAAAAATATTTTATATGTGTTTTATTTACATTTACTTTTGAAACCGCAAAATGGATAACCCTTTACAATACCAACTTGATCAAAAAGTTCCCGGAATAACCACCGTGTGGCGCTCTCGTCTTTCCAATTTGAATTTCTTTTTTTTTTGGTTAAGTTGGTACATCTGTTGTTGATATTCGCTCTAAATCTTAGCATCATAGCTTGACATTTACAAACGTTACGTAGCCAAAAGTACATCTATCTCTGTGTGTGTGTGCTGCTGATTTTTACAATTTTCAATCAAATTCATGCTACTAGATACTGTGATACTGTAAATAGATACTGTGTTGACGTCGCAAAAGACAATATTTGCGAAGCTAAATCCAATCCCACATTCATCAAAAGGATCATTACTGGAGACGAGACGTGGGTTTATGAGCACGACGGAAAGAGACCAAAATTGTGGGCAGAAAACTCGTGAATTTTGCACCATGATAACGCACCGTCGCACAATGCCATCGTTATTCGTAATTTTTTGACGAAAAATGGAATAAATACCATCCAACAGCCACCGATGGGAGCGCCACACTGTGGTTATTCCGGGAACTTTTTGATCAAGGTGGTATTACAGCTGCAAAATGTTGGGCTTAAATCGATTTTATTAAATTATTTTAATTGTCAAATTTTGTATTTTTAACACAAATATGAAGCTTTGTATTTTTCCTATAATTATTTAGTCGATTTAGCCATGTCTGCCTGTTTCACCGCCTAATATTAGTACGAAAACTGCAGCAATTATAATGTGATCAAGCTAAAAATTAGTACATAACATTATTTGCACAAATGAAAGAACAACTTCATGTTTGGGTGGAATCGGATGAAAACTACTCAAAGCTTTCATACAAAAGTATGTTGTTGAATGTATATTTGATGAATTTTTGATCAAAAATATAAAGTCCACGCACTTAAAGCTGGAGTATATAAAGTTCGTATTAGAACAGAATTAATATAATTAGAAAATCAACATAATTGAATGAAAATCACGCAGACCTGCCATACAAAAGTATATTTTTGAATGTGGGCGTTCACACTTTCGAGCATGAAATTATATTAGCTATCACACTTAAACTTACTATTTGATGTTATTCTCATGATAGCATTGACATATTGCATAAAATGGATGTAATCGAATTAATATATCGCATAGCTTCCATACAAAAATCGCTTGTTGAGAAGGTATTTTCACAATTCGAGTGATAAAATATTAAATTGAAACTCGATGCAATGCTCTACATTTGGCTAAAATCGGTTATAATAGTCAGTTGCTCGAACAATGTGAAACCACACATTTTCTCAAATCTCCATGACACACACAGTTGAAAATTCGACTAAAATTGATCCAAAATAATAAATCATCCACATTTACCTTACAACATGTAACTTGTAACCATATGGCATTAATTCCATCTATCGATTATATATGATGTTGTGTTTGTTATTGTTGTTGTTGTTGTTGTTGTTGTTGTTGTTGTTGTTGTTGTATTACTTACCACACACCACACCACACCATTGTCGTTAAAAAATTAAGTCAACTCTCGCGCATAATCATTATCTTTGTAAGCTCTGTTTGCTCACATAGTTGTTGGTTATTGATTGGCATTTAAATTGTACTACAATCGTTTTTGAATATCTATCCACTGTATGTACAAGTACCTACAGTGCCTACCTTACATTTACATATACGTTATATCACATATATGAACGCTCCATTATTACCATTAACGTGACCACAACAAATTGAATTAATTTTTGTAACGTGAAAATTACTCGCACGAAACATAAATTTAATAGCAGCTACACTAGCAGCAAAAGCAATAGCAACAGCAGCAGCAGCAGCGGCCAAAAATAATACCAAAAATTGTAATAAGGTGAACAATCGCAACAACAACAACAACAACAAATATATAGATGAGGATATAAGTAAGTAGTTGTATTTAATATAAAAGCATTTAAGCCGATGCTGGCTAGTAAAACAAGCAGGCTTGCCAGTGGTTGTTAATATTGTTGTAGCAGTCAGACAACAACAAACACCTCATAGCGACATATTTAAGTTGTGGATTAATTGCATTCATTATACTTATTTATTCATTTTGCTGTTGTTGTTGTTGATAATTCTGAATATATTTGTATATTATATTGTATAATTTGTTTTTTCCACATATACAATCAATACTCATACGTACATAAGAAACATTTTACATGGTATATACATACATATGTATAGTAGCAATACTTACTAGCATACTTACTAGCACACACCAACCACCTGGCGGCATAGTGGTTTATGGAATGTGTTACATTTGAGTACGTGTCAATGTGCGTACTGCTGAGTGTTAATAAACCCAGCAGCTAGCAATAATCAACGAATAAAGCAGCAATAACCACTCTGGCATTCTGGCTGTTATTACACGTATCCACGCGTATATATGTATATGATCATACAAGTACTATGTATATTCATTGTCAACGCCACCATGTATGACAACAAAAATGGCCGCAAGCCAGCAAGCAATCGTCGATCTGGTCTGATCGACTGGCGATGAACGCCAACCATAACATCGTAACATCATATGGAAAAGGCTGTAATAACGAAGCACTTTTTAAGTGCTTTTAATTGATGTTGTAAGCAATTTGTGTGAGTATGTGTGTGTATGTGTGTGTGTGTATGTATGCGGCGGGCCAAATACAAACGACAATAATGACGACAATGATATCGATACCAAATGCGAACAGCAGCAACAACAACAACGGCTACTGTTAACTATATGTATGTATATCATGTATGTACAGTAGTGGACATAGCAATGAGGCCAAGTGAGGAATTGATTGGTATGTCACAAGGCGATATTTAAGAAAAGAAAGCATTATAATATGTTATTGGAGTTTTTTTTTTTCTTGTTATTCAAATTTGTCATCTAGAATAATAATAATTTTAATCAATTGCACTTCGGCTTAGAAGCACTTTTTTTATACCTAAGAAGAATATTACAAAATCTCACTTAACAATTTTGGTGTGAAAATTTTAAATCGACCACTTGAAGCCATCGTAATATTATTATTATCGTTGTGGGGATGTTGCACCGCGACCTATAAGATCTATTGTGCCCCCTTCGCTGAGCTAGAGTGTGTCTCTCAGCCCAGTTCCCTCGATGAATTTTAGTATTGGTCCCAATTCACAGAGTCTAATTTCATCCTCGGGTATGATGAAATCTCCCAGGTATTTCCTTCTCTTGTGCATCAGTGCAGGACAAGTTCCTATCACGTGTTGTGCGGTCTCGTCCTCTTCCCTGCAGAACCTACAGAGAGCATCAGAAAAAATTCCCAGTTTTGTTAGGTGATAATTCAGCCTACAGTGCCCTGTTAATAATCCCGTAATGATTCGCATGTTGTTCTTCGTTAGACTCATACATTCCTCGTAGCGTTTCAGGTTGTATGTCCCTAGCGCTAGTTTGGAGTGTGTTAGCCCCGGTAAGTTTTCCCAGTATAAGCTTCTTTGTCTATTCTCTTCTTCCCAGATGATACGGGAGATGTTACCCGATCCTAATCCACAGAATGGTTCAGGCCCTACAAATGGGGTTGATGCTCCCTTCCTGGCAAGCTTATCTGCCATTTCATTTCCATCGATCCCTACGTGCCCCGGAACCCATAGAATCCACACCTGATTGAGTTGGCCCAGGATGTTCAGTTTTTCAATGCACTCCATCACCAGATATGATGTAACCTGGTGGGATTTGAGTGCTTTGATAGCCGCCTGGCTGTCACTCAGTATTGCTATTCTGCGATTCCGGTAATTCCGTTCGAGATTAAAGTGCGCACATCTATCTATCGCGTAGACTTCCGCTTGAAAGATAGAGGTGTTCTTACCTAATGGTTCAGAGTATCTTTTCCCTGGTCCGAATACACCTGCCCCGACTTCGTCATCGGTGAGGGAACCGTCGGTGTACCATGTTATCATGTACTGGTATATCTTGTATGTTTTCGATATACCTTCCCAATGTTTTTTGTTACTAAGCTGTTTCTTAAAGCTGAACCTTGGGAGTATCACGTCCCTTGGCATCGAGATTTCAGAAAGTTGCTCAGCCAGAAGTTCTATCTTCCTCGTAATATAAAACTTCCATATTTTTGCACCTATGAACATATGAAATATATTTTATGATATATATGAATTATACGAATTATATGAAATATATGAATTATACGAAATATATGAAATATGTGAAATATGTGACATATACGAAATATGTGAAATATATCAAATATGTGAAATATATGAAATATGTGAAATATATGAAATATATGAAATATTTGAAATATTTGAAATATATGAAATATATGAAATATATGAAATATATGAAATATATTAAATATATGAAATATATGAAATATGTGAAATATGTGACATATATGAAATATGTGAAATATATCAAATATGTGAAATATATGAAATACGTAAAATATTTGAAATATATGAAATATGCGAAATATATGAAATATATGAAATATATGAAATATATGAAATATATGAAATACATTAAATATATGAAATATATGAAATATATGAAATATATGAAATATATGAAATATATGAAATATATGAAATATATGAAATATGCGAAATATATGAAATATATGAAATATGTGAAATATGTGACATATATGAAATATGTGAAATATATCAAATATGTGAAATATATGAAATACGTAAAATATTTGAAATATATGAAATATGCGAAATATATGAAATATATGAAATATATGAAATATATGAAATATTTGAAATATTTGAAATATATGAAATATGCGAAATATATGAAATATATGAAATATATGAAATATATGAAATATATGAAATATATGAAATATATGTAATATATGAAATATATGAAATATATGAAATATATGCAATTTATGAAATATATGAAATATATGAAATATATGAAATATATGAAATATATGAAATATATGAAATATATGAATTATACGAAATATATGAAATATGTGAAATATATGAAATATGTGACATATATGAAATATGTGAAATATATGAAATACGTAAAATATTTGAAATATATGAAATATGCGAAATATATGAAATATATGAAATATATGAAATATATGAAATATATGAAATATATGAAATATATGAAATATATGAAATATATGAAATATATGAAATATATGAAATATATGAAATATAATCAAATATGTCAAGTATCGAACCAAAAGTACTCTAATTCCAATAAGTTCAAATTTCTAATAATAGAAATATGAATTATCTCGGAAAAAACTCAATTTTTTTGCGAAAGTCGTTGTCGACTGTTGAGTGATTTTGTTTTAAGAAATTATTAAAAAATAATTAAATGATCAAAAACATAATTTCTGTTTATTGCAAATTTGAAATATAATATTTTTCAATAATTGCAAATTATTTTAATCAGAGTAAGGCAACAAATTGTTCAACATAATCTAATTCAACGCTTGAAACTGAGTGATTAAATTTTTCCTTGCATTTTTTTCGAATAGCGGTGATTACTTTAAGTAGTAGTTCCTATTTTTTACAAAATCCAAGTCTTTTTGCCTGAATTTAATGTAAATCTTTCTTTTTTCTTTACTATTTTTGAATGCTATTAATTAAATTTCATATCGCTGACTGTAATTTGATGAAAGTGTCATATGCGCCAGATGTTTAGTTGCAAGAGCCAGGTGGCCAGGTCGAAATCTTCGTGTGGATTCAATAGAAATATTCTACTTTATCGAAATCTAGTCTTGGTATTCTTTGATATTTTATTTATATCATATTCCATTTTCATTGATTAAAAACAAAAGCTAAAATTTTGAAATGCATAATTTCAGTATAAAAATCCCAGTGCTCACTACTGTATTTGGCTGCCTATAGTTAGTATATTTACTACTGCTGCTGCTGCTGCTGCTGCTGCATCAATGGTTCATTTTAATGAATATTGGAGGATTAAAGGAATTTGTGGATGTTTATTGAATTATGCATGTATGAGCGAGTACATATTGGCAACGCCGAAATGATACATGTGTGTGTATGTGTGCCCTCAAATTTACTGAAATTGTCGTAAATGATGATTTATTAAATGATATTAGCTTTACTATACCTGAGGATAAGTGTAAATAATTATATATTATATTTAAGGTATTTTTTTTTTCTCGCTTCTTGTATTCATAACGTAATTAATATAAATTTGTTGAGAAACAGAACAAAGTTCCATTTAATATAGTAAGAATATTAATTTAGATATTCAGTTTATATTTAAAAGATTTTGCTAAAACAAAATTTTTTTTTAAGTACCTAATTTCTAAGAAGAAGCCATAGAACTATGTAATTTGAGGTGTATGCTTAATTTGAGATCGGTCTAAATGGTGAACTATGAAACCAACCCGACTCTTGACCTCCAGTAATGCAGTACTGCATCCTATATTTCGAATAAGCCATTCATTATTGATGTAATTGCAAAATATTGCGTTAAAATTATTTTTTTTTTGCATTCATTCTGCTGTTGTTGTTGTTGTTACAATTTCATTTCATATAAATAAGTAAATATATTATATTTTTTTTTTTGCCGTCATTAATGAGAGTTAATTTTAATTATTGACATTTAAATGTCGAGATTTATAAAATGTACACTTAATTTTAATAATCCATAAAATTGAATGACATAGTAAACGAACACCAGAGAGGCGAGGATAAAAAAAATTATTAAAATTTAAATAAGAAATTGATTAATCAAATGTAATTGACTATTTCACAATAATCACTAGATAGTAAGTAATCATATTTGTATTCATTGTATCGATCACTTTTTTTTTTTGATTTTAAATTAAACATTTAAAATTCAATATAAATGGGGTTTTAAATTACGATTAATATTGATGAATAAAACATTTTGTGTACAAAGAATTTTTATTGCATCGATTTTCATATAACTTTTTTCAAAGCAAATTCACTATTTCAAAAAGATCCGTTTTGAGCTCTATGATAATTTATTCTGGCCACTCATTCATGTGGTCATCCTTTACATGTGAGAAAAGGAAGATATCATAATGAGTTGAAATAGTAGCGGACTCAGTAGTTAGTCCATGGCCATTCCGTGCAATTTTTGTGCAGTCATTTCAACAGTTCTTCTAAAATGATTTCCACCAAGCAATTGGCAATTCTTTCAATGATAACAATTTGAAAGTACTCTGTGACAAAACTCAGAAAAAAATGATTTTGCAATGATTCTGCCGTTGAGAGTCGACTAAAATTAAAAGCCCCTTAGGACAATTCACCAACTCGAATGATATCAATCAATCAATCAATCAAACATAATCCTTGTTCATCAAGTGGACCACGCGAAACCAGACCGAAGTCTGTTAGAGGATATGAGCCCTATAGCTGATATTTCGGAGGGTCAATCAGAAGGGTTACCTGCACTGCAACCAAACGAGATCTTTTGTATCCAAGCCCGCCTATTACACTAGAATCTCCTCTATCCTATTAATGAAGGATAAAATTGATCTTGATTGATTGAAAGTGATTGAAACTCAGCTGAAAGTGTTAGAGGCGAAGCCTGGCCAAGCCCGGACATTCCCATAAGATGTGAATCGATGTTTCATCCTCCTCCAGACAGAGTCTACACTCCGTGTCAGAGCATAACTCGAGAAATATAAATACAATGATTTTTAGTAAACAAACAATTCTATACCATCAAGAAGTGACAATTTCACTATGCTCTAATGCCATGCTTAAGAGGTGTCTAGATTTTCTTAGAAAAAAAAAGAAATACCACTTTTATACTCCAAGAAAGTTTCACTTCAATTAACATTGTTATTCTTGATTAGCATAAAAATCTTCTGTTTTTTTGGAAGATTTGAAGAAATGCGTGTGCATACATACAAATTTATCAAAATAATTTTTTTCAAACTACTGCCGCCATCTATATGTCAGGTCGGGTTGTTCTGGGACAGCCCTCAAGCAACTTATTTCTGATATATTTTGTTATTTCTATAATGTTATGTGAATCAGTGAAACAGAGGCTGTTCCATAAGGGTATTAAATACTAAAATTACAAATAATTTCATCAACGCATTTCATATTTGAGTTTCGATATGATTTTTCACTATATCTCGCTAATTCCCCTGTCATTATCACTGTCTTAGACTTCATAAAATAAACCATTACTACTTAAAAAAATAATAAAAATAATAATAAAGAACAAAACCAATATGTACGTGAGTCTGAATTCATATGCACTCTCAACGATTGTTATTATTCAAAATGAATGTTTAACAACAGCTCAATCATCATTATCATCGTTATAATTTGATATGGAAAATAAAATTTGCATGTAAATATTATATGGAATTTGTAGTCATTATTAATTGTTATTGAAAATCATAAAAAAATCATTCACAATACATTATATGATATATGGATGAGTATATTTTAAATTATGATTGAAAGCCACTACGTACTGTGGTTCATTCGTGGCACACGGTCATTTGATACCGTGATACAACAGTGGGATTAAATTTGGAAGGTTTCTTTAAATAAAAACATATTTTAAAAAATAATAATAAATATCGTAAGTATACTGGTAAAATGATGAATCACTAAACTCAGAACATTGAAATTCAAGTTGGAATGTTGTACTTTTATTATTCTCTTTGTACGGTTGCATACTTTTAGGATGAACCAAATAACATTTCTAATAGAAATTTCTTTTGGAAAACATTTTTAAAATTGAATCATTTTAGATATGTGTTTAGATTCCGATAAAAAATGTTAGCATCTAGGACTTAACAAAATTGGAAATCTTTTTCAATTTTCAGGAAATACTTAATTTTACAAACAATACAGATTTTTAAGCATTTCAAATCTTGATTTATTATTATTCACTTGATAAATAGATTAAAAGCAAAAATTTATGACTGAATTCTTTCAAAATCCGTAACAATTTATAAGAAAATTTCAGCAATTCTTGCTTCCATATTTTTAATTTGTTCATCATTTGGTTTTTAGCGGGGAAATTAACTTTAAGATGATTTGTTATATTTTAGTAGTATGCATTTTTTTTTTTTTCTTTCTTCTTTTTACTTTTGAATTTTGTGTATGCAACGAATCACTGTGCAGCCTATAACTCGTACAAGTACATACAATGAAATGAATGTAAAAAAGATAAAAAAATAATTACAAATAAATACTTGAAAATACCATAAAAACAAATATATAAAAAAAGCAACAACAACAACGAAAACCAAAACAATATGCAAACAATATAAGAAAAAAAAAATAAAATAAAATAAAAATAATAAATATCGCTGCCAATCATCATGTGAGACAGCAAGCACATGTAACATTATTGGTTGCATACTTTGAGGTGCTTAAAAAGTTTTATTTTTGCATTTTTTTTTTTTTGCTATTCTTGAACGTTTTTCTGCATTTCTATTTTGATTTTTTTTTTTATAAAATGAAATTGCAAAAATTGTAAATGAACGAAATTTTTAACAAGCGATTGAATGTTCCATTACGAGTAGGTTTTGCTAAAAATTACAAAAATATAAATAAAGCATAATTTTTTATTGTTTACTTTTAGGCATAATTCACAGATTTTTTATTTGGCTCTGTTTTCATACCCTTGAAATTATGAAGCCACAAATCTCAATGGATTCATAGGTGATATTGTTTATATTATTCTGTTTTTTAATTCAGACATTTGGCGGCTCTTATGAACGTATCACAATGCATTTGCATATGGTTTTGCTTTTGTTTGTTGTTGTACAATCATTTTTTTGTTTGTTTATTTTGCGTGTTTGATAGTATGACCAAGTTGGTTGACCACTTTACAATTGAGTACATAATAGAATGGTTGATATTGCATATCATTCCACGATGGGTGGTCACATAAATAGAGAGCATCATGTTCGTTTAGCATTATTATTAAGGTTGTTGTTTTTTATTTTTAATTTTAATATTTAACACTATATACTCGTATATATAATTTCTATTTAGTATATTAATGTAACAGTGCAGTTGTTTGTTTTTGTTATTTTGTTTTATTTTGAATTTTTTTTTTTTTTTGCTTTTACTCAGTTTGCATATTTTTTACTATTGTATTTGGTTAACCATTGAATTATCAATTTCGTGGTAAAACTTGTGGTGTATACGACATAGTTCCCTGTACACATTTGTACATTTACTATGTGGTATAATATATATGGACAATTATAGCTAATAAAGTGGACTTGCCAGCAATTGTTCTATGTAAAATTCATTATTTCTACAATATTATACGAAATCAATTTATTAAATAAATTTGTGACAAATATGATTTATTTGGTAGATGTATGTATGTAGAATATGTGATTTAATAATTGAATTCATTTTTTTTAAAATTTAATTTTAATGAGTGAATGCTTTAGATATATTGTAAAAAAATTGTTGTTGTTGCTCTACTTATATAATTGCAAGAATCTTAAGTTACCACGAAATTCGACTTAAAGAAAGACTCGATTAAAGAGGTACAAATAAATAAATAAATAAATATATGTGCAAGTAGTGGCAAGCAATTTATATATCAATGACATTTTCTTAACAATCCACAGAATTATTAGAAATATTAAACATATAAGCAACGTATACAAAAGTAATAGAACATCTATTTGATTTTGCTATCTGAATATTAGCAAAAAGGCATAATTAACAAGGTGATAGCACTAATAACACTGATTAATTTGTTTTAATTTGTTGTAGTATTATAAAACGAATGATCATCTTTTTTGATGATGAATCAGTTGGTTGTCGTCTATGACTTAGTGGTTATTGTAACAGACATTTGTAAATAGTAATTATGAGCTACTTCCTTCACAGTACTTGCCTATTTGGTCACCATGTCAGAGAAACGATATTTTCCAAAAAAAAAAATTGTATAAAAATTAGCATAAGAATTCATAAAATATGTTAAAATTGAAAAAAGAAACACTTTTTCACTTTGTAAATGAATGCAGTTTTATGTTAGCTTAAATTAGAATGGATGATCCATTTAAATGCTAATAGCATCTTAACATGTTTTAACTGAAAATTTGTAAAATATATTAATTAGGTTTCTTGAGAGTTTTCTTGAGAATATATTTCAATATACACCTAACTATACCTAAGGTTATTTCTTCAGTCTTTCTTCAGCCCGAAATAATATTCTAAAGAAGACCTTTCCGAAGAGATTAATGCAATTTTTTTTTTTTTTTTTTTGAACAAACACATTATCACATATTTATTCTTAAATATTTAAAGATGTTTTTATTAAAAATGCTTGTACATTTTGTAGAAAATATGTCTCGTTGTCACAAGCATATATATATATATATATTTGTAATGAGAAACCTCAAAATTAAGAAATTTTGCACATTCGATTAATATTAAAATTTTAGGCTCCTTTGAAGATTTTTTTTCCACCTTAAGTTTTTAAATGACAAAAATATAAATAGATTTACTAATTTTAAGGGGCACAACTAGTTTGAAATTTTGAAAATTTCGTTTTTTGTTTTGTTTTTGCATTTTTTTGATAATTTATGCCTTTAAAAATAACATATTAAAATTTCAAGTGAAAATCTCAAAGAGTTTTTGAGTTACAGCCTTCTATAGAGCAGCTGCAATGAACAATGAAATCAGTACTTTTATCTTTAAACGCGTTTTTCTCAAAAATACATTTTTCAAATTTGCTGCAGCTGTAACAAGATAACAAATCATCCGATCGACTTGGCTCTTCTTTTAGCTTATTTTGTATTTGTTTTTCCATACAATTACCCTCCAGTTTTATGATTCGATGAGAAATATAATTATGCCAGGCCAGAAACCATCAGATTTTTTCAGCAAGATTTTAATTTTTTTTTTCAAAAAACCACCATTTTGTTGCATTTCATTTTTTTTTTACAATCGAGGGCTATTGTATAGGAAATATTTGGTTTTTTTGATTTCAGGCACTGCGAAGGTTACAATCACTGCAGCAGTGAGAAAACTTTTTTTTTTTTGAAGACTCAGGAGATGGTGGATAACTTGCTGAAGATCGAATATTTTCAATTGAAAAAAAATACTTTGTATTCATTATTTATGCACAAATATATCTGCATAATTTGAAAACATTCAATGCAATACTTTTTTTTTTAAACAATTCACAAAAATCACATTTTTTCAGGCGGTCAAACTAGTTGTGCCCCTTAATTAATTTGTTATTCATTCACACCTTTTCTATATACGAATTACTTACTGATACTTTCTTCTTCTACAAAAAAAAAAAAAATAAAATAAAATAAATATGTGGAACTTATAAGCCCCAAAGGGCCCTTTGGCCGAGCTTCTCCTCCAGTACTGTTGTGCATGTTAAAAGTTTGGACAATATTAGAAGGGACCTGCTTATATTAGCCGAATCCAAACGGCAGAACGCTGTTAAATCACTTTTTTCTGTGCTTTGTCACAGAGCTCTTTTTAGTAGGTTTTTTTTTTAAGTGACGAAAGAATTGCCAATTGCTTGATGACAGATGGTTACCGTTCGAAAGAAAAAACTTTTCGATGTTCAAGTTGAGCTAGAGATCAGAAGGCCTACGTTCCCTTCTACATAGGAAGTTATATTCCATAATGTTCTAGTTTTTTTTCCATTTCGATTCGAATGGAACCAATGAATTCCTAAAACTGCACAAATATAAAGTCTTAGAGTTAAAGTTTGAATATCTAAGACAATTTTATTCCTTATGAAAATATGGTGTACTTTTGAATATTTATAAATTTTTAATTTTTTATTTTTTATATATGGCACTTATAAGCTTCAAAGGGCTCTTAAGGAGAGCTTCTCTACCATTACTGTTGTGCGTATTCAATTTTGGGCAGTATTAGAAGGGACCTACTTATTTTAGCCGGTTCCGAACTGCAAAACTCTTGCGACATCACTTTTTCTGAACTTTGTCACAGAGTTCTTTTATTTATTTTTACTTGAGTGCGTTTATAGTCATATCCATATTTTTGCTGATCTCCAGGATTCAAAGAATCACTCATATAGAACGTCAGTATACCTAAAATTAAGACCATGGACAAAAATCTTTTGAATCCAGTGCAATCAGAAGTAAACTGATTTGCATAGCTTTTATTCCGTAAAGCTAGCTTTGTGTTTTATCTTCTCTTATTACGGATACACAATGGCATATTTGAGGTATGTGACACTGTAAATTAGCACACCAGAATTTTTGGTTTCGAATTCACATCAGGTAATTTACTTAGTTGCTTCTTTAATGAAAATCATATAATTTTCAAACTTATTCTATCACACCCAACTACGAAAAAAATTTACGTCAATGTTATATTGGAGGATTTAAAATGGAATCAAATGATTTACGCTATCCATTGGAATATTTTAGCAAAATCGACGTTGACTAATTTCTATGGTTACGGCTACGGCTTTAGAAGCATATAATTTTAGTGAATAATATCACATTCACTACTAGCTCACATTTAAGTCGCAATCTCAAATATTTTTTTAGATTTTCAAAATCAAAACAGCACAGTGGTGCAAAAGAAAAATTGAATGCACTTCTTAATTGACCTAGTGAAGGTTGTACGTCCGAAAATGTTTCTATTTATCATTAAAAACCTTTTACTGGGTCATTTGTCTCAAAGTCTCAAAGTGTCCTTAACAATCAATAAACTCAGTCAATACCTAACCGATTTCTGATTTTTTGCAGGTTTTTTATAGAAGAAAATGTAGTCTTTGAAAGTGTATATTATTATGTATTTTTAGGGAAATTCCACCAGAGTGGTCACTACAGACGTTGTATGTGGGAAAAACGCATTTAAAAGGATTTATTTTTATTTAAAAAATTCATCAAAATCACAAAGAAAATTTATTCTGCTTTAATTTGTATCAAATATGCTACTCTTTTATTATTTTTTCTATTTTAACAGCAATTTGATAAAATAGTTAACAATCTGATAAAAACGCACCAATGTTCATATGCATGAAGGCGACAAATAAGACGATAATGAAAAAACGATCAACTTTAAAATTTGTTTATTGAAATTGATTGCATATATTCGGGATTATAACACTTTTTTGTGTGATTAGAATATTACAAAAATATTTTAAAATTGCTTTAGTATTATTTTCGACTAGGTCTACAAGCTTCAGTGGGTGAATTGAAAAGTGTACTCAATTTTTTTACCTATAGAAACGTGTAATTGAAACTGAAAATGATTGAAATCTTTTACAACTCTGCTTAAGCTCTGTTAAATTAAATAACAAAATTGAAAAGAAAATTTTGTAAAACTTACTTTTTAGTTTCAAGCGAATTTATCAATTTGAATTAAGAAGTATGATGTAATTATTTACAGATTTGAAGAAAGCAAATATGTTATTGATGGATTTTGTTTTTTTTTTTTTTTTTCACAATAATATTTTTACATAATTATTATTATATTTTAGAACTTTTTTATTATTATTTTTTTTTTTTTAATATACCATACTGGTATTTGATTATAATTCTCATAAACTTGTACTTTTCTTGTGTCACTTCAATCTTTTTAACAATATAGATTCAGAAAATTTCACAGATATTGGCAATGACATCAACTAAATATTTGATTCACAATATTTCCAAAAAAAATTCATATTTTATTGCATAGATGACCATCACAGGAGCATTGTATACTTTCAAGTATATGTCGTACAACACTAAACATTCATTCACTCACAATATGTGGAACGATTTTAGATTTGTACACGCAGTTCCACAAAATTGCTGCTAAAACGGAAATACGGCCGCCAAGTTGGTGGTCAAAATGTAAAGTGACACATGTGATATCGCGCTGCGGCACCCGGCTAACGCTTATGTAGCAACACCACCACCAGGAGTCAGTTAGTGAATATGATGATAATGATGATGATGATGATGATGATGATGGCTGCGGCAAACAAAGAATGCATACCACAGCAGTGGTAGTATTAAGTGGCGATATTTGCATCCACAGAACAACACGATGTTGTTGAATATTCTTCACACACACACACGCACACACACACACGCAAAAAAGTAGCACACCTTCGAATGGTGTCTTTTGTTCACAAGTTCCGCTAGAGACGGCAAATAGCGACACGCAATGACTACGACGATAATTTTGAAGGAAACAACAAATTGTATCCTCTTCTTCTTTGAAATTATTTAAATGAGCTATTGAGTTGTTGCGAGCACAATACGAATTAACGGCTTAGACCAGTTAACGGCACAAATTCAAATGATAACAAACGTTTTTCACTAAAATTTCGAGTTGAAAATTTTCGATAATTTTCACAATTTCATACCCATACACATACATATGCAGACATGCAGAGCCACAAATGCCAGCAAGGTTTGATATGGACGCACATACACACATCCATCAGTATTTACCAACACATGCTCATATGAATTCACTCAACGTTTGTGCCTGTTTGTGTGTGTATGTGTGTGTATGTGTGTGTGTGTGTGTGTGTGTGTATGTAATATACTCCTTAATAGATTGCATGCCTGTTGGTTGATGGGTAACTTGCTTGCTTGGTTGGTAAGTTGGTTGGTTGTTGGGTTGTTGTTGGTGCTTCGGTTGATTCGCGTTGTGTGTGTGTGTGTGTTGGCTGCCTGCCTGCCTGGCCTGAGTTGATTGAAACGCACTTGATTCTCAACGTATGCATGAGAATTTACATACGAGACGACGAGAGTATTTATTTAAAGCACAACGGATAGCTGCTCGAGTGACTGCATATACATAGATATGTATTGATAACACAGTGATGCAGAGATGTTGAAACCGACCGACCGACAACATTATTATTATGAAGCTTTGCAGACAAAATGCTGTAATGGCATAACAGAGATTTATAGAGAGCGAGTATGTGCTCTCCGAGAGCATTGGCTCCATCTGCACTATGTGCTATGGCTGTGTGTGTGAGTATGTGTGATATATTTTATAAATCCGGATACGGAAACACAACCATATTCTCATCCAAAAATAATATGTTCATGCTTTGTATGTGTGTGTGTGTGTGTGTGTGAAGTACTCGCATATATGCTTTAAATAAACAACTCAACATTTTACATGGTCAAGTACTTGTAATAGTAGTAGTAGCGCCAGTGGTTTGGGGAAAAGTATTGGACCCATATTTTCAATTAAAGATCACTTATCTCTATTTTCATAATTTACATATTTAACTACTTGCATCACAAGTGGCAATGCAAGTAGTTGGGGAAAAAAATATCGGTACTATTTGTTTTTCAATTACAACTCAATTATTTATGCTTCCACAATTTACATGCTTAGTAGTAGTATCAACACTATTGTTCCGAATTACGACTCATTTATTTATATTTTTTTATTTTGACTGATTTTTATTAAACTACGCAAGCGCCATTGCATTCGACTAACTTTATTCTTTCTTCTGTTTGAATCATTGTTCCATCGCAACGAATTTTTTTTTGCGTTTTTGGTTGAAATACTTTAAGTATTTGTCACCGAAAAATATTTCTTGAGGTGCTCTTTCAGTATTATTAAATTTGGACATCATTGAAGGGAACCTACTTGTACAGCAAAATTTTTGTGCCTTCACTATTTCTAATTTTTGCGACAGAACTCTTCTTAAGCAAATGCACTCAAATGATCGGATTACTTTTTAATAGGTCATTGTTTGAAAGAGCAAATGCATATTTTTCTAAAAAATGAAATGTTGAGTTGAACTTAACGACGATTAATCAATCAAGGGCCTCAACTTGTATCTTTATATTAACTGAGTATATTTGAAACCTGTGACATTACACTAGCTAAATAGTGTTGCAGATATGGCATTAAATAGTTGTTCGACACGTGAATTATAGATAGCCAATAGATCATCTATTAAATCGTCACATCATCTTGCAAACGATCTCCATCAATCATCAATAAACACTTGGCTTTGCTTTGGACTATGTTCAATCTCAGTTTTTATAGATCACATTTTAAAGCTATGAACCTGCAACAGCTTAGCAATGTTACAGAGTCATATAAATCTTAAGTTGACACCCCATCCCAGACTAATCTTTTTCATAATATTCATATTACACCCAAACGGTTAGCCTTTCTTTATACCCAGCTCTTTTTAAAGAATATTCAAGTATTTTATAGATGATCTTTAGTTTCTTGTCATGACTGATTTCAGTACCACTAAGTTTACAGCATCACACCTTCGTCCCTTTCCGCCTTTCTTGGTTGTCTCATGACTGCTTTCAGTACCACTAAACTTACAGTATCACTCTCCACGCCTTCGTTCCTTTCGGCTGCACTATCTGAGTGGCTTTATTCTTCTTCGACTTTGGTCTATTTCGCACCATATTGTCATACTAGATGCATTTTTCACTGATGCAAACGCGATTCACTAAATGTTTTACAGTCATTTTTTTTGATATGACCAAATGCCGTGATAGTTTTTCTGTGGTAGTCAGCTCATTTTAAATGGTTCGAAATTGTTGTTTCCTATATTTTAAGTATCATCGTATTAACATATAGAGCTCAATTGGCTGTATAAGCTAATTCGTTATAGAATTTCAACGATTTTTGGTAGGTTAGCCACCCTGAAGGGCTCACTTAGACCAACAAAGTATGATGCCATCAACATTTCTGTTTTAAAAGTGACTAACATTGACTAACATTGGATTGAATTTATTGACCAAAAAATTATAAAATTTTCACGGGTCTGTGCTAAATTCTTGCTTTTACTTATTTACTTGCTCAAGCGATTTTAATTGCTTGCACTTGAATTCTTTTTTCATCTATATTGCTTCTCTTGTTGGTACCAGAATGCAATTTCAAGCCCGTATTGGTTCTCCGTTGTCTCCTTACCTCACAATATGGTCTATAAGCGTTTTTCAAAGTTAGTCGTACAACGAAAATCCATGTAACGAATCAATTATTTTCGAAATTTATGCGGAATGCCTGTCTAAAAGTTCAGCATTTAAGCTATATGATGAAAAATTGATCGCGATATGGGTGTATATGGTTCTTCTATCGAAGGTTTGAACCTCTCTTCATCGGCGTCCATATGTGACTTCCGAAAACAACATATTTGCAAATATAGCTGGTTTCTGTCTTTATCATAGCAACATTCTGTTCAATTCAGCTAATATTTTTTGCTGATATTTCTATCACTTTGCGCCTCATATTAAAATTAAATTTCCAAAGCAACCGAGGCTCCACTATTGTTAACTGTCTAACTAATTGCCAGTTGTAGCTAATATTGCTACAGCTATCCTGCATCAGAAAGCCACGCGCTGAGAAGAGAATTGAATAATTTTTCCCCAAAAGCATTATGCGGCTTGTGACTTGCTACCTACCACCAACACCATTGTAATCATCATCACCGACAACAACGAACAACATCCGCGACTGACCGGTTGACTTTCCGCATGCACGTTACTCGTACGTAGTAAGTACGCAACCATCATGTTGCTCATGCCAATATTGAAGTTTGACCCAGCAGCCAGTAGACGAAAGCGCGAAATAAATATGTTCAAAATCGGTTTAATGTGATACCGGAAAATGTTGGCACAGTGAATACGCGATGCATTAACTCTACTCTACGTACGAGTACTCGCACAGTGGTAAAATACATTTTCTTTTTTCGGCTAACTGACGCCTTGTACTTATATGAATTAATCAAAATAAGTGTGAGCATATTTTGTATCATAAAATGAATGGTCATCATCAGCAGCATGGTATGTTTAAATAATTCCATCAAATTCACTTGAATGCTTATTACTCTCACTTCGTCTATCTTTTATTTCTTTTGATATGAAATAAAATTTAAAATAAATTTTCATTCGAAAAAGAACAAAAAACAAAAAATATCCAAAAAATGCTTTGAATTCAATACGCACGCATAAAAATGAGTAAGAAGTAAGAAGTAAGGGTTAGTGAATGAGTGAGTGCGTGGATGATAACGCTGATTAATGATATTTATGTTGATGTTAATGATAATGATTATGGTGATGATAATGTTGATAATAATGAAAATGATGACGACAACGATGATCATAATGATGATGGTAGTAGCAACAATTTTAACCACCCGACGCATTATTTACTAACTCATCCATTATTATGTGTGCTATCCTATTTATGTATGCCTATGAAATTCATTTAACCCCAGCATCGACAATACTCACTCACTAACTCATACAAACATACGAACTCTTACATTTCGTTCGAGTTAAAAATCAGATTTTATTTTCTATACAAAATACATAAATTTTGCATCATTATCATCATCATCATCATCATCATCATCATTTGATTTTAGTTGAATAACTCACCAACCAACCAACCAACCAACGAAGCAAGCAAGCTTTCATAGTTGGAAACATTTACAGTTTCGGAGTGCTTTAGCGGCAGCGACGGCAGCAACTTTAAATAGGACCATCCCACTAAAATTGCATTTATATATAATACCTACAATATACCTACTCGCACATAAATGAGATGGCTATACACGTATTAATGTCTGTACATGTATGTGGCTAGAGAAATGAGCGAGAACTCATTATCATAAACACAATCAACACTACACACTGTACTCATACTCATATGTATGTACGATAGTAGCAAGAATAATATCAACACATGTACATATATGTACATAATTGTACATAAGTATTTATATATATATATATATATATGTACTCATACATATAGATACTTTATATGTAGAATATCAAATATAAAAGGATATTCCGAACTACTCATACCTACTTACTAGCTACATCATTTATATTACAGTGTATGAGGTTTCTAAACTATTCGGAATAAGTTTTGAAAGTTCATCTGGCATTTTCATATGAGAGACGTATACGTAGGTAGGCACATATAAGAGTATGTACTTACCTATAGAATAGAAAGAGCAATAGTTTTCCTGTAATAATACATAATATTAACAAGAACAACAATAACACTAAATACAACAGTTAGAACATGTGCGCATAAATTGTTTCATATTTAAATGCCAACATATTGACGTCCATAGTCGCTATTATGTACATTATACCCTGTAGAGAAAATTAGAATTCGTGCATGAAATATCTTTTTCTTACTGGATAAATAAACATGTATATAAAAATAAACATATTTGCAGGTATCTCACGGGTACAATGGCATAAATTAATAAATTAAGGAAAAGCAATGTTAAATGACGTCAGCTTGGAGATATTGCGAAGAATCACTCTTGCTAACAAGTGCTACTTTGGGCTAAGTAAACAATTGAGAAGTCGGGCCCTCTCTCGAGCACCACGAAAACCACACTCTACAAGTCTCTCATCATGTCTGTCTTCACATATGGCGCCGAAGTTTGGACAATTTCCACTTCAGATGAGAGAATGTTCGGAGTTTTCGAGAGAAAAGTCCTAAGCAAGATCTTTGGACTTATTTGCGTTGGTGGCGAGTCCGGTGTAACGGGTTCAAAAAATCGACTTTTTTTCATTTTTCGGAAGAAAAAATTCTTAAAAATATACTCTAAAAATTTCAGACCGAAATTTTGAAGATTTTTAAAGTTATAGCTCAAATAAGAAAGCGCGCCGTAGTGTAGTAGTGAATCTGTTGTCAATACTTTAAACGCGTTTTTCTCAAAACCATGTTTTCGAAATTTCGGGAAAGCACTGACTCAAAACTATTTAACCGATTTGGCTAAAAATTTTACCCGTTATTCTAGACACACATATCTAAATACGTAACCTGTAAAACATTTAATTTTTCAATAATAAACTATTTTATTTAAACAATTTATCAAGAAAAAAAAAATTCGATTTTGAGAACTTTTTTCACAAGTCCGCCATTTTAGTTAGTTCATTATGAATCATTTTGAATTTTTTATTTCAGATGACTTCGGAAGGCTGTGTGCTTTCCCGAACCAACTCATCTTTTTTTCGAGGACTCCACTCTGACGTCAAAAATTAAAAACAAATTAATGTAAAATTAAGTTTAAAAATTTATTTTTCTATACTTGAAAACACCAACAAATGCCATTTTAACGCTCGCATTTTGTTTTCTTGTTAAAAAAAAAATTCATAAAGAAACATCGAAATTTCGGTCGTCACACCGGACTACTACCTTAAAATCCAGCGGCTGCGCTGACTAGGTCTTGTCGAGAGAATGGAAGAACACGCTCCTGCTAAGGAAGTGTTATATTCGGAACCCTCTGGTGGACGACGCAGAAGAGGAAGACCTAACCTCCGATGGAATGATCAAGTACTGGAGAACTTGTGAGTGCTTGGAATTTCTAACTGCGAAGCATGCTAGATTCGACCTAAATTGAATTTCGATTTTAATGGCCCCATAAGTAAGTAAGTAAGAAGTTAAAAAGCTTGTTGTGAAAGAGAGCCGTGTATAGAATGGAAGAAATATACGAGTAATTAGTAGAATGAAAGTTCGGTTGGCCTCTAAAATATGTGTGTTATACAGCTGTTCGAATGCCTAACTAATTTATAATATCCCCCAATAATTCGTAATATCATATCCTGAACTTTGCAATGATTTTTAAAAATTTTCTATGAGCTAGTGGTGGAAAATTATAGCTTCTTCTTCTTCTTCTTCTTTTTCTAATTTTCTCATGGATATTTACTTCAAGCTGATCTAAATGATTACAATTATATTCAAAGACAGTCTTAGCAGTTTCACATACTTAGCATACTTCAGTATAAACTTCTCTTTCGGAGTTCTCTTTCTCTAAACAGAGGTTCCCAAATCGCATGAACTAGATCTAAACAAATCGCTTGCACCAACCGACAAACGTGGATCTGATAATAAAATGATGCGGGTGTACAAGTTGGGCTCTTCTTCATGTTGGCCTCCGTGACGTGGAGAAAGGGCTTAAACGATCATATGGGTCTCTCTAGTCAGGGAACCCTATGTGAGCATAAGCAGCGGCAGACAGTTTTATGGAGGACTTTCTGGCCAGAGGGACTCTGTGTTTACCGTGAACTAAGAGGTAAATTCGGTAATGGTTACGGATGTTATACAAAGGGCTCCAATATCGGAACTACGAAAATAATGTCTGCAATCCGTACCGAGATAACCGTGTCAATAGCAGCCTAATCCAAGGTGTTGAGGTACCCGTGACGATGACTGAATGGTCAGCGGGTGTAAATGGAATTGCTGAATCGCTGAACGGTCCCCTCCGATGCCCGGGCAAGGTCGGTTGTCGGTGGGTCGGTGCCTTCTCTACGCATGCCGGCTCTGCGGACGAGTGATGAACCCTTTCCGAGCATACTCGTGGGACCAAAAATGAACAGAGACAAAATAACAGAAGACAAAACAACGAACGAACCAAACTATGACGACCATAAAGCAATGACCATTGGCCACATAGTTTTGTATGTCACCAAATACAATATAAAGAAATGATAATTTTTTTTTGCTTTGGAACTATAAATTTGCACAATTTTTAGTGATTGGGAATTTTCAACGCGAAGTTTTCATATTTGGAAATCTTTCGTAAGGATGGACACATTTTGTTTGAGGTCACATTCTTCAGTTGGTCATCCAAGGCGCTTTTGTATGTCATCAAATATAAAAGATTGAGAATTTTTGCTTTCCAACTACACATTTGTGGTTTTGGGAAAAGGCTGCACATAAATAAATTGCCTTTTTTTTTCAAATAATTTCTATCATATATTTCGATGAGTATTGTTCCATAATATATTGTCCCACTGTAAACTATATATGATTATATTATGCGCATATATACGCATATAGGTACATATATGATATGCATATATGCAAATGTAATTACATATATGTACAATATAAATATATACATATATGACGGACATTTCTAATTTAATGTAATTTCTATTAGAACCGGCACTGGCAGCAATATCGTAACAGTAGCAGTAGCAGTAGCTCACAATTGTATGTTAATGATTAGAAAAAAGTATGCTTCCTTCCTGTCTAAATCAGAGTACACACAAATATATATATATATATATATATACAAAATACATATATTAGTACATACATATGTGTTATACTATATGGATATGTATGCAGGCAATATGGTGATCCTGGCAAAGCAATTAAACTGCTGTTGCTGCACATATTCGTATTCGTGAGTGAAGTAGCAGCAAAATAACATTGATATTGAATGCTATGCCAACCATCATCAACCTTATGCGTGGACTATAAAATGAAAGCAGTAGAACACAAATGAGTTGAATGAGTTGTGTGCGTGTGTATGAGACACGGTGTGCATACATACGTATATAAATACGTTACGAACGAAACAATTTCCCGGCTTTTGTTTCAACTATTTATGCTGACGTTATTGTTGTAGAGATTTTTCTGTAATTTAAATGATTTTCAACGCAAAAAGAAAAAAAAAAAATATTGAAAATTAAACAGAAAGAAAAAGGGTAAAAACACGCACGCACATATGTAAACACATACATATGTACATCTATACAAATTGACGTTCATACAGTGTAACATATAGGCAAACCTGTTTGGTAAGTTGCAACAGGATATCTAGGTATGCATGCGTGTTTTTGTAGTTATATATGGAATAGGACATACATTCATACATACAACATATGAGATAATATTATATATTAAAAAGTAGATGGAGATAAATAGTTAAATAGAATGGGTAAAAATGTATTGAATTGAAAATTCTATTCTGAAAAATATGCAGATTCTCACTCAAAAGCCCACCAACGTCTGTAGCGGCTGTCTAAAAGTGGGTTGGCTGTTCGATTGGTATGTAGAGCAATATAGACCCATAACAGACTCACACACTTTGTACACGAGATATCAGTTAAAAACCTGTTTTGTGGCAAGTTGCGTATACAGTGGAGTGAATTGAAATATGTTCATATGTAGGTACACATTATGTTGATGGCATGTGTGTGTAAGTATATGTATAAGGTACTGTAGTCGAAATTCCTATAAAATAAACATAAAAAAATGTGCATTGAATCGGTAAGTTGGTGCACCAAAAAATGTGCAAGTCGGAAAGTCAAGCCAAATTCCAAAGACAGACAAAGACTAAACAAATTAAAATAAATTGACAAAAATCAAAACAGCAGCAATTAGGGATTATGGTTTCAAAGATCTTTTTTATAGCACAGCATTTACAAAGTGTTTCGCGCAACTTTATTGTTCCCAATTACATATAAAAAATTTTTTTTTAATTTTGTATAAAAGTCCCCCAAGAAGTGAAAAGAGGGAATTGAATATGTTTTGCAAAAATATTGCAGGTAAAAAAATACACTTAACCCTTCTAGAGTTGATTTCTGCGCAGATATTAGGTTATTAATCGATTTTTTTTTAATTTAATTGCTTATAACTTGGGTATTTATTCATAGATTTT
The DNA here is from genome assembly GCA_963854835.1 of Megamerina dolium. Taxonomy (NCBI): domain Eukaryota; kingdom Metazoa; phylum Arthropoda; class Insecta; order Diptera; family Megamerinidae; genus Megamerina; species Megamerina dolium. The sequence continues at coordinate 66,672,147 of OY978527.1, forward strand.
CTTTATCGACACCATATTGTCTTTTCAGAAAAATAGAAAAATTTATATTTTTTTCCGATCGTTTTTGTAGAATTTCGATGATTATTTTTGGTCCCACGAGGGCTACTATTTATATTTCGGGAATAGAAAATAATAATATTTTCAAAATGAAAATGGCTTAATTTTTTTCCAAAATATTCACCATGATAATCAATGCAATTTTGCATTCGTTCAAACCATTTGCAACATCAGTTTTTCCATTCCTCTTCAGACACTTCCAAAACATAATTTTTGAACGCTTCAACTACTTCTTTGGCGCTCGTAAATCGTTGACCATGCAGTTTACCTTTGATATTCGGGAACAAGAAGAAGTTATTGGATGGGGTTGGTCATCAATTCGATGTTTTGACTACTCAAAAATTCACCTATTTGACGAGATATGTGAGAGCTCGTCTTTGGTGGTTGGTTTTGCGAATTTCTCTGCATACTTTCAGCAAACAAATGGTCGTATACCACTCAGAATTGGCCGTCATACGTTGCTCAAGAAACAGGCGACAAAAAACCACTTGTACATCAAAGTGTTGTGAGCAGGTTTCTGCTAAAAAATTTCAAACTTTATTATGGTGTTGCCAGATTTTAGCTAATGACATTAGTGTTGCCATATTCTGAAATATAAATAGTACCCCTCATATGGTTTAAATAGTAAAATTATCTTCAAAAAAAAAAAAAAAAAACAACAAAAAAACAAAAATAAATAAAAAATATACAAACAATTTTTTTTAATCATATCTCTAAAATCCGAACTCGAAAAAAAAAAATACTCGCATATGTAGGATTTCTTTATTGAACAGAGTAGTTATAGAAACTTGAGTTGGAAATATTGAATTAAATTTTTTTTTTTTTTTGTTAAATTCAATTTATATTTAATTTTTGTTGAATTCAATTTTTATGCAGCTACTTATAATCTGACGTTGAGTACATCAAATTTAAATTTTCGTAAACTTGATCAAATTATTTCAAATATATATGAGTTTATACATATTTCAACTACTGTACTGTATATATTTTGATGTTAAAAAATGAAGAAAAATAATCAAGAAGGTATGTCAAAAGAATGAAGTTTCTCGTACTAATGTATTGAATTAACGCACATACACATGTGTTCATTCATATTCATGAGGATTGGAGGTGGTGAAAATAATTATTGATATTGATTATTTTATAAGAATGGCGAAACTACCACCTATTTTCTTGAAATAGTAAATTTTGAGTAATTTTTCATTAAAAATTACTAATTCATTTATTAAAAATGTTCAAAATAATATTTTCGTCTATAAATATTGGACTTTAATAAAAAAAAAATATAATATTGTTTATTTAATATTTAATATTATTATTATTTTAATATTTTTCATATATCATTACAATCGTCTACCGCATGAATATTAGTAGAATAAAATATTATTGCCATTTACATATTGTCTCGAAATAAAATCACAACATTTTCAAATAAATGAAAAATTTCCGGTACCATCGCAGCACATACGAGTGTATATATGAATGCATATGATGTGCGTTTTAACCCTTTGCCATCCCAAAACGAACACGCACATTTTTGCGAGTATGCACTACACTCAGACCGTATCCGTATATTTCGCAGACTCGAGGCACGCAGCACGGTGGGACATTGCGTAGAATATGCGTGCAAGTGTAGTATGTTCCACATATTTATGTACATACGAGTACAATGCATACAAATGCCGACATACGCATGGATAAAATCAGTCAGTCAGTCAGTGCCAGTGTCAGTCCCAGTGCAGCACATTCAATTGGCCTTCCCCGACCATCTATCTCCACTGAATCTACACCCAATGCCAACATAATATCAACATTGGATATTGTTGCTGCTGCTGCTGCTGCTGCTGCTGCTGTTGGTGGTAAAATGAAAAATGCGCGCGTTAATTTAATGAACATGTGTGAATGAGATGGCAATCATTTCCGATGTGAGAACACATATGCATAATGAGCTACGCACATTCATTATGAGTATGTGAGTATGGAAGTAGGTGAGCAAGCTACTGTCGACGCTGGTCGCTGAGTGCTATTTCGTCTCTACTTTATACGAATTCATATGTATACACGACGAATACACGCATATGGCAAAATGTAAATTTAAATTAAAGCAACACTACCACACATCATTTTGAGGCAAAATTGTACGAGTGAACTTTTTTGAGGGTTTATAATTCTATTTTTACATTTTTACAATTCTGAGTTTTTCTTTTTCGGCTTTCTAATATGTATATACATATATTTTTGCTCTTTGAGTACATATTTTTTTCATATAGAATTTATCCATTACTTGAATTGATGGCAGCAATTTTATGATTATTCATTGACTATACAATAGCACACATACATAGAAATTTAGATGCGTAATATGTATATGTTGCTGTGTCTTGTTTACATTTTTATTATCGTTCTTCTTGCTTTGTTTATTCAAATGTCCTATCTGTGCTGCATTGAATTATGTGTTTGTATGTGTGTATATGGTTGCGCAATCATGCCACGTGCTTATTTATCCTGTAAACAAACACAAATTCCCAAAAAAATACACTTTGCAGACACACACAAATACATTCTCATATTTAAATGTATGCTGCAAAAATTCCCTTGCTCTCTATGAATGTATTATTGAGAGGAAATTTTCACATATGGTACATATGAGTACGATAATTATCAGTATAACAGTTTACGAGAACGAGTATAACAGTTGGAAGACATTTTTAAAAGGTGAACAATCTTTAATAAATTTATTGAATATATTTAAAAATATGAATTTTTGATTATAAAACTATGCAAAGGAGTGAATTTAATAAATTATTAATTATAAAATTAAATTGTATTGTGTCAAAACTTAAATTGAACTATACATTTGAATACATATTGTCAATATAATACGATCTACAAAGATCGATATATTTTAGCACACTTTGCAAAGTAAAATTGTTTCAAATTTAGTGTCTAGATTTGTTTGAGATTGTATGATTGTGATTTTATTTGGGAAATATTTTAGATAGCATTCATGGTGTCCCCATTAATATAAATATAATGACATAATTGAGTGCAGCAAAGTAATGACTTCGAATGGGTCGTATATGTAATAGTAGACATGTTGCGCCCATTTTTCAACTTTTCAATAATCCTTTTAACGTTCAATCATACATCACTACACTAAATTATATGTAGGTTAGGGTAGGTTAGGTTATGTATCTGTCCTCTCTCTGTGAGGACACATTTAGGCCAGAAAGGCCCATTATGATACCACTAAGCTTCTCTTCCAAAACTATTTTGCGTGTTAAATTTGGACAGCATTAGAAGGGACCTACTTATATTAGCCGGTTCCGAACGGCAGAACCCTTGTGACATCACTTTAATTTAGTTTTGTCACATAGTTCTTTTAAGAAGAATTTTTGGCAAAATATTACTGCCGGAAAAATTGCCAATTCTTGTCGGCAGATGGGTACCGTTTGATATCAAATTTTGTTATGCTTTAGCCGCGGATTGAACCCACGACATACAGATCAGAAGGCCAACGCTCTAACCACTGAGCTACTGCACCCAAAAATTTTATGTACAAGTATGTTTGTCATTTTTAAAAGAAATATTTCGTCATCATTGCTAGGATCACAACAGTGACTTTGTATGGGAGCTATACGAAGTAGTTGGCAATTCGCAATTTTTGTGTTCTTTTTAAATTTAAAATTAAAAGTTTATCATAAGTACTTAAGAAAATGAAATTTGAGAAACCGTTCAATCCATGTATAAACGAAAATAAGAATAATGTTACGTTTTTATGCTGTGAACGTTTAATTCTATTTGAATTAACCTTGTCAGATCACTGGATTCTTGCAATAATAATTGCACTTATTTACATTTATTTACTTTTTCCTCTCATACTGTATCGGTGTTTGCGCAATCACGTTCGGGATTTGATTGATTTGCATTTGTCAACACTGGCTCTATTTATACTCTGTGACAACACTCCAGAATCTTCCTTTATCGTAGTCGAGATTCTTCTTTTTCTTTCTCTTTGGCATGTTCTGGTTATCGCCTAATTTTTTTTGTTGACATTCATTTCGATGCTGCCAATATTCGTGTCACTCACAATAGTGTCAGTCACAATAGTGATGAGTAACCAATCATAGATACTCGTTACAGTAAGGTAAACAATACGGGGAATTAAAAACAAGAGTGGCCGTCTACAAAGTTGAATTGCCAGCTCTTTTAATACAAAAAAATGTTAACGATATTAGACAGGAAGTGAACTTTACCTATTCTGGCGTAGACCAATCCAATTTTTACTAATTACCTAAACACTACTTAAATATGTTTATGTACCAAAAATTTATATCTCCGAGTCATATTTGAGAGCACTATAGACCTATCACTGAGTGTATCACAACAGTAACTTTGTACGACATAATAGGCATGGCCCATTCAATTTTCACTAAATACTACTACTACAAATACTACAAAATTTGTATGATAAATATTTTTGTCTCTGAACCATCTATACCAAATAGGAGGCGTGGCTCATGTGGTTTTCACTGATTACTTAAATACTATGAAATAGTCTTGTGCATCCAATATGGCACAGACAAAATTATTTTTAATAGGAATATTGCGATATCACTGAATGGACTACTATACGAGGTAGTAGGCATGGTCAACACTATAAAATGGATTCGTACTAATTTTTTATATGCTGATGATCCTTTGTCTGCAAATGGTCTTCTAATTATATATCAAGTAATGACACGAATTCGTGTTAATCGAATTTCAACTATCGACATATTGGAGAATCATCATTGTGCAGCCAGAGAAAATGAGAGAGTGAGACAGAGAGAGAGAGAGGCAAAACTCATTATTCACTTGAAGTTCTCACATTAACAAATTCACGCTGCATGCTCTGAGTATTGTATGCATTCGCTCCATGGTCGTGCAAATAATTGCAGCAATTATGCTCAAAATGTACTGGTTGCAGCTGATATAAAAAAAAATGCGCTCCAAATGCTGGGAGTATAAAAATATCAGATATATAAAGCACACACACACACACACATCCACACATACATTCTAGTCTTAATGTAAAAACGAAAAAGTTGAAAATAAGACAAAATATTAGTCAGAGTACCTACGAGAAATGCCAATATGCACGTGTACGGGCGGAGCTCTTCAATAAATATTTGTGTGTGTGCGTGTGAATTTTCTTTGAAAAAGAAAGAAGTAGAAAAATACAAATCGAGAAAAATTTAATGAAAACCACAACAACAACAAACAACAAGTTAGAAAATAAATAAAACAAAAATATGCAGAACGATGGTACACAACCCGTTGATTGGAAATTGCACGAATGCATGTGTGCGTGTGTATCGTCGTCGTCGTTGTTGTTGTTGTTACGAATGTGCAATATGCATCTGTATCTGATACATGCAATTTTTTGCTTTGGATATTTCAGCGATTTTATTTAGTAGCATCAACAACAACAACAACAACAACAACAGCAACATATTTATACGAGCGTAGGCGACATTCAAGAAACATGCGCAGTTTTTTGCACATCACACATTCATATGTATGAAGTATACCACAACAACAACAACAACAACAACAACAACAACAACAACAACAAAATAAGGCAAAGTAAGGAAAAAAGCAATATAGAAATGAGGCAACATACGAAAAATTCTAAAGAAAAACTAACAAACAGAAAAAAACAGCAAATGTCGAATAAAATTTTGAAGGATTCTCATTTGCTGGCATGGATTGGATGAAACCAACAAACAACTAGTAGCGCCCCTTAATGCAAATGCATGCACATTAGTGTATGTATGTACGTTTATGTATGTATATGATGATTCACAAAAAAAAAAAAAAAAACAAACAGCAAGTAAATAATTTTACAAAAGATATTGAAGCATACTTTCGGGCTTCTTTTTATTTTTACTGAAGTGGGAGGTGCTGCTGCTACATATTAATACTAATGCTTTTATTGTTGTTCTGTAGTATGTAGTTAGTATAAACGTGTTCTACTAACAGCAACACAACAACAACAACACACGAGTGCTGTTAGTGTATAGTATTAGCAGGTATGTATGTATGTGTGTGCTATGTGTGTATGTGCATTAATTAGTTATGGCAGACGATTTTGTGGTTTTTGCTCTACTTGCTCAATGCTTTTGAAAGCTTTTTACTGTACATTTTAGATTTTTTTATTTTTGCCATTCATTTTTTATTTTTTATTTTTTTTTTATTTCACATCTATCGTTTTTACTTATTTATGTATGTACATACGATAAATATATATATACAGTATATAAGTTCATATGTAGTGCAAATATTGAGTTGGCGAAAAATTATCATGCCACGTTCTTATGCTTTAATGGATCATAATTAAAGAACTATTGGTTAGGATGATGGCAAATGGCAAATTTAGGGTGCATTCAATAGTTGAGACCATGATCGAGCTGAAAATTGGAAAATTTGATTATTTCCACCAACGATTGGACAAGCTAGAAAATAGGCGTAATAGGCTTGAAACCACGCCTACTTCTCATACAAAAATACATTTTCAAATAGATATTTTCATAATTTAAACACTAAATGTAAAGTTATTACGCTAAATCTTGGTCCACTGGTTCATTTGTACTAACTAATATACAATAGGATGCATTCAAATTAAAATCACGCCTACCTGTCGTACAAAAGCTCGTTTCCATCTATATGATTTTACGCTTTTCGCACGAAAATGTAGAAATTTAATATACATATATGATTCTATTTGCTTCTTAGTGGACATAACCTCCCATACAAAAGTATGACTTTGAATTAGTATTTTCACACTTTTCACACGAAAATATTGAGTTATTAAGCTGGAACTTCGCTGAAGTGATTATAATTGCCAAGTAAATAACATGATCGAAAATGGTCTGAATCGAATAAAAACTTCACCTATCTCTCATACAAATTTGTGGTTCCGATTTCACAATTTGCACATGAAAATGTAAAGTTATCAATCTAGAACTGGGTATATAAAGTTCGTCTGATCATAGGGCATATATATTCGAAAATGTTTGAAATCGTATGAAAATCACGCCTATCGCCCATACAAAAGTATATTGTTCAGTGTATGATTTCACACTGTGCACGCAAAAGTCTAAAGTTATCAAGGTATCGATTTTTGCTTCTTAGAAATATCCATTAGCATTTATATTTCCAAGAGTAGTCACTTACAAATACCAAAGCCTGGGAACTTAACTTAAAGCGGTCCGATACATTTTACCCAAAGCAATATAATGAATTTGAACGATTTTTTATGTTGAACATTTTTTTTTTTTTTAATTTCTTCTCTCAATTCTACTTTTCTCTGCTTCTAATTCATTACAGAGATAGTTACTAATACATATCAATTTCTGTTTGTTTTTTACTTTTAGTTACTTTGGGTCAATGAGAATTTCTTTTCGTTTGAGTTTAGTATAGTCCTTTCATTTTCAAATTAATAATTATATATGTATGCACGATTATTTAGAGAATTATTTATATAAACTTATAAAATATTTATAAGAATATTTTCTCATATTGCTCATAGTTAACTAACGAGCAAAATAAGAGAACAACATTTTGAATATTTTTGGAAAATTCCAAAAATTCTAATTAAATTCTTATAAATAATGATGTATATATTTATATAATATATATATATATATAGAAATTTCATCGGTAACTAAATGAAAAATGAATGGGTGTATGAATTAGAGGGGGCAAGGAGAGAGATTAGATATACAACCCATACACATTCACTTCAGTGACTTTCAATTAATTTCACCATACAAAATATTCACATACTTACACACACACACAGACACAAATTCTGAAACAATTAAAATGTGTGTAAAGAATTCATTCATTTATTTTATTCGAAAATGCAATAAATTCATGAAAGTTTACTCCAAAATTCACTATAACAAGCATCAAATAGAAGAGTGAAAATACAAAGGAGGAACAAAAGTAAAGTCAGTGTTAGGTCAGTCAGTAGCTAGGAAGAATAAAAGGATAATAACAATGTTTCTACTCGAAACAATAACAAAATACAATATGTAGAAATCCAACGAGGCTTATGAAAGAGGACATTCATTCCTACAGCATGGACAACAACCCTTTTTGTGTTGGAAAAATACTCACGAAACAATAACAGCACAATAGCAGTGGTGTGATGAGGTTAGATGGTATGTATGCTCAATAAAGGACACATTTGCATATACATTAACTCATATAGTGAATGTTTATATGCGAGTACGAGCTCTCTATGTCTGTCCATGTCGCTTGACCATGTTACATACATGTTCAACACATGAATCTAAACAAAATTAAAGGATCTTCTTTACCTTCTTTCTCACCAAGGGATGAGTACCCAGTAAAGGCAATAAATTAGTGCCTTTGTTAGTATAAAGTATTCATAAATCCAAAAGTAAACTATATAGTGCGATACATACTCATATGTGGTACATACATATGTATGTGGTAACAAGTGTGTACATATATATGCACTCATATGTAGACTCATTTACATTGATGGCGGTAGTGCACAAAATAATAATGAAATCGAGCAAGTGGCAAATTATTACATTACACATTATATGTACACACTTTATGAGAAGAGTCATGCTTGTCATTTATGCACATAGTACTTCGTTATACAAATTAGTAAATGTCACAAAGAAAAGTGAAAAGGAAATTTTGATATAAAATGGTTGGCAGAAGTAAAAGCAGTAACTATTTATAAGAGGAACGAGAAAATTTAATTTCTTGATTTTCTTTCTTCTCATATCAGAATACTCAACACTGTGGTAAGTACTTTATCTACATTTATACATGAGGGTCATATCAATGATCAATAGGCAGCCTACTTACATATATGTGAGACATGTGTTCTATATCTGGAAATGGATTATATTAAGGGGGGGGGGGTAAGGGATAAGCAGATTCGGAAAATCGAAGTCTAACATTTCAAAAATGTTGTCTCAAAATTACAAATCGATCGTAGCAAAACTGTCAAAATAATGCGCCCCTGAGTGGCGCCTCCTTTATCTCCGAAACGACCACAGTTCAAAGTTCAAACGTGTTTTTCTGAAAACAAATTTTTCGAAGTCCATAACACGATCCTGCAAAATCTACTCGACCGATTCTTTTCAAACTTGAAACATACTTTTTTGGTATAAAATGCCTCCCCATTATTTACATTTTTCCATTTTCATATTAAAGTAGTTTGTCACCTAAAAAATAGCGGAAAATATAGCGCGAAATCGCGTTTTTTGCTTAAATAGGCCACGAACTGTTGAAAAACGAAAATGATAACTCAACAACGACTGAGGGGGAGAATTAACTCATACTTTAAGTAAATTTAACAACATTTTTGATTTCAGATAATTCTACGTCGATTTATCGTGTTTACCGAACAACGTATTTTTCAAAAGACGTTTTGGAAAATGCTCTGTCACCGGCTTATTTTTCAATATTTAATTACGGAAATTTAACTAAATATTTTCTAGATGATGCTTTATAATTAAAAAAAATTTTGAATAACTTTGCTTAAGCTATATCTCCGTAAAAAAGCAGCGAAAAAAGTGTTTTTTATTTCAAATTATCCTTTCAAACGCCCCATTTACTTCAATTGAAATTTCATATGAAATACACTTCTTTTAGCACGGACACAAACCACATATCGTATTGATTTGGAGGCCCTAAAACTATGCTAATCATTTTCAATGATCTAGCCATGGTGTTGATCGTAATTACTATTTTTTTCTTTGTCCGTTCAACTATGAAAGCAAATTTGATTCAACTTTGTTTCAACTTTGAGTTGACTTGAAGAAATGCAAGGATCATATTGACAGATCGTTATGTGTTGATATTGTTAATATGGTAACAATATTTGGATGTATTTTCCAAAATATAAAAATATATAAATATAAAATAAAAATAATATATTGCTGTAGGTTTTCAATTATGTCGTTTAAAACGCTTTCAAATACATCATCTAAATACAGACTACAGATTATTTTTGTATATTGAATATTTTGGAAGCACATAGGTAAGTTGACCTTTTGCTAAAATCAACCTGTAACTTACTAAGCAACAACTACAAGATAGAACTTGTAGTAGAATATATAAAAAGTTAGATATGTATACAATACAAATACACACACCCACAAAATAAAAACGCACATAATGTAAATACGAAACAAATTCAAAGTGTCTGTGATGTGGTTACTTAGGATGCCAGTCTATGAAATATATGAGCACATATCCTTTAGCAGCATAAAATGAATAAAATTAAAATCGGATATAAGCCCTTTCTGTTGTTGTTGTTTTATGTATACGTTGCATTTCCAATCGATTTATTTTAAACCAAAAAAGCAGCAAAAAAAAAAATAGAAGAAGACAAACGAACGAACAAAGTCCTTTTTAACTCTATCATAAACAGATACACACACACACCCAACAAACATACCGAAAATCACACATATGTGAATCATATAAGTATGTGAGCTCATTAAATTAAACGCGTGCATAATGCAGACAAAGAGTACGAAGAAAAGTTTCAGATTCTGTGTGTTTGTTTTTTTTTATTTGTAATTCTTCACAAATACAAACAAATTGTTGGGTCGAAAAAAGCAGCTATCTACTTGTTTTTTTGGGTAAAAATTTCCTAAAAATACGCATTAATTTTCTGTTTATAACCCTTCACCGTATATGCCGGGAGTATTTGTTGGCTTGCTTGCATATGTAATCTTATTTTCGAAAAGTTATTTTGATGGTATTTAATGAATTTTTTACACATGTTTCACTAAAGTAATGTATGTGGCATGCTGTTGCTGCTGATGTTGCTGTTGCTGCTACTGAAGCCTCCATATATCGCGACGTTTGCCCTCTGCTCATTATGTCGATATTGTTTTTAAGTAGCGATTTTTATTTTATTTATTTTAATTATTTAGTGTGGATGAGGGTGGGTGGGGATTTGTTGAAATGGATGCAAGAAGAAGAAGAAAACTTTATATGAATTTAATTAAATTTCGATATTACAAATTACAAGTCATACTTACTGGTTGTTGTTGTTGTTGTTGTTTTGACTATCCATAGTTGAGTGAATATTTTGGTATTTAAAAGTTTCGCAAGTTTTTGCTATGATGAGTACAACTCCGGAGCTCTCAATCGCTGGTCCACAATCATTCGATCCAGTGATAAAAATCAGAAATGTAAATACATAAAAATTAAACAAATTCGATATGTTTTTAGAAGTATAAAACTTCAAAAAATTCAAAAACTTCAAAAATCGTAACGAAAAACTGAGCGAACAATGAGAGCAAATCGAATGTTGACCGATTAAATGGTCAAATAATACAATTCATACTTTTGTACTGCAGATGGACGTGGTTTTCATCCCATAATGCCCATTTTCATACCATGAATCATTGAATCAATTATTAATTAAAATTCGAGCTTCAGTCCTATAACTTTATATCTTCGTAGGTCAAAGTATAGAAACTAGCCTTCGAAAATAAACTTTTGTATGGGAACTATGTGTAATTTTCATTCAATTCCTTCCATTCTCGAGCTCATTGATTTATCGGCAAATATAATTCTGTACGACAAATTTCTTTTCCATTGCTCTTGATTTTCGTACGCAAAGCATACATTCGATGGCATAGCTTTGTATGGGAGATAGGCTTAATTTTCATTCGATTGCTTCTATTCTTAAGCTTCGCTATAAATTAGTAAATATAATCATATGTAATGAGTTTCAGCTTGCTAACTTTAATTTTTTTGTACAAAATATAAAAAAATACATTTTAAAACACTCTTTTGTATGAGAGGTATGCTTGGATTTTATCCGATTGGCACCATTTTACATCTGACTTATGTAATAATAAATATAATCATATGTATGAAGTTTCAGCTCGATAGCTTTTTATTTTGTGCCAAAACGTGAAAATATTACATACGGAAGCATACATTTGTATGGGAGGTATGTTGGATTTATATCCGATTTAGCCCATTTTAGAAAAACTTCGTCGATAGGTAAAAATAATATTTTGTAGAAATTTTCAGCAAAATTGCTTGATAATTAAGGCAGTTATAGTGAAATGATAGGGGTTGATCAGTGAACAAACAGGCAGAAATTGCTAAATCAACTCATATGGTAATTCTAATCAATAATTTATATATTATTTTACTTTTAAGTATCTCAGACGAATTCATTTCATATGCTTTTGGCAATAGACAAACTATAATTGGCATATGGGAGCTTTTAGATCGATTCTTGTAACTGAAGGACTATTTGAATGATGCCACTTTTTCAAAATCGTACGTTATTAAATATATTTTCATACACAACCTAAGCTTTCTTATGCTCTTTCAGTAACTTTTTTTGATGACAAATTTAGAAGAGTTATCAATATGTTGCCAACAGGCAGCACTTCAAGCCCGGCTTACTTATTCTATTTTAGTATCATCATGGGATTGAATCACTGTGCGATTGTGTTCTCATCAGTGGATGAGTATTAAAGTAGTTTCCTTTTCAGCTAGCGATTTATGAGTGATTTTCTTGTGCCATTGATTCTCATCTCTGCTGGACCACCCAAACACTGCACTGTGATGCAATATATTCCACAGCGATCCAAGGCATGTTTATTTTGTTAGTTTGCATGTTTTTGCGGTGATTGAAGAACAGGCATATTTCAAGTATTGCCATATATTGTCATTGAGACCACTTGAAGCCGCCAAGCAGTCTGTGATCGTGTCTATGAAATTTTATATATTTTTGTATGTAGTTTTATATATGAGAATTGTGAGATGACCTCACTGTATTGCATAATTCATTGCCGTGTCATTGAACATTCTTGACACTTTCGATATTGAACGTCCGGTTTTAGCGGTGAACCATTCATTACTTATAAGTTCTGTTATGTTGATACGAATACATGTTACATGTGTACATTGTACGATAAATTAAATGACAGTGAGTATGTGGGCGGCATTCGTTTTGATCCGAGATATCAAGTGGTGCAACATGATGATCCATAAGCACTGTAAGGAAAAAAGAAGAAGAAACAATAAACTCAGTAAAAATTTTAGTTTAAAATATGCAAAGCAAACAGAAAGTGCCCATTTCTTTCATCGATCAAATTAATATCATACAAAAAGAAAATAAATTTCTTTTATGAAACACTTTAACACAATGATGGTGGTCTCTAGAATATAATCTCTACATCATAAACTATTTATTAGCCTTTCCTAAATGACAATCTCTGATATACTCAAAATATTCAAAACCACTTACTTTACTTCAAGCATTGTATACATAGTTCCGGTATATATATTGTAATAGAAATTAGACAAGTGGCTATTTTCGAAATTAATTTCGGAACTTTGCATATCAAATGACTACCCTTATATGCATAAAAATACGAGTACATGAAGATCTAATTTCATTAAAAGATGAGATGTGTGTGTGTGCGCCATAATGTCTAGGCGGTTCAATATGACACAGTCGTTGCTCATTTGTCAGCTCATGGAAGTGAAAGCAAGTGAAAGGTGTGACTTCAATATTTATTTGTTTATTTGTTTCATCTTCTGTTGTGTTTGTCCTTTTTTTTTTTTTTTGTAAATGGTCGACTATTTGCTTACACAGATGATGTATGCACTGGATTTATTTAAAATCAAAATAAACAAACAAAAACTGAATGTTGACGATTGATTTGAGTAGAATTTAAGTACCCGAAATAGTGCAAGCGATGACTAATTATCAAGAAGGCAATGGAGAAATTAGAATTTTGACAATTTCTCATACTTTGTTTGCTTTTGTTTTTTTTTTTTTTTTTTGAAGAAAAAGAAGACTATATACGAGGTGTGATCAAAAAGCAATGTGATTTTTTGAATTTCGAGGGTTATTAAGGATAGAAGTGTTTGGTGTGTTTGGCGATTTTCGGCGAAAAAATGGTGCAAAGAGTTTGCATTAAATTTTGTTTAAAAAAAATGGAATCAAGTGCTCTAAAATTCTAGAAATATTGACAGTGGCATACGGTGAGTCTACTCTGAGTAAGAAAAATGTGTATAAGTAGTACAAGCTATTCGAAGAAGGCCGAGAAAATGACCGAAAAAAGCACGCCAAGTTCGATCAAATGTGAAGGTTTTGCTCACTTTGATTTTCTTTGATTTTCATGGCCTAGTGCATCAGGAGTTCTTACCACAAGGTCGTACGGTTAATAAGGAGTATTATCTTGAAGCTAAGCGGCGTTTGCGTAAAGCAACACCACTATCATGCCTCAGCCACCATATTCTCTGGACTTGGCTCCCTGTGATTTTATCCGGTTACCAAATCTGAAGAGACCCATGAAAGGACGAAGATTTGCAATAATTGAGGATATAAAGATTGCATCGCTCAAGGAGCCGAAAGGCTATACCAAAAAGTGCTTATCGGAAGTACTTCGAAGATTGGATAAAGTGCTGACACAAGTGTATTATATTGAAAGGGGATTACTTTCAAGGGGACAACATAAATATTGATGAATAAATAAATACATTTTGATAGAAATGCAAAGTCAGCTTGCCGTTTGATCACACCTCGTATATATAAATTTCTTAATATTTTTTAAAAATCAATTTTCTAAACTATTCTTTCAGACCTATACCTTTTGACTTTTCAATCGTGCGTTTAACCCTATATCACTTGATTGAACTTTGGTGGGTTCCCGAACATAGAATCCACCGCACAAATGAATGAGCTGGCGATTGTTCTCAATTTTTAATTACAACCACAGTAATATTCACTTATAGAAATGAATTAAACTCTTCAGCTACTAACATCTCGAAGCCTGTGAAGAAGAAGATGAGACGGCGGACCACTTTTTATGTGTCTACCCTGCTTTCGCTCGAATCAGGTTTGAGGTCTTTCGGTTTGATATCTTTGGCACTGACGTGCTGAGAGCTGAAACTCTTTGGGCTTTAGCAGCACAGGATCTACTCCGATTTCTTCGGAGAACGGGTAGATTTCAAACACAATAAAATGGAACTTCAAACGCAGTACAATGGACCAATAAATGTTTGAGTGCTGTGCTTGATTTCTTATTAATCTAACAACAACAAAATAATGAAAAAAATAACACATCTCGAAGTATATGACACAAAGTAAATGGACTCTCTTCTAAGGTGAATGATAAGTGAAGTCCAATCTCTTGACTGAGTGTTGATGAGATGCTTTAACATAGGCTCAATGGCTGCTGCTAGACACGGTGACCTCTACAGAGACTTCTACAGAAGTTGTTAAAGCTCTGAATAAGGTCAAACATGAGACTTATGAGTCCTGAGCCTTTACGAGTATCAGCACTAGAATTTTAACACAAATAATCTTGTAGGTCATTGTGGTTGACTTTTCGGTTAAACTTTATGCAAATAATATTTGCATTTAATGATTTTCTTTTAACAAAATATGGTCCAAGATGAAATTCGAGAATGTAGAATTCAAGATTAAAGATGATATATGTATTATATGTGCCTCTTTGTCTTTAGAGTTTATATTTTCTTTGGGGCTAGTTGCTTTCATAGTTTCATCACAAAGATTAATTTGCAATTTAAATAAGTTTTCTTCATTTTTCTTCTATATATATATTAATATTATAAGTTTACGAAAAATTGCGCATAAAACTAGTAATTTGATACTTCTACGATGATCCATTAATAGCGAATATTAATCTCACTTAAAAATAACAACAACAACAAAAAGTATACAAAACTATGGGTGAAAATTAATTTCACAAAGATTCTCAATAACTAAAGCACATAAGTATGTGCATATATACGAGTATGTATAATTACTTATATCACACATATACATATAGATATATATACACTGTAGTAACTATGTGTAAGTAAGTATTAAGACAGCTCTTGTCACTTTGATAAATTATTTTCTTAATCATTTAAGACTACTTATGTGTACATACATATGATCACACATATCCATCTACATGCATATGTGAGTATGTAAACGAGTGGCAGTGGCAGTAGCACAGCATCTAACTGCATGTATAAATATTTTGAAATGAATTTTAAACTTAAAAGCCGCCAAACTGATTAATGAAATAGTTTATTTTCAGCGAGTGATGAGAAACAGAAAAGATAGAGAGACCAGAGAGAGAGAGAGACTAGCTTAAAAGGATGAAACACCCATACATAGTTAAGAAGTATAAAATAAAGTTTGCCACATCCCTACCAATACTTTACTATTCGTACTAAAAAATTAATTAGTTTTCGGTGAGAATGTAAAGAATGTGCGAATGAATTTTTTCTTTATTTATTTATTTATTTATTTATTTATTTTTTTTTTTTTGAGTGAGTACAATATGTACGTACGAGTATGCATGCTTTTCAAAGTTCGAAATATCCAATGTCGATTTTTCAAAATGTGGCAAAATAAATAACAAATAATTGTTGTGAATTTCTGCTTTTGTTTAGTATCAAAATTAAAATTCATTAATACTTAATACAAATTTAATTAGAAATATACGATATGTTGTTCGATATTTATTGCGACAAACTAAAATATTGCAAGCAACTAAAAAATGCATTTAATTTAATTTTTTTTTTTTAAATTTTTTTTAAAAATTCCAAATATCAAATAATTTTTCTTGCTGTTCAAAAAATCTGTGAAATTTCGAAATGGATATTCTATGAAAATATTTAGCAACTGTCATCAGCATTGATGATCATCATTATATCATTTCATTTTCATTCATTCATTACAACTTCATAATGATTTTAATGATCCAAAATAGATGATCCCTTGACACTGTCAATATGAATATGAAGACAAACCCCAGGCAAACGAACACGCTCTACCACATGGGTCTGCCTAGAGGAGATGATCGTGCGTATCCGACTCGAAGAAACTCATACAGAAACTATTATTAATGATTCTTTAAGCATGCTTAGGGTGAATTGATCGATGAAAAGAAAAACGATATTTCATAATCATCGTAAAGGATAATAAATCAATTAACTGAAACGAATAACGAAGAACCACCAGTGTAGTTTGGTGTTATTTGATAAACACACAGACAGGCAGGCAGGCAACGACTACCTATTATGTAGGACTGTAGTTACTGTTGGATTACAAAACTATTACAACTAGGAGACGAGTAAATAATACTATGTAGTAATATTTATTGTTTACAGTTACGGATCATCAAACAACACACCAGCCAGCACCAACACTAGCATGCGCATACAATAAATGGTACGATCAGTGCGATCGATCGATCGATCAGTCAGTCAGTTATGTGTTATGTTAGAGGATCAATGCTTATGGATCAAAATTCTCATTTGTCAGTTAGTGATCAGAAATAATAATAATTATGACATACAGTAAAGACTATAAGTGTTGAATAGAAGTATTTTATTGAAGCGCAACAACTGACATAGCACATGCCATTGCTCTAAGCCTTTCCTTAGTATTATTATCATTATTTTTTCTTATCCTTGACGGGGGCTGAGCATTTTTATGATCCTTCATAAATCCATAAGGATATGTACATGAAATTGCGCGTACTTCAATTGTTTGATATAATGGCAAATGCTAAAGCAATTAACAATTTTAGTGTTCGTAATTGTAATTGTATCCTTTTGCTTTTAATATTTTATATTGGATTTTCTAGTATTTTATTGGTTTAGTAATTCTTTCTTTGGGTTATATTTTTTATTTTCGTAATTTTATTTACCAAAATGTACGTACTATAAACTATTGTGTATATATCCCATAGCAGCTTGCCAAATATCCTTTTAGTATCCTTTTAATATCTCTTTATTTTTAAGAATATTTATTTTTTTTTTTTGTTTTTGTGTGAATGCAATTAGTTTATTAACCCACACACGATGTACATTTTTCTATAAGCATTTTGTATTTATTTTCTATTTTTTTTTTTTATGAAAATACTTTATTATCCCTATTAAATGCTCTGATGACCCTCATATGTAGCATATATATACATAATATGTGTAAGTAGCCTTTTGTTGTGGACGCATATTGCAAAATTGTAGACTACACATGTTTTATTTTATTTCTTGTTTTTTTTTTTTTAATTTCTTTTTAACATATTGCTGAGATGGCGGCTTCCTTTATTGTTACACATTTGGGTTTTGGTATTGTTCTGGTATGTTTTTTAGAAACGCAAAGTGGCTAACCCAGAGTTTTTGGTTACTAAAATGGTGATTTCAAGTGTTGGGAATAAAGTACTGTACAATGTTATATGTTTTTGATAGGAAATGTTTTAAAACTATTTTATTTTAATAGTCGCAAATGTGGCAAGGATTTTATCATTACTGTAGTTCTTTAGTCGTCTTAGATTTCTAGTATTTGCGGATTCTAGCCCAATGCTTGGCGAGATATTTTGATTTGATCTTTACCTATATAATGTAGGGAAACGAGGGAAATGAAGCCGAAAGCACTCCTTTCATTGGACCGGGGTTACAAAGAGTTTCATAAACAACTTGATACGTGAAAGGGAGAAACGGCATATACTCGACTGCTGGAGAGCCCAAACAGGCATGCAGCAGTCGAAGGGACTTATTGTTTCCGCACATGTTAAGGTGGATGCTGTTCTTAAACTCAGCAGAAATGACATAAAACTTTACAAAGAACTGCTCACTGGGCACTGGAGACTCAAGTACCATATGACGAAAATAGATGTAGTAGAAAACGATACATGTCGACTCTGTCATGAGGAGCAGGAAACATCGGAACATGTTCTATGCAATTGCGATGGCAAGACGTAGACTTGGTTACCTAGGTAATGGAATCTTGATTCCAAACCACATAGGTAAAATCACACAGCCCACAGCAATTAAATGATTTAGAAATAGTCTAGAATTTTTTTAGTTGGTCAATAGACAGGCGCACAAAAGATCTTTTAGGTCGTAGTGCATTGAATAGCCTGAATAATAATATGTATAATATGTAAGTGTGAAATATATTTAATATATTGAATTTTGGACACATGTATTTAAAAGTACTAGAATTTTCTCCAATTCGAACTCGCCAAGGTCTTTCGGACTATTGAAAGTTTGGTAGTGTCTTTCTCCAAAGGAAGACCTCGGTTGTTTCTTTTCATGAATTAAATTAGTATCAAAAGCAGTTTTGTATTCAATTTTTGATTCAATTTTTTTTTTTTGTGATGATGCAAGAAGGCATTACTAGTAGAAAAATCTTTGAGTGCTAGCTAATGCTGAATAGTGCTGCAGTCCATGAGCACTCGATCTGAAAGCTATATTTGGTGCGTTAAACTCTATTGAGTTGAGCTATTAAGCCAGTACGATTGCCAAACTATTGATGTTTTGTTTGTCCTCGAGACTGCCTTAATTGTTGTAGTAGAATAACAATCCTTTTTTTTTTTAAGAAAAATTCAAAAATAATTGAGTGAATGAATTTAAGAAAATCCTGTAACCAAAAAAAAAAAAAAATAGAAATTTGAACTTTCTAATCGAACCAGTTCTCTAATGAATTAATACACTTATAGTACTCATATTGTTGTTGTAGCAACTTCAATATGTGTCGTCGTCAGCATGCATAAGCTATAGTTCGCTCGTGTCCTCATAGAGGTCAAGTCCTAGAAATGTAGCCACCTCAATTGGGTGTGTCCAGAGCTGCACGGGTGTCAAGTTTGTGCGGTGCAAGGGACAATTAAATAGATAGACTGTGTCATGCGTTGATTGGCCGCAATTGGGGCATTCGTCCGGTATATTGGGATTAATTCTCGATAAATAATTATTGTGGAACTTACTGTATCCCGACCTGAGCTGCGCCAGGGTGCACCTTGTATTCCTGGGCAATAGTTTTTCCACGTTGGCAACAGGTGGGGGTCTTCCGTTAGGGATTTTGTTGGGCTGGTGTGCACTAGTCGCAGCTTCTACCACTTCCGTATGCAAGCATTTGGAAGCAGAGGAATGCAAGTTGTGATTCAGCGAATTATTGTTTGTTAGTCTATCAATGTTGCCATTGTAAATTGTCAAGTCGTTCCTAAACCGCCACGGGGGTGGCAGCGCAAATGTAAGAACATTGTTGCAGTGCTCTGCCATGTGGAAGGCCAGCCAAAATTGTCTGGCCAGCAACTCGCTGTGTTCTTGGAACTTCAGCAGCTTCGTCTCGTCGTGCAGTTGGTCCCCGTGTGACATAAGGTCTGCATAAGTGCTGCATTTTAGGCCTCTTGTAATCTACGCCACTGTGTGTCACTTATGGTGTCCAGATGGGGGCTGCATAATTCGCCACTGAGTATGTTGTGAGTAATGTTTCGCCGTCTTTACCCCATGAACTTCCAGTGAGGGCCTTCAGCACATTATTGCGCTTGCAGATGCTATCGCAAGTTTTAGCAGCGTAGATAGAGAAAGTGAGGAGATTATCGAAGAAGATTATGAAAGTACTCATGAAGAGACTTGCCGCCATTTTCGCTAGTTTATATGTAATTTCAAAAAAACATGACCATTCTATGATGCATTTTTACTGATTTTGATGTCAAACACAAACAATCTAATTACCAGCATTGAAAATAATAAAATTCATACCACCAAAATGTCAACAGCATCAGCATAAACCAATTCAAAGAGAGAAAGGTGGCAACAAAATTATAATAATCCTCTACTAAATATGTGTATATAACATGTTAACTCAAACCAAGCTTTCAACCAAACAACCAAACACAACAAAAAAATCACACCTTTTACCATTGTCAACAATAACAACAACAACAACGCACAACAACAGCAATAGTAGCAGCTGAAAAAAACCCCAACAGTTATGGTTTGCAATACCACAGCAATGTTATTTTGTGTGTGCGTGTTGACGATGGCAGCAAACACCCAACAAACAACAAACACCCATCATCGACAATTGCCTTCAACTTCATCAGCATATTACATAACACAATCACAATATCAGTGCAATAATAACAAGGAGCAATAAAAGAAAAGAAAAAAAAAAAAACACAAATTGTTCAAATCGAAATTATAACATTTCATTGCCCATTAACCAATGCCAACCAACAACAAACACCAAAAAATATATAATTTCATACACATTCGTAGAGTAGAAAGCAGACCAACCAACCAACCAACCAGCTAACCAATCTACCGACCAAACAACCATACAAGTTAACCCTTTTGCTACAACTCCCACCATCAACACATTGCCATACTCAATGGAAAACTCAAGTCAAATAGAAAAAGCTCTTCAGTTACGAGCATTTTTATTCAGATGGCGCTTCATATACCATTGTCGTCACCGCCGCCGCCATCACTAATCAACAAATATGGTGTCACAGACGCCATCATCCATATCAACAGCAACAGCACAGCAGCAAAAATACTTGATATAGGACGGGCATATGTAAATTCGAATAAAAGAAAGACAAGATACGTACACAAATTAAGTGAAATTATTTAAAAGCTAAAATATTTTCAAATAATCTCCAAAGATGGCGCTGTCTGTCTGCAGCAAGAGCGAATAACTCTTTATTTTTTTATTTTTTTGCTTTTCTGAAAATTTTTCATTTTTTTGTTTTTATTTAAGATTTATTTTCTTTTTTCTGCTTGCTGGAAGATGAAAAGAACTAAAAAATATTTAAAAGCACACCGAAGCAATAACAAAAACACTGACAAACAAAGGGGAAAACATTCGGCTCATTCGTATCACTGGGACAGTTAGGTCGACCCCAGCCCCACCCTGTGAGAGCTGGGAGAAAGGATTGTTGTCGTTCAATGAGAGCGCATGAATGTGAATATGAATATGTATGCGACAAGATTTTCATACAATCATACTGTGTACTGAGTGCATTTTGGGTGGGATGGGTTAATGTGATGTGAATTGCCACTGTATCTACTACTCGTTCGTTGTTGTGTTTATTGAGAGCTACTCTGATGGTGTTGTAAAGTGGTTGAATGAAAATTGTTCTATATTGTGGGTGTACATACATATATTGGTAAATGGTACAGCCCGATGGGATGATTGTTTGTTCTCACACATACATACATATATAATGTCGTGTGGTATGATGTGGTTGTCTTTTGGTGATTTCGTACATTTTATACACGCAAAATGGCAAAAATGAAACATTTTAACGCAGATTTCTACATAAACGTATTCTCTATGGTGATTGTTGTTGTTGTTGGTTTTGGTTTTTTTTTTTCCTCGCTGTTGCCATTTTATATACGCATATACGGTGATTTTCTTACAAAGTATCGATGATATGGCCAACGCTGTTAGCAAGGTAACAACGATAATGGGGTGGCTGAGCATGAGGTTGACCAACAATTTGTGTTTGTGGTTGAAATTTTTGCATTGAAAATAACAAAAATTATTTTTTTTTTTTTTTGGGGGGGTGGGGGTTGTATTAAGAATTTGCATATATTTTCAAATAAAAAATTTTTTTTTCGAAATTTTATAATGATTTTCATTATGAATATGATTATATCGAAAAAAAAAAATGCAACTATTCAAAATGACATAAAATTCAGTTTCTAATAATATAATATATAGATATTTAAGAGAGTGAGAGTATGAATTCCACATGCTATAGGACTAGGAAAAAGGTACGCCCAAGACTGAGATGGATGGACAAAGTGGACAATGATACAGCCACGCTAAACATCAGAAATTGGAGAACACTAGTGAAACATAGAACCGTTTGGAGGCAGATTTTACAGCAGGCGAAAACCCACCCAAGGTTGTCCGGCCAACTATGATGATGATGATGATGATGATAGATATTTAAAAATCATTAATTAATTTTTTTTTCTTATGCATCTTTTTCATATAACCCCCCTCCTTGGCAAAATCTTGACTACGCCACTGTATAACAGTACTTTCGTTTCTAACTACCATAAAGAATGGTAGCAGATATCGTAAAATATTTATGCCATCGATCAAAATAACGTTCTGCCCTTGTATTTCTGTATACATATCAGTCTATTCGCATGATAACGGCTATAATGAGAGAGTAATCGAATTGAAATTTCGTACATAAGATTATTATTATCAACGAAAGTACGAACTTGTGAATGGGTAAAATCGGATAAAAATTACGTCCATCTGCCCTACAAAAATATATTGTTGAATGTGAGAATATCAATATTTCGAACTGAAACTTACTCTATAAATTTTCTGTTACTGCAAAATAGAGAAATTAAAAAATAAAAATAATCGACTGAAAACCACGCCTACCTCTCATAAAAAAGTATTAGGAAATTCATTATTTTTGCATTAAATTGAATGTTTTATTTAGCATAGTTAGTATGATCCGATTTAGGTCAAATATGCACCGTTTTGTTCGATAACTTGTTGCCATTTTGAAGGTAATTTCATAATGCCACTCTCATAGAAACCCTCGTTCCTATTCGACAAAAAACTGGGACAGTCGATTTTCACAAGCAAAATCATTCGCCATAGACAGGAACAGGTAGTAATCACTTGGTGCCAGGTCCGGACTATAAGGTGGATGCATAAGAACCTCCCAACCAAGCTCCCAGAGCTTCTGGCGTGTCACTATCGATATGTGTGGCCTGGCGTTTTCCTGATGAAATACAATTCCTCTCCTATTGGCCAAAGCTGGCTACTTCTCGGCAATTGCTTCCTTCAGACGGTCCAATTGTTGACATTACAGGTCCGAATTAAGAGTTTGGACGTAGGGGAGCAGCTCATAGTAGATAATTCCCTACTATGATCACACCAAACACACAGCAAAACCTTCCTGACCGCCAATCCTGGCTTGGCTTTGAAGTCAAAATTACTGGAACGGAATCGACGAAACCAAAATTGCACGTGATTGGCTGTTACAGTTTCAGGACTATAAACTATTCATACTTTCAGCCATCTGGCTTGCATTTTCGCCTTTATTGAAGAAAAACTGTAAAATATGGCGTATTTTCTCTTTACTGGTGTTCATCTTTGACGCGTGCTCACACAATACTGAATCAAGCAATCACAAAAATGCCTGAAAACTTTATTTTGTACGAAATCCTATCCTTCTAACGCCATTTAGTATAACCCGATCTCACTTATACAACGCGAGATACAGATTACTAAAGCCATCTATAATGGATTTCTTTTTACTAAACCTAATATGTTCTTGGCTATACGCTGGCGAATAGAATTTTTTTTTCAGAATATTATAGTAAAATTACGATAATTTTTATATTACCTATAATGATAATGGTTTCAGAATTTTCTCCTGTATTTATTAAGTACTTGGAATACATACAAATAATTTTAAAATTTACCGTATGCGTATAATCCTTCGATATTGGTCACTTCTAAAGAGCTAATTAAGTAATTATGTTGTCACCATGTCAATGCCTTGCCTACATACTTACCTCCTTGTGTACAGTATGTATGCAATAACAATGTAATTTCAAATAGTTTCAACTGTTAAAGAGACCAGCAACATTGATTCATGGCTGTTGGTTTTGTTATGTTACCTAGTATACAATTCATTGCTTCATTGTACATATATGCTTAATGTGCGTACAACAACAACAACGGCGACGACTATGACGATGACGACTACGACAATATATTTACGCACCCCTTTTTTGTTGTGTATGCTGAGAATGAGATGCATCATATATGTAAATGCAATGCAATATATTTTATTACAACAACATGATGCGGTTGACCAATTTCAAAGAGGGAGAGACAGAGAGAGAGAGAGAGAGAGAAACAAATGTCTGGACAAAATAAAATAAGCATTACGTATAAGTACGAGTCAGTATGGTCAGCATACCTGTGCATAATAAGACCAAGTTGCGTACAAAAATAAAGAACAATGCATTCATGCACAAAACAACTGTGAACAATATAATTACAACACGCTTGCTTACTTGCAGAGTACAATAAAATGATAATTTTTTGGAAGAAAAAACGAAGAAAATTAATTTACGTAAATGGTAATAAATTCCAATGGAGCATGAAAGTTGTTATATTGTTGTTATACACTATGACACTTCCAAATTGTCAATTGTAATAAAGGTGTGCCTAATATTATGCATACATACACACGCTTCATATGTCACATAATTATCCGTTCGCGAAGATAATTTCTCTTCCTCAGAAGTGTGTTGGTATTTAGGCCACATTATAGCTCATTAGTTGGAGACAACTTTTAGGGTATGCGCGTAGTTAAAGCTTGACTTTAAGCATAGACATTTCTTCTTATGGAAACTACTTGATGTGAATGGGACATGGTACAACCATAACATATATGGATATGGACGGGTCTGCCATAAAACTTCATATTTCCTATGATACATTTATTCAAAATATCTCTTTGTTGGATAAAAGTGGCAGGAGGACTACGTTATATTGAAGCTTCTGAAGCATTGTTTGTTGCACTGTTGAAGAGTGAATCTCTTTGGGTTCATTTTTGTAAGACAATGCATTGAATTACTGGTTGATATTGTGAGAATCGAATTTTCTATGGAGGCTCAAGCTAGTTTGCGCTATCCTGCGAGGTGTGGCACTTGTGTCTCTAGTGCTTGCTTGGTAAGCATCATGTTACGTGTTTCCATAGGAGGCGGCTTCTTTTCGTTGTTCAAATTATTTTCGTGTGACTTCAGGTGACATTCAGTGTTAATTCACATAGCGGGGTTCGGATATGTTTAGAGGATAAGCCCCATTTGAAGACATTGACTTGAGATATTCGATTAGAAGTTGCATCCTTATGTCGAATCATTCCTTAACATGGCAATATTAATTCTCGCACATCGGTGAGGGTAACCGGCAGAAATTTCTTCTTCTTCTTATGTGACCATAACAATCGATGATCGATTTAGGCCGAACATATAATGCGGTGCCAGTCTTCTCTGTTCTTCACTGGCTGGCGCCAATTGGATATTTCAGGCGCCGCCAGGCTACCCAAAACTTGGTCTTTCCAACGGAGGTTTGGTCTTCCTTTTCTTCTGCATCCCCCAGCGGGTGCCGAATTAAATACCCTCTTCGCTGCAGCGTCTTCTTTCATTCGCTCGCACATGACCCAGCCAGCGCAGCCGCTGGATTTTGATTCGCCTGACTATGTCAATGTCAACGTACAGCTCATGGTTGCACCGCTTTCCGTACTCGCCATCAGCGCAAATAGGACCGAATATCCTGGCCCGGAACTTTTCTCTCGAAAACTCCAAGCATCCTCTCATCCGTGATTGAAATTGTCAAGGTTTCTGCGCCATATGTTAGGACAGGAATAATGAGAGTGTGATTTTCGATATTCGAGAGAGGGTTCGATTACTCAATTGCTTACTCAGCCCCAAGTAACAGCTGTTAGCAAGATTTATCCTACGCATGATCTCCAGGCTGACGTCATTACAGTTGTTGATGCTGGTTCCAAGTAAGACGAAGTCCTTCACCACGACGAAAGTGTAATTGTCAACAGCGACGTGTTGTCGAAGACGCCGGGACTCTTCGATTGTAGACACTAGGTACTTCGTCTTGCCATCGTTCACTATAGGACCCATTTGACGTGACTCTTGTTCCAATACAGAGAATGCTGCACCGACTGTTCGCGATTTGATATCGATTATGTCAATATCGTCGGCATACGCCAGCTGCATAACACTTTTATGGAAGATAGTGCCATTACGGCAGAAATTGCGGCAACTTTAAACAATACAATGAACTAGTAAATATGTTGACCTTAGTATACTTCAATCAGGTGAAATTGGCGATATTTCGTATACAAATTCAACCTTTCATATTACATTCATACATTAAAGAGAATTTTTAATACAGATATTTTCAGCTCTCTCTTTAAAGAAATTCCTCTATTATAAGCCTCACTAATACAGTAAAATATTCGTCAATAAATATTCCATCGCTCACTCCCTCAAACACACATAAATTGAAATTGATTACCTTCTAATTTTTAGCATTTTGAAACTTTGAAACTTTTACCAACCAAAATCACTCTCACTCAAAGTGAACAGTGTTAATAGTATCAAACGTATATGAACATTTATTTTTGCTTCAACTCCACACAATGTTCTGAGTGCAACAATCATGAAATTCTTCACTACACTTCTACATATGAGTGAGTGTGTATTTATTCGTATGTGACATGTCAAAATTGCCATTGCTGCCACTGTTACAACGTTGCGATTGCATTTATTGCACGAAAATTGCAAAAGTTTAGCTTAGACAATGATGATGATGACGACGAAAGCGAAGACTATGTCAAGCCATAATAATACCAATAAAGCATACATATGCATACATTCGTATACTAACACATATGTAGAGCCATCGAAAACATAGATTTTTGTTACTCACTTACACGTACACATAACTAAGGACGTCGAGTATGTGAAGCGGTGCACTGTTTTACGACAGCACACCGTTACGCTTGTCACGCAATGCACTTTTCGTATTCGCATTCACATTTTGACATTTTGACGAAGAGGAAATGTCACGTCACGTCGTGTTTTGCCGCACACCTCCGATTTCCGGTTGAGCGGGCTGTCATGCCATACCAAAGCAAACCATGCCAATGTAAGTATCAAAGTCAAATATACATAAATATACATAGTATATTGTATTTACACGCACACACACAGACATACCCGCGTTTGTATAGGTATGCATATGTTCGTATACATAGTTGAACGGTGTTTTACGGTTAACGTTTGGTTGGTTTATTGCGGTGCACGACAACATTGTATAGATTGACCGACAAGCGATCGATCGTTGGTGAAAATGGTGAAGAGAAAACGTGATAGCAATACAGAGAGACAGAAAGAAGGAAGTAATGCCGTAAATTTGATGCAATCCTTTCCAATATTGGCCATATTAACATGTGCAAATACGTACTTCTATTATGTTTGAGCTCAGGTGTATATATCGATAGAGTATTTTACACGAGTACATGAATAAGCATGTTAGAAGCAATCCAAAAACATTTTGTAGCAAATTTTGATGACTGACATTTGCAAATAACATGCTATTCATATACTCTGTGCGTGTCGAGAGACACAAATAGAAAGAGCACATACGTATTTCTCAATGAATGGTTTCATTTTCATTTCAAATATTTTATTGATGCCTTCATGATGATGATGATGATAATGTGGATTTTGGGAAAAATTACAAGGTGGTCAATGTAAATTGTCCACTTGCAAAAAACACAGTAAGTTGTCAATGAAGTGTTTGCTTTCATTCAGTCAGTCATTCATTCTATTCATTCATTTTATACCATCACCATCACCATGGTGGTCCTCTTAGAAATTTATTCAATTTTTATGCTATTTCTATTGTCTTCATCATTCATAGTACCTATACACAGATACTTCTTTTGACTAATTATGTTGTTCTACATATTTTATCTTATTGAGATAGAGAGCAAAAAAAAAGAGCACATTCTATTCATTCAACATCTTTTATATATTTATATGTCCTAGGTATATTCTTTATAACCAATTGTGTGGTCCATTAACCCAAAATAGTACTCCAGGATGCCAACGCTCTATTGTTTTTAAGTACATATTTATTAACTAAATGAACAATGTGTACCTAAGGAGATATTTATGCACATAAATCAATAGAGGAAGTTGCAGGAATGAATAAAAGGTATGTACAGCTATTTGCAAAATATTCTAAACACAACCTCAAGAGACTGTGACTGAAACCTGTGAGAGCTCCAGTTGTGTCTTTATAATGGTAAATGTATCAATTATGCTCTTAATAATCCACACAGTTGTGCTGTGGTAATTTCTCTTAAAGTTATTTGGAAGACATGAAAAAAACATTTTTTCATATCATCTTTTTCTAGTAGAGTGCACTAAATCAAAATATCTTTGGGATTTTATTTATTGTGACATTTTGGGTGGCAAACCTAATCAAAAGTTACAAAAACAAAAACAAAAACAAAAACAAAAACAAAAACAAAAACAAAAACAAAAACAAAGACAAAAACAAAAACAAAAACAAAAACAAAAACAAAAACAAAAACAAAAACAAAAACAAAAACAAAAACAAAAACAAAAACAAAAACAAAAACAAAAACAAAAACAAAAACAAAAACAAAAACAAAAACAAAAACAAAAACAAAAACAAAAACAAAAACAAAAACAAAAACAAAAACAAAAACAAAAACAAAAACAAAAACAAAAACAAAAACAAAAACAAAAACAAAAACAAAAACAAAAACAAAAACAAAAACAAAAACAAAAACAAAAACAAAAACAAAAACAAAAACAAAAACAAAAACAAAAACAAAAACAAAAACAAAAACAAAAACAAAAACAAAAACAAAAACAAAAACAAAAACAAAAACAAAAACAAAAACAAAAACAAAAACAAAAACAAAAACAAAAACAAAAACAAAAACAAAAACAAAAACAAAAACAAAAACAAAAACAAAAACAAAAACAAAAACAAAAACAAAAACAAAAACAAAAAACCAAAAACAAAACCAAAAACAAAAACAAAAACAAAAACAAAAACAAAAACAAAAACAAAAACAAAAACAAAAACAAAATCAAAAACAAAAACAAAAACAAAAACAAAAACAAAAACAAAAACAAAAACAAAAACAAAAACAAAAACAAAAACAAAAACAAAAACAAAAACAGCCCGTCACACAAAGTAAAACCGGTTCAGGATGCGATGAAATCACTTAGCTGGGAACTCTTTCCTGATCCGTGTCCTCTCCGTGCTTACCAGATTTCGCTCCTTCTGATTACCATTCGTTTTAGTGTTCATCATTCAAACTCTAAATTTTCTCAGCTGCACGTTCGAATACATTTTGTCCACAGCGATGCTATCCCGCTGTTATTTATAGAGTTAAGCCAACAAAGCAGTATGATTTCTGTACAATTATAATAAGAATATAATGTCCTTCCTGGACGTACTTCTTTTAGTGAAGCGTCTTGTTAGGGAACTGAAAAATTGAAAGGAAAATATTTGAGTGCTCTGAAGTTGATATGCAAACAAATCCCTCTTGTCCCAGTTTGACTAATCTGGAAATAGTGGATAACATATCAGACCTTGGTTCATCTTAGATCTTATGCAAAAAGAACGAACGAATCAAATTTTTCATCTCGTAATAATTATGTGTTCTAATAACGGAAGTGAAATTTTCTCATGCTATACTACACATCAATGAATGATCAAGTGAAATTATGAATGAAATTGTAAGAATAAGAATATTGCGACATATTGACTCGATCCATCCATCCATCCATCCATCAGTCATATTATCGATCGATCGATTATAATAAAATGAAATTACTGACTGATTGAACAAAGACATAATGCCGAGACTTAATGCATTAAACCAAACGAACAAATCGATTTAAGGATAACTTATTATTGTTGCAAATATACCTACATACATGAGAATATCAATTGAACGGTAGCGCAATTATATAAAACATAAAAAGGACATATTATTTGCACAAAAAAAAACAAAAACAAAAAACAAAGTAAACAATATTGCATCAGAAGATAAGAAAAAAGCAAAACTAAATATGTATATGTGACAAATATACAACTACTTTCTCTAACAAATCCATACGATAGTTAAGCAGATTAGTTGCACTATACAAGCACTCAAGGAAGAATCGGCAAAGAGCAAAACAGCAAGTGATACATCATCATCCGATCAAAAATGCCTTAAAAAATCATCAACTTAAAAATCAATGAATTTACGAAAAGATGAACAAAAAATTGTAGGTATATTATAAAAGAAAATAGAATGAATATGAATAATGTCCTTCAGGATATTATACATACATTTATATTGTACCTACAATACAATGTATTTAACCGTGCGCAAAACAAATTCATCCGCTTAACGCATTCAAAAAGGAGATAATGGCAGAGAAAAGGACATTTTTTTTGCAATTGTTAAAACAAAGATTGTCTCAAATAGACATTATTGTTCAGCAACCTGTAATATGTTGCATCCTGGGAAAATTATATGGTAGCCTTAAATTAATGCGCAGATGTAAGAATGTCATATGCATTTGTAAGTGATATGTTAAACTGTGCAAATACATATTCATTCAACAAGTTCAAGTCCATTGCCGATATATAAGTGCATGGGTAATAGGTTGGGCCAATGGTTTTGATTTTTGTGGCATCAAAATTGTCTGTACTTGGAGAACGCCTCTAGTGTTCGAAAATGTTTGTGGCGGAGTAAATTGAGTAAAAAAAGAAAGTGGATATTGAGATTGGTACATAAATCAATCTAAATGCCTCGAAAGGCTCTTGAAAACACGGCATTATTGCTAAAATGAAAATTTATTTGAAAATGTGAAATCCGAGATTGAATACATACAGGATTAAAAAATTTGAAAAAGGCTTCAAACAAGATTTTTAGAATTTGTCGATTATTTTAAGCCTAAAATTATGCAATGATACTGCGAATGCGAAAAGATATTGCAAAAGCAATTGCAAACATCGAAAATCTCATTGCAAGAAACAAAAGTATGGCCATATTGACTATTCCCTCTGCACAGACTATTCCAAAATACACACTTTTCCCCTATATACGTATGCACTCATAATTATTCTTGATTTAAATCGCCTTAAATATTTTTTGCGATTCAAAAATCAATGAGAGAGAGAGAGAGGTAAATAATAAGACATACATTTTAATGGCTCTTCGATCACTGATCAACAATTGTAGACATAATACCTGTATACCATAGGTATGTAGAAGATATAAAGGGGGCGTTGATCTTGTGTCACATAAATTGCAATAATTCTGCAAGGTGTATATTTTGATTGCGGCACATGATGACTACACATCAAAGGGCAAAGACTAATGCGGCTATTGTTAGCGTAAGTACACTATCGTAACTACACCAAGGTATTATGAAATATATTTATTTAACTTGCGTTAAATTAATCCTGCCACAAAAGAATAATACTATACAATCTCATTGTGTGTCAACGTTCGACAATGTCTAATGCGATTTCATATACATACATTGATGAGATCGTTTAACAAAAATAAGAATTTATTTAAAGCTAAACAACCAAATTGCTGTTTTTTTTTCTTTTCATTATGTTCCACTCATTTATTTATATTTACTTAGTACGTACTTAGTATAATGATGCTAAAATAAAGACGAAATCTTTAATCAAAATTATCCATTGTTAAGCTGATGCTTTAATCCATTTAATAGTCAATAAGAACCCCTTCTTATTATTCATGTATGACGAAGAACGCCCGTTGTCAGCGCTACCTTCATGCGCTACCACCACGTTTTGATATTGTCAATCAATATACCGACAATATATAGCTGCATGAGATGCCGCATACTAGATTTTGTTTACAACATCGGGGGGAAAAAAAAATTAATTCTAAAGAAAATAAAACCTTTTCGTTTGCTTTGCATTGTTTTCATAAAACTTCACCCCCACACGATACCAAAACAACGCAACGCAATTAACCCTTTTTAATCTACGCATATAATAATATCAGCTCATCTCAGTAGCTACCACCGCCATCAATACCACCAATTTATTACGCGCCTAAAAGCTGACTATTTATTTTCTGCAAAATAGCATCACCGCGAACACCGAAGCATCATTACCATTGCCATCACTGCCATTTACCACTGCCACCCGTTAAGTATTAAGATGTTGTGATAATTTATCTCAAGGATTTAACCAGCTCATCGCTCTTATCTTAAGCATATTCATCATCGTCATCATCAGCATCATCATCATCATTGTCATCGTCAACAAGAGCAACATCCTCATCAGTAATAACAGCAGCAACATAATCGTTACCACCTTCTCAGTTAGTCAGTTATAAATAGCTTTAGTTACTTGCTTGTTTTATGTGTTTTCTTCTTTGGTTTTTTTTTTTTCTTTTACATCTTTGTAACTCATTGTTTTTCTTGCTACAACAGTGCGTTCCTTTGCTGCAAAGCAAATTTATAGATAGATGCTGATTGACGCCGTGAAACGACGACTGCACGCAATAACGATTTGGTATTGTAAATGTTAGCAATGAATAATTTTAAATGGTTACAACTTAAATGTTGCAATTTATTTCTTTGCTTAAGTAAATGTTCGACTATGGATAATACAATGTGGTGAAGAGCCTAACAGTACAGTGGGTCTGAAATACACTATTAAAATTTTTTTTAATGTTACGTTTAGGTTAGACGACACATAGCAATCGTCGTTTAGTTTAGAAGCGTCCTTAACGTAGTAAAATTCATACTTACCAGAACTTGCAATAAACTTCTTATCATCATCAGCCCATGGGGACTTTCTCACTCGGGCGAATGATTAGTGCAACAGAGGCCGCTTTGAATTGGTGCACATTAAATTGCTTCGCTCTTAGAATTTCTATTATCTCTTGTGGTCATATCTATAGAGTCAATAAACAAAAGCTCGGTCTCATCCGCTTCGCAAGAAGTTAAGGATTCCTTAATCGTGCTCAAGTTTCATATCGATCAGCTGAGGGGTTTCATTGGTAATCTCTTTAAGGTACAGTACACATTCAGCCCGATTTGGGTTAGTCCGGGGCTGATTAAGAGCCCTGATTTAGAATAAGGCGTAAGTAGACCTATTCCGCCTTTCGTTCGCCAATTGGAAGCGAAATATTGGATCCGTGAGTGAATTGAATTCGGCGGTTCTGTAAGAATCCAGACACCCGAACTTAATTCCATGAAAAAGAATCGCCAGTACTAGTACAATCTAAAATCGTTGCCATGGATGTCTGTCAGCTTGAGCCAACATTAGTTACGTGCTCAAATGCAACTAGTCCAAAAACAGGTTTTACCAGTCCCTTTGTATTCCATTGGCTCACTTTTGAATCTGTGAATTGTTTCTAGATGTCTCCGACGTCCATATTTTAATACAAGGTACGACAAATATGCATGAAGACTCAAACTATATCTCAGCAACCAAGCGCGCCATCTATGTGTGAGCACATGCATTTTGAAGCTTCAACCTTCCTCTACTAAATGTCAAAATTTCATGGCATTTGGTTGACATTTAATGTTTATTGACATTCATTTTAGAAAACACGTGTTCGTTTAATGTTCAAATTTTCACATAGAGCAAAGAGAGAAAAAAGTTACAAGCACTCATTGCTCGTCAATTTTTGGTTCGGAATCAGGTCTGTGTGTTGAATCATCCGCCGTATTCACCTGATTTGGCACCGTGCGAATTCTTTTTGTTCCCAAAACTGAAATTAAAGTTGAAAGGATATTTTTTTGATGACATTCAGACCATACAACGGGCTTCGACGAGGGCACTGGAGGCAATTCCGAAAAATGAGCTGGAACACGCGTTTGAATCACTATTAAATCGATGTAACAAGTGTATTGAATCAGGAGGAGAATATTTCGAATAAATATATCCTAAAATTAGCAGATATCGTGTTTTAATTATGTTTTCTAGAGGCAGTCTTAATACATAATTGTCGCATCTTGTATGTCTCAGTAGTCTCTGGTCGGGTTTTGAATTCATATTGAAAATGTATGGAAATACGTGCACCTAAGTATTCTTCTATTGGATTCTTTGGTTTATAATCTAATACGAGGCATACTCAAAAACTCTATTTAATACATAAACGTACAGTTATTGTAAAGTTATTGAGCTTTAAAGGCTTAAGGGTCTCTGTTTCAATCAAACTCACTAAACGGTGTCACTCTGTTAAGGTGATTATGAACTTTACAAGTGGCCTAGTGGTGGTTGTAAGTCTAATAAAGAACAAAAATAATTTACAAAAATCAATTGCAAATATTCAGAGTTATGACACTTTTTTGCGAGAAGAAATGGATTTTCACGAACCATAAAAAATCAAAAAATCGTTAGAAAATAACTAAGTTGCTGACCCAAAAATTTGGTGTTCAACGGTAAATCGAAATCTTAACATTTTTCTAGAGTCGATTTGTTGTTCTATTTCACCAGATAAGCCTCATAGGTCACTTGAAGGTTAATTCAATTATTTTTTGTACTATTTCTGAAGTCGATTTAATTTGAACTCGATCAAACCTACAGCCTCGATTAGATTACTTTCAATTTTTTTCTGTATTGCTGTGGTATTAGTGTCTTTTGTCCCACTGTAAATGCATTTGCAACTCAAAGTACTTAAAATCGCTTGAGCACCATTAAACCGCGGCCATTATTTTTCACACAAATACACACACATGCACATACATAAATGCATATTAGTTCATACTGGCTTCTCCTTTTATTTCGTTATTTTTGTAGCAATGCAACTTTTTTTCTTTCTGAACTCTTTCATTCAAATCGTTTTGTGTTTTATAAGAAACTTTTCCGGTTTGTTGAAAACAATTCTTCTTTCGCTATTCTGCACGCCTCTTTTGTTGTTGTTGTTGTTGTTGGTTCTGCTTGATATTTTTTATGTCAATTTCCATAAAAGCCTTTCACGCTGCACATAAAATTCAAATTTTCGATGAAGACGAAAAAACGACCAACAAAAAAGGTGAATAAAATGTTTGTATAAGAAAAAGAAAAGACGACATTTTCCCAAAGGGGTTGCAACCTGAAGACGATTCTGTAGGTAGCCATACCTATGTGCTTATATTTACTTATAGCCCGCAAAAAGATAAAACCAAAAGAAAAAACAAAACAACAACAACAACGGTCCAATTCAAATTGAAAATGAGCAAAAGTTTTAATTATTTTTAATTTTCATTTATTTCATTTATTTTTTTCCCCCAATTTTTTGTTCTCACAGCCATAAAAACAACAAGCAACCACCCATTGGACCATAGACGCCAAAAGGATCGTTAATTAAGCGCAACAATAGTGAAAATGACTTTTTGCATGGCGTACTTAGTAATCTTAATGATTATTTTCGCACTTTGTTCGACAAGTAGGAACTTTTATGTGGGAGGTGGGTGGTGCGTTAAGTTTGAGCTAAAGTTGTAGTTGAAATTGAAATTGAACTCAGAATGCTGGCAGCGTTGGCAGTTTAATGTGATTCGCTACTAAAGAAAGACAAATGTGTAATGTGGCATAGAAGATGCCGTCGGCATTCTGGATGGGGTATTTTCCCTTATGCACTCTCATAGTTATTCTTTCGTGTGGTAAATGTGGCTTTACCGAGACACCCCCCCCCCCCCCTCCTCCCTCCTCCCTCATTCTTCTTGTAATTAAAACAATGTCTTTTGAGACACTGGTAAACGGTGACTGCCATTGTCATTAGGCATTGAGGTATGACGATATTTGTGTGTGTGTGTGTAGGCCAAAGTGAAGGGCAAGGGTATTATTCGTTTTAATTGCTTAATTATGTTAAATATTTGTACACGCTGTAAGTAGTGAATATCTTGAGAACAATGTGGCTATATAGAGAAAGAACGCTGTCAATTGCAGTGACAATTGTAAGACCTCAAATTGTTACAATGCTAAGGACATGCTTAAGTAGATGGCTTGTTTTTTTTTTGTTTTTTGTTCATTTCCCAGATGCGCTTTTAGTTTTTATTATTTTCGGCGGATATTTTTTGCTTGTTTTTAAAATGTGAAAATTATATCTTTCGGAGAGAGAGATTCCTCTCTCTCTCTTTCCTACCATCAAAGGTGATAATTTTCGTAAATCATTTTTATATGGAAATTTTTCTTTTCAATAATATTTTGTGTAATAAATTAATTTCAGAGCTATTTAAAAAATGAGGAGATTATCAGAAAACTTATTTTTTCAAGCTACTCTCATGAAAAATATATCTAAACTCAGGACAATGTTGACTATGCCTCATAATTTGTACACAGACCTTTTGCCGATGCCAGATGATAAAATTTTTTTGGTTAGATCTAATGCACACACATATATATTTTCAAAAATTTATATTATTTCTATTAAAAAAAAAATATATATAAATTATTTTTAATTCCCCATTGGTTGGTAATACATGACAGTATAATACACAAATAAACGCCCACATCGCCATCGCATTTAATGGTCATTGAACGAAACAAAAATACATTTGTACCTATAGTATTGAAAATTTGTTTAATAAAATTTTGGAAAAAAATCATTAAATATTTATTTTTCAAAAATAATGGCTGCTAGAAATTTTAAATTGCTTATACATACAATATACAAACTCGTATAGGAATGAGTGTATTTCATTTTGTTGATACTTTGAACATAAGATCATCCATTAAAAAACAAAAATGTTCTTTGCATATCGAATATTTAATTATAAAAAAGCTAAAGATGAAGAAACAATAATATAAAAATGAACTAAATTGGCACAGCTTTGTTATGTGATGTTGGAAAACCACAATTTTTGACGGAATTTTTTCATGTTTTTTTCATTTTTTTTTTTTTTTGGGTATGGCTTAACCACCCATTATAATTAATAATAATGTTTTGTTTATATTTCAGTGCCATTTCATATATTTTTAATACGTTTATGAAATATAAAATATTTGTTGATTTTAAAGTGAATATCACCTTAAGTTTTTTTTTTATTATTTATTAAGTTTTTTTTTTTTTTTTCTTTGATTCTTTGTTCATTTTTTATATGGACGCCTATAATTATAGATGATAATATTTGGGTTAGCCGCAAAAATTTTGAAAACATCAAAGAAAGAAAAAAAATAAAATTATTTTAAAAAAGTTATATTTCAAATTGCTGGTTTATATATGGTCTTTTTCACATCCATATCTAAAACTGATTACGCAAAGTTATGAATATCAAAATGCTGAAAAGAGAAAAAGTCTGAAAAATGTTAAGCTTTTACAATTGTTTGCAAAAGAGTGTTTAATAATTTAATTGCAATCGTTATATACAATGATTTTCTACAATTATCTTCCACAAATATTAAGAAATTCTCAAAATTTTTGGTCATATCATTTTGAAGATATGCGGGGAAATATAAATTGAAAGCTTAAGGAATACGATTTCAATAGTAGTTGACAATGTGACCCTGTTTTTTTGTTGCTACATAAAAATGAAATATTTTTCTATAAATTGCAGCAAAGAATTCATCTTACATTCTGTCAAATAAGTACCCGGAAATCGGAAATTCTCATTTTTAATTTTCCCTCTGAGAATATTTCAAAGAAAAAATTTTCCCAGGTTGGCACAACTGTCAGCCACTATTCTGTGAATTTTTATTGCTATGTGGCATTTAGTTTGGTTACGGCGTCATTAGGAACAAGTCAACCTTTTATGTGCGTTGCGAATTATACTATGGATAAAAATATCGAACAAAGAGTTTGTGTCAAATTTTGTGTTTTAAACGAAATGTCTTGTGCCAAAACGTTGGAAATGTTGAAAAAAAAAATATTTGGTGATTCAACCATGTCGAAAACTCAAGTTTACGATTGGTATAAATCGTTCAAAGAGGGGCGAGAAGAAATCGCAACGCACACAAAAGAATGTACATGCATTGAGTTAAGAAATAAATATTATTATCTCAATTAGGCAATATACATTTTGAAGGTTTCAATTATCTTGAATTATCGATTTATTCGTGAGATACCGGCCGATATGTTGCAGGGAGTATGCCGAAATTGAACCCAGCGTATGAACCATTGGAGGCGCAGCCGCGGTCAATATTTACATGAAATCATCTTTGAACATTGAATTATATAGATCATTCCATCGACTCAAATAAAGATTTCATACATTTCTTTTTTTAAATCAAACCCGAAGGCTCATAAAAAAAATCACCCTATACCATAAGGGAATCTCTCGAAAATAGATGTTTGTTATTCATCTCTCTAAATAGTTCTGGAAGTCATACGAGAATCACGTGGATTTTCTAATGAATTTTATGAGCTCTATCATTTATCATTTGTACTGAGTTTAGGAAAAAATTCGAAAGTCTGGCTTCAACCTGGCTTTGTCTGCTTGTAGACAGAGAAAGGTAGACAGGCTAAATCAATTCAGATGGTGATCAAGGTCATGGTCACAAATGGATAAATTTTCTTCCTCCTCTCCTCTCCTCACCTCGCTTTATAGGTGTCTGAAACGGAAGCTCGAACTAAACATACTCTTGATTCTTTCAGCGTAGGGTATGAAATCAGTATCGATATTAAATGATATGAACATCATTACCATTGCTTCTTTAAATTTTTAATGCAATTGTATAGGTAGTTTTACATTTCTTCAGTTCTTAGATTTTATTTTTTTTTTTTTTTGGTGCCAAAAGAATTTTATGGTAGATTATTTCGAAACTTTGGTTCTTTGGGTTTCACAATTGTGACCGTGAAGTTAAACTCATTTTCGAATGCAATGTAAAACCAAGCACATATATTTCACTTATGAAGCAAAATCTAAATATGAACATTGTCCATATTCGACAGATTTGGCTCTTAATGACTTATATTTGTTTCTAAATCTGAAATAAATTTATGTGCGGACAACAATTTCTTCAATTTCAATTAAGGGGGAATAGGGTTAATTCGTGTCAAAAAAAATGCACAATTTTGTGATTTTTTTTTTTATGAAACAGTTAAAATCTATTTATTAAAGCTTTTCGACTGGTAGCTGGCGAATGACATGCGTGATGTTTTGCTCCAAGGCCTGAATCGAAGCGGGTTTGTCCCGCTTTAGACTTTACATATCCTCACAGGAAAAAATCTAACGGTGTGATATCACACGATCTTGGTGGCCAATCGACCGGCTCAAAACGTGAAATTATCTGCTCACCGAAGTGTTCTCTCAATAAATCCATTGATTGATGCGATGTGTGGGAAGTGGCGCCATCTTGCTGAAGCCAAATGTCGCCGAGATCACGAGCTTCAATTTCAGGCATCAAATAATCGGATATCATGGCACGTTAACGGTCGCCATTGACGGTTACGTTCTCACCGGCATCATTTTTGAAGAAATATGGACCGATGATTCCACCGGCCCACAAACCACACCAAACCGTTGTTTTTTCTGGATGAAGTGGCACCTGTTGAATCTCGTCAGGTTGCTCTTCGTCCCAAATGCGGCAATTTTGCTTGTTTACATACCCATTGAGTCAGAAATGGGCCTCATCGCTGAACAAAATTTGGCTCGAAAACGTCGGATCTTCTTGGAACTTTTCAAGAGCCCATAGAGCGAAGCGATGTCACTTGGGAAGGTCGGGCGGCTTCAGTTCTTGCACAAGCTGTATTTTGTACGCTTTCAATTTAAGATCTCGACGTAAAATGCGCCAAGTCATTCCATATGTCAGTTCGAGTTGCTGCGAACGGCGCCGAATCGACTCTCCACGGTTTTCGTGTACACTCTCAGCTACGGCCGCTATATTTTCTTCACTGCGTGTTGGACGTGGTCTATTCGGTCGAATATTATCCAATAATGAATGCTGGATCTCAAGATGGGTGATGGTGTTGCGAATAGTACGCTCAGTAGGCTGTTTATATTGACCATAAATTGAGCAAAGTGCACGGAACACATTCCTCACAGAACGTGAATTTTCGTAATAAGGTTGAACGATTTGTAAACGTTGTTCAGGAGTAAGTCTTTCCATGATGAAATGCCAAATAATGCTAAACAAAAATAACATGACTGCATGGCACGACTCACACGTAATCTGTCAAAAAAAGTATGTCTACTTGGATCACTCAATATTAAAAAATACGGCAATGATAGCAATTATTCTGGAGCGTTTCGGAAAAAAATTGAATTACGGTGTCCCTCATAAATCAGTGCTGAATCATCTGAAATCAAAAAATCCAATTTATATAGTTTGATAATCGCTGGGGGTCTTTCGAAATTTCAATATTTCAATTTTTGTCGAACACTTTGAAGGGAAAAACGCAATTTTTTTTTTTTGCGAAAAAATCGGTTAATTTGTTATTGCAAAATGAAAAATATTAACAAATTTGAAAACTCTAGCGTTACCTCGTAAATTATGTACAGAAATAGTGTTTAAAATTTCAAAACAATCGGTGCAGTAGTTTTGAAGTTATGAGGGACACCAATTTTGAAAACGTGAATTGTGGGAAAAACGCTTTAAAGTTTTGAACACTAATAAATTTGGGATGAAACGTATTGGTAGGTATAAAAATCCGACGGGTATAAAAATACCCATCATAACTTCGTCAATTTTCTTCCCATTGACTTGAAATTTAGACTCAACATTCTTGAGATAAATATAATGCATTCATTAAAAATTTGTAAACCCTATTGCAGACCGGACCTATGTTGCCGACCGGACCGGATCCTCATTTCATGGATGGAGTCCATTAATTGGTAAATCGATGAAATAACTTCAGAGAAATTGAAAATAAATCGAAGAACAACGTAAAAACTAATTTCCCCAGGCACTCACAGCAAATGAGGCCCATAATATTCCCAAAGGCCTAATTAGAGTAATTGTTATGGATAACAAAATTTATTTAATTTACAAATACAGTGTTTTTTCTCGTCCAGGCTTATAATTCATCTAGCAGTAGACTATGACAATTTATTGTGTCTCCTAATTGGAGAAATTACACTGAATAACAAAACACATATATTGAATTTAAAATTTTAAAAGCTTTTCTTATAGAGCTAGAGAACATATCCAGCAGAAATAATTAATACTGAATGAATATACTAAAAAGATGAAAAAGAAAGGATTAGTAATGACAATATCTCTCTCTCTCTCTCTCTCTCTCTCTCGTTAATTTTTGGAATCACTTTTTTGTTATTACTTATGATAATCGCATAAGTAATAACAAATTATTCTTTGAATCTAATTTCATAATGTTAATAATCCATCTTAACACTTAAACAGCGATTATGATATGATGACAAACAACAACAACAACAACAACAATAAGCAAAATAACAATGTGTAATCAAAATCAATGCTGCATGACAAGAAGTTAAACACTGTTAATCTCTGTAGTGTCAAAATCAACAAAAACAAAACAAACAGCAATAATAACAAATCAACAGTGGCATCAAGTAAATTAAGAAGATACTTAATTTTCAAAAAATAAGAAAAAAAAAAATAAAAAACGAAATGGTATTAATACGAAATATTTTATATGTGTCTTCATCTACTTCTTTGAATATCTCGCACTCGCACAGCTTCAACT
Source organism: Megamerina dolium (assembly GCA_963854835.1). Taxonomy (NCBI): domain Eukaryota; kingdom Metazoa; phylum Arthropoda; class Insecta; order Diptera; family Megamerinidae; genus Megamerina; species Megamerina dolium. The sequence goes on from OY978527.1 coordinate 66,714,239, forward strand.
CTATTATTAATCTGTTTGTGAGACTAAAAATAAGCAATATACTCAAAATAAGAAATAAATCTAGAATGCATTTAATGATCATCTGCGTCTGTGTGTTTCTCATTTCTTCCGTTCGCCACGATTGAATGCATATTTTGCTTGAAAAATATCGACGGCCTATTCATTTTCGATTTCATCGCAACATAGCAGTACACGGCATTAATAACACGTTCTATCGAACAGAATCAAAAAATGGTACGGGCGGATGGGGTATCGAAGAAATGAAAGCGCGTGTCACAAAAGTTGGTGATGGTAGTGGTAACTGCTGCTGCTGCTGCTGATGGCACATGTTCGGTGTAACAACAACAACAATATGGCCACACTTCTGTGGGAGCAGTTGCGCGTGAGTGTGTTTGAAAACAAAAAGTAAAAGATGGCGCACTCATATGTACAAGTAAGAAATTTGTGAATTATTGTGGCACGCCTGAAATGTGACAACAAAAGTCACGTACAACATATACAACTGTTACTCTATATTATGCACAGAAGGCATTAGCTTTATTCTTCATCTTTTTCTATTCTTTGCATTGCTTTAGTTTTTCCAAAAAAATTTTGAGAATATTTTCTCAAAACATTTGTTAAATGCAAATTTATGAAACAAATGTTGAATATACAATATTTATAAACATTCACCATCTTAAGTAATAGAGCTGGAATCAGTATATGAATATACATAAGTGTAGAAAGGCATCATAATGTCTTTTATTGTTCATAATTCAAAATTAACAATTTATGTTGCCTTCCCTAGTTTTGGGAGTTATAAGGATGAAATGTTTGTGTCAACAAAAATTCCAAATAAGTTCAATATCATACTCTTACACATGATGACACATTAACAAGCTACAAATTACATTCGTATAAAAGCATAAAGAAATCACCTTCAAACAGGGTACCGCCTTTCATTTCTCCTATAAAAGACAACAAAAAAAAATAAAATAAAATAAAATAGAGCACAACAATGATTTTCCTTCGAAAATGCTATCAATAAATTTTATACATATAAAGGCCAATGGTGTTAAATATAGCATAAAATATTAAGTATATTTTTCGAAAAAAAAAAAACAAATAAATTTCTTCCACAATTCTTTTCTCTCGCGCTCTGTGCTACTACATATAAAACATATATTAAAAGGTACCGCCTACTTTTGTGTGTTTTCAAATGCTTAAAATTGACAATTTTTCTATTCAGACTAAAAAAGAAAAAGTCATAAATTTATTAGCATTAAGAAAAAAAAAACCTATTTTTGATTTGCACAGGTTGAGGGCATAATTTCTTCGCTCCCCAAAAAAACAACCAAACCAAATATCATTGTTTGCCAAACCATTCTGAAGGTGTGATTCTATAGAATTCTATTGACAGTGACAGAAAAAAAATTTTTAGCATAAACAATACAATAGAAATTGTAACAACTTTATCAGTTGAAAAAAAAAAAAAAAATTATTTCATTTTTATTATAAAAAAAATTCCAAAAAAAAAAAATTAAAAATATTTTTATATGATCATTGTTTACAAAACATTGAAAAACATTGACAATTTGTTACAAATCAAATGTATTGTGTTTTTGCACTATTCTTTTCTTCATTCAAAATATACGAATATCTCTCTATTGAAACAATAGACCATGTAATGTGACACAATTTTCTTACTTATTTGGAGTAACCAAGAAATAGAAAGAAAGAAAAAAAAATGGTCAAATTATTCTTTACAATGTTCTTGATTCATATTGATTGACTTAACCAATTGTATATTAAATATACAAGGAAAGTCTATTTATTGTCTTGGTCAATCGTGAAACAAGCAGACACTGTGGCGTTGTGTGAACAGTGGTTCACAACTGAAAATATTAAATTAAAATATGACTATCTCTACTCACAAAGGTTTTGAAAATTTAATAAGGTTTCAATCATTTCTTTACTTAATTTAACCTTTCTTAAACCATTTTGGAATTTCATATAAAAAGTTCTTATGATGTTTATGTCTATAAGTATTAAGGAATTAAGTGATCATACCTTTCTTTGGTTCACCATTATGTAAGTCATTAATTGTACGTTAATTAAAATGAATTTTAATCAAATATTTTGTGGCCAAAGTGTGAAAAAAAAGCCGAAAATCCTGAGTTTTATTTCGATTCGAAGAATCTAGTTAGCAGATTGTTCAAATTTTACAATATTCACTGGTAATTTAATTAGCAAACTTTGAAAGAGCTACGGTACTCACATTAGCAAACTTTATGAACAATGAAAAACATTGTTTTTAGACTTTTGTTATTGAGAAATAATAAAATTTTCCAATACAATATCATTCCGCAGCAATTCATGATTGATCAGAATTTTTGAGGAAATTTGTAATCTTTCCAGTGCCAATAGTATCACCAACCTCCTTTTAGTTTTATTTCAAAACATTTTCTTTCCTCCAACTTGCTTATTCACTATTCTTCAACACTTAGTGGGGCAAAATGAACGCAAAAACACTTTAAAACCTGCATATTACCGCTTAGCTGTCCAAGAATAATCGACATCTATTAATTTTTCTTCTCCAAAATTTCCACCCTTCAAGGAGGCTCCCATACAAAATAAACAAAAAAAAAACACTTAAGAACCAGCAAATAACTAATAATTAATATTTCTCAGAAATATTTCCTACGAACATACCTACCTTCCAGTTCCATTGTAAGTACGAAAAAGGCCTACAAAGCTGCTGAGGCATCATCTCTAGGGCGGTTTAGAGTACGACCGACCCTGACTTATTTTTTCTTACTAGCACTTCTTTCGAAAAAAAACTCCATAAATGACTAGAAACCAAGGAACGGCTCCTAACCGACTTCTATTAATGTTTCCTCTCCAAAATGGGCTATCAACAAACTTAATTGCTATCTGCACCCGTCAAGGGGGGTTCCCATACAAAATAAACACAAAAATACTTAAGGACCAGCAAATAACTCCAAAATTGCCCATAATCATAAATTATCATAAATTAATATTTCTCAGAAACATTTTCTACGAACATACTTACATTCCAGTTCCATTGTCAAATACGAGAAAGACCTACAAAGCTGCTGAGACATCATCTCTAGGGCGGTTTAGAGTACGACTGATCCTGATTTATTTTTTTTTAGCAACATTTCTTCCAACAAAACACTCCAAAGATGCCTAGGAACCAAGGAACGGCTCCTAACCGACTTCTATTAATGTTTCCTCCCAAAAATGGGCTATCAACAAACTTAATTGCTATCTGTACCCGTCAAGGGGGGTTCCCATACAAAATAAACACAAAAACACCTAAGAACCAGCAAATATCTCTAAAAATATCCATAATCATAAATTAATAATCATAAAACTGCTCAGGCATCACCTCTAAGGCGGTTTAAATTATGACCGACCTTGATTTATTATTTCTTACCAACATTTCCCCTCTACAAAAAACAACCTAGATGCCCAGAAACCAAAGGACGAGAAAATTGGATGTTTCCTGCCTTCTAAGCAGCGCTTTATATAAGAATTTTATAAATCAATGCCGCTAGTAAGTATAGAGCTCTTACAATACTATCCAACAATACTGGAAGAATGGCTCGACCAAACTGCCTTGAATAAATGTTTTTCATGTATCTATTACAGCTCATTAAATTTTACTTGAAAATCATAACAAATTGAACCACTGTGCTCGTAAAATTAACACATAATCATTAACAGGCAAACGATAAAAATATTTTGATAAAAAACGATAAATCACATTAAGAGAAAAAAACAAGAGAATGAAAAATAAATAAGAAAAACAAAATACGATAAAATAAATGAAGACATTCAAAATGAAAAAGACATTAATAAAGGCTGATAATAAGGACTACGACATTGACTTTACAAACTTATACCCAAGTAACTTACAATATGAAGAAGATGCTAGAGAAGCAAAGGTAAAAAGAAAATAACAATAACACGCTGCAAGAATTGTCAATACAATAGTAGAATATGAAAAATAAGATATCAACTAAATTATATAAAATGTCAAAAGGATGCAATGACAATGTAAGGATTCAAGAAAATATTACGTAAAAAAAAAAATTTAAAAAAAAGAAAGAGGAATGAAATATGTATTGTACATATACAGACTCCGTATTGTCTAGTGCAACCAAAAAACTGATGATACGAGTACAAGACAATGCCAAAAAGGGGCAGTGATCATGTTTTGTACATATCTATGGTGATCATGTACAACCGTCGGCAAATATGATGACAATTTTTTGTGAGAGGCAAAAACATAGAATTTTTTTGTGTTCTTGTTCTTTCTAAAAGTCAATATTTGACAGGAAAAAATTAAATGAATGAATGAGGCTATATATTGATTGCATTGCATTGCATTGCATCTAATATCCACTATGTTATCCTTTTGTTAGACAACGAATTATTGTCGCTGCTCTTATTGTTAGAAATTAATGTCCTTTTACGATCAAATATTTATATAAACATTTATACGACTACATACTAAGTATACATATTTGTAAGCGAACGCGCCTTTTGTGGCAGCACAACAATGATTCCACATTTCACATATGTCTGTTGACAATTTTCCTTTTTTGGATTTTCCATTTTCATTTGGGGGTTGGTTGATTCGATTGAATTGCATTATTAAATGATCTCAATGACAGTATTGAAAAATCGTAAATGTCAAATGTAAGTACAAGATGACTTAAATATATGTATGTGTGTTCATATATAAGCACATATTAAATGAGTAGGGAAGAGGTTTGAATTTATGACATATTTTTGAATTTTCTGTATACAATATTTATACTAGAAATCTGTGGTAAAAGGTCAGATGTTTTTGGACAAATCTAATATGCAAATCGTACACATCCAGCTTGTATCTTGTGTTAATATTTAAATAAAGCGTAAATAGCTCAAAGAGATATTCACATTTACACTGAAAAACACACACAGATACGTACACATTATGCCATAATGGCCTCTTCTCTTCTACATATCATTTAGCTGCCGCCCCTTGAACCTCTTTGGACCAACAGCACATAAATGTATGCATATGAGTATAACAAATAATGCTTATACATACATATGTAAAACGGCCATTATGCGTGTGCATCGAACTGTGCAGTGAAATATATGCGTCGCATCATAAATATACTCACTTATTTGCTCATGCATATGACAATTGAACTCGCTCATATATCGTTAGATATAACCTAAGTGCATAAATGCGCGATGCACGATACATATCAGTATTATAGAGGAAGGACATCACCACCACCACCACTATGACTACCAGGCAGCATCATGATCATCATTAAAAACTATAACATACAAATGAAATTCAATGAGTAAGGGTTTGTATTTGATATTTTTGAATAATCGTGAATATATAAAACCATTAGATTGGTTTGGGTTTGGGTTTGAATTTTTGAATGCGAGTTCGAGTTTGTTTATTGTCTATGCGGTATTATTACTTTCCCGCCTCTTTTAAATATATGCATTCATCTCATAAATGTTTGCATTGGCTTGCATACGTTTGAATTCGTTCATTTACTTAGAAGGCACATATTAAAAATGGCGTCCAAATTAGCTGTATAGTTTGATATTTGCTTACTTTCTTTCTGGAAGGTTAAGGAGGAGAAGGAAGAAGTTAAAATAAGGCAATTATCTCCATGTGCTACATGTCCATTCACATCAAATATAAATGATACTGTATTTAATGATTTTACTCATTAACCATATGAGAATTACGGATGGGTGGAAAAGTACGTATATTATTGATCAGCATTAGGACTTGAATTGATTTTTCCATTACTGTTCCATTAGTTCAGGAGCAATCGCGGTGAAATAGAAATATTTTCATCAGTGAACTGATAGATTAGTCAACGGATGAATTTGGACAAAAACCATGTCCATCTCCCATACAAAAGTAAGTTGTTGAATATATGTTTTCATACTTTGAATGCGAAAATATAAACCTTTAAAACTAAAATGGGGTGTATGTAGTTATACTTAGCACTGAATTGACATATTATAAAATGGGCGTAATCAGATGAAAACAACGCCCATCACCTATACTAAAAGTATTTTGTTAAATGTATAATTTTACATACAACAATCGAAATAAAACTGATTGTATATAGTTAATTTTATCACAGGATGGATATATTAGAATTCGGACTTAAAATTATGTTGTCGTATATATAAAGATCGGTACTGAAAATCGGTACTTACGATTATATTTACCACTACGGTAAACTAGCCAAAATGGGCGCTGAAAAGCCCCTGATCGGTCCTGAACCCTTCTGTGGTTTGGCTAGCTGCCACGCCAAGGAGGTTATCAGGAAATTGGAGGAAAAGAAATTTACAGAACACTGACCTAATAGTACAGGGCAGCGTTAAGCAACACAGTTCCTAATCCCAAATAAGAGAATATCTAAAAAGATACTCACGGTTGACCTACGTATTCTTAAAAAAGTTAGATCTATCTGACACTGCAACTTAGACATTGAAAGTTCGGAGCACATTCTCTGTGAATGTCAAGCTCTTGACGGACAAAGACTAAACCACTTTGGTGATGGTACAGTGCCTCCATATAAATTGTGTAATAATGAACCCAACAATGTGCTGAAATTGATTAAAAGCCCGAAGATTTAGGGTTACCCAAAGACTGCACAATAGATCAAGCCTGGTCGCAGTGCATAAGGGTCTGTTAGTAATAATAATACTACTACGATTTATTTATTAAATAACAGACATATTTCAAATTGGTTAGAATCAGACAAAAGCCACATCTATGTACAATATAAATGTCTACTTCCGATTGAATATTTTCATACATTTCACACGAAAATATTAAGTTATCCAGCTGCAGCTTAGTGCATTGACTTATATTTACAAACCAGTAGACATATTCAAAAACGAGCTCAAGCGGATAAAAACCACGCTCACCTGTATGATATCGACTCCACTTTACACCACTACGAATCGATAAAGCGATAACGACTGAAGGCCGGCTCATATGTACAATTATTTTGATCAATGTGAGATTATTTGAAAAAATCAGCTCTATCGGACGAAAACCACATCTACCTGCAGTACAAAATTAGAATATTTTTCGAAAGTATATATATCTGTCTATCAGTATTGGCAGCTTTTGACAGAATTAGTCTTAACAGAACAAACTTACGTCTAATAACCGGCTATCTTTCAGGACATAATTGATTAAAATACCACCTCCACAAAATGGGACTATCCTTTGACACAGAGTGTAGACTCTGTCTGGAGGAGGATGGAACATCAATCCACATATTTTCAGAATGTCCGGCCTTGGCCAGACTTCGTCTCAAACACTTTCAGCTGAGTTTCCCAACACCAGCTTCAATCATCAAGAGTTCGCCAAGATCAACTCTATCATTCATTAAAAAGGTAGAGGAGATTCTAGTCTCTTAGACGGGCTTGGGTACAAAATATCTCGTTTGGTTGCAGTGCCCGTAACACTTGTGGTTGGCCCTCACAGGTATCAGCCGTAGGGCTCATATCCTCTAACAGACCTCGGTCTAGTTTCGCGTTTCCACTTGATGAACAACGATTATGTTCTTGTTCCAACGTCACGCTCTCTTTTGATTGATTGATTGATTGATCAGTATTGGTGTAGGGTATTCCAACTTTTGTGTTACCGAAGTTAAACTTTATGCATTTTTTCTTATGTTTTCTTATTAAAATATTGAAATTTTCCATTTTTTGTTTATGTTTAAAAAAAAACCAATGTTATAGTGCAGAGCATTTTTTTTTTTTTTTTTTGGTTTTTTATTATTATTTTTTTTTTGTAAAAACTGATGCATGAAATATTCTTAGTCTAACAATTATATAATAATACGTCGGTTATGTTGCCAATAGACTCCATTACCATATGTAAAGTATATAACCCTGTATTTTATTAATCATAAAATTGAATGAGATATAATTTTGCGATTTTAAATAGAAATTTATAACAGTTTTCAGTTTTTATAGCCATAGCATTTTGCATAAATTACACTCTCATATTCAACAACATACTCATGCAAATTACACACACACACACACACACATGCACACATGTATGCAAACACATACCACATACTATCTCTTTTTGGGTTAACCCCAGATTCATATCGAATTTCATACCATCTTTCGGTTAGCCAAGATGGCAATAAATGTGGCGCGTAGAAGAATATTGTCGAAGCCGTCAAAAAGGATTCCGGAAATTGCCATACATTAAAATAAGATGCCATTGCGTTGTAATGCTGCTGCTGCTACTGCTGATGTTGCTGTTGCTGTTAAAAAGTAATGATATTGAGCATTTAAACAGCTGCCTTTCTTATTACCAATTACATACAAGTATCGTTATAAACTTACATATGTGATGGGGTTATGTAGCACATACTATTCATATGTTCATTCATTCAATTTGCCATGGTTGCGCAAAGAGCACAAAAAAAAAAACAAATTTTACTCACACAACGAACGCTAATTTTATTTGATTTTATTCTATCACATTTTTAATGTATTGCCGCCGCGACGCACACACAATGGCGTACATAAATATTCAACTCATTCTCATTCTAAGGACGGACACGCATCTCAAAGGATAATGGCTAAACAGAGTATCACATACATACGTGTGAGTGTGAAATGAACTGAGTTCAATTTAGTTCGATACAGCTTAACTTGGTTTATTTTACTTTTCCTTCAATTTTTTTTTTTTTTTTTTGTGTGGATTGGGTTGCATCGACTTGTGATTCGGTTTCGCTATAAAATTGTGCTAATAAATTTGTGATGCTCTAAAATTGCGATTGACAATAACGACAACGAAGATATCTTATTTTATATGATATTTTTTTTTTTTGTTAACCCCCATTGATATTGGATTGGGTATACGATACATGAGAATGTATAGAAATGAGTATTGAACTCTCATCCTTCGTTCACAATCATCTTTTTCATATACATGTACTCATATATATATATATATATCTAGTATTTAGTTGTTGTTGTTGGTAAGTATGTAGTATCTACAATACATAGATCTGTTAACAAAACGGTTACATGTGAAATCCTTTGAGGCATGCCTACCGATAATAAATGGGTATGCGTGAAATTGATTTTTAACCATTTAGCTATTGCCGCGACGTAATTTATTTCATGTACTCATACGATATAGTAGTTATATCTACTCGTAGCCTATGAATTATATTGAATGAGAATCAATAAAATGAAAATCCTTTCCAACTAGATGTTTCATTATAATTGCCACTTATCCATAAAGCCTTAAGATTTTGTAAATGAGATCACCTATCATGAAAAAGGTAAATTAAAATAATTTCATATAAAAGCTAAAAGAACTGACCTCTTTTACTATTAGTCATAATGCAATTATTATGCATAATTATTATTTGATTTCTTTTAAAGCAAAATGAAGGCTTCTTGAGAGTGTCTACATATCAGAATGTTTATATTACTAACGCTAACACTTATTAAATGGAAAGATGCTTCTCTTCAGCCCACTAAGGAAGACAGAGGTCCTCAGTCCAAAGCCCCTCATTGGCTTCTTCTCAATGCGCCTTAAATAGTCCTGGCGATGAATCCATCTGTTCTCCAGGGCTAAAATGTATGTCTCTTCGTGAACATATGGAGAGTTCTAAACTAACACAGCAAGCGCTGTATGATGTTAATATTTTCATTCGATCAAAAATTCGCTGTCGAGTTTCGAAGAAGTTGTCTATTGGATCTCAAACTACCAGACGAAATGTATACCAACCACTTGATATCGTTGCACTTTTTCAATAACCTGGAGCAGATAAAATGTATCAAGCATTTCAAACATTTTTGAAATCGTTCGACTGGTTGTTAGAATGAAATTTGGTAACGCTAAATAAAATCGAACGGTATCCACTTGTCGGCAAGCAATTGGCAATTCTTCCGGCAGTAACAATTTACCATGAAAAAGCTTCTGAAAGAAATCTGCGACAAAGCTCAGAAAAAGTGATGTCACAAGGGTTCTACCGTTCGGAATCGATTAAAATAAGTAGGTCGCATCCAAAATTTAACACGCACAACAGTAATGGAAGAGAAGCTCGGCCAAAGAGCTCTTTGGGGCTTTAAGTGACACATATTTATTTTGTTTTTTATTTTAAATAAAATTGTATGTATATGAACAATTTTGATATATAACGGTATTTTGGCAGAATTCTTCCAAAAGAAAATGCGAAATAAAGGATAATTCTATAAACCCCTAATATTTCTATATGCGAGTTCCTATAATGAGTCATTGTAGTATAATTACTATTGTGAATTGTTCATATTGAGCTAATGGAGGAACCTGCTTAAGCCAAGAAATCGTTCTCTTCAGAATTTCATGGTGCATGCCGGCGTGGTAGAAGAAGGCTTTATTTCTACCAGAAGAATATAGTGTTGCAGACATGAAGCTCAAAATGACGCCAGTGATAAAATGCTTTAAATGTTGCAATGCCTTATAGGTAAATAAGAAATAAATGTTGTTTTTATTAAAAAAAACCACCTTCATTATATTTTCGCATAGAGAATTAAAGTTATATGGAAGAACCATTGTTGTTGATATACAAGTGATTCAAACGTTGTCTTTTTTCCTCCTTTCTACTCCTAATTGGAGCATAGGGCACACAGAAGGCTTCTCCATCACACACGATTCTGGTCTGTTATTTTAGCGCCATCCCATGTGATGTTGACATAAACTAGTTCCCACAGGGTTGACCTTCTCCAAGAAGTGTTTTTTGACCGTCCGACATTCTTGTGATGCTTTCTGGCTGCTTTTTTAACATGTGGCCAAACCAGTGCCACTTCCTTCCTACGCCTAATCTGGTTCAGTATAGGCTCCTCATTCATTAAACGTCAAAGTGCCTCGTTGGAAATAGTGTTAGGCCAGAATATTCTACATATGATCCTCAAGCACTTGTTAACGAAAGCTTCAAGTCTCTGCGTGATGGAGTTCGAGATGGGCCATGTTTCGCTTCCGTACAGTAGCGTCGATTTCACGCATGCAGAGAATATTCGCAATTTCGTGCGTGTGGAGATTTGGGAATTCGCCGGCCAAATATTGTTCTTGCTTTGCTCAACCTGCAGTTAGCATTCGCTTCAGTTCCTCCATCTGTTGATATTTTGCAACCAAGTTAGCAGAAGCTTTCGATGAAATCAATCGCACAGCCGTCAATCATTATATGGTTTGTATTGAAATGATTGATTCTCATGGCTTTGGTCTTTGCAATGTTTATGTCTAGTCCGACGGTGGGTGCCCGTGCGACTAAGTTGTTCGCCTTCTGTTGCATCTCGGAGAATTTGTGCGAGAGGAGACAAATGACATCGGCAAAGTTCAAGTCCTAAAGTTGCCGTATGAGATTCCACGTGATGCCAGTTCTCTCGTGCACAATGTCGAAGAGGAGCGTGGAGAGAGGGCAGCCTTGTTCGCCAGTTCGGAGTTCTCTTACAGCGCTAATATGAGGCGGATCAACTTCAGAGGGACTGCTTTTCTACTCAAAGCCAGCCAATTCAATTCACCCCTTTTTCAAATCATCCAAATTCAAGTTGGCATCCTTTCCTAAATTAATATTTTTTCAAATCTATTTAAATTTACATTAAAGCGAAACATTTTTTAAAGCTTTCAAACGATTTAAATTACTAGAAAGGAACAAAATAGGCTCTTTAATTCGCAATACATAAAAGTATCAACCTGATCCCAAATAAAATATTTAGATATTTAACGAAATGTATATTATGTAATCTGGTGCTTTTATGTCTTTGGTAAATGACAGCCATTACTCCAGGTACTCATAATCATTAAACGACAATCTCAATAATGTATTCAGTTAACTACTATGCATATACTATGTACATATGCACAGACATAAGAGAATACGTTAGTCTAGAAGAAAAACTCATAAAAATATGTAAAACAACCGCCACAATAACATTTTACCAGCGGGGATATCATTTGGTACATAGACACATTTAATCTCTTCTCATATTCGCTTACTTACTGGTATGAATGGATCAAAAAATGCCTTGGAATACTTTGACTTGCTATGCAAATGATATATGGTATAGATGCTTATGTACAAACGCATCTACATACATGTATGATGAGACTGAAAATATTCACTTTGTGAATCACTAAAATTGCCACCAAACAACCAAAGCAATTGCGGAGAAGAAAAAATCCATTTCAGGTTATCCGCGAATTTCAATCAGTCCCACGCGACAATGTCGCACACATAAAATGGTTAAAATGAATGGATGTACCTATGTATGAATGAAATCAAATCAAAAATGAGAATGAAAACAACAAAAAAGAATGCTATAGATATGCGACGATGATACACAAAAGTACCTACCTACCAACTAAATGATTACCAGATGTTCAGAGGGGTTAAGAGCGCGCACTAAGGAGCTCCGAACAAAAAAAAAATTGAATGAATAAATAAATAAATAAACAAAGAGAATACGTGATACAAACGCAATGCAACGAAAAAAAACGATGAAGTTCAAAAAGCTAATAAAATTCTTAAATAATTTGGGAGGATGGAGTGGTGATGCTCAAAATTTTGAATTCTTTAGAGGAAATTTTATCAACAAGCATAAGTATGAAAAATCTATATAATGCTTGGAGATAAATTAAAAAAAAAAAAACGAAAAAACAACATGTATTAAAGCTAATCTCAACAAATCCACTTAAGTTGACATCTTTCAATGCGACAAATGTTAAATGTGCCACTAAACGGGCACAATCAGCCAGTCAGAAAGCCAGCCATCCAACTAGCTAGCTACTTGAAAGTCTTTCAAGAAGATTTATTACACATTTCAATATCTCAATGATACTCGCACACACACACATTCGGTTAAATATTTATTTGTTCGATTTTAAGAAGTGAACGAGTTATTTTTAAGAAAATCAAATTTTCTATAATATGAATACGAGTACGAGTATAAGAAAATCACTAGCAATAAATCTTGTATTAGTTAAGTAAGCATGGAAGGCATTTGCTGTAAACATTATAAATAAGTGTAGCAGTAGTATACATATTTATATGAGATGAATACTTGATTTTTGTTTATATTCTTGTGGGCTGTGTGTGTGTATAGATACAAAGGGATAATGTAAATGATTACATACTCTTTCTCATCAACATCATCCATATCATCATGTTGCCATATGTATTGTAGCAACATCTTATGATACATGTATGGTATGGCATTTGTATATAGCATATTCATATGTTTCGAAAACCTCTTTTCTATGGTGCGCCCAAATTGGCGCCACTTTTGCACTATCAAAATAAGCAAATTTTCTTTTTCAAAAGCAACAATAATAAAATTTTATTATTAATCGGCTGTATAGTTATGTGTTTTTTTTTTACACACACATATGTTGCTATGATGATGATGTCGATCGTATATGGTAAAAAAAAATCTGGAATCTCTGGTTATGCACAATTTTTATGTATAAGGCCTGGCATTCATGGCATTTTTACAGATCATAAAATTTGTCCATGTGTAAATAAACACAAATCATAAATTCGTTATTTATTCTAACAGTCAGTCGTGTTCAAGCTCTTTGGGAAATTTCATTTTTCGATTAGTATACATTTGATGTAAAGAAATTTTCAAAGATTTCAGACTTTACAGAAGCTAATGAAAAATATTACGAAGAGAGTTTTCGTAATGTACTGTAACAAAAAAACTATATATAAAAACATTCTGATAGGAACTTGTTCATGTTAAGGAGCAAAATAACACAAAATTTTTTTATAACGCTAAAAAAACATCTGAAGTCTTTATTTTGGATCCTCTCGTCTCCTGTGCGACATAGTATATGTATATGTTGAGCAAGAAGTTGTTCGACATAAGACCCACAAAGCACTTTTCAAAACTTAAAAAAATATATAATTTTATCAACATTGTAAATTGTCGATTGTACGAGCCGGGAAATCTATTCCACAGAGGGAAGTTGTACTTATCACTCCGATATTGCATTAAATATATTAGCTACTACCCTGAAGTTAAAACTATTTTATACTAAAATATACAGTAAATTACCTCGAAATATATTTTTGTGCCAATCATTTGATACTATAATTTTTTTATTTTATTCATCGTGCCACAATTTGAATCGGAAACCTTATGCACAGAGGACGGTTGCACTGAACACTAAATATAATATGTTACCCACTAATCTGAAACTATGATTTACCAACTTAGGTACCTGAAAATTTAAAATTTTTTGCAATTTTTAATAATTCTTGTTCAGTTCAGTATAAATCTAATGTAAGGAGGTCATTCTCGAGAGTCGATGGCAAGAAATCGAACGCTGTACTTCGGATAACATTACGGGACTTGAAAAACAAATATATAAATGTGATACTTAAAGTCCCAAAGGGCTCTCTGAACGAGCTTCTCTTCCATTATTGATGTGCGTGTTAAATTTTGGATAGTATTACGGGACTTACATAGTCTAAAAAATATTCCAGGGATGTTGCCGATGTTGTTTGAGGAGGTAATGCTTTCGATAGTACCTGAGAAGAAATTCTGATATACCGTAACTGAAATGGTTTTCGCTTGAAGATTACATTTATTGTGCTACTATGAATTTATAGTACATAGTCTAAGAATCCTCAGTTGATGATAGGCCTTTCGGACCGCTCCTTGCCAACCCAGGCACCAGTAGCAACCAATTGACGTTGATTGTTTTTATACATATAATTTAGCCTATAACTTTGATTTACAGTAGAGTTATTGTTTATGGATTCCTCTTCGATTTGCTTTGATTTTCTCCACAGAAATTAGAAAATTAGAGGGTATTAGTTTGACTTACAGGGTAAATAAGGTAATTTTTTTTTTGGAACAATAAGAAATTAAGCGCAGCTCTCAGACATTTGTACTATGGTCCATTGTACTGTGCTCGAAGTTCCATTTTATTGTGTTTTAAATCTACCCGTTTTCCGAAGAAATCGGAGTAAATACTGTGGTGCTAAACACCCAAGAGTTTCGGTTATCAGCACGTCAGCGCCAAAGACCTCAAATCTGATTCGAGCGAAAGCAGGACAGACACATAAAAAGTGGTCCGCTGTCTTATCTTCTTCTTCACAGGCTGGGCAAAGTGAACTGCCTCCTAGTCCTACCTTTTCCATGTGCTTTGCCCATAGAAAGTGGCCTGTTACCAAGCCGCCTACCATTCTGCAATCACCTCTACCTAAAGATAGAAGGAAATGCGACCATTTATCCGATATGTTAGGTAACATGGATTTCGTCCATCTGCAGCTTCTCTCGGCCTGCCAGGTCGATTAATGGACTAGATTAGCCCAAGTGCTGACTGTGGCCTTGATGGCTCCAGCGGGTAGTGGCAAAACAGGCTCAGGGCCAATTAAATCAGCCGCATAACCTTCTCTTGCTAATGCATCAGAGGTCTCATTGCCTACGATTCCCACGTGGCCAGGGACCCACATCAGCGATAAACTATTATGCCTTTCGACATAATTTAGCCTTGATTTGAGGAACTCCACTATCTTGGAAGTGGTGACAGGGTTGTCCAAGGCCTGCAGCGCAGCCTGACTGTCACTGCAGACACAAATAGACTTGCCTTTCAGCCTCTTGTCCAAGATATAATCTATTGCCTTCTGTATTGCATACACCTCTTCCTGAAAAACAGATGCACAACATACCAAGGGCAAAGAACAGTTGAGTTCAGACAGTTTTCTTCTTCAGTTCTGGAGCCATCAGTGAAAATACGGAAGCAAAGTCTACCGGGCTCAGCCTCAGGGTCTGACCAGGAGCTAACTGCAGGTATATACACTTTATACCGCTTTTCTAGTACGATCGTAGACGGTCTGGTGTCCCAGGGAATAGACAGAGCTAAAGGTAATACTCATCGAGACCTTTTCAATTCAGTATAATATCTTAAAATCAGTCACATAACATCCAGTTTATTATAAAATCCCAATATTGCTATTTTGAGGGTGGTGAAAAAATTCTTGTATATTTGGAGTCAATTAAGAGGTGGACATTTTAGGTTGATTTTTCTTTGATTTTGTATTTTTTTCATTTTTAAAATCGATTTTAGTTTTAAAAGTTTCATTTATTTCCTCGATAAAAAAGAGACCCTCAATCATCTATTAATCATAACAGCAACCTGTTTTTCTCCACGTGTGTTTATTTATTTAATAAAAAGAAAATTTTTTTTTTTTTTAATTATTTCGTACTTAAATTCTTGCAGTTTCATAACATAGACGCCAAACAGATTTTAACCTCGTCTATAAAATACAATTTTATTGATTTACTACACTACACTAGTAGTTACATAAATACGAGTGTGTATGTGCATATTATGTAGGTAAAAGAAAAATATACAAAACACAAAATTAAGCATCTTCCTTTAAATGATTTTGTGTTTTTTATTTTCAAATAAATATATATGTATTTTGGTTGATGAACGAAATGTGTAGTTTAATTAGTAGCTAAAAACAAAAAAATAAACAAATTAATGTATTGATGATAAACAAAATAAAATTTTCAAATAAATACATTGTAAATAGAATTGTTGAACATTGTTTATTAAAAATCTAATTCAACAATACCCGCTGAATATTATTGAAATCATTATATTTACTACATATTCGAATGTATGCACAAAATGTGGAAGTAAAGTTCATGACAGTGCTCCCCCATACAGAGGAATCTTTTCATTTTTTTTTTCTTTGTTGTTTTTGCTTTAGTACAGCACAGCATGTGATCTCATTGAGAGCTTTTTGATTTTTCTATTTTTCTAACCCACTCCAATAAAACAACACCATGATGTATGGAATGTAAGAGGGAAAAAAAAACAATCTTCCAAAAAACACCCTTTGAATCAGAAAATAATCAAAAGGATCATCAAGGATAACATGATAAACATAGAAGATGGAATTTTTTTCCTTTTCGAATTGAATACGCCACACGACCACCCATATGTGGCGGCAGTTCACGAATTTTTGCACAAAATTGGTAAACTACTGCTGCTGCTGCTGCATACCAGCAGCCAGAAGCAGTCTGTTTAGCATTTGTTGAAAGATTATCAAACGAATGAGAAGGCGCTTCCTTCAACTACTATGCGATGGAGGTGTGGTTGACGATGGTGATGACGACGACGATAATGAGGATGATGATGATGATGCGTAACATAGTTATCAATGAGGCTAATAATGCAATGGTGGTGGTGACGACGCAAAGCAAATACAACAATAGAATTGTAATGTTAAAATAATAACAACAAAAATGTTGGCAAAAATAAAGAGCATAGAATTGGGAGCAACCGAAACAACGGCACGTCAGCAAACGTCTCCAAGGATTTCAAAGACGAAATAAAATGTAGACATGCATAAGATGTGATGGCATGGTTTGGACTATTTACTTAAATGAGCCAGTAAGAATTGTGCATGTATTCTTATGTGTGTTTTTTGCACGTATGGTTAGCAATGCGTGTAGCAAATAACGCGCTTACATGGTTTAAATGATTTTCTATTTTACCAAAACTGCACATATCAAAGGCAAAGAACGGCGCAACGAAAGCTACGTAACATTAAAGTCAATTGTGTGGAAAAATAGAATGAAAAGATAGGAAAAAAAATTAAAATAAAATGAAGAAATACTACGCAATCTACGCTATACTATGAGATGGCATACACCGTATCGAATTGATGAGCCAATAATGTGGAGCAGGAGAATCTCAATATTAATGATGCGGTTGTTGTAATTTGTGTGTGTGTGTGTGTGTGTGTGTGTGTTTTCATTGAACTCCGATGGTTGATGAAGTGAAATGATCAAATCAATGCTGAATATTTTTAGTCAAATTTTATTGTGAGTTAATTTCTTATATGAGCGAATTTCGAAGATCCATGGTCATTTTTTGCGAACTCTATCCAAGGAATTATCAAAAGATATTGAGATGAAATTTGGTCCATAAAATTTCAACTATCAATGGGTTAAGAGACCGCCTTGAAAGTAAATGTAAAATGATGAAAACTACATTTTTCTTTCATATACAATAGAACTTAGTTTCCGAAAGTAGTTTTTTCAGATTTTTCACACGTAAATATAAAGCTATCAAACTGAAATTTGACACTTATGATTATTTCGGTCATTAAATACACTGATGTGAAAATAAATCAAATCTGATAAAAACTACACTTGTCTCACATACAAAAATTTGTTTTTGAAAATAGTTTTTTAGATTTTTCACACGTAAATAACAAGTTATGAACCTAAAATTCGATATATAATATTAGTTTAATTAATGATGTGATCTGATGAGAACTGTGCATTTCTGCCTTACAAACATATTTTTCGAAAATAGTTTTTTAAAACTTTTCATACGTCAATATCAAGTTATCAAGCTGAAATTTTATACATATCATTACTTCTACCGAAACATATATTACTTTCAAAATAAACGTAATCATATGAAAATTACAATTACAAAAGTAACAATTTGTCATGAAAAAGCTTCTAAAAGAACTCTGTGACAAAGCTCAAAAAAATGATGTCGCAAGAGTTCTGTCATTCGGAACCGGCTAAAATCAGTAGGTCCCTTCCAATACTGCCCAAAAGTTAACACGCACAAAAGTACTGGAAGAGAAGTTCGGGCATAGGGCCTTTCGGGGCCTATAAATAACACACACACACACACAAAAACACACACACATATATATATATATATATATATATATATATATATATATATATATATATATATATATATATATATATATTTCTTTTTACTCAATTAAAGCATAGAAGACTGCATGTCTAAACATTTCTTCCAAACAAAATTATGTTTTCAAAAGTAGTGTTTTTGACTTTTCGCACAATAATATAAAGTTATGGACTAGAAATTCAGTACATAAAATTGTTTCTAAGGTCAAATAGGGTATCTTTAAACGTTGAAGTGCTTAGTGCGTCATCCTTCTGATCTGTAGGGCGTGGGTTCAATACCTGGCTGAAACATAACAAAATTTAATATCGAAAAGATTTTTCTTTCGAACGGTACCCACCTGCCGTCAAGAATTGGCAATTTTTCCGGCAGTAACAATTTGCCAAAAATGCTTCTTAAAAGGGCTCTGTGACAAAACTAAGTTAAAGTGATGTTACAATGGTTCCGCCGTTCGGAATCGTCTAATGTAAGTAGGTCCCTTCTAATGATGTCCAAATTTAACACGCACAACAGTATTAGAAGAGAAGCTAGGTGGTAACACAATGGGCCCTTCTGGCCTAATATAAGTGTGTCCTCTCAGAAAGAGGGCAACCACATAACGTAACCTAACCTGAACTAAACATGATCCAATGAATAGCACAAAAAAATGTATTTTCGAAAGTATTTTTTCGATTTTTTGGTCGTAAGTATAAAGCTATCGTGCTGAAATTTGCAATATAACTTACTTACTTATGTGGCCATAACAACCGAATATCGATTTAGGCCGAAAATAACATGCTTCGCCAGCCATCTCTGTTCTTCGCTAGCTGGCGCCAGTTAGAAATTCCAAGTGCCGTCAGGTTCTCCAGTACTTGGTCTTTCCACCGGAGGTTTGGTCTTCCTCTTCTGCGTCGTCCTCCAGCGGGTTCCGAATATAACACCTTCTTAGCTGGAGCGTGTTCTTCCATTCGCTCGACATGACCTAGCCAGCGCAGCCGCTGGATTTTGATGCGCTTTACTATGTCAATATCGGCATATAGCTCGTACAGCTCATGGTTGTACCTTATTCGGTACTCGCCACCAACGCAAATAGGTCCAAAGATCCTGCGTAGGACCTTTCTCTCGAAAACTCCAAGCATTCGCTCATCCGAGATGGAAATTGTCCAGGCTTCAGCGCCATATGTTAGGACAGGCATGATGAGAGACTTGTAGAGTGTAGTTTTCGTTCTTCGAGAGAGGGCTCGACTTTTCAATTGCTTACTCAGCCCAAAGTAACACCTGTTAGCAAGAGTTATCCTACGCATGATCTCCAAGCTGACGTCATTACTGCTGTTAATGCTGGTTCCAAGATAGACAAAGTCACTTACTACTTCAAAAGCGTAGTTGTCAACAGTGACGTGCTGTCCAAGACGCCGGGACTCTTTGTTTGTTGACACTAGATACTTCGTCTTGCCCTCGTTCACCGTGAGACCCATCCGACGCGACTCTCTTTCCAACTCTGAGAATGCTGCACTGACTGCTCGCGTGTTCATGCCGATTATGTCAATATCGTCGGCATACGCTAACAGCATGACACTTTTGTTGAAGATAGTGCCATTATGTCGTAGATCAGCAGCTCGTATTATTTTCTCCATAATAAGATTGAAGAAGTCGCACGATAACGAATCACCTTGTCTGAAACCCCGTTCGGTATTAAACGGTGCGGAGAGGTCCTTCCCAATTTTCACTGCACAACGGGAGTTATGCAGTGTCATTCTACAAAGTCGAATGAGCTTTGCAGGAATACCGAACTCAGACATTGTTGCGTAGAGGTAATCCCTTACCGGACTGTCGAAAGCGGCTTTATAATCAACAAATTTGGAGCAGTGTGAAAATCTGGTCGATGGTGGATTTACCAGGTCTGAAGCCACACTGATAAGGTCCAATCAGGTTGCTGAGCATAGGCTTCAACCTTTCACACAGTACGCTCGATAGAACCTTGTATGCGATGCTCAGGAGACTTATTCCACGGTAGTTGGCGCAAATTGTGGGGTCTCCTTTTTTATGTACAGGACAGAGAACACTGAGCCTCCAATCATCAGGCATGCTTTCATCCGACCATATTCTGCTTATGAGCTGGTGCATGCGGGTGAGCAGCTCATCGCCTCCGGTCTTAAACAACTCGGCAGGCAGGCCATCAGCACCTGCAGCTTTGTTGTTCTTCAGCCTTAAAATGGCCGTTTCAACCTCGTCATAGTCGGGTGGTGGAACATCAACACCATCATCTGTAATTGGGGTTATCGGGCAATCTCCTCCACTGGCGGAATTGTTCGTAGCATCGCCATTCAGTAACGTGGAGAAGTGTTCCCTCCATAGGCTCAGTACACTCTGGACATCTGTAACCAGATTCCCATTTCCATCACGACAAGAAGAGGCTCCGCAATATAAACAACAGATAATTATTGAAGAATATATACTCAAATGAGAACATGAAGCAGCTATCTATCTAAAAGTATATGTATAGCATCTCTGTTTCGGTGTAATGATTTCGTAGTTAATGATCTAAATGTGATATGCAAGTGCAATTTTTTTGCACTGCAAAACATTCATCACATTGACAAATTACATATACCAAATATCCAAATATCCATTAAGGATATCAAATTCAATCATGCATATAAAATTCGTGTATTGCAAACGAAAGTAATGTCTTGCAGTAAAAATTTTATGCACAAAGGGTAGTCTTGTCTTATATTCATATAGTGATACAGGATAATCATATTTACATTTCATTGCAATTGTCTCATTATATAAGGTACATAACAACGTAGCATTGACGGATACAATATGCAATGTAATCGTTATATAGACATTTCATTTATTTTCGTTATTTTTCGATTAGATCACGCACTATATATTTGATATCCCATGAGAGATTTGTGTCAAATGATTGTTAGCAAAAAAAAAAAAAAAAAACAGAAAAAAAATTGACATTCAAAGAAAGAACAACAAAAAAAAACAGAAGATATTTTCTCTATTGAAGTCTCTACTAAAGTCAAAGAACAACCCTTATATGCAATAAGAGAATAAGAATATCCTGTCAACAGGAATTAAGAAAAAAAAAAAAATGAACAATACTAACATTATTTGTTGTACATATTTGCATTACATTGCATTGCTGCATTGCATTGAAGAATATGCTTCAGCACCTTCTCAATGCTTTCCTCACTCACATTGTTGACAGTTGACAGTTGATGGTTGTGTTCTCATCGTATACTACTTACTCACTTGCAATAATTGTGTTTGAGAATTTGGTTTATTTATATTTACATAATGACACACATACGAGCAACGAAAAGGATATAACGCCATTATGATTTATTTACATTTGACTGATTGTTCATTTGAACGAATATTTACATACATTTGTATGTTGCAAGTATCATATGTGTACCTACACCAACTAGTTGTGTATGTGTATGTATGAGTATTGTGACAATAATTTTGATAAACAAATAATGCTATGAAATATGATTATGCAGCAACCGCTATGGTGGCATGATAATATTAATTCGCTTATGAATTGCATTGAAGATTAACGCAAAATCACGAATTGATGCAGTATTTTTTTTGGTGTGTGTAAGAAGATTCTATAAAGCTAGCTAGAGCTTGGGCAATATGTATGGTCGACTGAAGAGAAAACCTACTTATGGAAGAGCTTGCAATATTAAAATCATGCACAACAATGATGGAAGAGAAACTCGATCAAGGCCGAGTAATATTTTTGACCATTTTTGTACTTGAATGTAATAAATCATAATTACATGCATTACACCTGATTATCCTGATCCTTGTTGTACCCGCTAATTTGCCGAATCACCTGGCACTGAGTGTACACTCCCTATTATCTAATACAATAGTGATAATGAAGAAAGGAAATACTTTTGTCATCGTTGCATTGTGCCCAAGACTCAAAGCATACGTACATCATCCAACAAATAATTACCTATTTGAAGTACTTACTCAGGCATTGAAAACAACAAAACAAAAACAAAAAAAGGCAAATAACATAAAACTATTCAACAACATCATCTATTAATGATTACATCTCGCAAATATTTGATCTACATATGAGTATTGTTGAAACGATGATCATGTGCACGATCATCGAATACATATAAGCATAAATAATGGTACCATTATTTTATAAGATCAGTAAATGATCTAGCAAATAACAACATACAAATAGGATACATGTATTTATTGTAAATCTCAACAAATATATCTCTCATATGATCACAACACATACGATGTATTTACCCTCCTTTTCAACTCACATGTCCATTGGATTAAGATCATCATCATTATCAATTTTTATCAACAATGTATTTATTACGAATAGTTATTTCTGTTTGTTAGATCTTGTTGTTGTTGTCTTTCAATCATGGGCTCATGGGCCAGAAACAATAGTTGCATTAGTAATGAGCAAGTGATCTCATCTACGATCACCGAGTAATAAACTATTGTTGTGATCATATTCATGATCATGGCACCATATATTAATGTAAGCTGACAGAAATGATTATTAGCGTAACATTAAGATTCAATTATGGGTGTGAGCTAATATTATATAGGCAAATGTACATGTAATAATATTAAATTGTTGATCTTTGTAAATGATCACTAGATCGGTAGTCCAAACACGCATGATACAATAAATGGACATGGGCGATTTGCAGACGTATTCATACTCATATATGTTTAATGTTTCACATGTTGTATGTATGTATTCACTTATCCTTAAATTATATGTACATGCATACAGAAATCATAAGAGTGTGTAGACATGAATTTTACATTAAACACAAACTATATGTAGAGACAATAGCTAATAGCTTATGGTGGTATGAAATCGTCTTTACAACATTGTATAGTGATGTTCGATAGAGAGATTAAGCTGTACTTCAAAGATTTACACACACACACACACACACACACACAATAGACACCTGTCTTAATTCACATAATTAAAAGAGGATATACGAGTATGTAGTTTACTTATAAATCCTCCACAAATGCGAAAAAAGAAAAGAAAACCCTTAACCTAAATCATACCATCATAATGTGTTTCATGTCAACAATTAAAAATACGTACGCGCTTTTTGTCAACATTGAAAATGAAATGAAAACAACTTAAACCAAAAATCAATTCAATAAACATCGTACATTTCTAGCTAGCCAAACATCTAGGCAAATGTTGATGTGGTACATGAGGTTGCACCACAAAAACAATACAACACTATCGGGTGGTTGTACAACATTTCCGTGTATACACATGTACTCGTATACAATGAACGACGACAACAATTCAAAGCGTTAAACTCTATGTAAATATAAAATAGAATTATAAGCACGCATTCCTATTAACGGTGATGTAATATCGTTCGATTTGGCTATTGACATAAAATCACAGTGGAGTGTACTACGAGGTACACACAAGTAAAGATGATAAATCGTGTTGCTGCTGCTGCTGCTGCTGCTGCTGGGGCGCAGCAGACGACAACAACGACGTTAGTGACAGTAAATTTGGAATTCAATAGTATAAATATGCATATGGGGCAACACGTGATATAAATCAACAAAATTCATAGTACATTTGATAGTTGAGTAAGTGGAGTAAAAGGAATCTGAAAGTCAGGGAAGAAGAGGCAGGGAGAGAGACAGAGATAGAAAGAGTTCAGTATACTTACAAATTCATTATATTTATTTTAACAGTTGCATCTTGTGAATTAAACTATTATACAGGGTGTATGGATGTAATAGATGAAATTGATAATGAAAAATTGTCTAAATAAATTAATGTCGAATGAATTAATATTGAAAATTTTATGCAATAATGTCAAAAAAAAAAAAAAAAAAATTACCTCATTTACCCAATTTTAATTCGACCTTATTGAAAATGTGTTGCAATAATGTCAAACAAACAAAGAAATGTATGAAATATGATGTTCGATATTATTGCAAACATTTTTGCAACAATGTCGAAATGAGTTTTGTACAAAAATGAAGTGTTTGTTATCGCGTACTATCATCATGTAATCATCTACAACTCGAAGGAAAGGTACAAAGAAACGAGGTTTTGAGGAGATTGTAGCATCTTGTTCTGAAGGCTTCCCTGCGATGTCTATAGACTCTTTTATGGATAATTTCCAAAACGATCTGGAAAATTATATTGGAATATTCGTTGAGAGCGTTAATATGAGATCTCGTTAGACCTGAGTTATACCTCATTTTAAACACGGACACTTACTTCAGAGTGACGATCGTGGACTCCATCGAGACCCTTGACATATTCCTGGTGCTCGGTTAAGGCAAATTTCATCTAAATTCCGTTCAGATATAAAATTTTGTAAAATGGAAATAGAATATTGTGATGACATATTCACATTTGATTCTATAAGCTTTTTTCACATCGAACATAATAATTAAGGCACACTTCATCTTAGCTCTACTAGGCGACAACATTGGGCAAAGGTGAGTTCAGATTTACTGCAATGGTTTTAAACTCTACTATGACTTCGTTATGCATGCCTCAGGCCAAATCGCAAGTCTTTAAAACCTCGTAGATAGATCGCGAAGGAATAATTTTAAATACACTCTGCTCGAGGCTTCACTCAATCAAAAGAGAGCGTGATGTTGGAGCAAGTACATAATCCTTGTTCATTAAGTGGACCACGCGAAACCAGACTGAGGACTGTTAGAGGATATGATTCCTACAGCTGATACCTCTGAGAACCAACAACATGTGTTACGGGCACTGCTTGAGGCTTTGTAGAAACTGATTCGGCCATGACGCTAGCATAGTTCTTAAAGATGATGATGATGATCTTTCAAAAATCTTTAATCTCGAATTACTGCATTACTAGCGTTGAGCTAAAGTTTTGTAAAAGTAGAATTTTACGATTCAATGCCTTTATTATTTTGTGAATATCATATCAAATCTGAGTAATCTCAAAGAATCAGTCTAGATGGTCGAATTACACTTTATGAATAGCAAAAACTTGATGGATTAAGGAATATCGGGGAATTTGAATATTCTAAAATGACTTCCTTGGGCTCACATCTTTCTTGTTAGTTGGGTTAAGGAATATGAGTAGTTCTGCTTGCTTCTACCACAATCTTAAACTGAATGGTAGATCTCTCTGATAGATTGATTTTTTATCCGTGCAATATTAAACCCTGTAAGACTGATGTAAGACTTTGTAGTTTTTTTTTTTTTTGGGGTTATCCACAAACTGTTACACATCCACATCTGTCACCCTCACCAGTCTGTTGTAGCAATAAAATGATGTTTTAAATCAAATATCCTTTGATGTGTTTCACATACATATTTCGGATGTATACAAGAATATATTAAGGGATAAAGATTAAGTATCAACTTGCCCATATTTCTTTTTGGACGGCTGCTTGTTGTGAGATGCCCATTGCTCCACCATCATACTTTTGATGAAGTCGTGCGTGTAATTCAATCAAACAAATCAACAAAGCACAGCAACCTCACTTGATTACAAGTAAGTACATAGTACATATACATATGTACAATGTAGACATAAGTAGGAACATTGTTGAATAATTTAGTAGTAAGAATTTGCACCATTCATCTGTGTGTTACATATATCTAACCAGTTATACCAGCCACACAGCCTAAAATATGTGGCAACATTTTTGGCTAACCCATTAGCACTTGTTGTTCTGATTTTTTATTATTTTTCTCTATGCTTTTGCTACTAGTAAACTACTACCGTCCTATTACTACTACTACTACTTTTAAAATAAATCAAATGAAAATGTAAAATTTGTTCTTTTAACTTGAACAAACAACAACAATAACGAATACTAATATTACCATCTCTGTAAGTAAGTTATAGGCTTAAGCAACACCAACTACAGACTTTTTGTACATACATACATACATACGAGTATGTTTGCCCTTTTGTTTCGTGTGTGTGTAGGCAGAAAAAAGGCTTTGGCTATTGGTTTGCCACATATTTTTGCCATTGTTGTAATGTTGTTGTATTGTCGAGTATACAATACAAATTGGGGTTAAATTTGCTCACAATTTACTGTTGTTAATCTAATTTTTAGTGTACTTACATATACACATATACATATATGTGTACCAACACATATATACAATATAATCAAATAGGATTCAATTGTTTACAAGGCACTGAAGAACAAAAGCATTTGCTCCTTACTTTTTTGTATATTTGAGTGTAGTATTAGTATTAGTATATGGTATACGGAAGTGCGTATAATGGATATTGGTAAAAATTAAGCAAGCTCTGTTTAACTTGCATAACATATGAGATTGGTAACTTCTGTGGTATGTGGTTGGTTTAATTCGTACGTAGGAACGTACGTAGATCATGATATTATTTAAAGAAGCAACTTAATAGTGGCTAACCGAATGTGTTAAATCGACATTTTTCACATAGGCACAATATCCATTGGAAAAAGTTCAAATTAAGTTTTCCAAAAACCATTTAAAATATTCAAAAAGGTTATCTACTACTTAGGGACAGAGTTGGCTACAAATAGGAGCACATTTACGGAGTGAACAGAAATTCAACAATTAAATATAACTGACTAACTTCAAATATACACTCAGTGCATATAGGATAGGCAATTAATAATCTATGGATGAAGTAAAAAAGGGGGAAAACCCCATCCTTCCAGGAACATAGATCATCGATTATGCTTTCTCATAGCGTTTTACGTTGATATATCCATTTTGAATTCATTCAAATAAAGTTCGAATATGTATTTTCATGTTTTACTAATTTTCATGATCCAAAGCACTGTATCGGAAGCATTTCTTCACTAATTTCCTGTAATATTTTGATATGCCAAGAGAAAATGAGACCGTAAGCTGCACAAACTATGAGCTCATAATCATGGTACCCATTGAAAGAACAATGAAAACCACCAACTTCAAAAAATATTACAATTTATAAAGGGAATAACCCTTCATGTATACTAAAACATTGGCCACAAGAACAAACCCTCAAAACTGGGTGGTTGAATAGTGGATGATTATATAGACCACATATTTTTGAATGGTCTGATGAGAGAAAGAATTAAGACAAACGAAATGCCCTTGCACGCACTTGCATAAAAGGGAATAAAGGATTTTTTGGTACAATATACTCCCAACAACAGCAAAAAGCCTACACATATTTGTGTATGTGTATGCAACATAGACCAACATAGAGTAAATTACCACCAAAAGATAGACATTGGTAATGCTTTTGTGGCCAAAACATTGCACACACAAATTATATTGATAATGATGATGATGATGATCATGATGATGCTGTGAACAAAACTGATGATGACGATGAGGATGATGTTGATTCGGATGCATTAAAACAACATTCATAGAGAATGATGGTACCAGGAAATAGACTGTGCTTGGGAAGATGTTGGCTTGCGGAAAATTTTCACCAAAAATTACATATGCTCACACTTAACAAGAAACCAAAATGAAAACTCAATTGATACCTAGGAATTTAACTGATTTTGATCAACTTAAGTAACACACACAAACACATAAAACTAACTACTAATACATAAGCAAACTAGGCAACTATACAAACATCTGATGAAGAGAGAGAGAGAAAGAGAAAGAGAGAGTGAGAGACAAAGTGTAAGATAGAAGAAGAAGAAGAGAGCAACACTTTTGACCACATTGGATGTGCCACAATTTGGTTGGCCTTTAAGTTTACAAATACATAGTTATTCAAGTGGTCGGCTGGTCTGGTTAGGTCTGATTTTAAACTTGTACTCTATATAATCGTAAATGAGCGTATGTATGTTCATGCACAACATATATAGAATAGACAGAATAATTTTGTTTGTTGCAAAATGCATCCTTAATGCAATCAGACTACTTACGTACGTATTCATAAGACTATGTACAAGACCAAAGCCAAATTCATTTACCAATTGGATGAAGTAAAATGCAATTGTACTTGCTCATTGTTTTTATTGCCACTGTAACACAAACATATGTGTGTTTGTGTGTATGTATGAGTACGTATGTATGCATTAGTATGACACTATGATTTTACATTCACATTTTCATTTCGTTAGACCATATGACAACACTTTGAGGCAAAATTTGTGGCTTTAATGACTAAAGTGTCATCATTGGATTGACCTTTTGTTTGTTTTTCGGTTTTTTTGGGTTTCTCAGTGTTGGATGATATTATTGCTTTTGTGGGAAATTTCATTTTTATTGCGATATTATGTGTACTTCATACTTTTTTAAATAGTGGAACATTTAATTTAATTATTTAGTAAGTTCTGGAGCAATGGTTGTAATCAGGGTCGCTGTTCTATTCGATATTAGCTAGTAGCAAAAATATAATTTGTTCAAAGCAAGAATTTTTTTTTCTAAAACTTAAGAATACTCTTATTAGAAACTTCAAAAAGTAATTCGAAACGTTCACAATCTTCCAACTCAGTGTTTTGTTTTAATTTTCATTCCAATTAAAAAATTGCCTCCTGAATAATGTTATTCAATATTTGATTGATTAGAAAATAAATCTCTCATAGACTCAAGCCCTCTCAGCTTAGACAAATGCAATACAGTCCAGATCGTGTGAACAAATGGCATTAAAGCTTCCAAGGGCAATGGTTTTTACTATTGCTGTGTATTGTAAATTCGAAGAATATTAGAATTGAGCTACTTATATTTGACATCCCTGAATGGGAGATTTTTATACCCTGCATAATGCAATATGCATGGTATATTCATTTCGGTCAGATGTTTGTGTCCACTTGAAGGAATCTCCGGAGATATAGACATAGATATATATTCGTGATCAGCGTCGATTAAATTTTCGATTTAACGATGTCCGTCCGTCCGTCCGTCCGTCCGTCTGTCTGTCACCTGGCTGGTTCGCACGATAACTTGAGTAAATATTGAGCTATTTCGATGAAATTTGGCATAAGTAATCTATGATCCAAGAGTACGGAGGAGATTGATATTGGGCATGATCGGTCAATAACCACGCCCACACCAAGTATTCAAAGCGACTAACCTCGAAATTTTCAAAATCTTTAACTTGCCCTAACTCACATAATATACGACATGGGACAAAAATATTTGGTACGTAGACTTATATTATACTACTATATAACCTCGCCAAAAGTGGTTGAGCCACGCCTACTTTTTAGCGTAGCTCTCATACAAAGTGTCTGTACTTCTTTTAAATTGAAACAGCTGTAACTTCTACAATCTTCTGTCCAGAATAACCATAAATGACACTGAGATTAACATGTTAGTCGGAAATAATATGGCAGAAAATCAGTGTGCCACGCCCACTGCTTTTTGGGTCTCCCATACAAAGTTGCGGAAATTAAAAAAAATGTTACCGGTTATAACTTGCAAACTATTCAGTGTAGAATAACGAGATTTAAGGTGTGGATTAGTATTGTACGAGCAACTAGGCTCACAGTAATGGGCGCACCACGCCCACTGTTTATCGTAGCCCCCATACAAATTTTAAATTGAAACAGCTGTAACTTCGGCAGTCTTCTGTCTAGAATAACCATAATTGACACTTAAATTAATATCGTAGTCGGCAAAAATGTGGCAGATAATCAGTGTGCCACGCCCACTCCTTCATGAGTCTCCCATACAAAGTCAAGGGAATTAAACTAAAATTTTAAGCTTCATAACTTACAAACCATTTAGTGTAGGACGAGATTTAAGGTATGGAATAGTATTGTACGAGCAACTAGGCTCACAGAAAATGGGCGCACCACGCCCACTGTTTATCGTAGCCCCCATACAAATTTTAAATTGAAACAGCTGTAACTTCGGCAATCTTCTGTCTAGAATAACCATAATTGACACTTAAATTAATATCGTAGTCGGCAAAAATCTGGCAGAAAATCAGTGTGCCACGCCCACTCCTTCATGAGTCTCCCATACAAAGTCAAGGGAATTAAACTAAAACTTTTAAGGTCCATAACTTACAAACCATTTAGCGTAGGACAACCAAATTTAAGGTGTGGATTGATATTGAAAAATTAATTAGATATACCAGAAAGAGATACGTCACTCCCACTTTTTATATAGCTTCCATATAAAGTCTCGGATTTATATTAAACATTAAAACACCCATAACTTACTAATTAATACGCCTAGGTCAACCCATTGCAACCTATGTAGTTTAGTATTATAGGCAGAAATTGATCCTCCAAAATTGGTGAGGTACGCCTGCTTCTTAATGTAGGTCCTATACAAAGTAGTGGAAGAAAAGGATGGATATACGAGCAAACTTTTTATATATACCTCTACATATGCAGGGTATAATTTGGTCGGCCCCAGCCGACTGTAAGGAGATTTTTTTTTATTATATTATTCTCCAAGGCACGCTTTTACAGTAGAAACTACAAGGTCGATCTTATCTTCTATTACAACTGGGCGTATCGTAAAGGAACTTTTCTGACAATACTTATTCTGATCTCTGAACTGAGCCATTTCAGAATCTATTAATTAGTAGCCAAATTAGTAACACAAGGGTTCTTTTAACTCTTTCAAGAGAGTTCAGCAAATTAGATTGATACAAATTTAAATAGTACAATTACGAAATAGTAGTTTGTATAGTCCCAATGATCTTATAAAACTTCTGGCTGTATCGCTGTGTCCAAACGATTGTTGTTTAATGTCGCACAAGATGAATCATCAATCAATGGTACCATTAAGAGGCGTCTTGAGATTACAAAGATTAAAGTGTGTTGGCACTGAAGGGGAAGATTATCATGTGATGATGCTGATTTTAGTTTTGGCATAAATTTGATATACAAACTATTTAACCTTTAAGTTGAAACTTCCTATACAAAAGCAGCATAAATAAGCGCGTATACTATCATTTGACATTATGGAACGCTATGTACAATGACATCATGAAGATAAGTATTCCAGCAGGTACCAAGCTGATTGGCTATGCAGATGATATTGCATTGGTTGTAATAGAGAAGACAATACCTAAAGTGCAGGAACTATGCAATGACGCAATAAATATCATCATGATGTGGTTACACAGCGCTGGATTACAACTAGCGGCCTAAAAAACAGCAGCGGTACTGACCTGACCACACGGAAAGTACGCGAGGTTTTTACACCTTTAAAGTTGGTGACCATGAAATCACCTCGCTACCCCACATTATATGCCTGGGCGTACGGATTGACACACGGCTGTCTCTTAAGGGACACCTTGCCATGGTTAGCGATATAGCTGCAAAGGTGAATAATGCTTTGTCGCGCATAATGTCGAATATAGGCGGACCTGTGCTAGTACAAGGAAATTGCTGGCAAAGGTGACAAGCTCCATCATGCTATATGCAGCTCCAGTTTGGGCTGACGCAACACAGAAAGCTACATACATGGCTGGCATCAGATCTACATACCGTTTGAGTGCACTTCGAGTAGCTAGCGCTTTTCGCACCGTGTCTGTCGATGCAATCGTGATCATTGCGTCAATGCTACCTATTGACATATTGGCAAGCGAACTGCAGCGAATTCACTCAACGGCCAGAAATACATTAAAAAAGTAAGAGAGGCGATATAGTCTCTTGGAGTGGAAGTATGGTTTAACAGAAGACATGGTGAAGTAGATTTCTACCTAATCCAATTGATAAGCGGACATGGATGCTTTAAGTAATATCTACATCGTTTTAAGCACGAGGAGGACACTTTCTGCCCTGAATGTCTTGGTGAAATTGAAAATGCGGAACACGACCTTTTCAGCTGTCCTCGCGATATCAGGTTGCAAATAGCAACCTGATATCGCACATGTGCGAATCACTTAAAAAGTGGCTGGTAGTACAATCAGTAGCTGCACGAATGATGACTGAGCTCTGACGCATAGAACGCCATAGAGCAATGGAACGCAGAATGAACGCTGCTGCAATGTTGACAGGTACGAACTAAATAACCTACTTAACGAATTAAGAGCGAAATCTCTTATGACGGTCTTCCTCACGAAATATTTAGCGGTCGTTCCAGGAGGAACCTTCCGTCCGAACGAGAGGTGATTTTAGCTGGTTAAAATCTCGCACTGACATAGGCTTTCGATGCTTTCCTCCTCATTATAAAAAAAAAACTATCATTTGTAGTAGTTGTTTATCTTTGATACTACACATCTCTACTTTTCTCTCTCTCTCTCTCTCGTTTTCTTTCTCTCACTCACGCATACTTGCTACCAATTTGTATAATTAACCAACATTAATGTGTACTACTTGGTTGATGCTGGCTACTTTATAATATCAATTTCATAGTATAAATTTAAAATTATGCAACAATACATATACGAAACTATGCACAAGCATTACCCACATCATTCAGCGAAATGCAATGAAAATAAAACCCCAAAACATAAACATTGTTTCACCTACGAAAAGTCAAAAATACTTTTTGGTTATTATTAAGGGTATGGGTGGTTGGTTGTACGCATTATGCATACATTCGCCTATACATGTACCTGCCAATTTGTACACGTATATATGCATATATAAATACTGTATATTATCCATTATATTATATTGTGTTATACGAGTACATTTTAGTATCAACATGGTGCAACATATTAATTCCATTTTCGCACTTTGGCTGCTACAGAACATGCCATAAATAGTTGCTGTCGTCGTCGTTATCGTGGTTGTTGTTGTTGTTGTTGTTTTTGTTGTTCGGGCCATTGTTATTATTTATGTTATTAAATTGTTGTTGTTGTTGTTGTTGTTTTTGTATTTATTCTTAATTATAATGTCTGCTATTAAACACATACTGATGATGGCGCTATTATTGATGGTGTAGGTGGTGTGTGGTGGTGTATGGTGGTGGTGCAGTGTTAATGTTATTGCAAGAGATACATGAAAAACGCACACACACATCCATACGTACGTATTTGTACATATCGGTATAAAGTTATTATTCATGCTTATTTCAATGTGGCCACGTATAGTACACGCATAATTATTTTATCATGCAACATGTGCAAGCAGCAGCATGTAAATACTATATAATGAGACTTTTCAGTGTACTATGTACATCGATATTAGTGTAGGGATTCTATGGTTGGCAGTATTGTACAAAATTTGTACGATATTTTGATTTTAACGAAATTCCACTTCCTGGCCCCATACCACAAACTCAAAGAACTTCAAAAATTTTAAGTAGCAATTTATTTTCAAAAAATGGCCTTACAGTCGGCTGGGGCCGACCAAATTATACCCTGCATATGTAGAGGTATATATAAAAAGTTTGCTCGTATATCCATCCTTTTCTTCCACTACTTTGTATAGGAGCTACATTAAGAACCAGGCTACCTCACCAATTTTTGAGGAATATTTTCTGCCTATAATACTAAACTACCTAGGTTGCAATGGGTTGACCTAGGCGTATTATTTAGTAAGTTATGGGTGTTTTAATGTTTAAGATAAATCCGAGATTTTGTACGGAAGCTATATAAAAAGTGGGCGTGGCTTACCTCTTTCTTGTATATCTAATTAATTTTTCAATATCAACCCACTCCTTAAATTTGGTTGTCCTACGCTGAATAGTTCGTGAGTTATAGCGGTTTAAATTTTTTTTAATTTTCCAAATTTTGTATGGAAGCCCCATTAAGAAGTGGGTGTGACATGTTGGTTTTTTGTCAGATTATTTTCGACTACCATGTTAGCCGAAGTATTAATTATAATTGTTCTAGACAGAAGTATGCAGAAATTACAGCTATTTTAATTTAAAAGAATTTCACTTATTTTGTACAGGGGCGACGATAAACAGTGGGCGTGGCGCGCCCATTTCCTGTAAGCCTAGTTGCTCGTACAATACTAATCCGTACCTTAAATCTTGTTGTCCTATGCTAAATGGTTTGTAAGTTATGGAGCTTAAAAGTTTTAGTTTAATTCCCTCGACTTTGTATGGGAGACCCATGAAGGAGTGGGCGTGGCACACTGATTTTCTGCCATATTATTTCTCACTGCCGTGTCAATTATGGTTATTCTAGACAGACGATTGCCGAAGTTACAGCTGTTTCAATTTAAAATTTGTATGGGGGCTACGATAAACAGTGGGCGTGATGCGCCTATTTCCTGTGAGCCTAATTGATCGTACAATACTAATCCATACCTTAACTCTCGTTGTCCTACGCTAAATGGTTTGTAAGTTATGGAGCTTAAAAGTTTTAGTTTAATTCCCTCGACTTTGTATGGGATACCCATGAAGGAGTTGGCGTGGCACACTGATTTTCTGCCATATTATTTCTCACTGCCGTGTCAATTATGGTTATTCTAGACAGACGATTGCCGAAGTTACAGCTGTTTCAATTTAAAATTTGTATGGGGGCTACGATAAACAGTGGGCGTGATGCGCCTATTTCCTGTGAGCCTAATTGATCGTACAATACTAATCCATACCTTAACTCTCGTTGTCCTACGCTAAATGGTTTGTAAGTTATGGAGCTTAAAAGTTTTAGTTTAATTCCCTCGACTTTGTATGGGAGACCCATGAAGGAGTGGGCGTGGCACACTGATTTTCTGCCAGATTTTTGCCGACTACGATATTAATTTAAGTGTCAATTATGGTTATTCTAGACAGAAGATTGCCGAAGTTACAGCTGTTTCAATTTAAAAGAAGTACAGATACTTTGTATGGGAGCTACGCTAGAAAGTAGGCGTGGCTCACCAACTTTTGGCGAGGTTATTTAGTAGTATAATATAACTCTATGTGCAAAATATTGTTGTCCCAAGTGGTATATTATGTGAGTTATAGCAAGTTAAAGATTTTAAAAATTTCGAGGTTAGTCGCTTTGAATGCTTGGTGTGGGCGTGGCTATTGACCGATCATACCCAATATCAGTCCCCTCCGTACACTTGGATCATAGGTTACTTGTGCCAAATTTCGTAGAAATAGCTCAATATTCACTGAAGTTATCGTGCGAACCAGCCAGGTGACAGACAGACAGACGGACGGACGGACGGACGGACGGACACACGGACGGACATCGTTAAATCGAAAATTTAATCGACGCTGATCACGAATATATATCTATGTCTATATCTCCGAAGATTCCTTCAAGTGGTCACAAACATCTGACCGAAATGAATATACCATGCATATTGCATTATGCAGGGTATAAAAAATATAAAAAATAATCATAAAATAATGAGTAATAAAGAAGTAAAGCATAATTCTGTAATAAATATAAGCATTAAAAAAAAAAAGAAAAGAATTAAATTTATTAGGCTGGGGAAAAAATATCGTTCCTCACCTCAGGAACTAGTGTGTGTTTGACAGTTGGCACACAAAAAACAATTAATTTGGCAAGAGGCCATCATTTAAAAAAAAAATATTATTTTGAATCTTGCTTTAGAGTTGGTGTTGATTATATTTAAGAATACTTATACCTTTTCCCCAAAGCGAAAATATTTGTATTTAAATATTTTTCTTTTTTAAAATTCCCAAGCGCCATGCCGGCTTTTTGCTTTCTTATATTTAATAATACAATTAAACAGCAGGCATCATTATCGGAAGCCGTCTAAAGACGCCAACGCAAAACTTTCTCATATGCATAAATATGTAGTAGTCGTTAGGTAGGTGCTCGACTATCAAAAAACCCTCAGATCAAAGAATAACACACATCAATTGACCACCACAATACATGATTCAGATACAGATAATCAACAGCAGCAGCAGCAGATTGATTTAATTCGTTCACGTTCATAAAATATTAAACTCTTTTATTTCACCTCTTTTTTTCTTCTTCTTCTTGTTTTTAGTGTCTTCAAATACTTACAAGAATAACGCTTTACTACTGACACGATATAGATACACTTAATGATTAAGCCATCATAAAAAATCTTACACGTATGTATGTACGATATGTATATCTCAATGCATATGTAGATATAAAACCAAAGTTGATTAACTCACTCATTATTTTAACGCATATTTTATATACGTACGAATAACAGCTTAATCAATGAAAAATCAACGAATCGAACGACATATGGCAAGATCATGATGATAAGGTCACATTGATATGGTATGATAATAAAAAAACAATAAAATAAGTGAGAGACAGAAACAAAAAAAAAAAAAAAAAAAAAAAAACAACTTATTGACCCCTGCAGCTAATTTGTTCTATAATTGACCAGAAAAATGTATGCGTAACCAATTTAGACCAGTTGGCCCGGATTAAAGTCATTTGTACGAGTATGTATAATATTTATGAAAGCAAAATGAGGTAACAAGTGGAAAATTCAAGTGTACTTCAATATGAAAAAGGGCAAAGAATACAAAACACAACAACAACAAACAAAAAAAAAAAAGAAACAATTTTATATTTTAATTAATTAATTTAATCAGCCACAGGCGGGTTAAGTTTAAATGAGTATGCGCGAATGATGATGACTGAATAACTGTCGAACTACTGAATGATAACAGCAGTGTAGTTAAATTCACGAGGTTTGTATGATAAGTAACTTCATGTTAAGGTAGTAGTAAAATGTTTATGTAAAAAATTGTTCTCATCCAAAATTCGTGTAAACTTCAAAAATCTACAAACATTTAGCTTATGTGTTTTTTTTTTTAAACTCAGGGACAAATTATGATTTAACTACGTGAACTACTGTAGAGGATTTCTATCAACGAACTCTATGGAATTTTTTTTTAGAAATACCTACAATATCGATTTTTTTAAACTACTCTTAGCTGTTTTCGAGTATTTGGAAATTCTTTCAACAGCACATTTTTCCAAGTGAGATTTCTGTCATCCGAATTTTCTTTATTTTTAAGAATTCCAAAGTGATTACAGATTATTCCAATGATGATATTCTTTTAATTTTGCAAAAGCAGCCTTCCTGAGAGGCGAATATAGCGGAATAAATTTGGTCGGATGAAAATTTGGCGAGGAAAAATTAATAAGGGTCGTGCTCTAGGAACGATTTTTGTGCTGCTATGAGCTTCTTTTAGTATTTTGTAGAGGAGCCCTAAAGGGATGAAAATAGCGTGTAAGTGTACTAAGCATAAAATAAGTAGTAAGTAGTAAAAATTAGTGGTAGTTAGGTTAGGTTACGTTAGGTTAGGTTAGGTTAGGTTAGGTTATGGTGGCTGCCCTCTCTCTGAGCGGACACACTTCGGCCAGAAAGGACCATTGTGATACCACTGAGCTTTTCTTCTAAAACTGTTGTGCATGTTAAATTTGGACAGCATTAGAAGGGACCTACTTATATTAGCGGGTTCCGAACGGCAGAACCCTTGTGACAACACTTTAACTTAGATTTGTCACAGAGCTCTTTTGGCAAATTGTTGCTGCCAGAAAAATTGCCAATTCTTGCCGACAGGTGGGTACCGTTCGAAAGAAAGAATATTCGATATTAAATTTTTGTTATGCTTCAGCCGGGGATAGAACCACGACCTACAGATCAGCAGACCAACGCACTAACCACTGAGCTACGGCACCCACCAGTGGTAGTTAGTTATTTAACATTATTAACCTTTCTTGGGGAACTGTGAGAGCGGTGGGATCAAATTTTGTAAAAATCTCAGCTTTATGGGGAAGCCATACTAAAGAGCAAAGACACACCGGTAAATGTATTTGGAAAAAATATTGGGAAGGAAAAGTTAATGGGGATTGACCTTACAATTTAATACCTCAACGGTTATTCTGGGTATCTTCTGGGTTAAGGTTGAACTCTCCTTAATTTATTGAGGTTAGGTAGGAAATGCAAAGTGAGCGTATTGAATGAACTCCGGATTCGAATACTTACTTACTTACTTACTTATGTGGCCATAACAACCGAATATCGATTTAGGCCGAAAATAACATGCTTCGCCAGCCATCTCTGTTCTTCGCTAGCTGGCGCCAGTTAGAAATTCCAAGCGCCTTCAGGTTCTCCAGTACTTGGTCTTTCCACCGCAGGTTTGGTCTTCCTCTTTTGCGTCGTCCTCCAGCGGGTTCCGAATATAACACCTTCTTAGCTGGAGCGTGTTCTTCCATTCGCTCGACATGACCTAGCCATCGCAGCCGCTGGATTTTGATGCGCTTTACTATGTCAATATCGGCATACAGCTCGTACAGCTCATGGTTGTACCTTATTCGGTACTCGCCACCAACGCAAATAGGTCCAAAGATCTTGCGTAGGACTTTTCTCTCGAAAACTCCAAGTATTCGCTCATCCGAGGTGGAAATTGTCCAGGCTTCAGCGCCATATGTTAGGACAGGCATGATGAGAGACTTGTAGAGTGTAATTTTCGTTCTTCGAGAGAGGGCTCGACTTCTCAATTGCTTACTCAGCCCAAAGTAACACCTGTTAGCAAGAGTTATCCTACGCATGATCTCCAAGCTGACGTCATTACTGCTGTTAATGCTGGTTCCAAGATAGACAAAGTCCCTTACTACTTCAAAAGCGTAGTTGTCAACAGTGACGTGTGTCCAAGACGCCGGGACTCTTTGTTTGTTGACACTAGATACTTCGTCTTGCCCTCGTTCATCGTGAGACCCATCCGACGCGACTCTCTTTCCAACTCTGAGAATGCTGCACTGACTGCTCGCGTGTTCATGCCGATTATGTCAATATCGTCGGCATACGCTAACAGCATGACACTTTTGTTGAAGATAGTGCCATTATGTCGTAGATCAGCAGCTCGTATTATTTTCTCCATAATAAGATTGAAGAAGTCGCACGATAACGAATCACCTTGTCTGAAACCCCGTTCGGTATTAAACGGTGCGGAGAGGTCCTTCCAAATTTTCACTGCACAACGGGAGTTATGCAGTGTCATTCTACAAAGTCGAATGAGCTTTGCAGGAATACCGAACTCAGACATTGTTGCGTAGAGGTAATCCCTTACCGGACTGTCGAAAGCGGCTTTATAATCAACAAATAGGTGGTGTGTGTCGATCTGTTTTTCTTGGGTCTTCTCCAGGATTTGGCGCAGTGTGAAAATCTGGTCGATGGTGGATTTACCAGGTCTGAAGCCACACTGATAAGGTCCAATCAGGTTGCTGAGCATAGGCTTCAACCTTTCACACAGCAGGCTCGATAGAACCTTGTATGCGATGCTCAGGAGACTTATTCCACGGTAGTTGGCGCAAATTGTGGGGTCACCTTTTTTATGTACAGGACAGAGAACACTGAGCCTCCAATCATCAGGCATGCTTTCATCCGACCATATCCGACCGGATTCGAATACAGCGACCCGAAATTCGTATCAAATTTATTACCTCGTCTATTATTTTATTTTTTATTTATCCAAAACTGGAACGAAATGCCAACTGATCAAGTCGAATCAACTCCGGACTTAAATTCAACGATTCAAAATACGTATAGCAGTGTTCATCTCTTCCACTGGACAATAATTTTTATTTTTTATTTTTTCCCCGTATGCCTGTATTATAAATCTTCT
The DNA here is from genome assembly GCA_963854835.1 of Megamerina dolium. Lineage (NCBI taxonomy): Eukaryota > Metazoa > Arthropoda > Insecta > Diptera > Megamerinidae > Megamerina > Megamerina dolium. The sequence goes on from OY978527.1 coordinate 66,754,453, forward strand.
TTTCCCTAATTCTTTTCATTTTCAATAGTAACAAAATAGTTCAAAATATAACACTAAAATTGGATGCTCGCATAAAGTAATGATGAAACACAGTTACTTATCAAACAGAACTGAGCATATTCACTTAACATTTAACTCATAATTTCTTTGTTTCTCATTCTATGCTCTTATAATTTCTTAATTTTTAAAATATCGCGGGTATATTCACACAAAATACAACTTGGTAGTATGGTATCAAAAGAAAAGGCGAAGAATGCCGCCACCGACGTCGCCACCAGTACTAATTTCGGAAAAAGGAGGTGCAACGAAATTTTTGACTTATTTTGACATTTATGACATTATTGAATGAAGCAACGCAGTGCGTCTGCGTCTGCAAACATATGCATAGGTGCATATGAATATTTCCCCCGCAAAGTTGATGTTTCACTAACATTGGTGGCAATGGCGGTTACAAGACTGGCGTGCTGGCTGTGCATACAAATACAAAGGGTTAATACTAAAATATTCTATATGTGTGCACATGTGTATATGACTAGAAAAGATCATGTAAAAATGTTGAAGAACCCAAAAACAAACACAAAATTCCAAAATTACCACAAGTCAAACCAGCTGATTGAAATGGGATTAACACTTAAAAATTCGAAAGAAAATTGCTACAATAAATTGTGAATATGAGAGCTAGTGCCATAATTCTATGAAGCTAATATATGTCACACTTCTACGAAGCTATAAAACACATACTATATTTCTAACTTAATGTGTTTCAAATTTAAAATATTAACCCCCTTTAAATAGCCCGAGAGGAACTAATTAACACGCATACGTATAAAGTATTGAAAAAAAAAAAAAACTTAATCATAAAAAAGACGACCAACAATCGAACATAAATTTTAGTGAACAAATAAATTCTTTATTTCCTTCATTTCCTTTGCTAATTTTTATGACTATTTATTTCTTGAATTTTTTTTTATTATATTTTTTTTTTTCTTCCGACTGATGCCAAAATACAGGTCAGCATTACTTTTTCATCCTCATAGTAGATCTATTGATTTACAACTGTGAAAGAAAAAAATAAATAAACGACATGCTTTATTTGTTTTTTTTTAACCCATTTTTAACCCGTCTACACATTTTATGACACACTTTTGTATGTTCACACAAACAAAAAACCATCATAATGGTTTTTCTCTATACCATTTTCTCAGTTATTTTGATCCACAAATACAATTTGTAATTGTCATAGAGCCCACAATTGCAAGAGGGAAAGTGAACGAGTAAAGAAGCGTGTATATAAAAATTGATATTGTCCTATTACCAAAAATATGATACGAAAAATATTAAATCATAAAAACCTATAGCACAGCTTCCTATGAACTAGAAACCTAAAACAGCGCAAAAGGTTTGGTTTGGTCATACGTGCTAGCTTAACAAATAACATTAGTACTAGGAACTAGCGTGACAATGTTTTTATGATGACAATTTAGATTCAAGAATTTGGAAAATATGCGAAAAAAAACTATTTTTTAACTCTTTCGTTTTTTGTTTATTTGTTTTTTTTTTTTTATCTTCAAAAAGGGTTAACAGCAGTTAAAAAAAAGTATAGTCTTGCTAATCATTAGTACATTTAGATTTATAGTTCACCTTACCAATACTAGTACGACTGTGAAAGGTTTCATTTATGAATGTTCTAAAAAATAAAAAAAAAAGTATTCTACTTGACCTTCTATCTTTCGAGAAAAGCCGAAGGAAAATGAAATAAAATAAAATAAATACTTTCTTAGCTAGAAGAAATATGTTGAAAAGTGTGAAAAGTGGTTGAAATTGTGGATAGGTGACATTTTTATTTTAAAACACTGATGGAAATGGAATATTTGCTTTTCTTGTGCTTCCATGTTTATGTTAAAAATTTTATTAACAAGGTCGATATTTTCCGATAATTGAATGTTGACGTTTGAGTTATATTTGTACAACATACATACTAGGGCTGTGCATTTAATCGCTGAGTGTAAAAATGTGATTATTAAATATGGTGATTAATCAATTATTCATTTAATCAACATTTTGATTAACCAAATATCAATTGGCAAGCAGGAGTACCACCTTGGTCAAAAAGTTTCCGGAAGAACCACCGTGTGAGCTGTTTTTTTTTTTTTTTTTTTTTTTGTTAAGTTCGTCTGTTGTCAACGTATCTTAGCGTCATAAGTAGCCAAAAGTACATCTATCTCTGTGTGTGTGTTGGCGATTTTTTACAATTTTCAATCAATTTTATGCAAAAATGAGACCGTGTTGACGTCGCAAAAGACATGATTTGCGAGGCTGAATCCGATCCCACGTTCATCAAAAGGATCATTACTGGAGATGAGACGTGGGTTTATGAGTACGACGGAAAGAGACCAGAATTGTGGGCAGAAAACTCGTGAATTTTGCACCATGATAACGCACCGTCGCACAGTGCCATCAATATTCGTAATTTTTTGGCAAAAAAAATGCAACAAATACCATCCAACAGCTCCCTGTGACTTCTTTCTGTTCAATCGAGTTAACGCGTTCATTACGTGGAACGCATTTCAGCAGCCGAAAGGAAGTAATGGAAAAATCGCAGGAAGCACTGAGATAGATGTACTCTTGGCTACGGTGGTTATTCCGGAAACTTTTTGATCAATGTGGTATGTCCAGTTGGTTCGACAATTTATTGAAAAATTGCAAAACATAACTCACAAAGATATTCTTGATATTATTAGAGGAGATGTTATTATAAAGAAGGTAGTGGAAGAATTCTTCAATCAAACATATACTGAGCACAAGTACTGAGTAACGAATGGGATAGGTAATCTGATTAAGTTAATCCCCAATTAATATTAATACATTAATATCGAAATATCAATTTATACGAATGATCATGATTTTGATTTAAAAAAAATTGAAATTATTCGATTAATCAGAATAAAAGTATTCGAAAAATCTATTCCAAATATTTATAATATTTTTTCCAATACAAAGTACACAAAGTAGCTTTCCAAAGTTACGAATATAAGAGTGAATTAGTAATTTTTGTTTCAAAAGCAACATTTCAAAAGCAACTAAAAATTACGAATTCAAATAATATCGACCTCGAGACTATCTACCATCGACATATGCTTTAAAAATTCTACTTTCGTTGAATTGACTTCGTATTTTCCTCTATCCATTTCACCAAATTATTTAGCATGAAAAAAAAAAACAATTTTTTCTATTAATGATCATTTATAAAACGTTTAAGATAAATTAAGGCAACATGTATGGCAATGAAAAGTTCTAAAAAAAAAAACCAACTGTCAATGTATTACTCTTTCATTTTAATAACATAACCTTATTCATGATAATAAAAAGAAAGAAGAAGAAAAAAACACACGCACACTGCAATGTAGAATACATAAAGTCGGAAAACACATCCAATCAACCAATCAACCGATCAAACAAACTGGCTACGCAACTATGAAGTGACTAACCCCAAACAGTGGTTAAAAAGTGTTGGCCAACAATTCGTTTGTATTGTATGCCTCACATGTCATTGATCATTGTGGCCAACAGAACAACAACAACAACAACAAATTGTTACATTGAATGGCATTGTTACTATACAATTATTATTATTGTTGCTGTTGTTGTTGTTGTTGTTGTTGTTGTTTAGGATGTTTAGCGGAACAATTTTAATGAGCCTTAATTGCACAAGTGCATAAAACGCGCGCATCTATTCACATTGTCCGAGTACTCGTATGTATGCATGACGTACGTAGCAACATAATTTTCAACTCAATGTCAATGCAAGCGGAAGTTGTTGATCGTCTTTTATTTTAATATTTATATTTTTTTACATATTTCGTTTTTTGTTTTTGTTTTTGTATCGTGCCGATGTAAATACAAAAAAAAATATAAAATTTAAATGTCAATGTTGAGGGTGTCAGTGTAACATGTAAATGAATGCATTTAATAGATATGCATGTGTGCGCTAGTTAGGGATGCTAATTTCGAACATCTTGTGATTCCCAATATTTTTGAGAACTTTAATTGCAATCGCAATATTTTGAAATTTCATACTTTCGAAATGGTAGAATAAAAAATTTTGTTTTTCATTAAATTTGGACTTTCATTTTGATATGCTTTAGAATTGTTGCTTTTGAATTTAGTAAAACACGACCATTTCGTGGTGTTGAGATACCATCTTGATCAAAAAGTTCCCGGAATAACCACCGTGTGGCGCTCCCATCGTTCCAATTTGAGCTGTTTTTTTTATAAATGTGATGTCAACACGATCTCGTTTTTGCATGAAATTGTGATAGATGTACTCTTGGCTACATATCTTTTGCAAATGTCAAGCTATGACGCTAAGATTAACAAAAAAAAAAAAAAAAAACAGAACACAAATTGGAACGATGGGAGCGTTACACGGTGGTTATTCCAGGAACTTTTTGATCAAGGTGGTATTCTCAATATAACCTTTCGACTAAGTATTGGACATATCAAATTTATTTCCTTTATATATTCGAATTCGAGGCAACCGATTGGATACTACGCGCCTCAGTTGGGATTGTTTATTTTTCGGGCTCCTAATGTAGTACAATTGAATAAATGAAAATCTTTCAATACGCCTTATCAGAGCCAAAAAATATCAAATACAGCTGATGTTTTTACATTTTCAATATCTTTGAAATAAAATTGTTGACAATTTTTCAAAAATTATATTCACAAATCGGTCATCAAATGTCAAAGTTATGATAAAAAAAAAGACAGTTTCGCGGGATTCAAAATATAAAATTGGAAATGTATTGAGAGCGGCCGAATCTACTGGACACTACCCGCCTCATATGAGGTCTACAGATTTATCAGACTCTTAATCTAATGGAATATATCAGATGAACATTTTCAGATACCATCTTTAAGAGCAAAAGAATGTGGAATTCAGCCTATTCTCAACCTTTATTAAAGTTAAATTGTGTCGTACTGTGTAATTAAACGCTTTTCCATTAATTACAATTTATTATGTCCGTTAATAAAATAATTATGTTAAGCATTTACTCTTACAACATACAAAAAATCTTTTGAGGACCATGGGATTGGCATCTCTAAGGCTTATATGTAGATGTATGAGTGCTATTAGTACTTAGTGAAGTTCATTGGTTCATTTTAAATGATTACCTTTAATCGTTTTCTAATTAACTAATAAGCAATTGAATAAAATTACTCAGCCATATGATATTAGATGGCTTTCTCTGAGTATATAAATAATGTTTCATAGAATTTGAGGAAATTATTAATATTAAAATTGATGATGGATATAAAAAACAATAATTAATAATAAGGATTCAAATTAAACAATTCGTTACTAGACCACCTACAACAATATTGAGCTATTATTAAAACCCATCACATACCTGCTGTTGTTTATGCATGAGCATCATTAGCATATGTTATTATCCTTTAGAGCACACACACAGTCATATGTATGTATATGTAAGTACTTGTATGTACATAAATACTCACCCCCATTTCGAGCTGACGAAAATCGAAATAATTAAAATATATAAAATGTACCTTTGAAGAACTTGTATGTATGTAAATACATACATTCAAGGGAGAAGCCGCAAAAGAAGCGGTCAAAATTACATACAGTCACATGATTTTCATAGAAACCAAAAGCATTGTGTGTATTAATATATTTTTTTTACAATTTTATTGATATGCGAAAAATCAACATATATATAACATCAATATGTTGACGGAAGAAAAGGATTGATGGCATTGTCTGCACATGCCTAATCAAATATTAACAACAATGTATTCCAACATCAATGGTTGGTTGGTTGGTTGGTCAGTCAATGGATTGTCGTGAAAAAAAAGGGTTTTTGTGTATGATCGCGTATATACAAAAATGCGTATAACCACACTGATTCGTACACACACACTCAATCACTAGTCGTATACCACTGCCACTTTGTTTTCGTCAAAAAGATTTAACTCTTCTTCTCAGAATTTTTCGAATATTGTGTTTTGCCACCGCAAACATTACAAATTGATGTGAAAATTTGTGTTGAACAAAGAATAGAAATTGAAAAGAAAAAAAAAAAACAAAAAGGATTGAATGTTTATAGTCACTCGCACATAAAATACAACATACGATAAATAGAAGTAGATACTTAGACATTGTCTGGTTACCTTTTAACATCTTTTTAACCTAATGAGAAGGATTCTTAGAATTTATTTAGCGAGCAAATGCGCAAGCGAAATTTATTGAAATTCTTATTACTTTCAACTACTACATGCACTTAATACGTACATATGTGTGTGTGTGTGTGTGTATTTGTGTGTATTATCATTAACTTCAATAAATTTCATTTCATCTCCTATTTCTATCATTCGACTTTAACGTGTATTGCCTTCGTACTAAACAAATATCATAAATTGACTCCTAATATTACATTTCGTGAGTCGACGTCGGTGAGTCGATTGTTGACGATGTCATAATAAGAGTTGCCTTTTAGTTTTTGGAGTTTTAGAAGGTAACGATTCCTCCATAAGGAACGATTTCGCAACGCTGAAAGGATGATTTTTATAGAGTCCACATGGATTGAGTTTTAAAGTCAAGCCCTTCATGATAAATATTTTATGGAAAGTTGAGACGTTCTGTACACTATGAGCGATTCAGATTACAGATCCCTTTATGTTGACCTTTATGGCTATCCTAGTCAAAAACCCAAATCTAAGGTGGAACAGCATATGCCGATAGATGCATGGCCGTAGCGGTGCACGGTAATTTATATGCGAACTCAGAATATCTGCCGCCCTGTTCTGTTTTAAGCTAGACTTCCCTTGGCAATCTGGCTCTACGAAGGGTGACTTCTACTTTCAGACTACTCGTGCACGTCACCTACATGCCAAAGAGCTCAAAGGAGCGCGCAATATTTTTTCTTACTCAGACAGCCAAGCTGCCATCAAATCTCTCTCCTCATGGGAGTTCTCCTCAAAACTAGTCACAGAATGCTTTCTTCCTTTCTGCCCAGAACCTTTCTGCGGTATAAACTGGGCATCGGACAAAGCTATGATAGGAAAACATTATCACGACAAATACCTACTACAATGGACAAATTCGACAGGTCTCCGCCAAGCGAAAACCCTCATCAGTTTCGATGTAGCTTTTGACATAACTCATGACATAACTGGTTAAAATACCACCTCCACAAAATGGGACTATCATCTGACATGGAGTGTAGACTCTGTCTGGAGGAGGATAAAACATCGATCCACATCTTTTGCGAATGCCCGGCCTTGGCCAGGCTTTGCTTCAAACCCTTTCAGCTGAGTATCTCAACACCAGCTTCAATCATCAAAAGTTCGACAATATCAATTCTATCTTTTATTCAAAAGTTAGAGGAGATTCTAGCGCCGTAGTCGGGCTTGGGTACAAAAGATCTCGTTTGGTCGCAGTGCCCATAACACTTGTGGCTGGCCCTCGGAGTATCAGCCGTAGGGCTCATATCCTCTAACATACTTCGGACTGGTTTCGCGTGGTCCACTTGATGAACAAGGATTATGTCCTTGCTCCAACGTCACATTCTCTTTTGATTGATTGATTATGTTGACTTCATATTGTTAAAACTTTTCAACAAGTATTAACCACATTGGATTCCAATGACGGTGATATTTCGATCTGTTCATTTTTAAGAAAGTAAGTATGGTCCGATGATGTCTTCGATCCATATATTGCAAAAAAAAACACTATGGTTTTGTGGAGCATTCTATATATATTCTTCTTCGACCTATTCCATATTGAAATCCATTCAGATATGGCAATCTTCTTTATTACACAGTCGCGAAGAGAGAATAAAGCTCCATCACTAAGCAAAATTTGTAGATAGTTCGACCTGTTCTGGAATGGACTCACTCCATACATGACAATTTTGCTTATTAATAAAGTCACCGAGACAGAAATGACCCTCATCGCTAAATAGAATATTTTTCTAAAATTGTAGATCAACTGCAAATCTCTCTGGAGCAAATTGTGAAAGAAACAATAAATGTTGGCTGAACTTTCAATTATACAATCGCCTATTCACTGAACTCAGGATGCAAACGATAGTTAGCTTAAAAATGCTCACATTTACTTACTTACTGTTTAAATATGTACTTTTAATCTCTTTTACGTAAGTCATTGCTCTGACTTTGATACTCATCCTCCCATTTATAACAACAACAAGCTAATACCAAAAAAAAAAAAAGGAAAAAATTATAAAACCAATGCCACGAAACAATTTTATTCGCAATTTTGTTTGATAACCGAAAAAATTTGTTACGCTTGTCACTCGACTATTAAATGCAACATTTTACGATGATGATGATGATGATGATGATGATGATGATGATGATTCAATTCCCAATGTTCTTAATAAATAAGCTTCATCTTTTTTTCTAAATATTTCTATCTCTCATACTTTTATATAGAAATATATCTATCGCTCTTCCACTCCCTCATTTGTCTCTTTCTATCTCTTTCTGTCACCAACCATTAAACATTGTAATAGTGATTATCCTTGTTTTGGGTTATTTGCCTTGATGGGTTGTTTCGTTGCTTTGGTTTGGTTTGCTCGGCTAGACCCTTCAATACTGGTATACCACAGATTCTGTGTATTGGATTTTTCTCTCCACACACTACATCATCATTCTCATTCTAATTTTTCCTCATTATTCTCATAGGTATTTGTGTGCTTAATTTCTTTTATTTTACTTAGCCTGATGTAAATTAAAAATTGAAGCATAATATTGCTTCATCATCATCATCATCATTATCATTGTCATGTTCAGAACAGCATTAAAGTTGTTAATGTTAGAGTAGATATTATTGTAATGTTGTCAAGGTTGTTGTTGTGTTTTTTTTTTCTCTACTTTTCTTTGCTATGCCTGTTATTATTGTTATTATTTATGTAATGCGTGTGACATCCTTATTATTTGATTCTGATACATTAATATGAACACATCATATGTATATACATACTCGTATATATAGTTGTAATGCTCTAGGTATGAATATGTTTGAGCCCATTTATTTGCTACTGTTTTGCATTTGACAGTTTACTATAATTTCCTTTTTTTTTTTTTTTTGGGTGCTTCATTGTTTTATTCTTCAATCATAGGTATCTCGTACTCGTACCTTTGCAATTATTTCGATAATATCTGAAATACTCATAGATCATCCCCTACTCATATAGTTTTGCATGTACTCGTATATATTTTAAATCAATATTTTACGTCATACTTGTATTGGCATTATTTTTAGATAACAGGCATTGTAATTTTCTTTTTTTATTAACAATTGTTGAAATGTTTATCTTCATATATACGAGTTTATGCAAAAACTTGTATCAATTTGAGAGTTGCGAGTGATTAATTTCCAATATGATGGAAAAAAAATCTCCTTACAGTCGGCTGGGGCCGACCAAAATATACCCTGCATATGTAGATTTATATATAAAAAGTTTACTCGAATATCCAACTTTTCTTTTATTTCCACTTTTCGAGAAACAATTTTTGCATATACTACTAATTTACACCCGAAATATGGTTGACTTTGACGAAGTAAAAGGATTTTAAGATAATTCCGATGCTTAGTATGGGAGCTATATAAAAAGTGGGCGTGGCTTACCACTTTCTAGTAAATCCAATTAATTTTTCAATGTTAATCCACACCTTAAATTTGGTGTCCTACGTTGAATAGTTTCTAAGTTATGGTGGTTAACATTTTTGTTTAATTTCCTCAACTTTGTATGGGAGCCCCAATAAGAAGTGGGCATGGTACGCTGATTTTTCGCCAGATTATTTCCGACTACGATATTAATTTAAGTGTCAATTATGGTTATTGTAGACATAAGATTGCCTAAGTTACAGCTGTTTCAATTTAAAATTTGTATGGCGGCTACGATAAACACTGGGCGTGGTGCGCCCATTTTCTGTGAGCCTAGTTGCTCGTACAATACTAATCCATACCCTAAGTCTCGTTGTCCTAGGCTAAATGGTTTGTAAGCTATGGAGCTTAAAATTTTAGTTTAATTCACTCGACTTTGTATGGGAGACCCATGAAGGAGTGGGCGTGGCACACTGATTTTCTGCCAGATTTTTGCCGACTACGATATTAATTTAAGTGTCAATTATGGTTATTCTAGACAGAAGATTGTAGAAGTTACAGCAGTTTCAATTTAAAAGAAGTACAGACACTTTGTATGGGAGCTATGCTAGAAAGTAGGCGTGGCTCACTCACTTTTGGCGAGGTTATATAGTAGTATAATATAACTCTATGTGTAAAATATTGTTGTCCCAAGTGGTATATTATGTGAGTTATAGCAAGTTAAAGATTTTGAAAATTTCGAGGTTAGTCGCTTTGAATGCTTGGTGTGGGCGTGGTTATTGACCGATCATGCCCAATATTAATCCCCTCCGTACCCTTGGATCATAGATTACTTATGCCAAATTTCATCGAAATAGCTCATATTTACTCAAGTTATCGTGCGAACCAGCCAGGTGACAGACAGACGGACGGACGGACGGACGGACGGACATCGTTAAATCGAAAATTTAATCGACACTGATCACGAATATATATCCATGTCTATATCTCCGGAGATTCCTTCAAGTGGACACAAACATCTGACCGAAATGAATATACCATGCATATTGCATTATGCAGGGTATAAAAACTAAGTATTCGTGAGTTCAACTCCTACATCCGCAATAGAAGTTATAGTGAAATACACCCACTTTGTTACATAAACATAGAATGACTCAATGTCATATATGTACTTACATACATGCATACAAGTGAGTCGATCAATATGTACCAGTCATTTGAAGACAGATGATGTCGCCAAAGAAATTTGATATTATCGTCGTGTAATGTCTTCTGGTAAGTTCATAGCCACAACTTTTTGGAAATCGATTGGTATATTCCTCATATACTTTTTCTCAGAAAGGAAGAATAATCACTGGATAGCATTAGTTGTTGGACACAATTGATAAGAAATTGAGAACGGAAAGGGAAAGGAATATTTATACTATTGAGTGTTTGAAAAAGTTCGGTTACAAAATTGCCTAAAAATTAAACATTTGTTTTTTCTATTTGAAACGAGCTTTATTAAACCAAATATGTGTGGTTTTGATTGATAAATTTTTGTAATTTTTTGAGTAAAGCCATTATACTACCATCTGTGTAGAACTTCTGGGTTTTCTGAGCGAAAATCTGATCCAAGTGCATTTTGCAGGTCTCTACGGAATTTTAATTTTCACCATTAAGAGAGCTCTGCAGAGATCGAAATGATCATGTGAAGGTACAAGGTCCTATGGATGCATTAAAAGTTCACAGCCAAGCTCTCTCAATTTATACCGGGTCGTCAAAGATGTATGTGATCTGGCGCTGTCATGATGGAACACAACACCTTTTCTGTTGATCAATTCTGATCATTTTAATTGAATTGTTTGTTTCAATCTCATCAATTATTGACAGTAGAGATCAGAATCAATCGTTTGATCAGGTTCTAGAAGCTCATAATGAACCATTCTCTTCCAGTGCTACCAGACATACAGCATTACCTTTCTTGGTATCAACCCTGGCTTTGTCACAGTTTGCAAAGCTTCAACGCCCTTCGTTCATGATCTTTTTCGCACATTATTGTCGTACGTGATCCACTTTTCATCGCCCATAATCATTTGTTTCAGAAATGGTTCGATTTCATTAAATTTTAGCAGTGAATCACAAATGAAAATTCGTTAAATTAAAATTTTCACTGTAAATTCATGTAGCACCCAAACATCGAGCTTCTTTGTGTATCCAGCTTTCTTCAAAGGGTTGATAACTGCCTGGTGATGAATGCCTAATTCCCTAGCAACGTCTATGCTGCTTATGTGCCGATCTTGCTCAATTTTCTCCATGATTTCATGGACTTTTTCAGTGATTGGTCGAGCAGAGCGAGGTGCATCTTTAAGATCAAAATTCCGAATTTACACTCATTTTTAAGAGTAAATAACTTTTCACAGAATAATGTGATTTTAATAATGTCTTCTAACAAAATGAAGCTTAAAATGTCGCCTTTCAAAAAAGTTATAATATAGCCAGTATTTACGCAACTAATATAGATATATTACATTTTAGAGCCATCTACCGACAATGTGTAACCGAATTTTATCGAACAACCAATATACGCACTATATTTTCTTTTCAGTAGTCGTTGATTTCCAAGGTAAAATTTGACTAAGTATTTTATATATTCGACAAGAAATGAGCTGAAGAAATATGGACAAGTATTTGAGATTTTTACAATACCGGATATCTCAACTTTGAGAGTTGGATGACAAAGTCATATTCTTTAATTTCTATCCACAGGGAAATATTTTATGAAATGTTCATACATTTCGAAATAAATGTTTTATTACATTTATTATTTACACATCATACATAAACAAATATCTTTTCATCTTCTATGCGAAATTATAATTTGTATTTTCCCTTTTGCCCTCCCATCGCTATGTGTTCGCTATTATGTTTATGCAATATTTTCCAATATTCATTCCTATGTACATACCTAATGGTACATAATACAATGTGTTTACTTGGCGTTATGTTGTTTGTTGCTAATTTTTAATTTCGCTCATTAAATTTGCCTTTACGATTGTTTATTACAATATATATTCATACATATGTGAGTATATGAGTATACATAGATTCATTCATTCATTCATTCATTCATTCATTCATTCATTCATTTATTTAGCTCCTTTGGCATACAAGCTCGATCTTTGTGAGTTTGTTTGTCCACAGTTCTTGTTTTTGTCCCCATATAAAATGAGGTTTAGCGGCGCCGTTTTTGTTGCACTTTTTATTATTGCTTTATGTTGCTGGTTTTGTTGCTTTCTATTAAAATCAACTCATAGAGATCAAAGTAATGCTTTTTTTTTTTTGTTCTGTATTATTCTCTTATTTGCCGCATAAATAAAATATGCGAATTAATCTTTCTTAGTGTTGGTTTGGTGGGTGGTTAGTAATACATATTTTGTTGCGCGTTGCATTGATTTCAGTATCATAAAACTAATATAATGTAAACAATGTTGATCACAAATCCTCTCATTATTTTGTAGAATTTGAAATTCAAAAAAAATTTTTGTTTTCTTATTCTAATCGAATTCTGACAATGAAGTTATTTCATCAAGATCGTGAGATTTACATAACACTTCAAATGTTGGATGTCATGTAGGTCGATCGCGTTATTATTCATATTAGTAATGAGTTTTCACAAATTTTATCTCGGTTTCTTCTTGGATTTCGACTCGCTTGATGTTATTGGAATTCATTCGTTCTCAGTTTACGACTTTCTCGACGTTTTTCTTATTAGTTGAGATTAAGTGCCTTCCTTAACGTGGAAAATCGTCAATTGTATCAGCGACAACTCACCAACGGCTTTTCCCCAACATTTTAAATGCTTTAGAACAATGAATTTCATTCTCATGAAAAAATTTCAAATAGACTCATTGATCGAAATATTCTTCCAATTGTTTACAATCATGGAATAGGGCGGCATCGAAAATCGTATTGTTGTAGTTGGTCCACTAAAATGCAACATGGGAAAAGACGATATCTTTCGGATGGAGCGACCACTTGGGATCACTCGCAATTTTGTGTATCGTGCTGTGAAGTTGTTTGAGGATACTGATGGAGTACGAAACCGTCAAAGATCCGGCGGTCCGTGCATTGTGAACCCTCCGAAAGCGACCAAAGCCGTGAAGAAACGAATCGCAAAAATTCATGTCCATGTAGATTTGGGACTCAGCGCATACAAGCGATACACTGGACACCTGCTCATGGCCGCATTGGAGGGAAAATGCAAGCAAAAATCGAAAGCGTTACGCAGACGGTACGATCACAGATAAATTCTGTTTACTTACTTTACTTATGTGGCCATAACAACCGAATATCGATTTAGGCCGAAAATAACATGCTTCGCCAGCCATCTCTGTTCTTCGCTAGCTGGCGCCAGTTAGAAATTCCAAGCGCCGTCAGGTTCTCCAGTACTTGGTCTTTCCACCGCAGGTTTGGTCTTCCTCTTTTGCGTCGTCCTCCAGCGGGTTCCGAATATAACACCTTCTTAGCTGGAGCGTGTTCTTCCATTCGCTCGACATGACCTAGCCAGCGCAGCCGCTGGATTTTGATGCGCTTTACTATGTCAATATCGGCATACAGCTCGTACAGCTCATGGTTGTACCTTATTCGGTACTCGCCACCAACGCAAATAGGTCCAAAGATCTTGCGTAGGACTTTTCTCTCGAAAACTCCAAGTATTCGCTCATCCGAGGTGGAAATTGTCCAGGCTTCAGCGCCATATGTTAGGACAGGCATGATGAGAGACTTGTAGAGTGTAATTTTCGTTCTTCGAGAGAGGGCTCGACTTCTCAATTGCTTACGCAGCCCAAAGTAACACCTGTTAGCAAGAGTTATCCTACTCATGATCTCCAAGCTGACGTCATTACTGCTGTTAATGCTGGTTCCAAGATAGACAAAGTCCCTTACTACTTCAAAAGCGTAGTTGTCAACAGTGACGTGCTGTCCAAGACGCCGGGACTCTTTGTTTGTTGACGCTAGATACTTCGTCTTGCCCTCGTTCACCGTGAGACCCATCCGACGCGACTCTCTTTCCAACTCTGAGAATGCTGCACTGACTGCTCGCGTGTTCATGCCGATTATGTCAATATCGTCGGCATACGCTAACAGCATGACACTTTTGTTGAAGATAGTGCCATTATGTCGTAGATCAGCAGCTCGTATTATTTTCTCCATAATAAGATTGAAGAAGTCGCACGATAACGAATCACCTTGTCTGAAACCCCGTTCGGTATTAAACGGTGCGGAGAGGTTCTTCCCAATTTTCACTGCACAACAAGAGTTATGCAGTGTCATTCTACAAAGTCGAATGAGCTTTGCAGGAATACCGAACTCAGACATTGTTGCGTAGAGGTAATCCCTTACCGGACTGTCGAAAGCGGCTTTATAATCAACAAATAGGTGGTGTGTGTCGATCTGTTTTTCTTGGGTCTTCTCCAGGATTTGGCGCAGTGTGAAAATTTGGTCGATGGTGGATTTACCAGGTCTGAAGCCATACTGATAAGGTCCAATCAGGTTGCTGAGCATAGGCTTCAACCTTTCACACAGTACGCTCGATAGAACCTTGTACGCGATGCTCAGGAGACTTATTCCACGGTAGTTGGCGCAAATTGTGGGGTCTCCTTTTTTATGTACAGGACAGAGAACACTGAGCCTCCAATCATCAGGCATGCTTTCATCCGACCATATTCTGCTTATGAGCTGGTGCATGCGTTCTGTTTCTGTTTACTGACGAGAAAATCTTCACGGTAAAAGAATCGTGCAATAAACAGAGCGATCGTGTATATGCTCGGTCATCCAGAGAAGCATCCCTACTCATCCCGAGGATGCAAAGAGACTCAAATGTGGCTAAAAAACAACACATTCCGTTGGATTACAAGTTGTGGTCCATATTAGAGGGCACGGTTTGCTCTACTCGGCACCCAAAAATTGAGTCGTTGAGTTGAGCTCTTATCCGTGCAGTGGACAATTTCCCCATGCATGAAGTGCGTCTCAATATCGATGAGTGGCCAGATCGTCTGAAGTCATGCAGGAAGGCAAATGGACGTAATTTCGAATAAGTTGTTCTAAGATTTGTAGCCATTGAATAACCTAATAAAAAGGAAAAAAAAAAAATGTTGAAAAATATTAATTCGTTGGGGTCGATTTTTCTGTGTACCAATATTTAGGACTTGACTAGGTATTTGGAAGACCCGAAGAACTCCCTGTTCTCAGCAACAGCTACGCAATTCTTAGTAAAACAAAAAGATATTGAAAATTTCATATATGAGGACTACGAATATGCATGTTTTGTGATTGAAAAATGGGGATTGAGGAATTGAAATTATACTCTGAGTCGGTTGGTTGGTTGATTGAGGATATTTCTTCAGACTGGTATTTTTGTTTAAGGATTTGGCAAGCAATTGTGAAATTTCTGGCTTTCTCGTCATACTAAAACTCACTCATTTTCTTTCAGATTCAAATTTGTAAATTTGTCAAACATATGTCTTATTTGTGTATATAAAATTTTATATTACATTCCCGATGTAACATAGAGATAGAGAGTAATAGTGTTTTGTAATTTAGCAAATAGACAATTTGGCATTGAATACAAAATAGAAATGTTTAGGAAAAATAAAATGACGAAACAATTTTTTTTTTTTTTTGTTTCAACGGCTACAACTGCCAAATATCAAGGATATACAATTACAAAATTTGAAAACACACACGCAGACACACTTACAAAAAAATTTAAAAAAAATTGAAAATTTCTCAATGAAAGATTTGAGATTGATAAGTTGACAGACAACAGTCAACACAGTGAGCACAAAAAAAAAGAAAAAAATTCATAACAAATCAGTAGCGCACATAGATAATAAGGACATCAAGATTTAGATTTGAAATATATAGGAAATAGGAATACTAAAATACTGTCAGGGAGAAATAAATATGCACTTACAAGGAAGAAGCGGCAAAATAAGAGACAAAAAAAAAAATAATAATAATAAAACCCTCACACGTTGTTGTACGTAACACCAAAAGCGAAAAGAAGATAAAAATGCCGACGCTTTACTACGATTCATTGACGAATCAAATTGAAACTTCCTTTGTGTATGAATCTATACATATGTTGCGGGATTCCTTCAAAAATGTTGCATATACATGAGTACACACTTGTATATGAATACGCGTTTGTTGTGATACATATTCACTATGATGATGTACATAATTGTGTACGTAGATTTAATGGAGCATTCATCTGCATTTCAACTGATTTATGTATGTTGTTGATGTTATTAGCTTATGAGAAGATTTTTGCACAAGTACCATATTACATATAATATCTATGTACATATATATATTTGTATATATCTACATATATTTGTATATAATGAAAACAAAGAAACAAAAAGATATAATAATGATATTGAGACGATTTTTTAACCTTTTCCATTTGTTATGCTATGAACGGAAATGAAAGTGCAACAACAAATCGTTCCTTACATTATCCGTATAGGAATAACGTAATTGTATCTAACGTCTATAAGAGAATCAACTTGAATTACATTATGTGAAGGATTATGATATGAAAATAAAGAATACAATACGATTTTACAATGCAAATGTAAATATGAATACAATTCTTATTATAGTTTGTTGATTTGTTGTTGTTGTTTTTCTTTTTTCTGTAAGAGGTACTGCAATATGTGAGTAGTACATTAGAACTTGAATTTGAGATATTTCAATGAAATTTTGTTTGAGTGTTCTATGGTCCAAGATTACGTATATTATTGAGAATGGGTATGATGAGAGGAATCAAAGAGACCCACCTCTGAATTTAAACAAATGTTATCTTGTTATAACTTACATAATATTTCATCTACCAGGTGTACAAGCTTAAAGCCGCTGTTTGCTCGTAGATGGCGTTAGTGAGCATATTGAGCTATTATCGACTGTGCATCCTTTTTTTTATGAGTTCGCCACCTGTTTACATCAATTAGTAAACATCATCAGTGATTTCATACAACAACATACATTTTTTTCTCTTATAATCATGTTTAGTTTCGTGCCAGAAAAAAAAAACATATGCGGGAAGCTCTACTATTTTGCTTCAATTTGAAGAAATCTGCTGCTGAGTCACATCGAATGCTTGTGGAGACAGTGCGCTATCGGAAACCACTTGCAGAGACTGGTTTCATTGGTTAAAAGAAGGCCCTTTTTGACTTGAGTGACAAGAAACTAGACCTGAGTGACAAGAAATAGACCCAGAAAAGTTGAGAACCATGATTTACAGGTTCTTTTGGATGAAGACGACACCCAATCGCAAAAAATGCTTGTCGAACAGTTTGGTGTTACTAAGCAAGCCATTTCCATACGTTCACGAGCCATGGGGAAGGTTCTATAAAAAAAATATTTTTTTTTTTTGACCGAAAAACAGCGGATTTAAGCTGGTACACCTGATATATATGTACACAAAATATTAGTCATGTTAATAATTATTCTAATTCTTTATAACATCACAAAAAATCACGCTTAATGTTTTATGTAGCTCCCAAACAAAGTCTCAAATTTTATTTTAGGTTTAAGCCGGCAGTATTTTGCTTGGCAGAGCTATATTTGACCAGTAGGTTAATAATGCGATTTTTAATTGTTTCACAAGAGTCACGCCGTCATAGAGGTCCATATTATTATTATTATTATTATTATTATTATTATTAGAGGGTTGTATTGCACTGCGACTCTAGGTCTATTGTGCACCCCATCATGGACTAGAGTATTTCTCTAAGTTCAGCATCCATAAGGAAGTTTAGTATAGATCCTACCCTAATGGACTTCAGCAGATTTTTCGGTATTATAAATTCTCCGAAGTTTTTCTATATTGTGTGCATAAGTGTTGGACATGTTTCCAACACATGTTTTGCAGTTTCATTCTCCACCCTGCAATGTCGTCAAGTTTCATCCGAGAAGATGAAACTTGTAGGCTGAATAACACAGCCTGCAGTGTTCTGTCAATAATCGCGTGATGATTCTTATATTATTCTTGTTTAAGCAGATACATTCCTCAAGTCGTTTTAGGTTATAGACCCCTAAAAGTGTATTGGATTGAGACAACCCTGGTTTTCCCAGTATGATTGTCTTTCTGATTCTTCACTCCTTTTAATGAGCATGATAAAAAAGCTCCTTTGTCCAGACCACAGAAAGGTTATGGGTCTACAAAGGGTGTTGCAACTCTCATCCTGGCAAGCCTATCGGCTACCTCGTTGCCTCCAACTCCAATAAGTCCTGGAATCCAAAGGATCCATAATTGGTTATTTTCTCCAAGTTTATTCAGCTTGTCAAGACATTCCCACACCAGCTTTGATTTCACCTGGTTAGAGTTCAGTGCCTTGATAGCAGCCTGACTATCTGTCACGATTGCAATCCTCCTATTCTGGTATTGGCGTATGATGTTGAAGTGGGCACACCTGTCAATAGCGTGTATTTCCGTTTGAAAGACAGTAGGTAGTATTGTTACCTAAAAGCTCAGAATATTTTATCCCCGAACCTATCACTCCTGCTCCGGCCCCTTCAATAGTCAAGAAGCCATCCGTAAATCATGTTATCATGTTCTGGTTTATACCGTATGTTTTGGAATTTAGAGCTCCCATATAAAGTCGTAAAAAAAAAAATTGTTTACCTCCATTAAGCATGAAGGGTAACAGTATTTGACTATTAGGTTAATATTTCAATTTGTAATAACCTTACAAACTCACTACGCCCACTTTTTAATGTAGATCCTTTACAAAGTTCCGAAGCCTTTTAAAAGCTTAAACCGTCATAACTTACGAAATATTT
This sequence comes from Megamerina dolium, assembly GCA_963854835.1. NCBI lineage: Eukaryota > Metazoa > Arthropoda > Insecta > Diptera > Megamerinidae > Megamerina > Megamerina dolium. The sequence goes on from OY978527.1 coordinate 66,773,936, forward strand.
CTTAGACTTTGAATCGGCAAAATTTACGACTGTAAGGAAATTACTTTATTATAAATTTTAAAGGGTGTTTCTTTTTTTAGAGTGAAGAAGTTTCCGCAAAATCCCATTTATACTCAGTAAGGCTTGCAAATCATGGTTCTGTCACCCAAACTCAACTGGAAGTTATCAAATTATTTTATTGCAAAATTTTATTCTGTGATGAGGCTTATTTTTGACTCAATGGGTATATGAACAAGCAAAATTGTCGGATTTGGAGTGAAAAGAATTGACAAGGAATTATTCTTCATCCACCATTGGATGAATTGCAAGCCAACATTGAGCGAACTAATGTCGAGACAAGAGACCAAATGCTGGAAAAGTAACCGGAAAATAGGGCTTCCTGATTTCGCCACGTTCGAACCAGACAAGCCGGCCATATCCCCGAAATAATATTCAAACACTGATTGCAAAAAAATAACCTTCCAATAAACTCAATTTTTAGTTCAGAATTTTATATTTTTTTCCAATTCTGAAAATGCTAATTGCATTCTAAAAAAAAAACACCAATTAAGTGCGAATAAAAAACGTATGAAGAACATATACTTCGACGAATTGCAATCCCTAAGAGCATAGAAACAAAAAGTAAAAACCAACAAATATATTATACAAAATTGTTAATGAGGTTTGTGTTGCAAAATGAAAAAATTAAATCAATACCTACCAGTACTGTCACATTAAGGAGTTAAATGAGTTGTCAAATTAAGATTGCAAATCATTCACCTCATTTATTAATAAATTAATTATCATAGATGGTAACGACGACGATGATTAGTGTAAAATTTCAAAAAAAAAAAAAAAAAATACAAAACGAGAGTTAGCTACTAGGCGGTCTTAGAAGTATCACAGATGAATTCTAAATATTTGAGGGTAGCAAAATAGTTACGATACAGTGTAAAATAAAATAGAAAGTCATGTCATCAAAACACGAAATGTGTATAAGTATTTGTATGTACTACCTATTTGGGAATGGTATCAATAAATTAATAACTACAAAAAGGATAATTAAAATTTTGCCACTCTTGTTTACAGTAACAATAACATCATATGCTTATGCTACCTTTAAAGAGGAAGATGTCTTATTGAATGATTTTTCATCGAGTTTTTGGCACATTTTCACATTCCTCTATACATTATTTATTACTCCGTGTGTATCATATCATTTCATAAAGGCAAAGACAACTACATCGTTTTGTTTTTCGCCTGCCTGCCTGCCTGCTGCCTGTCTGCCTGCCTGCCTGCCTACCTACATTCAATATATCCTGGTGTGTGTGTGTGTGTGTGTGTGTGTGTGTTGCTAAATGATATTTTTATTTATCACATTTCTATTTGAAAATTTTTGTATTGATTTGAAGTTTTACAAAAATGACTTTATATCATCCATTCAGTACAATTTCCATTTCATTGGAAAATTTTGCAATAGCATTTCACCCTATTATTAGTAAATACAAAAGGCGCGTATTGTATTGTACCATGTATTGTTGCCTCTTTTCTATATACATTTTAGTTTTTTCTTCTTTTTGGCAGTTGGACAGAGGGAAGAATGACATGAGGATAAATGTTATGATTTCTTAATTTTATGTTTTCAATTTTTCAACAGTTTTGAGTTACTGTGAGTATGAGTTTGTGTGTGTGTGTGTGTGTGTACCACCAATAAATGTTGTAGGCAGTTTTAGATAATTACATTAATTATGATATTTTTTCATTTTAATTAAAATGAAAAATTGAAGAGAATGCCTAAAGGCAGGCAAGCAACCAGTATAATGAAAGTTCAATTGACAATGGCGGCTTTGGTCAATACTGAATTTATGTCGACATTTTTGTGAATAATGGGAATTTTGGAATATCGTACGAAACTAATGATCGACTAGAAACTAGAACAGTATTATTTTGATAAATTTTTTTAAGCGACTTCTTTCATCGAAATACAAAATTCTTTCGCAATGAAGTATAACTAAATTCCTCATCTGGACCCGTCTACATTTTTGTTTTAAACGCCACTATAAGATCATCAATTTTGTATGGGGACCCCAAAAAAAAAAAAAATAAATTCGTAAAGATCGTTCATACATCGTTCATCGCCCTAGAAATGATTCCTGGGAAGCTATTGCCGATTTTCAGATGTTTTTGTGATCATTTTGTATGGAAACCCTCTAAAAAGATTGAGATAGGCGCTAAGTATATTTGGGCAGAAATGTTGAGCAGGAAAAATTAATAGGACTCAGCCACACATTACGTTGTTCTATAGGCGATTATTAAGTAGCTACTTTCGATGTTTTTCGGGCATTTTCTAGGATACCCCTTAAACAATGGCGCTAAAGGTAAGTATATTCGGAGCAAATTCGAAGAAAAAATTAATGTATGTCAGTCAAATATTTAATCACTCTAAGGACGATTCCTAAGTAGTTATTGTCAATTATCGATCATTTTTTATTGTCATTTTGTATGGGAGTTACCCCAAGAGGACGAAAATTTACAGTAAGTCGATCATATGTCAGATCAGCAGAAATTCTCGATCTTAACATGTTTTTGTGGTCATTTTGTATGGCATTTCCCTCAAATGTTAGAGACAGGGCGTAAGCATGTACTGGGGAAATGTTGAGGAAGAACAGCTAATGAGGCTCAATGAAATATTTCACCATTCTATAGACGATTTCTCTTCATTCATAGGGATATTTTTTGATTTTCCAATGTATTTAGGATTATTTTGTATGGAAGTATCCGTAAAGGTACAAAAGATCTCGTTTGGTTGCAGTACCCGTGCAGTGGTGGTTGGCCCGCAGAGGTATCAGCTATAGTGCTCATATCCTATAACAGACCTTGGCCTGGTTTCGCGTGGTCCACCTGATGAACAAGGATTATGTCTTTGCAGCAACGTAACGCTCTCTATTGATTGATTGATTGATACATCAGGGATGGATATAGGGGGTAAGTATGTGACGATGAAATGTTTAAGAGAGAATTTGAATGGAAGCAGATTACATAGTCTGCACCACTACGAACGATTCCTGTGCAGTTATGGCGCTATTTGTCGATCCTTCAGGTGTCTTCAAAATCAACAAGAAATCCCAGGAATCGACCATTTTTTTAGAGTTTTCTCAAACATATAGAATAGCTCAATTCAATTATAAAATTTGCTCAAAATAATAGAAAATAATAGTAATGACATACTATAGTATATAATGGGCTGGGAAGATAAAAAGAGAAATGCAAGAGAAGCAACATCATTAATGCAAAAAAAAACAAAAAAAAAAATATATATATAAAAATTATAATAGAAAAAATAAACGAAAAATAGATGAAACATGTAAACAAAACCAGCAAGTCGCAAATCAGTTAGTCAGTCAGTCAGTCAGTCAGTCAGCACAATGAAAAAAGGGGCTCTGTATGCTAATACTCGTAACTTGTTATTGTCATGCTGTGTTCATGATGTAAACACAAAAATATCAGTTTGAATTGTTGAAGAGTATGAGATCGAACGAGAAGAGAATAATAATAAATTCAATTTTGTTAAAAAAGCAAAACGAATATTTATATGAGTAGGTAATATGTACTATATATACGAAAGCTAAATGAAGTCACCACTTCCTGAGGCAAAATACACAGCAGGGTATACGAGTATTGTTACATATATATATAGAACCGATATAGTTGAAATAGAAAGAAAAATATTTGAGCATTAGTACACTCGACAAAAAATTGACTTATGAAGTACTAATCAAGTAACCAATTCATTGGCTTCAACTGTACAATGACATACATCAAGTAATTCTCACTCTCTCTCTCTCTCTCTCTTTCAATCAGTCTCTCACTGTTCAATTATGATGCAAAAGGTAAATATTGTATGAAAACACAACGCAACAGGATATCAATTATTAAATATTGAAGTCATCATACATACATTTGAGTATTATAATTCGTATATGCAGTAGTAGGTCCATGCTGAAGTGTCTGAATACAATACTTAGATATCAGAAATGTATTGCAAACAAGCCAAGCTAACCAATTTTCAATATCCTGTTGACAAATAATGAACAAATCAAACGAAAATCACATGAAAATGTCAAACTATTCGAGACAGTATATGAGCATATTAACATCATCAGCATTCCAATCATAATCACACCACCACCACCAGCACTACCATCGTCAACACCACCACCACCCTTGTTATTTAGCAAAAAAAAAAAAAAAAAAAAACCAACGAACAGATGCAAGCTAAAGTCATATACGTTTTGAGTGTGTCTCATTGACATCATGAACTGTTACACACATCCATACATATATATGTATGTATGTATGTATGTACTATTTGCGAAAAACTAATTGTAACGAAGTACGCAAACGTATTAAAAAGGATATGTCAGTTTACGCAAGGATCAAGATCAATTCAGTAATAGAAATCAATACCAAATTTACTTTTCGTTTATATTATCTCTCTCTCTCTCTCTCTAACTTGCTATATGTTAGTCTCCCTTCTACAATTACTGTTGGTTTTTTTTTTTTTTGCTTTTCAAGTGTGAATCAATATGACATTTTGACCAATTTGAGGATTTTTCCTCAAAATTATGAGGAAAAAAAAAAGACGTAGAAAAATTACAAAAACTAATAACAATTTAGAATGAAAATTGCACAAAATGTTGGAATATTTCACTCAGCTGTCGTCGTCGTCGTCGTCGTTATTTTGATACAAGGTGGTGTCACATGATATCAATATATTTATGCGAGGAGGGTCAATTTACCATAACTGATGATGAATCGTTGATGACAAGATTTGATTTTTGTCAACCAGTTGTTATGTGTGTGTGTTTTTTTTTTTTTTTTAATTTAACAATGAAATGTGTCGCAAGAAAAAACAAAAATCATTGGAAAATTTTTGAAAAAAATCGATAATATTTTTCAGTGAGCTGTATTTACTGTAATTACTCAGGACGTTGACTCTGTTACAACGTGCGTTGATGTTGATATTTGCATCTCTCCTTAAAATAGCATAAAAATGCATACCAGAAATGTAAATATACACCATTTTTTGACAATGGAAATATATTGCAAAGAGTGTAGATTATCTCCTTTCTCAGAATGAGTCCTTCACATGCTAACATAATTATGGTTCTGGTTAGACAGCCGTAATTTTATGCCTTTTTTATATGTTTTAGGGATTTTTCGTAAAAAGGTGCAAAATGACCCATACGGATGGTAGTTAGAGGGTTAAAAGGTTCCGAGAAAATAATCCTCGGAAAATATTAATAGAGATCTCCGATGACAAGAACTATCCTAAATACAGTTTTACATATGATTTTTCAAATTCTATGATTCTACTTTTGACCGAAAAAACCAAATTTTAAACCACTGTAAAATAGGTTGTGGCGTAGTGGATCAGAAAGGGACTAAGGTTTTATCACTTTACTCAAATGCTATCGTTTGAGGCTACTTTGATTAACCGCCGAGACAATGACCCTCAAATTGTGACACGCAATAGATTCTTGAAAATAAAGTACTTAAAGTCTAAATTCGCATTTTACATGTTACCTATAACTCGTACAAGTTCTTTGTCTTTGATGAGACTTAGTGAAATTTTCTGGAGAATATATTTGTGGAAGCCTTTAACACTTCACCTCCTCACAAACGTTGACTTTTAGTGGATTTTTCGAAAAAGGGTGCAAAATGACCCATACGGGTGGTAGTTAGAGGGTTAAAATGTTCCGAGGAAATAATCTTCGGAAAATTTTTATATAGGTCTCCATAGACAAGATCTGTCCTAAATTTAATTTTACTTATGATTTTTCAAATTCTGTGAACAAAAATTGTGACGTAGTGGAGCAGAATGGGATTAGGGCTTTTGTTACTAAAGTCAAATGCTATGTTTGAGACTGGTTTGGTTCACCCCGGAGAAAGTGTGCTCCTTTAAAAGATATAAATTATCTATAAAATATTTTTTATATATTATTTACATGAATATATCATATTAGAAAATTATATTTCATTTTTAATATAACAAAAAAAGGCAATTTTCAAAGAAATTACCAGTAAACATTCAACAGTGTCAATATTGTGGAATTTTCCCAATCAAAACAGTAAACTATTTGATAACCAGCTTATTATATTAAAGCTATAGCTATAGAGGACACATACATATCTTTGTACCAAACGGTGAGACAAATCCACAACATGTATCACTAATACAGTCGTATGCAATAATGGCGGCGGGTGCCAATCAATAAATTGTGTGAAAAATGCAACATATTTTATTGACATTTTAATTAATTTGATGCTCACTCAACATAAATTTATATCCATATATGAGGGATTTCATCGAACTAATCTCATAAATGTGCTCAAGTTCTATGAACAATTCTCTTATTATTATTGTACTTATTAGTATGTTGTTGTGTGTAACTACAAATTCGATAAGCTAAAACGAAGGGTATCTAAATTATTTAGTTATAATTGTTGACATTAAATGACGGATTACTTATTTTCCAAATTAAATTCGAGATGTGATTAAAACGTTAATAAGTTGATGGACAATTGATAATCGGTGGCTGGTGTGCGAGGGATCAAATATAATTGAACTTAATTATTTGACAATGGATCAAAATGTATGAAAACAAAATTTCAAATGGTCTATCGAATTAATCTTACTTAGAGAACTGTCTTGTGGAGGGTTATCTATATCTACTTTTATGGATATAGAAGGTGCCTTCGATAAGATTGCTTTCGATAAGCTAAGGATGACCCGTGCTACTCGTGAAGTCGGCCCAACTACTATAAGGGCAATAAACTTTCAAAATGGAAGTTATAGACTCAGAAGTAGGGTAGTCAAAGGGTGTCCACAGGGGGATGTACTATCGCTCATCCTTTGGAACATCACGGTCGATTCCCTACTCCAGCTTCTGGACTCAAAAGGCATGCATACCGTTGGGTATGCCGATGACATACCGGTAACGGTGAGCGGTAAGTTCCTGGACACTATTTATGATACCATGAGAGGTGCACTCCAAATGGTTGAAGAATGGTGCACGGAACAAGGTCTCGCTGCAAATGCTAGTAAGTCGGAAACAGTACGCTTTACTAAAAGGAGGACTGGACTAACAATAGACGCCCTTAGGCTGTTTGGATAGAACATCAACGTCTCCAAGGAAGTAAAGTATCTAGGTGTTATCCTGGATAACAAGCTGACTTGAAATAGTCACATTGATGACAAGATTCAGAAGGGCAAGCGGGTATTGCATCACACCCAGAGCAGCGCACAACGATGGATAAGTTCTTAATAGCGTATGCTGCTGTGGTCTGGTTGGCTAAGGTCACCCAAAAGACCGCGAAAAGCAAGTTAGATAGGGTGCAAAGAATGGCATATATTGGGATTACCTGAGCTATCCGGACGACCCCAGTAGAAGCATTGGAAATCTTTCTGGGGCTGTTGCCGTTGAACTTGCATATTATGAAGTCGGTGGCATTACGGCTAAAGGTGACTGGAAAGTCACACAGAATACTCATTGAAGACGGCCCCACACATGATGTATGTGAGGAAAATGACATCAATATTTTCACAGATGGCTAATTAATGGATGGCAGGATGGGTACTGAAATCTTCTCTAAAGAATTGAGACTGGCTTGAACTCTGAATCTGGGAAGATACGTATCGGTCTGCCAACGCAGAAATGCTTGGTTAATAGACCATCTACTGGATGAAAAGGTGCAAGGTAAGAAAATCTTGCTAGCATCTTCTAAGTTGGCACTCGAATGTGTTCAGAAACTTAACGGGTGTGCTCGTAGTAATGCAATTACTCTTATGTGGGTGAAGGGACACATTGGTATAGAACAAAATAAAGCTGCTGACGCCTTGGTAGTTGCTCTTAGCAACGGGAAGGTAAAGACAAAGGTCGAAGAGTGGGTAAAGAAACGCCATCTCACGAGATGGGAAAACTTATCCACTTGTAGGTTTTCAAAGGGCAGTGAATCGGGGAGGGCTCCAGTCTAGGACGATTAACTCTAAGCTGATTGACTCCATTAATAACTGGGAATGGCAATTTCAGGTACCACCTCAGCAAGATGGGTGTTGTTGAATGAGAGGATGCTGACATTTGTAGATTATGCATGGAAGAGGCAGAGACATCGGCGCACATAGTGTGCCAGTGTCCTGCCTTGGCAAGCAGGCAGATGTCCACACTCGGGCGCCAATTTATTGTGGAACATACTAAACAAAGACATGCTTGAAATAACGCGTAATGTTATTATGAGGAAGGAAGTGGAAGAATTCTGTAATCAAACAAATAATTAACACAAGATTTGAGGGACGAAAAGTGATCCAGATAAGTGATCTGATTCGGCTAATCTCTAAAATATATATAATCAACTTATCTCATTTTAAAATAATTTTTAGATATATGTTGATTCAAATAATGTATAGCTCAAATGGATCCCCCATGCTTCAATTGCCTTGCGATGAATTTTTGGCAATTCTTCTTTCATCAAATCTAAGGAGACTTTTGAAGCATATTTATAGAAAAATCACCCAATTTATGTGGTAATTACAACCGAATGCTCGATGAGAAAATCAAACACATTGCATTTTGATGTTGCACGATAAATTGCAGTTTTATGCAAGTTGATTTAATTCACCACCAATGCCATTAGAATAATATCATATCTATCAATCAGTAAATGCGTATTAACATATCTGAGCAAATATGTAGTATGTATTTTAACTCATTCGATATTTATAGAAAATCTATTGAATTTAATACATGAGAATCGGATGTTGGCGTGCTTAATTATATTACCAAATCGAATTGTTAAGCTCATAAATATATATCTTCCATTCGACAGAATACACGATATTGACTCTATAAATATGACCTACACGTGCATTGAGGAATTGCTAAATTATATGTCCAATCCATAACTAACTTTTATTAACCCTTTTATTCACATGCCAATTTGATTCTTCACATTCTAGGTAAGCAGCAGACAAAAAAAAAACAGCAATCTCACAAAGAAGCCCACAAAAAATTACATGGATTAGCAAACAAATATAAAAGTGCATGTGTGCTGTGTAGTAGTAGTAGTAGTAGTAAGTAATAGACGCAACGCATCATGTTATTGACAAAGCGTTTTATAAGCATTTTATGAGCGTGATTTAAATGGCAATTTCAGGTCATGCTTATTAGGGGTAACAAGGTTATGCAATATCATCGTATATACGACATACGACGTTGTCATCGTCGTTGTCGTTGTCGTTGTCGTTGTCGTTGTCGTTGTCCTTGAAACAGAAGACTTCAACATAGAATGTATGTATCACACGCATAATGCGCGGTAACATTAACCCTTTAATACATTTAGCAAATATGGCATAAATTTTACGAGTCCCATGCTTATTTAGCTATTCACTTTCACTTACCCACCCACCACCCCTCCGTAGCACAAAATGAACAATCTTTAGCCGTTATCTAAAAGCCTAGAATGTAGAATTTCTATTTGTCACCCTTTCGTTTTGCAACTGCTGCTAATAATGTTGTAGCAGATGAAACTATCAACTGCTGTAAAGCAACGATGTCAGCCGTTACTACTGTGTTGCAAATTGTTTTAAGAGACTTTGGTGTGAATTAATTATGAGGTGTCGCCTTCTTTAACACTTAAATACTCCAACTCACATACGCATGAGTATGCAAAGCGTCAGACGACAGACGCATCACACTCCTTGAATTATGTAAATACCTTTCACCTTCCTTGATCCATCGTCGTATTGTAAATAAGTTAGTGTAGCATAAAAGACACAAGGACTTTAAATAATTTATATATTACGAGTGCGAGTTTGCTATGTGCGCGAGTGCGAAGATTTTTCTCACACAAAGAAAGCTACGCGAAAAATGTTAACCCTTGCATAATTAATTAAAATTAATGTGTGCGTGTACGTGTTCGCGTACAACATAGGTAAGGCGTATTTGTAGGCGTTTGCATATTTAAACAATCTACTATAAATATACTATACTCTGAGTATATCCTTAAAATAACTCTTTCAATCACACGCTCATACATACGCGCTTCTTTCATATCACGGAATTCCGGCGAAATGTGACATTTCAATCAAATAAAGGATTGATGCAGATTTTGTCACACGTAAGTACATGGTCTTTCAGCATCTCAAAATTGAATTTATGAAAAATGGATTAACGCCTACTTCCGAATTGTGTGTATTCGTGAGTTTGCTTTTCGTGAGTGCATATTAAAAGTAAACTTTTCAAGTAAACTTTATTCAACAGTCTACATATTTGCGGACAAATTAGTGGTTGTCAATGTTTTTGAAGATATTCGGTGTAATACGGTGTGCACTGGGATATTCTTTATGTGGATGGATGGATGACGTCATTGAATTTTTCATTGTATAGAAGAATCTCTGGGGTATTACAAAAACATTATTGAATTTGGTAAACACCGGAGAAAAGATTCATTAACATTGATCACATTTAGTGTTCATCTTAAAGAAATCATTTGAAATCATGAGTGTAAAGTACCTTTCAAATTGTTTCATTCAAATTGTACACTAAAGATGAACGTTGAAATTTATTGACCCATTTCAAATTCTTCGTAAAAGAGAAAATGTAAAGGAATTTTTTTAAGATATTTGAAAGATATCGTGAGATTTGTAATCAAAGATGATAGTTCCAAAATCATAAATATAAAATACCCTTCAATTTGTTCTATTAAATGTGCTCACTAAAGATGAAAGTTGAAATTTATAAACCAACTTCAAACTTGCATGATGATTCATCCGTAGTGAAGACGCAATGAAAAATCTGAATGTTTTCATTAAAAGTGTACGAAATTGTGTATGAAAAGTCAAACCCCAAATGTAACCATCAATTTAAAATGTTCCCAGTAAACATTGTAGAACAGCGTTCTGGAAATTTAGGCTTATAACAGGCTAATTATGTGGCCATAACAACCGAATATCGATTTAGGCGGAATATAACATGCTTCGCCAGCCATCTCTGTCCTTCACTAGCTGGCGTTCTCCAGTACTTGGTCTTTTCACCGGAGGTTAGGTATTCCTCTTCTGCGTCGTCCTCCAGCGGGTTCCGAATATAACACCTTCTTAGCTGGAGCGTGTTCTTCCATTCGCTCGACATGACCTAGCCAGCACACCGCCAATATAAGCTTATAATTTTATAATGGAACTTTAAAGTCTTCGCGGTTTTTTTGTTTCTAGATGGTGTTGATGTCCATATATGGGGCAACACTAAGTCATTTGTGTCAAACATGTGTTTCAAATGTGACATTTTAGGTTATATTTTTTGTGAATACAGTTCCCTAATTCGTTGCCCGTGTACAAAGTTATATTGATTTGAAAATGAGTGAAATATCTGAAGAAATGCGAGGGCGATCCCAGAACTACTATATAGATGTCGGCAGTAGTTTGAAAAAAATTACTTTGGTAAAAAGTGGCAACCTTATAAAACATATGTTTCATGTTTCAAGGCTCCACGTTGTATAGTATATTCCTTTTCTTTTGAGCCATCGAAAGTTAAGGACCTCGATGAATTTGTAAACATAGACAAAATTGGTCACCGTTATGTAATTCAATATTTTCATTTGAAAGGTCTCAGTCCAACGAATATTAAAGCCGAACTAGATTCTACTCTGGAGAAGTTTGATCCTTCCTTTACGACCATAAAATATTGGGTGGCAGAGTTTAAACGAGGTCGTACGAGCTGTCAAGACGAACACCGTAATGGTCGACCAATTGAAGTGACCACGCCAGAAACGGTTATGAAAATCCACAAAATAGTATTGGATGATCGCCGGCTGAAGGTGCATGAGCTAGGTGAAATTACAGGCATTTCAAAAAGTGCTATACATCGTATATTGACCGAAAATTTGCCGCGTTTACTCAAAATAGAACAAAAACAACGTCGTGAAGATGTTTCTATAGAGTGTTTGGCGATGTTTCACAGTAGTAAAGCCGAGTTTTTGCGTCGATTCGTAACCATGGATGAGACATGGGTCCACCACTCCACACCTGAAACAAAGGCGCAATCAAAATGGTGGACTGAAAGGGGAGAATCGTGTCCAAAGAAGGCGAAAACAGTTCCATCTGCAGGCGAGGTTATGCCGTCTGTTTTATGGGGGATGCACGTGGGATAATTTTTATTGATTATCTTCAAAAAGGAAAAATAATATACGGCGAGTATTATGCTAATTTGTTGCAGCGTTTAAGTGATGAAATTAAAGAAAAAAAAAAGGCCGCATTTGGCGAAAAAGAAAGTGTTGTTTCATCAAGACAATGCACCAGTTCACACATCCGCTATTGCGATGGCCAAAATCAATGAGTTAAAGCTCGAATTGCTTCAGCACGCACCTTACTGGCCAGATTTAACTCCTTTGGATTATTTTCTATATCCTTATTTGAAAAAATGGCTTGATGGTAGAAGATTTGCAAACAATGAAGTGGTGGAGTCTGCAGTAGATGGCTATTTTAATGAGCTAGACAGTTCATACTATAAACAGTGTATCGAAGCATGTTGAGAAATAAAGAAAAATTTTCTCAAATTTGTTGTGTTTTCTTTCTTAGATCGAGTAGTTCTGGGACCGCCCTCGTAATACTATGAGTTGAAAATATGCCTCTCTATAGTCTTGTAAAAACGAACATAGTTTAGCAAAGCGACAAGGTTTAATAAATAGAATTATTGCTGTGTTATTTGCATTTATTTCACTATTTCATCAAATATTTCATGGAAATAGCCAATATAAGAAAAAATATACGAATATGTTAAATTGAACTAAACTCATTACACGCTCATAAAACACTACTAATCTTCAGAATGACAACTACAATATTTATGTCATAAACACACTCATAGAACACATTCAAGCGGTAATGGGTTCTTATTCTTATTGAATAATAATAGGATTATAACAGTAAGAATTTGTTATACTATTTTTTGCTGTTCATAATAAGTCACAGTGTAGCCGATTGAGTTCGCAGGCGTGATAACATTTTCTGAAGCTGAGATAACTAATTTGCAATTAAAAATAACGGTATTTAATTAAAGAATGTACTTAAAATTACAATTAAAATTACAGATCAATGAAAAACATGCATAATGGTAACATAACAAAAAAACATTTTTTTCTGGCTTATATACCCATACAAATCGTATACAGCGCTTATAACAGACTCTAGAAAAAAAATTTTGTTCGTAGGAGGCTTACAACGTGCTTATAAGGACTTCGTATAAATAAAAATGAAGTTTGCAAAAAACCTGTGTCCTCTCTTTCGAATTTTCACAATCTGTTGTTCTTCTTTCAGCAGCCACCCGATGGTTTGGCACTGTGTGACCTAATTACATGTTTCTGTAATGAAGGTTATATTATCATTGGCATATACCAATAATGTACCTACTGTTTTTCGTAGGAAATAAAAAAATAAAAAAAATATTCTGTAAAAAATATTATTTGACATTTGAACACAATTGCTATTTTTTGTGATTTCATCTTCTATCAAGCAGTGACGAATACACACTTGGTATACATATGCAGTTTACTTGTTTGACATATTGGCCAATAATAGACTGTAAGAGCGACCACAAAAATTGGGATGCATTCAATCATAAATATTATGAATAATGTACATTTGACTCTAGACTTTTAAACTAGCCCAATATCAATGAAAATGGTATTCTTATTAAAACTAGAATTTTTTACTGTGTAATATTTCTTAGCCTTGCTAAAAAAAAAAATGCTAAACTGTATGTTATAATTTCTCATAAAATATGAACTACATGACTTCAATGCTGCACCAGATACGCACATATTCTTGTGAAAAATTCATAAAAAAGAAGAAGACAATGCAGAAAAAACTAAAAGTAGAAAAAAAAAAAACAGCCTAAAAATGTCAATTATAATGTGACGATAGACCGTGGAATATTGTCAGAATAGGTCATAAAATTAGTACAGTTCTTACGTGTTATTTTTTTTTTTTTTAGCTAAAATAAATAAGAAGAGCATTATTTCTAGGTCGTTTTTTTTTATATCTCTCTGCTATTGGTATTAAAAAAAATATATTTTTGTTTGATTTTTTTTAGATCGATATTTCTTCAAATTGAAACATAGCACATTTAGGATACATATTTACTATGTGTGACTATTTATTGTACTTAGTCTTATTTTTACGCTTTTTAAGTGATGATATTTCTTGTGTTTGTTTTTTTTTTTTTTGTTTTTGCAATTTTGTGTCCTAAACACATACGCACACTAAAATCACAATATTCTAGTTTTGGTTTCTACCCATTGGCAAATAGAGCATTTTTTTTAATGATAATAAATCTAAGGAAACATGGAATTAACTTTTCATAGACAGAGAAAATTCAACGTAAAAAAAAATTGCAATATGAACAATAAGTTAATATAAAATTTTACGCAATTGCGCAGGGAAAAAAAACGTAACGAAACCAAAAAGTTGTAACAAAAAAAAAATGGTCAAAAACTAGAACAGTTTTTTATCCAAGAAAACACTGAAAAATGGTCAAAATCTAGCACATTTTTTTTTTTTTTTTTTTTGTTTTTTTTGCAACAAATTATCTATGAAGTCCAAGGCGAAAACCTTGAGGAACCAATAAGTTGTACATTAAAAAATGGTCAGAAACTAGAACAGTTTTTTATGTCATGGTTTTTAAGAACGACAATAAAAAAAAAAAATGAGAAAGAAAAATTGCATTAAAAAATGGTGAGAAACTAGAACAGTTTTTTAAGTCATTATTTGGAAAAAAAAAAATTGCACTAAAAAATGGTCAGAAACTAGAATAGTTTTTTATGCCATTGTTTTTATGGATTGTCATCCACAAAAAAAAAAAAAAAAAATGAGGAAAAAGAAATCCACTTAAAATTGGTTAGAAACTAGAACAGTTTTTTATGTCAATGTTCTAGGGTAACTAAAAAATTGAGAAAAAAAAGAAAGTGGCACGTGTTAAAAAATGTGCAAGTTTTTTTTTTTTGCAATTTTTTTTTTTTAGTTTTTTTTACGTAAATGATTCATTTTGAAAATAAAATATACTTTATGTATATTTGCATATAAGAAGTAAAACTATTTACTGTACTTGGTCATTTTTGCCATAATTTTATACGCTTGACTGTATGCTCTAAATTAGGGAAATTAAGGGAAAACCAACAAAAGAAAAAAAACAATAAAAAAGGAAGGCGTGTTTGACTTCAGCGTCAATCTTATTAAATGCAAATAACAAATAACACCAATACTCATCGTAACTAAATTTATTAGTTCAAAGTACCTTCAATTGGTTGAAAATTATAGTTTTTCGTTTTGGTAGGCGTTAGTTTCTAAGGAAACATTTATGCATTAGTTAGAAGTGAAATTAAAAGGATTAAATAGAAAAAGGATATAGATCAAAATACATCGTCAAGGTATAATTAGCCTTGCATTTAAAATAAACATATTATCGGAAAATGGTCCGTTTGCTCGCGTCGACGCTTTTGTTTTCATTTGAAAACCATTCTCACCTTAGTCTTTATATTATTGTAAACAATAAGGTAACACTTGCTTTATATGGTTTTGTAATTGTCCTTACATTTATGAACATACATGTGGTACTATGATATGACTGTACGTTGTACGTTGTGTATTTAAATTTCCTGAGAGAACTAAATAGAAGGTAATAAATCAAGCGAATATGGGCAATTCTTAAAATAATATACTGAAAGATGAACTAGCTGAATGCTCGCATTGTCGTGGTATTAGATGATGCCTCAACTACTATGATTTCAGCGAGAACTTTAGGCATACCAATATGTATATAGTTATAAAACAAAAAGCATTGACTGTACTTTAATCCTCAAGAGCAGAGTATTCAATTGAATTACGGGGAAACCAATGGCTTTTAAGTTTCAATCTTGGCGTTCAGAGGACGAGGTAAATATGTGCCATAACCATAACATAACCGCTGTTAAAAATCGCAACACCAATAACACAACGATCGTAAGGAATAATAAGTACTAAAACTGGCCGTTGCTTCCGGAATTAGGCAAGGCGACAGCTTAAGCCCTATTTTGTTCAATCTGATGCGCAACGAAGATATTCGACAAATCTACGAAATACAAGCTATTGTCAAACAGAGCAGACGAAGACGAATCGAGTGAAAACTGCATGTTCAGAGAATGAAAAATCAAAGCTTGACTAAGATCGTGATGGTAGAGAAACCAACGGTTACAAGACTATCCGGTCGACCGGTCTAATTCTACAGAAACTTAATCATTTAAATTGTTGTAAAAACAGGATATTATCCTATAATAAAGAAGAAGAGGACACATTTTATTTAACATATGGTATTTACTTCCTATCTTTACCGCTTCAAAAGGGTCCCCTATAAAATAAGCTTAAAAGCAGCTAAAAATGAACGAACGAAAGTGTATGAGCGGCAACTATTATTTTCCCCAAAATTTACTTACCTCTATATCCACCTCTTAGAGGGACTTTCTTACAAAATGTATGTTTTTATAGAACTAAAAGAATAAAATTTATATATTTTGACGATAGAGACAATTTGCGACTCAATCAAAGCAAATCAACGACTCCGAATACAATGATGATGATATCGTTTTTAGCGTCAGTCAACATAAAGTCCACCACGTTGTTGTTGGGTTAAGCCATATTTAGGTTAGATTAGCTGCTGATGATTTAGGTCATTGTAGCTGCCAGAAAGGCCCATTTTGATACCACCAAGCTTCTTCTCATCTACTCGTCATCTACTGTGCGTTTTAAATTTGGACAGCATTTGAAGGAATCTATTTAGCCGGTTCCAAAGGGCAGAACTCATGTGACATTACTTTAACTTAGTTTTGCCACAGAGCTCTTTTAACAAGTCAAATTGTTACTGCTGAAAAAATTGCCAAAAATTACCGTTCGAAAGAAAAATCTTTTCGATATTAAATTTTGTTATGCTTCAGCCGGCGATTAAACTCACAACCTACAGATGCGAAGGCCAACGCACTAACCATTGAGCTGCGGCACCCACTAAGCCATATTTAGAATTATTTAAAAAATTGTCATATCATTTTTTCCCATAATATTTTATAACTTTTTCAGATGTTGTTGTTAAAATGATTTATTGAATTGCAATAAATTATTTTTATTTCTGAAAAAAGAGCATAAAATTTAAAAATAGTTTTTAAATAAAAAAAAAAAAGTTTTTAAATAGAAATAAAATAAATAAAAAAAAGTCAAAAAAATAATAGCACTGGAAGCTTTGAAGCTCATTGACTTGTAAGAAAACTGGCCTGGAAATAAATTCACTTCAATAAATGAACGCGTTCACATTTCATATCACTCATGCATTCGTTGTATTTTTTGATATTGTAGTAACACTACCCGCTGTTATGCGTAATCCTTTCACTGTAAGCCTCTGTTCATTTATATGAAATCTTTTGTTTCTTTCACTAACCATTATTCATGTTGTTTTAGCGTATAAGATTTTATTTATATATAAAAAAAAAAAAAACAAACAAACAACACAGAAAACAAGTAAAACGCTGATTGCAAATTTTGTTGACATTTTTACAATCCAAATTGTGCATTCATGCAATAACTCCTTCGCAAAATGAAAGGCGAAAGAAAAAATGAACATCATATAGAAATAAGAAGAAACTCTTCTCTATAGAATAGAAAAAAATATATATATGTACTCTTTGAATGGAAAAGAGTTTGCAAATAAATGCGCTTGATTATAAATAATAAAAATAAAAATAAATAAATGACATGGCTTCTAAGCGTGTTGTGCTATAAAACAACGGTTAAATAAAATGTGTTGTTCTACTCACAGTCATACTTTTACAATGAAAGTGGTTAAAAGAAAGGATTCAACCATGCATGAACATTGTCATTGTTTACTAGTGTGTGTATGTGTGTGTGTGTGTGTAATTTTTTAAAATATACAAACATATACTTTTTTTTATACATTTTTATAGTTCAAAACGCCAAACATTATGTAGTATAAGATGCTACCAGCGAACTGACTATGAAAGTGGTGGCCACAGAAAGCCTTCATACGAAGGAACATAGGATTTTTTATGAAGACAGTGAATTTTTTGTATGTATCTTCAAGAAATATACTTATAAATATCCATTTATAAGATTCCATGTCAAGAAAATGTTTATAAAACCTTGAAAATAACATACGGAAACTGTAAAGAAGGAATGAAGATGGTGAGGAAGAATGTTTTTTACTTTGGGTGCCATAGCTCAGTGATTACTGCGTTGGTCTTCTGACCTATAGGTCGTAAGTTCAATCCCCAGCTGAAGCATACATTTAATATTGAAACGACTTTTCTTTCGAACGGTGCCCACCTGTCGAGAATTAGCAGCTTGCCATGGAAAAACGTCTGAAAGCACTCTGTGACAAAACTAAGAAAAAGTGATGTTACAGGGATTCTGCCATTCGGAATCGCCTAAAATAAGTAGAACCCTTCTAATACTGTCCAAAATTTAACACAGCAGCACAGTACTAGAAGTGACGTTCGGCCAAAAAGCCATGTGGCTTATAAGTGCCACATACATACATTTTTTTTTTTCCTTATTGCGTTGATGTAATTTTATTATTCAGCATTTTCAAAATGCATTCATATTTATATGTAGTTTTTCTGCGCATCTTTATTTATTACGGAACTAATGCTAATAGCCACAAGAGTTTGTCATATAAAAGTTAGTCACCAAGCAAGCGAAAAAACCAAACTAATGTAAATAGGAATAAATATACGACTGCAGTAAAAATAATTTTCATAAATACAATTCTATTACTGTTCTTATTTTCTAATCATCTTCGGCTATACGTAAAACAACAACAAAAATTAAAATTTACAACATGGCGGCTTTTTCTAAGACATACCTATACTCCATTTAGCTGTGTACGAGTATGAAAACGATTTGAAAAAACAAACATAAAATAAATATAAAAATAGAATATGAAGAATACAATTCAAACCGTTGAATTGTAAAAGTAAAATTACAATGACTAAAATGCAAAAATTTTATTTTTTTCAAATCACAAATCGATTTTCGTAAATTTTGTCCTCTTTGTCTTATAGCAAAAAAAAAAAAAAAATTATCATTATTATAATAACGTACGCAATAATTCACATAAAAATAAATATTGATTGTATTTTACGATTCTCATTATTTGTTAAACATTAACCTTGAGGTCGGAATCTTTCATATTGAATCTAGGTAATAAAAACATTAAACCGTTATTTGTACAAATTTTTGTACCTTTTATAATCTAACTATTAGTTTTACTACTTCGCTACATAACTGTTAAGAATGTCTAGAACATTCTAAAATTCCCTTTTTTTAGTTATTTTTATAGCTCAGACCCTATTAAATCATTTTTGAAAAATGTATACCTTTAACACACGTATTAGGTCACATTTTATTACTACTAGAGAGTCCATATCAAATATTTTTTCTTCCCAAAGGGCCTTGAACATGATCTGGAAGGCCAGTCTTAGCAACCAGCATTTAGCATACAATTATTAAATTTTAACTAACTCTCCCTCTCTCTCTCTCTCTCTCTTTTACTCTTTCTCTCCCTCTCTATCTCTCTTTTAGTCTTTCTCTCCCTGTCTCTCTCTCTCTCTCTTTTACTCTCTCTCTCCCTCTCTCTATCTCTTTTACTTTTTCTCTCCCTCTATCTTTCTCTTCCTCTCTCTCTAATAAGACCTGTGCCTAAAGTACAACCCAGCAGGTGATATTGCCCAATCATATAGAATTCTGCGCAAACTGTGAGTTATGGAGATGAATACAAGATGAAGTTGAATTGACAATGAAAGAGTTAAGAATGTCTGAAGAACATTTTAGTGCTTCGAATTTCTGAAGACATCGTTTTTTGGATATTTTGCAGGTGTTCTTTTTAGGTTAGAAAGAAACCTGTTGATAATCACAAAAATTCGACTATTTATTCGTATTCACCAATTCAAAATAGATAGAATATATTTGGACTCTGGCAATAAAAACAAAAATAAAAAATCCAGATTTTCGACATCTCTCTCAGGCTTCTTTCTCACCTAGATAAACATGTAAAAGTAGCAGAAAAAACGATGATGACGATTACCCGACCATGGATTTTGATTCAGTTACCGAAAATCCATAGAATGTGACTATTCTAGTTCGGAAATTTGAATTTTTTTTTTCTGGAACAGTACAGTCCGTCGAAATTGTGATCAGATTCCGAAAATGACGACGAAAAACCGATCGCGGCTTCGGATTCAATGACCCGAAATCATCAAAAATAAGAGTCAGTGCAATGCAAACATATTCAACAGTCAAGATTACTGCAACATTCAATAGGAATTACTATTAATATTATTAATTGCTTTAACAAAGTAAACTATATATATTTTGAAGCTATTAAATTATATTAATATGTAGTTCAAAATATATTATTTACAATTAATTATTCTGTGCGAATGTATTTTTACATTTACGTATTGTATCAACTCAATAATCAACTCACACAATATACGCACTACTTATTGGTCAATATTTTTTTAGTGGCTTTACCAGCAAAGGTTGACAGAGTTTATTTTTCTGTTGTTAACCAACCAACATAATGGTTAACCATATAAAAGGCCACAAAAATGCCACGTAAATGCCAAACTAAAATTTTCGCAAATATAAATATAGACATACATACATACATGCACACATACATACAAACAATATAAGGCAATATTGTCACATCATATTTTGAAGAGCAAAAATGTTAATGAGAAGCAATTGAAAAATGCTTTTTGGTTGGCAAAAAAAAAAAAAAAATTTGAGCATAAAAATATAACATTTTCTCTCCCACGTTACATTTTTTTTTCATGCCAAAGAGCATAACTAAGAGCTTTTTTTAATGCTAGTTAGTCACAAGAGAACCCATTAAAATTGTAAGAGTATTAACAAAATCATAGTTACTTCATATAGAGTTTATCATCAAAAATCAAGCATGAATTTGAATGCTTCAAAAAACCAAAATAATAATAATAATAATAATAACAATCATAAAAAACAAAAAAACATGGAATCAAATTGAAACACAAAAAAAAAAAATATACAACCTATAATTTAGTACACCGTTAAACCGCGATTCTTTAGTGAAATTCTTCAAAACAACCCCCCGAATATTGTCAGAATTCAGAAAAAGTGGGAGGGGGTTACACAAAATAATAATACCTAAATATTTTGCGCGCGCTAACTAACCACTATACTGTGGTGGTACTTGAAAATTTTCCAATTCTATATATTCACGCATATGCATTTAGTGGCATATATACCACTCAAAACTACTCGTCGTATTTCAACTATAAAGAGCCTCTTGTGTACTTGTGAGACCAAAGTAATAGTAGTTATAGCAAAAACAACAACAACAACAATAGCAACCCCTCGAAAAGACCGCATATATGTAGTTCTATTTTAACCCTCCTCTTGGCAATATAGTAAACACACGCTCTCATGATTTCTTTCTCTAACAAATTCTCATATTCTCTCTCTCTCACTCTCTCTTTCACTCTCTCTCTATCGCAATCTCTCATGGATTATATTTAACCCCTGTGTTTGCTAAAAGAAAAAAAAAACAAAAAAACAAATCAAACAACAAACCATAATATGACGATTGCGTGTACCTCAATAATGGCGTCGACCGACACATAGTGGTGATGTGATGGTTGATGGTGGTGGTGGTGGTGTTGGGGTAGTAGTTAAAATATCAGCTAAAGTTTATTTGATGAATTTTTTTTTTTCAGCATAGCATTTTTAAGCTTTTGAGGGAGTTTTTGAAAAACGAAAACCTGAAAATATCAAGATCTTCAGAAGAGAGTATTAAGAAAAATGCGCGTCTAAAATTGCACAATCGTTGAATTTTGCAGCAAAGCATTTTTAAGTATTTCAGCGTGTTCATGAAATAGGAAAACTTATGAAAAAATCAACCTAATGGCCGAATTTCTATCATTTCAAAAGTTTAGTAATTAAAATTCGCTCCTGAGATGATAGCTAATGTTCACTTTAAGTATTTGAAGGAGTTTCTGATGATAAAAAATCCTCAGAGGATCAATAAATCATTTTGAAAAAAAAAAAATCAAAATAAAGTCAGAAATTAACCAGAAGTCAAAATAATGATCTTACGCTCCTCTGTTCATATAAAATGAAAATACATATGAACGGGTTGGGGGTTAAGCGCTTCATTTCGATTTTCTAAAAATTATAGAACCCTTTCTTCCCATACTTTGACTAAAAATATATTGAAAATCAGCAAGACTGCTAATGCTGATAAGGCAATTACCTCTAAACGCGACTTGAGCGCTTCTTCCTCGCTGCAGCCATATAAAATGAATGTATGTGGCACAACCCGTCAATAATGGCACCAAAAAGAAAATTTCCCTTTAAAATTCTCTCAATAAATGTGGAAAAATGCTTTGAAGAAAAAGTTAGGAAAATACATAAAAACCATGAAAATGATAAAGTAAAAAAATATAGGAAAACTCGTGAATATTCCCAAGAGAGAGCTTCCAGTGCTCATTGCAAAAGCATTAACATTATTCGATGCTTTTTGTATTTGTATTTTTTGTTTTTTTTTTTTTTGCTTTCTTTGCACAATACTTATGATAGTACAAACCAATGCTCATTTGTAAATATTCACATTACAACAATAACAACGCAAAAGTTATATTTTCCCACTGTTACCAGAAAAAATCAACCCCATTAACCAAAAGTCAAAACAAAAAAGCAACAAAACTCATAAACTGAAGAGGAAGCGGAAGATACAAAGGATAATAATGAAAAGGAAGACTGAAACGGTAAGGCGACAATTGCAACTGTGATGTGAGAGCGAAATTGGGATGAGTGTGAGATGGGAAGACGAAGCACCACAGTGCGTACAACATGATAGTTGGGTAGATATACTCACATATGAATGTTGAATTCACTAGTAGTATTGTTAAATATCATGCGATTATACTTGATGCAACTGCTGTTCACGCGTCAAGCACATATACACATACGATATGTGTGTGTGCATACAAAGCAAAAAAAAAAAAAAAAAAATTTCGTAATGAAACAAAACAAAGAGGTAGAAGGAAAAAACAAATCCAAACCGAAACTCTTAACCAAACATAAAACCCTAAGCCCAAACCCAAACCAAACCAATCCAAATCAATCCAACCCAACCAAACTCAAGCCAACCCTACCACCACAATAAGACTACGACGACGACGACGACGTTCGACGACGACGACGACAACAATGTGACCAAACAACACCCCTTTTTCACTCTACTTTCATAACGATGGGCATGAGTGTTTAAATGAAGAAGGTTTTCCTAGTTGAATGTGCTTGTACTGGGATGTTGCGAAGCAGCTCTACATATATGATACATAGGGTGTTGCATATAATGAGCATGTCAGCTGGTGTTCATCATTATTGCAAAATGTTACGAAAAAAGTGCGTTGCAACACAACGATTCAGTATGCTACACTATTATTATACACTCGAAGGAGATTTTTATTTTTGCCATTGTCGTCACCATTAATACCCAACTACTCTTACGATTATATCGAATATAAATAGTACATATGTACATATAGACGAAGTGGATGTAAAAACAAAGTGAAACAATACAAAATCCAAAAATATGGCGTGCCCATATGTGGTTCATGGTTGATCAAAAGTAAAAAAAAAAAAAAATTTAAATTATAAAAATGTAAAAAAAAACCACTAGATGATGATGACCTACGTAAACACACACGCTCATTTATATGAGAGCACATGATTTTTTTTTTTTTTTTCGTTTTTTGAATTGGCATTCAGTTTGCTGAGTATTGAGTTCACTTTTGATTTTGATTTGCATTGCATTCACTTTGCATTTTTTTTTTTTTTTTTTTGGTATGGCTGCTTGCCTACTTTTAATGATTTTGGTTTCATTTTGTGGCATTACGAGTATTTTTATACTCACGCACTACATTCAGCATTTTATGGTTATCAGATATTTTCAAAAAAGAGTTTCGATGATTGAATGAAAATATTTTAAAAACTTAAAAATTAATTGCAATATCGATATGTGGTCACATGTATGCTTTTATGAGGTTTTTCTACCTTACATTAGCGAAATGTGTTTCATAACAGATTCTTTCTTTTTAATTTAGAGATTTTTATTTACAAAAAAAAAAATAATAATAATAATAATCATAACATTTTCCTATTTAAGGGGGGAATAGGGTTAATTCGTATAAAAAAAAAGACACATTTTTGTGATTTTTGTTTTTATGAAACAGTTAAAATCTATTTATTAAAACCAATGGTATATTATAGCATGACATTTGAAGAGTATTGTGTCAAAATTTTCATGGAGAAATATTGAAAAATACGGCAACGGCAGTAATTGAATTGAGGTGTTTTTTATAAATCGGTGCTGGATCATCTGAAACCAAAAAATGAAAATTATGTAGTTAGATAATCGCTTTTCCGAGGTAATGCTGAGGAAGTTTTTCGAAATTTCAATTTTTCACTTTTTGGAAACACTTTTAAGGAAAACATGCGATTTTTTTGCGAAAAAATCGGTTAAATTGTTATTGTAAAATGAAAAATATTAAAAAATCTGAAAAAAAACCTATCGCGTTACCTCATAAATTATGTACAGGAATAGTGGTCAAAATGTCAAAACGAGTTTTGAAGTTATGAGGGACACCGACTTTGAAAACGTGATTTGTGGGAAAAAAGCTTTAAGGTTTTGAACACTAAAATATTTGCGATGAAACGTTCATAAGCGAGTTCTATCGGCTTACCTCACACTGTTGTGATCATCCATGATGTCTAAAACATCCTGCCTTCTTTTGTTTGTTTTTCAGCTTCCTGCTTTGCTCGGCCTCTGCTCGCATGGAGTCAGTTGATCCGACAGGTATAAAAATAGTCATAACTTCGTCAATTTAGCTCCGATATTATGCATTCATTTACAAAAAAAATTCGAAACGAAAAATGTTAACCCTATTACCCCCTTAAATAAGAGGATAAGGCACTCTTGCAAATATTAGTGCAAATAAAATTACGTAGTATTTAACTAAAGTAGGATAACTTTCAACATTTCTATCTTTCTCTGGTCTAAGACTTTTTTCGCAACTAATATTGCATCACCCTGGTTAATTTATTTAGCTATAAGATACTCATCAGCTGCATCGTTTTGTACAAAAAAAAATCTTAGAAAACGATTTCAATACATCCAGAAATGAAAATGTAATGTAGTAAATTATAAAGCCAAGTCCCTTAAATGCCAAAATTTTAAATATCAAAATTTCTTGGAAATATCTCAAAAATTCGATTTCTTTAGAATTTCTTTCGCAAAAAGCCTCTAAAAAGAATTGCAAAGGGACTTTTGGAACAGAAAAGGAATAAAATGTTATCAGAATGTGCTAATAAGGCTAATTTCTATGGTCTTTTTTAGCAAAATTTTTTTTTTTTATTTTGTAAAATCGAAGTTTGAATTGTTTTTACGCTTATGGCTTGGAGATTATTATTATTCTATACGGTTCTAAGTCATTTTCAATTGATAATTTCACAATGGATCATTTTCTCTGATCTTTACTGTCTTCTTAAACCTTAAAAATTCTTAAATTTTCAAGAATTTATTACGTCACATTTTTTTATGCTATGAAAACTCATCTAAAGGCTGTGAAATATTCTGATATCTTTCCATAATTGTGGTCTTTGGTTATGCCGCATATAATTTAACCTTTAGCCATTATCATTTCTTCTAAGTATAAGACATACGACTGTCTATGAACAATACATTTATCCAATTCCATTTTCTAATTATCTATATATTTACATATTTACACATACACATAAAATCAACTTACATACAATACAATACTTATTCTATGTAGATGTAAATATATGAAATTATAGGGTAAAAAACACAAACCTTGGCCATTATGCATACATTATTCAAATAGATGGATACAAATGCCAGGAAATATGATATCAGCATGATAATATCAGCATTTTTAATGGATTTGCTTAAATTAATGTTCTAACAAGTATTATAATCACAATACTCAATATTAATCAACACCAGATCGAACAAAATGGTTTCCAGTGTATAAAGTAGTCTTAAGGGAGTGTCATTTATTGTTTATCAACAAAGAAATATATGGAAATTGAAAGAAGCCTGGACTCTGGAACCATATATACAAACAAATAGTTGACACTGTCATATAATCCATACCAAAATCAAATCAAATTATTCCATGATACCAAAAAATTATTTAAAACCATCATATGTATATTTGAGTATCAATTATTCCATGTTACCCAGAAATTATTTGAAAGCCTCAGTTCTTTTGAATGGAACATGGAACAAATTGATTTCAAGTTCAACAAAAATAGCGTAAATGACATGTTGACAAAATAAAAAAAAAAAAATAAAAAAATAGTTAATTATTATTTTACGAAAAATAAATTCAATAGAAAGTACGTAGAAGTGATGACAATGATCAAACCTCTTGTAACGAACAAAAAAAAAAAAAAAAAAATATTATGTATTCTATTTAAACAATGCTTTAAAAAAAAAAAACAAACAAAAAACATAAATTCAACAACCAAATCATTGTCATATTGTTTCATATATCAAAATCACATAATTCCTAAGCGGCAGCTGTCGAATCATGTAACAAATATCCAACAACTGGTTGGTAGTATGTACATAGGTACATACAAAAATAAATAACAACAGCCAATAGCTCTTTATAAAATATTATGTAACATAACTAGGTAGTTGCTTAGAAGAAGAACCTCGGTATTTATTGACATGTGCCTCATTTTATGCCCTTATGGCAAGATGTGACACTGGAGAATGTCTTAAACACAACAACAACAATAATAATAACAACAACAACAGCAGCAGCAGCATCGCCAATAATAATAATAGTAATAATAACAACAAACACTACTCTAAGACTTTAATCGGCACCATTTTGTAGCAAGAACATCAGCTTACGTTGCATTATTTCGTACAATACGTTTGCTCATATCTATGAATGTACATGTAACATAAGTACCTACCTATTCATATGCTGCTTATGATAAAAATGCACACATAACAACAACAACAACAACAACAACAGCAGCAGCAATGACAACAATTACCTCTTACCATCCAACTGCACGCACTCAAGCACACATACAGCATAAATATTTTATAAATCAGAGGGGAAAAACACTTCAAATAACGCATACTCATATATAAGTATTGACACAAAAATAACAACAACAACAACAACAACAAACACACGCACACACACACACACACACGGAGACATAAACTCATATTAAAAAGTAGCAAACGGCAGCAGTTTACAAATATCAAGTGACAACAAAGAGCACAAACCAAATGAACCAAAGCAACAACAAAACTATTCAAAAAGAACAACAACAACAACAAAGCCAAAACACAACAACCATAATAAAAATTACACTCAAAATAACATGGCCACACACACACACCATCGTCGGTCGTCTTGTGGGCCTCCACACTGTGTTGTCGTATTGTGGCTTATTTAGTAGGGGTGTCAACGCTTGAACCTATGTATGTACATATATGTATATGTACAGATGAATGTACTCAGATGCACACCTACATACATGCGAGAGTAGCAAAGAAAAGAGGGACAAAAATAATAAAAATAAATGAAAATAACAACAACAAGAGAAACTGTAAAGTAAAATGCACTCATTGTGCAATCTATTAGAATGAAATAGCAAGATATGCATTGAGTCGAGTTGAAAAATAAGACAAAATTGATAAGATGCTACAACACTAACACCAATACCACTGTCACACCATCATTATTGTCATCAGCTCTATCAATCAGTAGTGACATACATAATCACAAAGAAATGATATTCACTCTCTTACGCATAATTTTGCCTGGATTTATTCTCAAGCAAATACAATTAATTCATCTCACTCAGTTTCTCAATCTTACTTACTCAATGTACTCTTATGATCCTGGATGTAGGAATACATTTTCAATTTATATTCATATTTTTCTCTCAACATTCTACATTAATCATACATTTCTCAAACGAATGGTAGGATCCTTAATGTATCAAGAAAATGTTGAATTTACTTTCACATATCAAAGCCACTCATTCACTCATTTCAATTTCCACTCAATCATTCAGTTTGTTCTTAAATCTCTTTAAAAACGTAATGAAGAAAATAAGAATAGGAAAATTCTTGAGTTACCTTTCTTATTTTTCATTCCACACTCTTACACTCATCTTCTTCATTCTATATACTTCTACTCAACAAACGTAATATAACTCTATGAAACACTCACTCAAAGTATCTCTCTCATTGGAACATTGGAAGTAGATTAATTTCAGCATTTTACTTTTTCACATTTTTTTTTTTCATTTTTTTTTTTTATTTTTATTCTATACATGTACCCATAATAATATTGACGATAGTGGTATTGGTGTTGATGTTGTTGGCATTGAAGTTGGTTGATGGTGGTGGTTTGCCTACTTGGCTACTATGACAGCAGCCAAACGAACCAAACCGAACAAACCACACAATTCACTCAATGGTTGATTCGTTGGTTGGTTGGTTACTTGTGTGATTGCTGTTGTTGTTCGTAGGATGTTTGTGTGCGAATGTATACATACGAGAGTGGCGTAAGAAGAAATTGGAAAAAAAAGAGGAAATAATGAAAATAAAAAAAAACTGTATATAAATCTCTCTCTCGTTCGTTGTACTTGATGGTGGTGGTGGTGGTGTTGCGACTATATAATTTAGTGCTCTCGCAACTTTCTTCACCATACCGTAGCCTTTGGCACATTTTATCATCCACCATCATAGAAAACTTTCTACTCCATTCTTTACACCCCCGCTTATGAGACATCAGTGACACATCACAATTTGAAGTACCCAGCAATTTCCCGCCATTATATAGAGTTGAAGAAAAAATAAAAATTCCCATTAAAAAATGGGGCAACAAACAATTCTATTGTTTTTTTTTTTTCTTATTAATATAATTTTTTAATTTCTCCATGCAAGTGGGGAAATCACTTTCAGTGGAGGGAAAAAATTGTTGTTAAATGAATGTTTTGAGGATTCAACCGCATGGTGAACATTCTGCTGAAGTGAAAAAATTCATATGTAAAAGGAAATCAAATAAAATAAAAAAATATTCTTGTGCGCAGAATATAAAAATATTTTGCTCTCATTTTAACGGTTAATGAGAAATGCTCGTTTTAATATTATTCTTTGGAAAAATAATGAATATGTTTGCTCCCAGGGAATATCACGTTTTATCTGGTTATTCGAAGTGAAAGGTTTTGAAATGAAGTCGCAAAATGCAATAAATTCAGCTTTTTCTGAAATACTTTTTTTTTTTTGGATTTGTAGAAGATGCATAAATACCGATATTTTGAATTTGATTATTTTTAGAAATTTTCTATCGATTTTTTTAATATAATTTTTGTATGTTTTTTTATTTAAAACTATCACTTATCTGATAAATTAATTTTCAGAATTTCCATCGTACGCTTACTTCCCATACAAAAATACATTTTCGAATATAATTTTTTCAAATTTTCTAAAGCTATCAAGCCGAAACTGAGTGTATAAGATTATTTTGATCAAATAATTTATATCCTAGAGTATGATAGTAATTGGATGAAAATCACGGTTACTTCTCATACAAAATTACATTTTCGAACATATTTTTTCACACTAAACACGTGTAAATGTGACGCTATTAAGCTGAAATTTGGCATAGAAAATTATTTTAATTAACGAAAAAACATTTTGTAGTAAGACCACAATCGGATAAAAATTTCACCCATTTCTCATATAAAAGTACGTTTTCGAATATATGTTTTCGAATTTGCTGCAAGGAAATATAAAATTATCAAGCTCGAAAATTAATATTGTTTTAATGAAAATTAAAGAGAATTCCTCTGTTGATTTATCTTTTTAGATATTCCATTTTTTTTAATAGATTTATTTAAAATTATGTAGCCGATAAGTTACTAATTCAAAATATATGGCGATGAAAGTAAATCGCATAGTACTATCTAATTCGAATTCGAAGATAATCTTCATATAGATTATAAAGGCGGAGTCATTTTATTTCTTGCTCTCTCAATATGTCTATATTTATTTTTCACAGAGTGCCCGCCCATAGTAAATAGTATACACTGTTGTTATTGCTATTTACTTAAATGTAGAAGAATTGATCGTGGACCATATTATCATAGAGACATAAAAATAAATAAGAAAAACTGAGAAAAATAATTTTCAGGGAATTAAGGAAATATCCATATTGATGTCTGTATTATATTTACAATATCATATTAATAGATACCAGACATATTTAATTTGTACGATTTTACGGTAATAATATTTTACTACACATACTAAACACATAAGCAACTAAAACTTTTGGGTAAAGGCGTGATATTTTCTTTTGTTTTTTTTTTTTTTTTTCCACTAACCTAACCCAATTGACTGACACAAAGTAAATACTGTAGGTATTAAGAGATTTTAACGCAAATAAATTTTTTGTTTGTTTTACAGATAATGATTACAGGTAATAATTATTATCCATGTATTACATGTGTTTCATCATCACAATCATCATCTTAGCGATACATACAATCGTATTCCATATGTCACGGTTACTTGCTTCGCTTCTTCTAACATTCATACTGCACAAGTCAACATCTTCTGTACATCTCCTTGGTGGTCTTCTGCGCTTTCTGCTGTCCAAAATTCGAGACTTCTAGGTCATCTTCGTGATTCTGCAATCGTCCATCCTGAGTAAATGTTCAAACCATCGTAGGCTCTGTGCTTTAACAAAGCGCATGATATTTTGACCTCCTATCAGTTGTTCAATTTCGTTGTTAAATCTTTTATTCTATAAAACCATCCGCTTCTCTGACTGGACCAAATATTCTCCTCAGAATATTACGCTCGAAGCACAAGAGATCAGCACCCATGCTTCGCATCCATATTTTGCTATTGGAAAATCGTGGTTCTGTCAACCAACCTCAAAGATCGCTACAGGCATTTTTGCTCGATATAATGTGCCATTTTTGGACAACTTTTTCGTTGAACCGTGCAAAACTTTAGTCCACATACACGCTAGTGGACGTTGCTGCTGTTGAGCGTAGTGTAGAGAATGACCCCAACGGGTCAATTCGGCATAGTGTAATTTTGTGTAACGATCTTGTTTTACATTCCTGTAAATTTCTGTTGAAGCCGAAAGATCATTAATCTCGTCTTGGACAGCACGTCACTGTTGACAACTACGCTTTTGAAGTAGTGAAGGATTTTATCTATCTTGGAACCAACACTAACACCAGTAATAGCGTCAGCCTGGAGATATTGCGAAGGATCACTCTTCCTAACAGACGCTACTTTGAGCTAAGTAAACACTTGAGAAGTCGGGCACCACGAAAACCACACTCTACAAGTTCTCATCATGCCTACCCTTACATATGACGCGGAAGCTTGGACCATTTTCACCTTATATGAGAGAATGCTCGGAGTTTTCGAGAGAGAAAAGTCCTACGCAAGATATTTGGACCTATTTGCGTTGGTAGCGAGTAAAGAATATGGTACAACCATGAGCTGTACGCCGACACTACATTCGCGCATTAAAATTCAGCGGTTGCGCTGGCTAGGTCATGTCGAGTGTATGCACGAATACGCTCCGGCTAAGAAGGTGATATATTCGGGACCCGCTGTTGGACGACGCAAAAGAGGAAGACCTAACCTCCGGTGGAAAGACCAAATACTGAAGAACCTGTCAGCGCTTGGAATTTCTAACTGGCGCCAACTAGCGAGGGAAAGACTTGGCTGACGAAGCTGGTCTAAATCAATCTTTAGTGTATGAGCATTTAGCTAATACATCAACCTTTTATTTTAGCTGCGTCTAGTAGAATACTATAAGGAAATAGGAGATTTTGTTACTAAGTAAATACTACATTGCTGACATGGTGACATAGTAGTGTACAGTATAGTATTGATACCATATATCCGTCACTGGTATTTTCCAGCATTTAAACAATTATATAATTACTAACCTTAGAAAATTACATCGCCATAACGAACATGGTTATTCCTGTCAAAAATAATAAAAATTGTATTGCCCTGAAAAATTCTTTGCTATTCTATGCAATATGTAAATAAAGTAAAACAAAGCTAGTTCAAAATCTATAACGACTCATTTTCTCAGAATTCTCTTAAATAATGATTTCGATTCGTTGCAGTCGCAATTCAAAGATTGAAATTCGATTGAAGAAATTTTGTCATGTTTTTCACTCGTCGCATGATTTTGTAATTCTTTGATGTATAGGATTTTTGCCCGTGTGAAAAACTGTGTGGTAATGAGTTCAGTAATGGTGTATTTGATTTACACTAGTCTAATCAGGTCTATTTGTGGTATATGCCTCTGTAGAATGGTGGCGGGTAATTTCACAGATGCTTTGCTTGCTCGGCTACCGGTGTAATACACACTACTTCTGGTAATGCCCCTTAATGCCCCACGACCTTTGTTCTTTTGTATTTTCAAACCAGAAACGAGGCGATGAAATCATTTTCAAGACTCAAAATGACGTTGAGTTTAACAAGATGAGCAAACAAGAGCAGTGCCCGCTATTTATGATGGTGAAATTGGTGAATAGGTGCTGGCCAAGTTGGATGAAAATCCACTTTTTTATAGGAAAGTTGTGTTCAGCAACGAATCTCATTTCTGGTTAAATGGAACGGATGAAACCATCAAAATTTCCGTATTTCGTGTGAATAGCAGCCAGAAGCATTGCAAGAACTGCCAATGCATCCCGAAAAATGCACTGTTTGGTGTGGATAATGGGCCGGTGGCATCATTTGTCCGTACTTTTCCAAAGACGACGAAGGCAGGAACGTTACTGTGAATGGCGAGCGCTACCTTGAAATGATTACAAACTTTTTTTTGCCCAAAATGGAAGAACTGGACTTGGCTGACATGTGGTTTCAACAAAACGGTGCCACATGTCACACAGCATGCGAAACAATGGCCCAATTGAGAGGCGAGGTCGGTGAACAGTTTATTTCACGTTTGGGGCCGATCAATTGGCCGCCTAGCGTCGTTTGAGACGCAGCCGCGGTCAACATTTACATGAAATCATCTTTAAACATTGAATTATATAGATCGCTCTATCGACTCAAATAAAGATTTCATACTTTTCTCTAAATTATATGCGTTTTTTTTTAATCAAATCTGAAAGCTCTTAAAAAATCACCCTGTGTATGGATGTCCGGACACTAAGGTACAACAGGAAATGAATTGGCCAACCACATAGCTAATGACGACTCGGCTAAAACGCGCAAGGGTCCAAAACCTATTTAACTTTTGGCGCCAGTTCTGCGGAATTTTTGTGATGGGTCAAATAGAGGTGCGTGGTTTTCAGCCAATAATGCCTATGTACTTATTCGAAGATCAAAATTTTACATGTGCGGATGTGAAAGGTTTTTATGGTTTCCACCCGTTAGGTTGTGGCTATTGTAAATCTTATTTTTTAGATCAAATAGGTATTTCTTATGAATTTTTTTTTTTTTTTTCTATAAATATTTGCAGCATTATCTCCATTTGATTATATGGAATTTTCCTTAAAACATGCACAGGAAGGAAAATTGCTATGACATGTACACATTTCATTATTATAATTGATAATGCAAGAACAAATTGAGAAACAATTATTATGATGATCGTGTCATTCTATGCAGTCGGGTTTGTATACATCGTGCTGAGACGGCATGCGTGCATTCGTACGTATGCCCATTCGTTGTTATACTCGTGTGGCCTTTTTCTTCCGAAAACAGATCGATATATATCTACACACACACATACACATATAAACATTTGAGCATATTGTAGAATGCTGATAAACTGATATATGCATAGTCAACAGCAACTGAGCGTTTAACAGCAAAACAGCGGGTTGGGCAATAGAATAAAAAAGAAAGACAATACTTTTTCCAAGTTCTCAAAAAAAAAAAGGTTAGATTCAAAGCCGATTTAACTGAGCATTACAAATTATTCCAATGTATAATAAAAGTGTTTTAATGCAATTTTTCTTTGTAACAAGGCCATCATCAATATGTACAACGGCAATGAAGAAGCTAATACCTCCTTCTGTGCGGAACGTCACGCGACATCGCTCGCGCAACATCTCTTTTTTTTTTTTTTTTTTTTTTTTGTTTAATTTCAAAAAATTGAATTTGTATAAAATTTATTATTATTATTATTTTTTTTTTATATAATTTTAGAAAAACTACATATTCTCGACTTTTCGATCCCTCCAATCACAACTTCTCTCAATATCACGCTATCGAGTTGAGGTTTTACAAGTACGATTGCCTTTAGGGTTGAACGCATAAACCATAGAATGGTCGGATTGTGCAATGTTTAGCTCCTGGGCAATAGAAACAGTGCTTACATGAAGGCCATACTCGACGATTTCCATCATTTTATCGATATTTTCGATAATTAGCATTCCAGAGCGTGGTGCATCTTTAACATCAAAATTACCGGAACGGAATCTACGAAACCAAAATTGCACGTGATTGGCTGTTACAGTATCAGGACTATAAACACATTTTCAGCCGTCTGGCTTGCGTTTTCGACTTTATCGAAGAAAAACTGTAAAATATGGAGTATTTTCTCTTTACTGGTGTTCATTTTTGATGTGTGCTCAAACAATACTGAGTCAAGCAATCACAAAACTGCCTGAAAAGTTTATTTAGTACGAAATCCTATCTTTCTAAAGCCATCGCACTTATACAACGCGAGATACAGATTACTAAAGCCATCTACTAATGGAAAAATAATGGATTTCTTTTTACTCAAACATCATCGCGTAACAAATATAGCCACTTGCCATACAAAACTTACTTTCGAATACATGTTTTTAAAGTGTGCAAAACGCAATTTTTTGAAAAAAAAAAATTCATAATTCTAAGAATTGTTAATGTAGGATAAAAAATACATAAACTTCCCATATAAGAGTATGATTTTGAACAAATATATTTAGAGTTTGTACACAGAAATAAACAGGTAATGAGTTGAAATTTGGTACAAAGCATTATTTTTTAGCAATGAGGGTATGATTTAGAAAATTATCGTTATCGGAATAAAATTTATCATATCTCCCATACAAAGGTATGTTTTCGAAAATATATTTTCTGTCTTTGTGAACAAAAAAGTAAAGGCATCTAGATGAAACTTGGTAAATTGGATTATTTTCAATAACTAATCAAATGATACAACAATGAACAATATCGGCTAACAAATACACCTACCTATCATACAAAATTTACTTTTAAGTTCATACTATTATAGTTGGCGTACGAAAAGACAAGGCTAAACAATTTAAACGTGATACATACGATTATTTCTAACAAGAAATGTGTAATCCTTCGAATGATCGTTATCGGTTGAAAAACACACTAACATGCCATATAAAAGTATGCACTTCTGAAATATATCTAGTTTGTATGACCAACCTTATTTTATGTTTACTATCAAGACCCAAATTCGATCACTCTATTAAGACTGTGCCTTACAAAAGTTGAAAGTATGGTACGATCTTGAAAATTCATGGTGCCTAGTTGATTAAGACCATAGCACAAGATTTTCTATGATTTTCTATGATTCTATGATCGGCAATCAAGCCAGTACTGATCATATATAAGATGATCCTTAATTTTCATTATAATTGTGATCCCACAAACTTATAGCACAGTCGAATTCAACTCTTTGTTTGATCATAAGTTTATTTATAAAATTTATTAGCTTTTAAATTGTAATATAATTAGGAAAAATAAAAAATGGGTTATTTAGCGCTTTCCACAAATATTCATGAATCAATGTGATTTACGAAGTTGAAGAGACATTTCATCCGCAAGCAAAAGCAAAAAGAGAAACATTCTTTATCTCAGCGAAAAATAATATACGAACATCATCGCTAGTGCGACCACTAACAGTAACTATATTCGTACATTTACAGATATTTAGTTACGAGTAACTACAGTGAGTATTTTCTTGAAATTTGTGAGCACAAGTCAGTTGGTTGCCGCCACACTCTGAGTGTATTACATGAATGCAGCTCGATAAGTCAATACGTTTTTGAATAAAAGATAATATTTCCGATAAAGAGAAAAGTTTTTATTCCTCAACATAGCCTCCTTTTAGCTCGAGTTCTGAGTATTTTTCCATTTCAGAATATATCTTCCAAGTAATAGTTTTTCTCAACGTCCTCAAAATAGGCAAAATAGGTTTCATCGACCCAAAATTCTTACCACATTTCTAAAGACTTGGAAATAACCAAAGGTTGTTAAATCTGAAAAATATGGTGGATAAGGTAGCAATTCATGCAACTTTGACATTGCCACTGCGGACTTATGCCGATAATTGTTGTTGCTGTAGCAGCATTTTTTTTTTGCGGAGTTGGCAACCCTTGAGTTGAAATGACCTTGGCGATGTTTTCATCGAATCGATCCAAAAGTTGTACATAATATCCAATGATGACCACTTTACTCTTTTCAAGGCAATCGATGTGAATTATCACATCCGCGCACAATCATAAAAACTGTCGTCATGACCTTTTTGGGGTGACATAACCATCTTGACTTTTTCTGCTGCGATTCCCTCGTAGAAATCCATTTTCACGACTGTACTTAGGCCGTTGGTATGTTGTGATGAATTCATGTTTCGTCCAATGCGACTGAACATCACCAAAAGCTCTTTTAAAGTCAAAGTCTATCGATCGAGTTTGTTGTCAATTGTGAGCAAATGTGGCATACATCACGTATGCCAAGTGGGTGCCGTAGCTCAGTGGTTAGTGTGTAGGTCGTGGGTTCAATCCCCGGCTGAAGCATAACAAAATTTAATATCGAAAAGATTTGTCTTTCGAACGGTACCCACCTGCCGGCAAGAATTCGCAATTTTTCCGACAGTAACAATTTGCCAAAAATGCTTCTTAAAAGAGCTCTGTACCAAAACTAAGTTAAAGTGATGTCACAAGGGTTCTTCAGTTCGGAACCGGCTAATATAAGTACGTCCCTTCTAATGCTGTCCAAATTGAACACGTACAACAGTATTGGAAGAGAAGCTCGGTGGTATCACAATGGGCTTTTTTGGCCTAAGTGTGTCCTCTCAGAGAGGACACTGACTTCACTGACTTATCGAACAGCCCTCGAATATATATATATTTTTTTTGCTTTATTGTTTCTTACGCCACATGTCCAATCCGGTAGACCTCGTACTGTTTTTTAAGGCTTTTGTTTGTTTGGTTGTTTGTGTGTTTGTTTTTTTTTTTCCAACAATTTTCGAGTACATTTTCATGTATGCTTGTATATGTATGTGACCTGCTCACATACATACTCGTATTCATCATATATCCAAAGCAGCAAGAACAAGAATGTGTGTGTGTTTTCCCTCTTCATCTCTCTTCGACTTCCATAACCGTTACACGCTCTCGGTCTCTGTTGCTCTTTTCCCTTTTTCTCTCGTTCTCTGTTTTTCGCTCAACAATTGTTGCTAGTAGTTCATTTGGTTTTATTTTTATATTTCTAGCATTCACGCGTCTCGCTCAGTTTTTCATTTTTACTGCGCTGTGTGTGAGTGTACAGTTGAGTGTGTGTGTGTGTGTGTGTGTGTGTATGTGCACAGTAAAAAATGGGAAATTTTTTCGTTACCAATGTGGTTGTTGTTGCGGCAACAATGGTGGTTGCTTGATACCTGCTCATTTGTGCTTTTTGCTTACCTACTGCACCCTTAACAACTCAAACAACAACAACAACAACAACAACAGCAAAAACAATGAGAAAATAAATAAATGAACCAAAAAGCCAACCGACCAACCAACCATAACCATTCTGTGAAATTATGGCACTCTCCGTTTAGTATATCATCCTCAACATCATCATCATCAGTACAAATACATGTGACGATCATTGCAGAGAGGCAGTTCATTCAACGATTTTGTCGTGTTAGGACGATAACGTTTCACGTTCAGATTCATTTCGTACAATAGAAGAAGAACTAGAAGAACAAACACGCGCTAACTACCTTAATGTAAATATTGAGAATTTATATGTCGTGTGTGAGTGTGTGTGTAAGCTAATGGAATTGAAAATCGTAAATAAATAAAAAATAATAATAACAAATATGAGAAAAAAGTGAAGATAAAATAATAATTATTTTAAAAATTATGTCCGAAATTGAAGATATTTCAAAAACAATACTACCATAAAACTGATCGCTCAAAAAACTAACTCTGTTCGGATTAATCAATCAACGAAAATCAATTCTTGGATTAAATAAAAGTTCTGAATCGACTATTTGCTCAATATTAACTAGTAGTAGTAAAATGCATTTAACAGCTGGTCCCACAATGGTTGCCGCTCCCACACAATTACTATTAACAAATTCCTCAAACAACAACAACAACAATAATATGAACAATCACAATCGCAACATCACACATCGCATAAACAATATTGCGCCCATCAATAATAGCCCTGTTAACAATACGAACACCTCCATCCCCACCACCACAAATAGCAAAAATATGACACATAAATCATCTAGCACACATTCGGCCAGTTCAACTGGTTCCACGACACCAGATACTACCAATAGCAGCAGTGCGAATGCAGCAAAAATTCCACCATTAATGACCGAAATGATGTCAAATATCTTTGATATGCTACAGGAATGTCACGGTGAACTGGTTCAGACCGATTCACCATCGATACTGTGTAGTGCATTGCCAAATCATTGGCGTTCGAACAAATCATTGCCGGCTGCATTTAAAGTGATCTCATTGGATGAAGTGCCCGATGGTGCAATTGTCAGTGTCAAATGTGGCAATGATGAAAATCCTTGCGGTGAACTACGCAATAATACCACCATCATGAAGAGTCAGGTGGCCAAATTTAATGATCTCCGTTTTGTTGGTCGTTCCGGACGTGGCAAATCATTTTCGCTGACAATTATTATTTGTACGCATCCCGTACAAATCGCCTCCTATAAAAAAGCCATCAAAGTCACCGTGGACGGACCACGGGAGCCAAGAAGTAAGCAAAGTAAGTTTTTAGTTTGTTATCTTTTCAGTTTGTATCCGCTTTAGTTTTTTTCAGTTTCTTTTTGGTTTTTCTTCTTTGAAATCAGTTTAGGAAAAAGTTTGTTTATTTTTTTTTTTATTTTTTTTTTTTTTCTTTACATGAATTGCATATTAGTGGCACTGTAAGCTTTTGCTTAAAGATAAAAATTTAAACAAAAATTGAAAAGTTAAAATATTGTGAACTCGGTAGTGCTTCTTAAAAATCACTCGTAGAGCGAAAAATATTTTTCAATATTTCCAACAATTTATCAAAATTATAGAAACACAATGCCAACCAACCAAAGTCCATTTAATACATAATTTGATATTAAAATCATGTAAAAGTAATCTTGCCATTTAAAAAAAATTGTCACAATCTTATCTTATTTTAAAATTTTTCTTCTTGTCATCACTACCTCTCCAGTCATGAACAAATGCTTCAGCCGGCTGCGATGCCTAAGACATTCCTGGTGGCAAGTTGTTAGTCCCTTAGTAGACTTATGAAGTTAGTTTAGTGTTATCAACTTTTTCAACAATTGTCCAATATTAGATTATCTGTTTTTCGCATGCTCAATCCTATAGAAATAAGTACTATTCGACCTCACTGCGCACAAGATTAAAATATTAAAGGTATGAGTTTCTCAAAGAAACCTGAAATGCCCATCGTCCAATCGAATAATGCTTATTACTAATAATTTTAATTGAAAATATAAATAATTAAAAAAAATAAAAATAAATATGTGGCACTTAAAGCCCCAAAGGGCTCTTTGGAAGCCACGAGTGAACCCACGACCTACAGATCCGAAGGCCAACACACTAACCGCTAAGCTACGGCACCCACCAATAATAAGTAGTGTAAATAAAACATTTCAACGAAAATATCAGGCTTCAAATGTATTGATCAATATGAAAAAAAAGGATTTCAAAGCCCTAAATGTTCTTTCAAGATGCATTCGCAATACATATACGATCACCTGAGTTAATGTAACGATCAGTTAACCTTCTAAATTAATGCTTTCCAAAATGTTTGAAATTATTGAAATTAGTTTGGATTAAAGATCACAAGAGTTCAAGTCCTCGAAGATGTCTTCATAATTAATATTGCAAGTTCGATTGTGATCTCTGGGCTTTATTGTCTCGATCAATATACAGATAATTGTAAAAATTCGAAGTATTCTGTGCAGGTGCTTTAAGAACAACTCATATTGAAATTAATTTCGACTGAGGTCTCGGGGCTTTAGTGTCTCAATCAATATACGGATCATCGTAAGAATTTTAAAAAATCTGTGTAGGTGCTTTTCGAATATTTCATATTGGAATTAATTTCGACTGAGGTCGCGGGGCTTTTGTGTCTCGATCAATATACGGTTAATATGTTCTGTGCAGGAGCTTTCCGAATTAATTGGTATTAATTTCGACTGAAATCATGAAGCCTCAATGTTTCGAACGGTACGAACAAATTTTCTAAGAGGTCGAATAGTTCTTCTAAGCTGACTTTGTAGTTCATATTTAAAAATGGATCATAGTCTTGAAATGTATTAAACAATATGAAAAACTGCTTTTAGTATGAAACATTATACGAAGATGCTTTCGCGTTTAAACTAATGTAAAATATCAATTTGAGAATTGAGCCTCAGGCAATACTTTTCAATTTCCTAACGATATGTCAACCACATCCATTTTTACCTGAATATTATCATAAAGGAAAGACTGTATTCTGATATGCAATAACTGATACCGAGCAATAACGGTACCTAAGCAAAGACGTTAGAAAATAATAAAAAAAAACAGAAATATGCAATTATTTCAGTTTTCTATCCAAGTCGCTGTTAACATTACACCTTTTAAAGAATTATCTTCTTCGTTAAACGTAGTAAAACTAAGGTTCTCTGCAAAAGTTTGCTAACCTTAATTTTTTTTTCTCGAAATTTGATGCGCTCTGGAATGACGTTATATGGGAATATTTATTAGGCCAGACACAAAACTTGAGCGACATACCACAGAAGATGATGATATTCTATTCTTGCGAATATTATTCATTCCGAAACGATTAGTATTTGAAAGGGTTGACCTAAATGATCGTTTCCGATTTTATAAAATTTCAAAAAGTCTTATGAAATCCCAAATTTCGAAATTCTGAAATTGTTTTCTCCTCAAGTTTTTAAGTCTGTAAAAAAAAAAACAATGAATAATAAAAATCACAAAATCTTTTTATACAAAATTTGATTTCTATTAGTCTGATTTATGTTATTTATTTGTGTTTTTTGATTTTGATTGCTGCTTTTGTTAACCATTTATGTACTTTAATTTTTGATTTGATTTTTCTATGATTTTATTTTTGATTTGGTTACCTTTTTCACACTCATCGTTTTGCTTTTGTTATTTTTGACTAAAAATCTCTATATTGCTTGCATTTTTTTCTCAGGTTACGGCTATCCGCATCCAGGTGCATATAATCCTTTCATGATGAGCAATGGGTGGTTTGATGCTGCATTACTATCGTATAGTTATGCTGATTATATCCGTCATAATGCGGCAATGCATCATCCTGCTTTAATTGCTAAAACATCTCCACCACCTCATACAATGCCTCCATCCACAACAGTAGTGCCTGCGCAAGCAAATTCCTCACCGATAACGGATTATCATCATTCATCGCAAATATCACCACCACCACCACCATCGAATGGAGCGCCACCACAAATACCACCACTACCAGCACTTCCGCCAGGAGCTGCTTTGCTGCCCCAAAATATGCTCCCCACACCGCCACCTGCTTATGGAACGCAGTTTCCCTTCAATCCTATGGCTGCAGCAGCAGCTGCTGCTGCGGCTGCTGCTTCAACACATCCCGAACTAATGTACTCACATCAACGGCCACATCCTCATGCCTTCCATCCGTATAATTTTGTACGTGTTCGCCATGAAGCGCCACTTGTAAATCCCGCCCATAAAAGCATCGATCACATCAGTCCCGCGCATTTGAGTCCAGCTTCATCGCGCCCCTCATCCTCCTCGCCGCCGTCAACGCTAAATGGTCATAGTAAATTGAATGCATCGCTAGAGAACAGTTTCACGAATGAACACTCTGTGTCGGATGGCGATTCCGACGATGAACATATCGATGTGGTGAAATCAGCATTTGTGCCAATTTTACGGCCGCAACAACCGTCAAGTCTTCACAGCTCCACCGAAGATCTTGATAAATCGATAGAGTTGAGTAAACGATCACCCTCGCCCATAACAGTGCAACGTATGCGCTGTGATCTGAAGGCACCATCAGCAATGAAACAACTTTTCCACGAAACAAGTTCCAACAATCAACGACATCAACGTTCGCAGCAGCCCGTCACCAAACTGAAGGAGAAAAATACTACCACAGCACCGGCAAATGTTTGGCGTCCATACTGAGATGTTCGTTTGATGGAGAATATAGTTGATCTATATTTTCTATCGTACTTGTATCTCTCACAGAAAGGTGCAAGCAAACGTCGGACAAATGCGGCAACAATGGAACCTGATAGTTGTTAAGAGTGGCGCATAGGAAAAAACCCCACACTGAATTCAAAATACCGTCGCTAAATCTTATGCTATAAATATGATGTGAGCTCCCAATCATATTCTTCCTATAGCTCTAATTTATTTGTCTCACTGATTCATTCAATAATTGTGATACAATCCCATTACAAAAACAAAAAATAATAATAATAATCAGAGGATGAGTAGAAAGACTTGTAAAGTAAGGCGAAAAAATATTATGGTGTGGAAATCTTCATTATACATTAATTTGTGATATAGTGTTAAGTTGAGATTTGTTAAAGTACGTATACTGCAGATATAATTGCATACTATCTACCTATATTTCTTCTTGCACACGCTACCTATATAAATAAGTAAAATATATGAAACAAAAAACACAACCAAGTTTAATTTAATTTGACCGCTTGACCAATCATTCAAAGGCACTCAAGAGATTCTGATCGTTTTGCATCCCAAAGAGATCAGAGTCAACATTCAAGTACTCATCAAATAATTGGCACACATCATTTGAGTTTTTTGAATTTAGCGAAAACTTATTTAGATTTGAAATGATACGATGCGATATGAAACATTTTTTTTTTTTTTTTTTGTTTAATTATTAATATTTACACATGCTAACAGCTCTCTCTCTCTTTCTCTCTCTCTCAGTTAACAGAGATGTTTAAAAGTCATGAGTATGAGCGATTTCTCGATGAAAAATAATCACACAATTTGAATGATTGTATAGAAATATAATATATTCTTTGAATTCTTTTTTTTTTTTTGAGTCATTTTGCTTCAGTGTACGGGTACATGATTTAAAGAGTATATAATGTGAACGACATTGGAAGACTGGAGATAGTGCATGTAGATCCATGAATTGTAAAATCGTTGTTACGATCGTCTCTGAAATCTATTTTGGAAATTTAATACTCATCAAAAAAAAAAAAAAAAATGAATAGCAATTATTTTTCTTTTCTTTTGTTAATTTTTATTTTTTATTTTTTTTTTTTTCGTGTGTCTTCTACATATTATCGATGCAAATATTTTGATTTGATTAATTATTGTAACATAATAATTATCATTCAATATTATTATTATTTAGTTTTAAGCATATATCTATATATATATTTATTGCAAATGTAATTGATTGTATATATGAGATTTAGAAGAAAATCTATATAAGTATTGTATTAAAAAAGAAAAAAAAAAGAGAAAAAAAAAAAATCACAAAAAACCGAACGAATTTCAAACAAACAAAAATATATATTTTTACCAAAAATTCCAAAAAAAAAAATACAATTTGTTTTAATTTTTAATTTTTGCTTCGAATAAACTCATCAAGGGAGGTGGACAAAAAATATATAAAAAATTTTCTTTAAATTATTGTGAACTAAACAATGACAACACATTGCTCAATTTGAAAATGATTCACAAATGAGCGTACAAGGTCACATTACTGTACTCATCTGGTCTGTTTTTTTTTTTTTTTTTAACAAATTGTTAACAATTTACAATACAAATAATCACCAGCAATTGTTAGTCGAACATTGTTAATGCTAATCGATTTGACAATGATAGTAAATACTATAAAGAAAAAATATATGCATCATGTAGGGATAAAGGATAGTGGTGAAACACAGTTTGAATAACATATCGCATATAAAAAAAAAAATACAGTCAAATAGTGACACAAAAATACTCAATTTGAACAATAATTATTTAAACAATTGCAACATTAATTAGCATAACGACCTCAATTAACTGAAAATGATGAGGTGTCATTAATACTCTACACCATACCACACAGAATGTGTACATGAATACATACAGGGTATATCACGCAAGGAGTGACAACTAATTTTCAATATCGTATACTTTTTTTGAGGACAATAATATTGTAGTTGTTGTTTTAACTAGTTAGAAATTCTATTTTTATGAATT
This sequence comes from Megamerina dolium, assembly GCA_963854835.1. Taxonomy (NCBI): domain Eukaryota; kingdom Metazoa; phylum Arthropoda; class Insecta; order Diptera; family Megamerinidae; genus Megamerina; species Megamerina dolium. The sequence continues at coordinate 66,818,622 of OY978527.1, forward strand.
TTTTTTATAAAATTGTCATACAAATTGCTCAATAGTTGCTTGCTTAGTATGATGAGACATTTGCATAAGACATGAGATAAAATTCATGAGAGTATTTTGAGAGTCAAATGAAGATTCGATTTTAATCGATCATCTTTAAGTTCGAGAAGGTTCACTATAATTTCAATACTAGTTATTGCATTTAAATACTGACTCCTTAAAACACTAACGATTAGATTCTCCAAAGAACTAAGGACACCTCTACTGTACATATCTTATGCTACAAAATATGTTGTACATATTTCAAGTACATTACATATTGCAAGTACGTGCATATTATTGATGAAGCGTAACGTAATAAACCACACAACATGCCCACAAGCAAGCCAACCACATAGATGTCAATGTATCATAGTTCGTCTGGGTGCATCACACAGGATGTGTACGCTGTGTAATATACTCGTTAGTGACCTCAACAATTGACAGAAAAAATGCTACAAAACTTATTATTAGTATTCAATTTTTTTTTTTTTTTTTTGTTTCTTTTTGGCCATTAAGTTCTTATAATATCAAACAAATACCAAATAGAGACCATGTAGTGTATAAGTAGTATGAATTTAGATTCAACATTTTTGGTTAAACTGATGAAAAGTGTCCTAGAGGCAGTAACAAAGAAAGAGAAAGAGATAGAGATAGATAGAGAAGAGTTCTTTATACCAATGTGATGTGACCTTGAATTATAGAATCTGTACTTTTTTGTCTTCAAAAACGAATATTTGGTTTTAGAATAGGTTAGAATAGCTACATGTTTGAGATGAAGGAATTTGAATGTGAGTAATTTTTCTCTTTTTAATCATAAATAAGCATTAGAAATGCAGTAATACTAATGCATCCTTTTGTAATGCTTTTATTTAAATCTGGAAAATACAATGGAGCCACTGAAATTAATGAATTGTGCGTAGATCTCAATTGTTTTAGAGAAAAATATATTTTTTTTTGTATGCTAAATAATGCCGTTGCACTTTGATTTTTTTCATTCAAATGACCCAATAATTATGAATAATATTGCTTTGTTATTGTTCTTCCTTTACCAAGGTATTTGATTAGTATTATTTCTAGATTATCCCAAAAAAACGTAGCCAAGACCAAATCATGAACTTGGAATAGTTTGATCGATTTTCCAACAGCTTAAATTGATTGTTTTGATTGTTGAATTCATTTTGGTATATATTAATGGATCCAGATTTTCTCAAATCACTTTATCATTACATCCGATGGATCAGATAATTATTATAGACCCAAATTTGTCCCCCTTTGTAGGGCCCGAACCATTTTGTGGATTAGGATCTGGTAACATCTCCCGTATCATCTGGGAAGAAGAGGATAGCCAAAGAGGCTTATACTGGGAAAACTTACCGGGGCTAACACACCCCATACTAGCGCTAGGGACATACAACCTAAAACGCTACGAGGACTGTATGAATCTAACGAAGAACAACTTGCGTTTCATTACGGGATTATTCACAGGGCACTGTAGGCTGAATTATCACCTAACAAAGCGGGGAATTGTCTCTGATGCTCTCTGCAAGTTCTGCAGGGAAGAGAACGAGACCGGACAACATGTAATAGGAACTTGTTCCGCACTGATGCACAAAAGAAGGAAATACCTGGGAGATTTCATCACATCCGAAGATGAACTTAGACTCTGCGAAGTAGGACAAACACTAAAATTCATAGAGGGAACTGGGAACTATAGCAATAGCTATAGAGTCAATGCAAAATTTTGCTTCTAGTTATATATAGTACAATAGAAGATGGAGCCATCTCACTGTGCCTAAGTCCTAAGATTATTCATCACCCCATGCAGTATCTATAACAGCCATATTCCTCTCTGAAAAAAAAAAAAAAATGGATTGACCTTCGTTCGACTTCGACCAAATCTTTAGCCCATCCACAACAACAACAACAACAACAACAAAATCCCATCTATAATATTCTTGTAAGTATTTAACATGATAATGAAATAATGCAAGCTGAATTTAAATGTCTGATACTCGTATTATTGATTTAAGCCTAGAGACGAACATCTGTTCAAAAGCATTTGACCAACAATGTGCAAACATCAGCTAGAGTGGTTGGCATATCGATTGGCAATTATAGGATATTTAGTGAGATGATAATGATTGAATAGAAGTAAATGAGTGTGTGTGAGTGTGGGAGTTGATTGGCAAATGCGGACATAGTAATCTAACAACAACAACAAAGTAGGTACTTCAATACGATATTAACAATTTTTTAAACATTTATTTTTATGTAATTTATCATATGATTTTTTGTTTGTTTTTTTTTTTTTTTTGAGTTCTCTAGCTTTCTGGTTGTTATTGTTCTTTTGGGCTATTAACAACAAAATGATTATCATTATCATTATTATCGTTGTGTGTTGATCATTGCGATGATGATGATGATGATGATGATGATAATGTTCTTTTTTATTATTATTATTATTTGTACACACGTTGATAGCAGCACTTGAAGTATTTTCATTCCAATTGACCAAATTTAAAAGTCCTTTCGGACATTGGTACTCATATGAATGTACTCTCTCTTACCCACTCACTAGTGTTGAACTTATTTATTTAGCAATATATACTATTTTGTTGTTGTTGTTGTTGTTGCATATTGACTAACTGAACTGAATGTACAATTTCGAGGACTTCAAAGTACGTGGATGTGTAGGAATGTTTTGTGAATGTATTAACTTTATTGTCAGCCAGCTTTTATGTAGTAGTAGTAGTAGTAGTAGTAGCCTATGTTATATAAATAAAAATATCTCTATACATTTCATCCGCTAACCATTCGTTTATCGTACATTCATACATACATCCATCCATCCATCCATTCAGCGCCATCTATCCATCCATCTATACGCGCACACATCAACATATCTATGCATCCACTTGAAGTTCGTAAACGTGAGTGCCAACATACATAAATCGTTGGCAATTGAGTAGTAACGTACATCGAGTATCTATGAAGTATCCATACCAGTAATCGAGATTCAAGTGAGAGTTCAGCTTGATGTATGTAGCTAGTACTCATATATATATTGTCGATGAGTCGATTGCTACAAGTTCATTTTTTTTTTCTTTACTCCTATTGTATTGATACTAAATATTGCTACAATTATTTTCTACATCAGTTGTTGCAATCAAATGGTATATGGTTTTATTTTTTTCTTATGATTTAATTTTTTATTTTTTTATTTTTATTTTTTTTTTTTTCTTCCTCATATTGCCAATATTTAAGCTATTCTCATATGTGAGTACTAGATATTATTGCAAAGGTGAATATTGTAGAATTTAAAATATTGAAAATTTATATGAAAGCATTTATGGTAATCATTTTCAGTGTCGCTTTAAATTTATCTAGGGCAGACTATACAATTTAATTTTAAGTTTAATGTTTTTAATTTCCTAATATTAATTTGTATCAATTTTAATTTATCACTAATAATGTAAGCATACTTTTAAAGTGTTCACTTATAATATTAGATAAATGTCCACAAAATTTTGTAGTCATATACCCATCGATCCACTTTTTATGGCATTTTTAAGGCGATTTTGAGCTTGGGTTTGTATAGAAGGTATGCTTTAAAATAAACCGATCACACCCATTTTTAGGGCGTTCACTTAAAACATTATTATGAATATATGAACAAAATTTTGGAGTCATATGGTAATCGATACCATTTTTATGGCATTTTTAAGACGATTTTGAGGTTGGGTTTGTATCGGAGGTATGGTTTCAAATTAACCGATCACACCCATTTTTAGGATATTTACTTAATATATTATTATGAATATATGAACAAAATTTTGGAGTCATACACACGTCGATACACTTTTTATGGCATTTTTTAAGGCGATTTTGAGCTTGGGTTTGTATAGGAGGTATGCTTTAAAATAAATCGATCACACCCATTTTTAGGGTATTTAATTATGATATTATTATAAACATATGAACAAAATTTTAGGATAATATACTCATCGATACACTTTTTATGGCATTTTTATTGCAACTTTGAGGTTTTTTTTGTATAGGAGGTATGCTTTAAAATAAATCGATCACGCCCATTTTTAGAGTGTTTACTTAAAATATTATTATAAACATATGAACCAAATTTTGGAGTCACATACTTATCGGTACACTTTTTATAGCATTTTTAAGGCGATTTTAAGGTTGGGTTTGTATAGGAGGTATGCTTTAAAATAAACCGATCACGCCCATTTTTAGGGTGTTAACTTAAAATATTATTATAAATATATGAAAAACATTTTGTAGTCATATACTCATCATTTTATGACATTTTTAAAGCGATTTTGAAGTTGCGATTTAATTAACACAGAAATTGACAAAACTTTGACAAATTTCAAAACTTTGATCTAACGGTATTACGTTAAAAATTTTCCGCGAGAAAGCCAATATACGTATAAACTTATTTTACGTAAAGAATTTTCAAAAAAAAAATTTTCGCCCGAATCTGAGACATTAAATCCTGAAAGTTACGCATTTTAAAAAATAATGAAGAATAAAAGAATGAGATTCGCAAAAATGATAAGCACACTTTCAGAGGAATATTTTGCATATCTCTACTTTTACTACTCTTTACTCTAACGCTGTCGCTAACATCTTCCCACTGAGGAGCTTCACTTGACTTTTCTCATGTCATTCATTCCTAGTCATCAGTCAAGCATGCCTCTGACTGATCGATAAATTTAAATGAATAAATATTTAGTACTTAATTACAATAAAAATGCCATGTTAACAGTGATTTGTTTTTGTTCACAAATGCTGATACTATAAAACACCTTACGGATTATTGACCGTAGGTATGTACAATTTATATATCATTTATGTATTATATACAATAGGGTGTATCAAATGGTTTCAATGGAAAAAAAAAATCTTGTAAATTGAGAGAAGAAGAAGAATTGTCAATTGCTTGCCAACAGATGGGTATCGTTCGAAAGAAAAATCTTTTCGATATTAAATTTATGCTTCAGACGGGGATTGAACCCATAGCCTACAGATCAGAAGGCCAACGCACTAACCACTGAGCTGCGGGACCCAGAAAGCAAAATATAAGATATATTTTTTAAGAGAAATCTCCATTTTCAACTCATTAAGAAGAAATTTGACTATGGGATTAGAATACCGACGAGACAAAAGGAACGAGTTGACTAAGAAATGCAAAATATTAACCCACCACGTGCTCTAATAAACATTTTTAGCAATAGCCTTAGGGTTAAAAAAATATTGGCACTAAAATTTTACAAATTTTTTAAAATATTTTGGTACCCGTTTTTTTTTTTCTTCTAATTTTATGAAAAACAAAAAATCAAAAACAAATATTAGCTTGATATTTATCCTTGACTTTTGTCTACCTGTAAATCGAATTACATTACAAGGTTGGCATATAAATTTCATACACAAGATTTGATTTGATCATTACCTAGAGAAAAAAAATTACTCATCCTAACCCACACATGATAAGGTAAACAATGAATATAACAAAGAATCAATATCATTCTGCAACTGCAATCTAATATTCGTACTATAACTACATATATACACAGGTATCTACATACGAGTACATACAATGAGTGACTGAGACAATAGTTGTTCAAATAAAAAATGCAAACTAGATAGTGTGGCTCACTTTGATTGTGACTAACTGTATGTATGTATATGATCATTAAGTATAAGCGCATTAGGAATTACTAAATTCCTAGAAGAAAACCAACAACAACAACAACAGCAGCAACACCAAAACTAACTAAATAAATACAATAATAAAAAATAGACAGAAACAATTATATACAACAATAATAACAAGCACACAAATACATTAAGTGTAACACGCAACCACTACACCACAAATGGTTGAAAGTGCAAACCACCATGTTAGGACGCAAATGTGGAAAAATTGTGGAAATCCAACTAACCCAAACAAATATACGTACTACGTACGATTAGGTTCATAAAAAACAAATCGTTTGGTAAATACAATAAAAGTATTGAAAAAATCAAATAAAAAATAAAAATAATAAAAATAGAAACTAATCTAAACTATGTACAACACATGTACAGTGAAACTATCATGTTAATTGTGGGTACAGGGTAGCCACAGTATTTATATTATTATATGAATGGATTTAAATTGTAATTAGAACGATTTCAGATGCCTTGGCATAAATACATTTGTAGTTGTGCGTATTTAATGATTGCATGCAGTCAAGTGTTTCGTAGCCTAAAGCTCAGCAAAGTAAGTGAAGACAATTGACTTCGATTGCGTGACCATCAACTACATACAGCTAAAAGAAGATAATCGCAATTAGAAGATTATTAGTGTGAATATACAATAAATTAAAAAATGTTCTATTTATTTCCATTCATATTTATATACAGATATGGGGAAAGTTTAAAAATGCTTGTAAAAATTGAGTTGTTATAGTGCTCATCACTAGAGCGATGTAGTGATTATTCAATATCGAATATCGCGATTTTTATTCACAACAAAATCATGTGGCTGTAGAAAAATTAACACTAAGCACTATTTGCAAAAAATCACTACTTCTCTACTTCTGTTCACCAACGGTAAAATATCTCCCACATATATAATATTATATTTATTAACTATAATATGGCTATAAAAATGTTTCAAATCGAATGAAAACTATGCCTACCACCCACACAAAAGTATGCTTCCGAATAAATATTTCAAGACTATGTGCTCGAAAAATTATACCTATAAGTCTGTTTCAGCGGGGAGCGAGTGAATGCCGGTGGGCTTGCTGCGATGTGGTGCACTTGCCAGAATGTTGTGTTGGGGGTTTGGCCGCATCCATGGATGTGGTTTGGGAGTTGTTTTTAATATTAAACACACTGATATGCCACTTTCCTTTTTTTTATACCCTGCATAATGCAATATGCAAAGTATATTCATTTCGGTCAGATGTTTGTGTCCACTTGAAGGAATCTCCGGAGATATAGACATAGATATATGTATATTCGTGATCAGCGTCGATTAAATTTTCGATTTAACTTCAGTAAATATTGAGCTATTTCGATAAAATTTGGCACAAGTAACCAATGATCCAAGGGTACAGAGGGGATTGATATTAGGCATGATCGGTCAATAGCCACGCCCACACCAAGCATTCAAAGCGACTAACCTCGGTATTTTCAAAATCTTTAACTTGCCATAACTCACATAATATACCACTTGGGACAACAATATTTGGCACATAGAGTTATATTATACTACTATATAACCTCGCCAAAATTGGGTGAGCCACGTCTACTTTTTAGCGTAGCTCTCATACAAAGTGTCTGTACTTCTTGTAAATTGAAACAGCTGTAACTTCTACAATCTTCTGTCCAGAATAACCATAATTGACACTGAGATTAACATGGTAGTCGGAAATAATATGTCAGAAAATCAGTGTGCCACGCCCACTCCTTTTTGGGTCTCCCATACAAAGTTGCGGAAATTAAAAAAAATGTTACCGGTTATAACTTACAAAATATTTAGCGTAGGACAACGAGATTTAAGGTGTGGATTAGTGTTGTAAGAAAAACTAGATTCACAGGAAATAGATTTGCCACGCCCACTTTTTATAGTAGCCCCCATACAAAATGACTGAAATTCTTTTAAATTGAAACAGCCGTAACTTCGGCAATCTTCTGTCTAGAAGAACCATAATTGACACTTAGATTAATATCGTAGTCGGAAATAATCTGGCAAAAAATCAGCGTACCACTCACACTTATTATTCGGGCTCCCATACAAAGTTGAGGAAATTAAACAAAAATTTTAACCGCCATAACTTACAAACTATTCAGCGTAGAACAACCAGATTGAAGGTGTGGATTAGTATTGTAAGAGTAAATATACCCACAAGAAATGGTCCAGCCACGTCCATTGTTTACAGTGGCTCCCATACAGGATGACTGAAGTTCTTTTAAATTGAGGTAGCTGCAGCTTCTAGAACAATCATAATTCATACTTAGGTTAATATGGTAGTTGTACATAATCTGGCAAAAAATCAACATGCCACGCCCACTTTTTAATGGGGCTACCATACAAAGTTGAACTATTCCACGTAGGACAAACAAATTTAAGATGTGGATTAATATTGAAAATTTAATTGGATTTACAAGAAAGAGGTAAACCACGCCAACTTTTTATATAGCTCCCATACTGTCTCGGAATTATCTTAAAAACCATCTTTAAATTATCCCTTTTAGAACTCTCATAACATACAAAGTACTTCGTCAAAGTCAACCATATTTCGGGTGTAAATTAGTAGTATATTCACAAATTGTTTTTCAAAAAGTGGAAATATAAGAAAAAGATGGATATTCGAGTAAACTTTTTATATATAAATCTACATATGCAGGGTATAATTTGGTCGGCCCCAGCCGACTGTAAGGAGATTTTTATAATTTTAAATAGTTTATTATTTATTTATAATATTGTTTATTAAATTCAAAAATGTATTTAATACTTTATTTTGATTACTTTTACAATTTTTTTTTTTAACTTTTAGAGAATCACGTAAAGTAAAAGAAAAGAGAGTATGGAAATGAAAGAGAGAGAGAGCCAAAAACAGCGGGACGAAATAGAACTGCACTAGGGTTGCAAACTTTATGCGGGCAGTGCTGGACACCCATGTTCTAAGACTCGGCGCTCAAGAATATTTTGACCAATGAAAAAATATATTTGAAAATGGCCGTTGATCTGATGTACAACAGTACATTGTTTTTTTTACATTGAAAAACTTATTTTACTTACTCAAACGCAATACAATGGAGAATATACTTTGATTACATTGTCACTTTTTATGGTCTTCAATTTGCATCAAAGTGTATTTTGTTGATATTTCAAAATTTTTCGAGAAGAAATTTTGCTCAAATTGTGATCATAACATTTGACAAACAGACATCGAATAACAAAATCATGAAATTTAATGGGTTTTTAATACAAAAAAGAATTCAATTTGTAGGGTAAGTTTTGAAACTTGAAACGATGCCCACCTGTCGGCAAGCAATTGGGAATTTTACCGGTAGTAATAATTTGCCATGGAAAAGCTCAGAGAAAGTGATGCCACAAGAGTTCTACCATTCGGAACCGGCTAAAATAAGTAGGTCCCTTCTAATAGTGTCCAAAATTTAACACGCACAACAGTACTTGGAAGAGAAGCTCGGCCAAAGGGCTCTTCGGGTCTTATGAGTGCCACATATGTATATATTCCTTCAATTCCTTCTCTTGTTTGTATATCGCCTAACCTTAATGTTACTATTGCTTTAAAATCATCAATATGCCGTGATCGGCATTCTATACATTTACTACTTCGATTTAAGCAAGTACGAGTACATCAATGAATCATTAAGGCCAGCATACTCAAAGTTATCGACCATCCACCATCATACACCTATACACTCATACACACTCATATAAACAATGTACAAAATCTACCTGATTTTCAGTTGCATAGAAATTATATATGGTAAATTTTATACCGTTGTGGCGGCTACCATATAAAACCACATGACCACCACAATGTTGCAATGGGCACACAATGAAACGTGTTCCATGGTAACGCGTAACATTTTGGTATTTTTAAACGTAACACATAATCAACGCTCGATATTTGTATATTGAAATGGGTATACTGAATTGACAGATTGATGTATAGGACATACTATATGAGCATATTGATGCAAAAAGGCAAAAAGCGAGGGAAAAAAAACGATTTGACGAAATATCGTATACTACAATGGAAACAATAATAGCAAACATGGGTTCTTCGTACAAACTCACTTGCCAAAAAAAAAAGAAACCCCGAAAAAATTCGAACAGAAATCGTCTATTCCAACAACAATAATTTCTCTGATGTTGTGCAATTAAACAAAAACATGCAACAGCACGCAAACACAAACGAACACATGCACTTGTAACCACACTCACACACCACGTCCATACGCACACATACTCGCATCGAGAAGGTTTCATTACAATACATAAAATAAAAATAATTGGAGCGCATAACAAAAATGGCGTCGTTTCGTAAAATTCGATACCACCACACAAGCAAACAGATGCATGCATGCATGCACGTCTGAACTACATATACCTTGTCTATCGAGTGACAACCATTCACTCACAAAGCCATTTGCATTACATTTTATATATGTATGTGCAGGTATAATGATCAGCAATACAATTGCCACCTTATTCACACATATGTATGCATATACATACAAATGTAGGCAACCGCCATCAACCACATAGGCAAAAGAGAAAGCCCCCCAAAAAAAAAGTGTAGAAAAAAAAAGAAATTGCATAGAAATGTTAAAATATTTCACTTCGTATTTTGCATTTTGTTGCATTGATTGACTTTGTTTGTTGCAATGCAACAACAATAACAATCGTCATATACGTACTACTCACATGTGAGCTATAGCCACATAGTATTGCATTTTTTATATAAATTTTTTTTTTCGCCACCAATAATTTGTTGAATAGGCAACAGTAGTGTTGCTGGTTGGTGGTCTTGCTAGATGTTTTAACTATTTTTATAATACACACACACACGCATATGCAACTTGCACTTTGTAGGTACAAAAGCCAAGCCATGATGACTACTCGTACGTATTGCATATGAATGAATGAATGCTCACGCATATTTGGGAGAAAATCTATTGAATTCGAAAATGAAAATTAAGCGAAATTGAAATTGAAAATAACAGCAAACAACAACAACAACATTGACAAAAGAGTAAATAAATAAATAAATACACACACACACACACACACACATGAAGAGACAGATAAATACAAAAATCATTGCAAACATACTCACAAAGGTGAAAATGTAAATTTTCATTAATTAAATGCATTGCAATAGCAGCAGCAGCAGCAGCAGCAGCAGCAATAATACGACTAAATAGGTAGTGTTGCCAGATTATTTCTATGATTTCGAAATGAGAATTTTCAATGAATAACCTATGTATGCATTGTACCTATAATGAGTGTAAAGCAGCAGTGAAAGAAGCGAAAAAGACTGGTATGTAGTTGGTTAGGCTTTGTTGAGTTGCCTTTTAAAACCATATAAAATGTATGCAGCAAAAAAAAAAATAGTTGATGGTTACTCTTAATTAGTGATTATTTTATCCGACTTTTTGTTTCATTGATGCTTTGGCAGCTTAAAGAAAATAATACTTTTAAAGGTGTTATACAAACGTGCTTTAAATATATTATTCTATGTAAATAAATTTGCTAAATTCTATTAAATTAAATGTAGGCTTTTCAAAGCTGGTGAATGCACGAATTTTTCCACAACCAAAAATTTGTTTTTTTTTTTTTTTTTGTGTGTATTAGATTTGAAAACAATTGGCAGAGACTTACTTATATTATCAGGTGTAGTAAAAAGAAATCCATAATTTTTGCAATAGATAGCTTTAGTAATCTGTATCTCGCGTTGTATAAGTGCGATCAGGTTACGCTAGATGGCGTTAGAAAGATAGGATTTCGTGCTAAATAAACTTTTCAGACAATTTAGTGATTGCTTGACTCACTATTGTTTGCACACGCGTCAAAGATGGACACCAGTAAAGAGAAAATACGCCATATTTTATAGTTTTTCTTCCATAAAGTCGAAAACGCAAACTGAAAATGTGAATAGTGTTTATGGTCCTGATACTGTCACAGGCAATCATGTGCAATTTTGGTTTCGTCGATTCCGTTCCGGTAATTTTGATGTCAAAGATGCACCACGCTCCGGAAGGCCAACAAAATCGATCCATTTCTGAAGCGGGTGGTTACTGGTGATGAAAAGTGGACCACTTACGACAACGTCAAGCGAAAACGGTCGTGGTCGAATCGCGGTGAGTCGGCGCAAACGGTGGCCAAGCCAGGATTGACGGTCAGGAAGGTTTTGTGCTATGTGTTTGGTGGGATTGGCAGGGAATCATCTACTAGAAGCTGCTACCCTACGGCCAAACTCTTAATTCGGACTGGTACTATCAACGATTGGACCGTGTGAAGGAAGCATTCACCTAGAGCGGCTAGCTTTGGTCAATAGGAGAGGAATTGTGTTCCATTAGGACAACGCCAGGTCACACACATCTCTAGTGACTCGCCAGAAGTTCCGGGAGTTTGGTTGGGAGGTTCTTATGCATCCACCTTATAGTCCGGACCTGGCACCAAGTGATTACTATCTGTTCCTGTCTATAGCGAATGATTTTGATGGTGAAAAATTCGCCCCAAGAGAAGCTTGTGAAAATCGGTTGTGTCAGTTTTTTGCCAATATGGACGAGGGTTTCTATGAGAGTGGCATTATGAAATTACCTTCAAAATGGCAACAAGTTATCAAACAAAACGGTGCATAATTGACCTAAATCGGATCATTCTAACTGTGCTAAATAATGGATTTCTTTTTACTAGACCTTATATGCTTTCGAACTACAAAGCACATCATTTTTTGCAAACCTTTGTCAAAGAGATGTTTCAAAAATGCTCCTATTAGAAGAAATGCCATATCGACTATCGATCAAACCGAAGAGGAAATCCACGATCTTATGCACAGAAAGTCAGCGCACTAAACACTGCGCAAAGGAGATTTCACAGAATTTTGACTAGAGAAGATGTCAACATTTTAGGATATTCTACAAGATAACGCTCAAACAGTCAAACGTATAGTATTCATAACATCCTTTTGCAGCCACATAAATTATTCTCATTACACGTCCGCTGGCTTTACCAAAAAAAAAAAAAAAATTCATCAAGTACGTTAATTTTAAAAAAATAAAAATGATTGAAAATTTATTAAAAACTCCATGGAATATTGGTATATTTTCCATCAGGAACAAGAACTACCTGGCGATAGTTGTTGCACATTAAAACCGAAGTTTAATTATATTCTTTCAATTCAACTCTTTCGTTAAATTTTATAAAAACAAACACATTGTAGGAAAGCTCGGAGTGAAGGGGTGAAAATAAGGGCAGAGTATATTTTGGGGAAATTTGAAAATAGAACAATATTTGGGGTTCGAACATATAGATATATCACCACTCAAGGAGTGATTTTTGGGCGATTTCTGTGGATATTTTCCGATTTCGGTTTGCCTTTTATACATTTCATCCATTTAGTAGAAGCCTTCCGCGGGACCGCTCATAAATTTCAACCCTACAGGACACTATGGGAGCAATGGAAAAAAAATTGTTTTTAAGGAGACCCCTGTGAAGAATAGAAATACGGATAAGTATGTTCAGAAACAATGTTGAGGAAAAAAATTATGTTGTTTGGTTATAGACTTTTAGTACTCTGGGGGCGATTTTGGATATTTTAATGAATATTACTTCTGAGCGATTTGAGCGATTAAAACCAACCTCAGATTCGAATTTATCGACGATAAATAGGTATATAAAATTATTAATTATAAATTTTAAAATCATACAATTTTCTCTCGTCTACAGCACAAGAACTTTTCTTTTCGGGTGGACCACTAACCATGACATTAATAATCCAACGAGCCGAAACGGTGGTTATATTTATTCCATACTAAAGAGCTGCGAAAATGTTGTTTTTGATTTTCGAATGATTCTCTTTACTCTCAAAAAATGTACAATATTTGCAAAGCATATCTAAATAGAATGAGAAAGAGTGAGAGTAAAATATTAGACAAATCCACTCATTTCTAGTACAAGAAATATGCCATACATTCGTTTTTTCTCTTCATACAAACGAATATTTGAGAGTACTAGGAGAGTTTAAGAGTACCACGAGTATGTTGTACGTTATAATTGTTGTTGCTTTTCATGACAGATACTGCTGACTTGTCGCGTCATGTTCTCTTATCTATTGTATTTTTTGCTTATAGGCATTGTAATGTAACATAGAAAAGCAAAATTAATGTTTAGAGCACTCTCAAATGCTTTACTTCCATTTGCAAATGTTGATGTTCTACTCAATCTATGAAAACGAAATGTACAGTCCATTCCATTCTATTTCTATTTTATTCATTCGAATTCGTATTTGCTTAGAGAGAATGAATGAGAGATTCTATTCTAATATCAATAGAGTGTTTTGAAGATGCAAACGGATACATTCCTGAAGCACTCTATTCTGTACATATAATAGCTTTGATCGTGCTGATACAAGTTTGCAGGAAATTACCAATATTCATCGAAGACTTGGCAAGATTTTGTTGTTGAAAATTTGGCATGACTGTTAATCTGCATAGAGGTTAGATTCGGTTGTACTGGCTGACCACCAAAAGGAGGTCACCCGTAGAACCTCACGTATCTCTGGTGCTGCCACAACGACTAGATTTAGTCGCGAGATGTAAAGATTTTTGCAAATGTCGCTTTTTATCGCTACTTACAGTAATGGTCTCATGGTGGAAGCCGCATTTTTTGCTACATTGTTGAACTCTGTGGCTCTTCAACAGTTTAAGTGGGTTTTGACGAGATGATTACAGAGTATATCTTCCACGATTTTTCATATACTTGACTACCTGGCTCGAGCCATCCCTCTTCTTTAATACATTTATGTATGTCATCCAGCAACTACTAATGAATGCAACAAAAACGAATAAATATTATGTTACATATATCGCTCGCTATATTCTATTGTCCAATATTAACTAATCATCATTACGTAACAACTTTTCAACCATCAATATAAAATAGTAGCAAAAAAAAAAAAAAAAAAGTATTTCATCTCTACCCTTTAGGTAGGTTTAACTACCCTTTTGGGAAGGTAAACGATGTAGTTAGTAATTCGTTGATTCGTTTTTGTTTGAAAAATCATTCGATTCGTTTATTCTGTTGATCCTTTAAATTAAAAATGTTCATACTTAAACATTTGTACTTCGTCTCTGCACCGATCAAATCTATGTATGTACATGTTCACCTCGCCGTCACTGTATCGTATTGTCGTCGATGGCATTCTCATCATCATTGGAATGACTAATAAGTGTCGCCACAGTCGTTGCAAAATTTAAGTTCCTTCTGCATATTTGTACTGTTATCATCAGCATCATCTTCATTTGCATTTCGCAATGTTGTCATCAGCTGCATTCTTCCATTGCCCTCAACCCCAAGTAGTTATTTTTGTTATAACTATAGTGTGGTGCTGCCAGTACAAGGATACTGTACTCACTGTTCACACTGGCTTCCTAATGAACTCGAATTACTCAAGTGTATGTGTAGTGTACCCAATTGTATGTACTCGTATGTATGTATGTGATATTCATTTGTTCATTCGTTCGTTCGTTCGTTTTGTCATTTTGGGTTGTTAACATGTTGTCTCTACCACAATCATCTTCTCAGTCCCACTCAGTCGTAACTCTTCTTAATTCTGAATTTTGAATTTTGACTTCTGTATATTCATTTTTCGTGTATTCGTTCTGTTGATTATTATACGAGTACATAGTAACTGTATGGCTGTCTTTCTATCTGTCTGTCTGTCTACATAGATGTATGTACACATACATAGATGCCATACTCCATGTATAACGTACATATATGTATGTAACAACATATGTCAACTCGTACAAATATGCATTCTTACATACGTCATATGTGTTCATTTGCAGTGTTAGTTCATTTTGATTGCTAATTGCTTTGTTAAACAATGGCAAGATGTTTTAACGAATTGGCCAACAAATTTATTAACGCCAGCCAACACTTGATGTTAAGCTGCTTGGTGTATTGGTTAAATATTGAATCATTTGATGTACCAATGCTTATCTACTTTTATTTGGAAATTATCAGCTTTATAGTTCTATGCTCTGTTTAAGGAGCAGTAAAATATTAAAGTTTATGAAAGCAAAAACGTTCATTAAATTAATGAATTTGTACATTAATTTCTAGGAAATAAAAATATTAATTGTGAAGCGTTATAGAAGTTTATAAAAAAATAATAATTTAGGTTCATTTGACTTGCTAATTTAAAATGCATAAAAATGTTGAACCAAAGCAGAAGTTTCTAAAATAAAAAAATTATGAAATGTATAAAATTTGGGTGTGGGTGCCGTAGCTCAGTGGTTAGTGTGTTCGCCTTCTGATCTGTAGGTCGTGGTTCAATCCCCGGCTGATGCATAACAAATTTAATATCGATAAGATTTTGCTTTCGAATGGTACCCACCTGTCGGCAAGCAATTGGCAATTCTTCCGACAGTAACAACTTGCCATGAAAAAGCTTCTTAAAAGAACTCTGTGACAAAGCTCAGAAAAAGTGATGTCACAAGTGTTCTGCCGTTCGGAACCGGCTAAAATAAGTAGGTCCCTTCTAATACTGTCGAAATTTAAGACGCACAACAGTAATGGAAGAGAAGCTCGGCCAATGAGCCCTTTGGGGCTTTAAGTGCCACATATTTTTTATTTTTTATAAAACTTGATAATTTTTGAAGAAAATTTATGATTACGCACGATTATCAATGAACACAAAAAATGTGTAGATATTTCTTTCAAGTTTTTAATCCCATTTGTTAAAGTTAATGCCTAATTTCTTATGTGAATAAAATAATTCATAATATTTCGAATTATTCATACAATTCACAGATTTTGATCAATTGCTACACACATTATTATTATTATTATTATTATTATTATTATTATTATTATTATTATTAGAGGGTTGTATTGCACTGCGACCCTAGGTCTATTGTGCACCCCATCATGGACTAGAGTATTTCTCCAAGTCCAGCATTCATAAGGAAGTTTAGTATAGATCCTACCCTAATGGAGTTCAGCAGATTTTCCGGTATTATAAATTCCCCGAAGTGTTTCTTTCTTGTGTGCACAAGTACTGTGCACGTTCCCAACACATGTTTTGCAGTTTCATTCTCCACCCTGCAATATCGGTGGGTTTCATCCCAGAAGATTCCCACTTTTGTTAGGTGATAATTCAGCCTGCAGTGTCCTATCAATAATCCCTTGGTGATTCTTATATTATTCTTGTTTAAACTGATACATTCCTCAAGTTGTTTTAGGTTATAGGTCCCTAAAAGTATCTTGGATTGGGACAACCCTGGTTGGTTTTCCCAGTATGATTGTCTTTCTGATTCTTCACTCCTCTTAATGAGCTACACACATATTACTTATTAATTTCACCAATGTATTTAATAATTATTTCAGTGGCGTAGCCAGGGGATGCGATCTGGGGGTTAGATACCCCCTTGGCCGATGGACTTGTTAAAAGAGAAAAATAATAATATATAGATATTTAAAAATCATTCATTAAAAATTTTTTCTTATGCATCTTTATAATCTTAATCCCCACCTTGCCAGTTATTGTCGGTTGTCAATATTTTTTTGTGATACATTGCACTATTTTTGCATAGCCTAAATCGTTTTTCAGTTGTAATAGGCACATATGTAAATAACAAAGTAAGATTCACTGGATTGGACCGAAAAATTACCTGATTTCCCTTCGAACTTCATTCTGATTCCTGAAGTTAGTTGTCAATAATCCCATACCTCCCAAGGAATCGCCTAGAGAAGCGTGAACTATATGATATTTTCCAATATTTCCTTAAAATATTGGTTTCATTACTCCCTCTTTCCACTTCCACTTTCCTAGCAGCACAGAAATCGACCGTAAAGGGTTTAAATGTATGACCAACCCGTATTAAGTTTTCCTTTTCAATATTTCCTCCAAATATACTTACCCCCTATTTATATTCCCATACAAAATGTCCTAAAACAACTCAAAATCAACAATTGACGACAGAACTTATGAGTAACTGCCATTCATTTTTCCTCCCCAATCATTTTCCCTGAACCTATGTACTCCCTTTCTCCATTCTGTGAGGAAAATCGCCGCTTGAACAGTATGATTGATATACATACCCTCTATATCTATATAGGGGACTCAAATACAAAACAAGAATGGTCCACTATACCTCCGATCGTATATTTAAATGGAAACTAATTTTTACTCGAATATTCGTTATGAAAAGAGTGTGATTCGCATTGTTGATAATGATGTGATTAAAATATGTTCATTGTTCATTATTCTGCTATTTGCGCATTAGAAAATAATTCAAATTGAGTTTGGTGAGTACTCGTACATTTACCATAATATTAGTATTTGGAAAAATTTAAAGTTAGGAAAGTAAGAAATCGACTAAAATGTATTAAGAAATGCTCAACATGATATCAAAAAATATACCAATCTTTTTCGAATATACTACAAACAACATAGATGCCTGAATTCTCTACTCACGTCCAAATACTTTTCAAATCAACGGGATATTCTTAGAGGTAAATGAACAAAATGCAGATATTTCGAAGAAATGTATTCTTTTTAACCTTCTACACAGCTACTGTAATTTTTATATATACAAGTATATTTATTTATATATATATATATATATTTTTTACTAAACAATTCTAACAATATTCTACTATTGAGAATAACATTTGAAAAAAAAAAAAAAAACATCATGCCAAAATCTCTACTATTAGTATGCACACAGAGAGACTCACACAGATGATAAAATTGATCGAACTCAACGCTGACTCAGGCCTAAATTCCTTTAATATTTTTGTCACCTACACGCGACATCTTTACCACTAAATGAAGTAGGTGCCTATGTAGATACCAAAAAAAAACAATAACAGCAACAACAAACCAAAACAACTAGAATTGATCGGTCCCTAACCGTATATACCGATGCTTACCGTCTGCTCACATTTACGTACCGTACAGTAACCGTAAAACGAACACGCTCGTACACACACAGTTAGCAGTACATACATACGAGTAGTAGTTTACGCTATGGGAATAAAACTGTGCTGCGTGTGTCTATTATTATTGTTGCTATTATTGTTATTAAAGAAAGCAAGTAGAGAGTGCAATAAAGTAACGTGTAACTAAATAGCGGAAATAATGGCATTTTGGTAACCATTAATTCAAGGTCGACAGGAATGTTTATTTTTACACATGGCCGTCTTATTCGTTTTTTAAGATACATATAATTCACATTTGACTTTCTAAAACATGTGAACGCACTAGAAACATTTCCAAATGACCTGGTAAGGCAAACATTCTAAATTCTAAATAAATTTCTTAGCGAATAACAAGAGTAGACATTTTTACCACAGGTAATGTGTGATTATTCGTGATTATATCATCGGTATGCACTTTTGAAGAACATATCGGTTTAATTTGAAAAGCTTTGTCCTAACCTTTCATTATAATGATGGTGTTTTCGCAAGGTAACGTGTCTAACTGCCTCAGTTTGTTCTGAGCGCTTCATTTTTTAGCGAGAGTCCACCTCCTCAGTTAGAGGCTGTGCGTTGGGCTTGAGACCCGCTACATAAAAACTCTCATCCAATGAAAAATCTAAACAAGTCTTTAAACGAAGTAAGGACCACAATTTACGGTTATGCATCTGGCATGGTTTTGTCTCTATAGAAAACGTACATCTATCCAGCTTGATTAATCTCCTCGAAAAACACAAGACTGACATCACTGCTCTTTAGGAAATGCGATGGAAGGGACAGGGTTGCTCTAAAAAGAGCATCCTATGATATATATTACCTTTGCCAGTTGTGGAGAGGCACAAACTCGAATGTGCATTTATTGTCAGTAAGAAATTTCAACATTTTGTCTCGCAATTCACACCTGTGAAAGAACGGCCTATCAGTTTAATAGCACAAATGGTTAACTGTCATTCTATTGCCACTACGGAGTTCGATTCTTTGGGGATATTGTGTAGTTATGTCAAAAATGTCGGCTCTGTAGAATATTATTAATTTAAAATACTCTCAATATTAAGGAATGAAATACAGACTAGCTTGCTTCTGAATGAATTTCGTTGCAGATGTCAAAGATCTCCATCTATATTACTAACACGTAATTCACTGCACTGAACAAACCTTCATCTCCTCCAACTGCTATTGAAAAACATATTGTAATCGATTATTTAAAATAATTTACTTAACATTTGCTAGTATAAATAATTAATATAATGTAAAATCATCGTTACAGGCGATCATGTTGATAAACTGTCAATGAATGTCATTACTACAAGTATTAATTAGCCATAAAAATTTAGCAGATACACTTATCAAGTGAAAGGAAGCTGTTGCTTGTTTATTTTTTTAATATACGAGCATCTCATCGAATTTCCAACTAATTAAGTGGCATTACAGTCTATGAGAACAACACCAAAAATGACACTTTGAAGAAGACCAGACCAATAACAAATCCCTTTGATCCATTTTGATGCAATATTCATACATATGTATGTAGATTGAACAAGGTTGCTTGCTTCAGCAAAAAAATAAAAATTTTAATGAAATCCTGTATTTTTGTTGTCTTTTCTTTGTCACTCCATCATTCATTCATTCATTCATTCATTTATTGTGACCAAATGAATAAACAAATGTACCGAGCGAACGAATGAACAACCGCATTCAATTTGATTATATTTATTAAGTGATTAAAAAATAAAGTTGTCGATTTTTGTACATATGTACATGCTATACATATGTATATACGAATATATAAGTATATACTCGTACTATACATAAATATTATAGCTTTGCAAAAGAGTATACTCATATTTGATTGTATTGTATGTACAAGTGTTTGTGTATTCAATAATGTTTGCTGTCAATTTAATCCTTTTTGTTAACCACAATAACCGCATTCAGTGTGGTTAAATTTTTGAGGGTGAGTGTGTGTGTGTGTGTGTGTGTATAGGTCTAGATTTATATTTATATTTTTAACACTTCTCCAAACTTATATATGTCTGTTTATAACAATTTATTGTTACTTTTGTAAATTATTAATATTTAATTAAATGCATTGTATTATTTCTTCTTAAAGTATGCAATCAATGTCATGTAATATGTACGTATGTAGGTGGGAAGAATATTCTTTGAATAGGTCATTGGTTTGTGATTATTTAAGTCAAAATTATTTATCTTTGGAGAAAGGGCATAAGTGCAGAATACGGACTCAGAAGGAAAAAAATAATAAAAAATTGCCTCGGATAGAGCTTCGTTTTGTGAATATAAAAAATAAAAAATTTGTCTCTGCAAATGCCCACACAAGGCGTGGTTCAAGGTCAAAGTTCAAAATTGAGGTCGAGATTACTCGAGAGACAAACAAGTTTTTTCTACAATATGGGTATCCAAACACAGGTAATTTTAATACCTTTTTATAGGTATATAATATTTTATATGAATTTTTAACTTTTTAAATGTTATGAAGAAAATTATAAATTTTTTATAAAAATTTTGTAAAAACCGATTTTTTTTTCGAAAAAGTCCCCCATTAACCTATCAAAAATTATATATTATTTCAAAGATCATAGGATTACCTTTCCAATGGTATATAAAACATATTTTTAAAGAATTTTTATATATGTTTAATATATTTTTTTATGGTCATACTTTCGCTATAGCAAATATGTGCACAGAGGAATAGTGAGGCAGTTATAATCATAGCGGTAGACATAGACAAAAGAATTAAGGAAAAATAGGATGAAATCAAAAAAGCTTTTGTCCTAAAATACTGTTGGTTGCGATACTGAATTTGAAGACATGCAGGTAATTGTATCGAAAGCCGTCCATATTGGAAACACTTGATGAAGTATCAGCTTGAAAACAATTTTTGAAATGCATACAAATTCTGGAAAAATATGTTTTATACACCGTTGTAAAGGTAATTATACAAGCTTTAGTATGCTAAATTTTCGATAGGTAAATAAGGCTTATTTTCGAAAAAAAAATTGGTTTTTGAAAAAATTAATTTCAAATTTATAGTTTTGATAATAACTTTTAAAATGTAAAAAATAGGTATTAAATTATATATATCAGTAGAAAGGTATTTAAAAAACCTTTCTTATGATACCCATATTATAGAAAAAAATTACGTCTCTATCGAATAATCGCGACCTCAATTTTGAACTTTGACCTTGAGCCACGCCTTGTATGGGCATTTGCAGAGACAAATTTTTTACTTTTTATATTCACAAAACGAAGCTCTATCCGAGGCAATTTTTTATTTTTTTTTTCCTTCTGAGTCCGTATTCTGCACTTGTTCCGGAGAAAGTTTCGGGTGCTATTAAGCAATTAGCTTTTAGTTATAATATATTCGAGCATTAAAAAATTTGTCATATTTTTTAGCACGCTGCAAATATAAATATATTAGGCTGGTATCTAAGTATTATTTTTCTTCCTAAAGTTTCCCCCACCCACATTCAGATTAATTTAAAATAATATTTCTATGAGAGCACAATGATGATCCGTTGTTGGTTTGACTCCGCATGGTCACATTTTGCCTCTAACCTAAGGATAGATGATGAAGAGTGAAACATTCTTTTAAATAAGCAGTATCACCGTTAGAGCTAAATAATTTATGACCGTTGTTTCTAAATATAATAAACCCCTACGTCTATCCCATAGAGGTACTCTGATTCAAAATGATCAATTTCCTAAATTTTGCTCCCACAACCCATAGGGTCACCTTAGAAGACTTAAGAATATGACTGCCTCCATTACTTTTTCATATTCAAAATGGTTTTCTGAATATACTTACTCCCTATCTTTACTTCTATGGGAGGCAAAATGAACTACAAAATGAACTAAAAACCACCAGAAAATATTATTATTACTGCCCAGAAATCACGACTTACAATTATTCTTCCCATTTGTTCTTCTTTTCCAACATTTCTTCTAAATATCCCCTTAACCCTATTCCATAAGTCCCAGGGCTTGGGATGTTGTGTTAGCTGAATTATTATTACAATCTTCATCATTTAATATGAAAAGGAGGGGCTTCTTTCTCTCAAACTTTAAGTTTTTATTTATAAAATTCAAAGAACATCAATTTTACAGTCTTTCCTGTTTGATGTTATACTTTATGGTCACTAAAACTCTAAGCTGCATGCATAATATGTAAAGTATTTCAAAACCCTAAACAAAAAAAAAATATAAAGATTAAATCATGTGATCTTACTAGCCAAAGATTTCTTAAAAATCAGACCGCTAATTTGCAATTACATTTTTGTAATCTCTACAACACACTAAACTCCTGTCCTCAATTTTATGACCATCATCATCATTATTTGGCGCTATAGCTCATTGTGAGCTTTGGCCTGCTGAACAATACGCCTCCATGTTACTCGGTCTTTTGTCGTCTCTTTCCAGTTTTCTAGTTGGAGTTTCTTTAAGTCATGGTTTACTTCGTCCATCCATCTTGATCTTGGCTTTGTAGGTGAATGACTTCGCATCTAATATTTTGCTTTGAGATCTTGAATTGACCATTCTTGTTACATGGCCCATGACGTTTTCGCTTTGAATTAGCTGATCAAGCTCCTCGTTCCACATTATTCTCCATTCGTCAGGTCCAATTTTAATTGCGCCGTAGATTTTTCGGAGAATTTTTCTTTCGAAGGTCATCACTTTTGTTTTGTCTTTCTCGCTCACAGTCCAAGTTTCACCTCCATAGCACAAGACTGGTCGTACCGCTGTCTTATACAGTGCCAGTTTGCAGGCTCTGTTAAGAAGTTAGTATTTGAAGAGTCTTATGAGTGATGAAAATTACCTATTAGCTGCTTGGATTCTTTCGTCGATTGTGACACTCATGGCGATATCTGCTGTTAGTTTGAAGCCAAGATATGACCATAATTTTGTTTATTTTTTTATGAAATGCTCCTTCAAGTTCTTAATTTTTTTCTTGAAAGTCGAAATCGAAAAAATAGTGTAAATTAGAGTGCTTCACCTCTTGGAGGGCAAAAAATCGATAAAGCTTTCTTACCAACCTAATATTTTGCAACGACATTCTTATCGCCACAACAATGTTTTGTGAACTGAACGCTTGCCCTGAATTAAGTGACCACAATTTAGTTTAATTGGTTCTTTTAGAAATGTACAATATGTTTGATGAAACCATCAAATTTTGAATGATGTAATATTTCCCATTAATCATTTCATAATTCCATCATAAAACCGTTTTATTGAAAGCCAGCAATTAATATGTATTTTGATTTTCTACAACGATGCATACATACAATCCTCCATCAAACACAACAAAAGCTTCCTTATTGTTATCATCTATCAGCCTACGATTTATATTTAATTCGACTACTCACTCACGCACTCACGAAGGAAACATCATGTGGTCATGACGCTTTCCCAAAAAAAAA
The DNA here is from genome assembly GCA_963854835.1 of Megamerina dolium. Lineage (NCBI taxonomy): Eukaryota > Metazoa > Arthropoda > Insecta > Diptera > Megamerinidae > Megamerina > Megamerina dolium. Next base: position 66,842,838 of record OY978527.1, read on the forward strand.
AAAAAAAAAAATAAGCAAAAACAACCAAATATATTCACAATAACAAGCAACAATACTACATTGCAAAAATATGCAAGTGCTAGCTCATATTAAAAATGCCCATTTCTCTTTGGTGAGCACAAAAAACCCATATACACACAACACAGCGCTAATACAAACACGAATGCAATTCACAATATGGCGACCGCAATGTGCATATGAGAAACGATAGGCGGTCGATGGGACGATGGGTTGATCCGACAGTTTATGTTGCGACGGTTACAGCGGCATTGACAAGAGACAAAAAGAAAAGGCAAAGCATTATCAAACATGAGTGTCTACTATGCTTGTCTGACTATGATGGGGCATATCAAAGAGCAACAACATGCCATCAAGACTTAGAGGACATCAACATCATGGAATCACACATACTGATAGGTATTATTTATATCAGAAATAATTAAACCAATGTCCCAGCCTACAGTTGAATACAGCACAAAGCAAAAAATCAATTGAGTGCTAAAACCAACAATAAGCACCAATTCAAAATTATTTCACAGATTGTAAAATACGAATTTGTACACGAAAGTTGGAAACCGCATAGCTGGATTACATAGAAATGGTCAAATACATACTTCACAGAATTCACATATGTAGAGTGTTCCATTAAGACCTGTGGTACTTTGAATAAAACGCAAACGATTCAGAATTTTATTTCGCGCGAATAGGATCATGTGTGAAAAATTATTTCGCGCTACTATTCCGAAGATATCTTACATTATGACCTCCAGAATGGCCCGAATCACCAATGTAATATTGCTTTTGAAGTCTGGAATCGTCTTCGGATCATTCACATGGACTCTATCCTTCGTGTAACCCTGCAAAACAAAAACTAACGGCGTCAAATCGCATGATCTGGGCAACTAATGTACATCACTGCGATGAGAAATTACACAGTTTGGGAATTTCCGACGCAAAAAGTCCAAATTGAGGCAAGTTGTGTGTGATGTAGCACCGTCCAGTTGAAACCACATATCGTTCAGACACTGAGCTTCAACCTCCGGCACAAAATAGTCCTCCAACATAGTGTGGTACCGCTCAGAATTTACGGTTTCGGTGTTTCCGTCCTCATCTTCGAAAAAATAGGGCCCCATGATCTCTCCGATCCATAAACCCCATCAAACTGTGACTCACGGTGGATGCATTGCCTTCTCAACAATAACTTGTGAATTTTTCGAGCCCTAGATACGGCAGTTTTGCTTATTATCATAGCCGACGAGGAGGAAATGAGCGTCGTTGGAAAATATGATTTTTTAATAAAAATCATAATCTTCAGCAATCATTTACAGGGACCAATCAGCGAATGTACGGCGTTGTGCGTGGTCATGCGGCAACAGTTGCTGCATCAGTTGGACTTTATATGGATGTAACTTGAAGTCCAAGCGCAAAATTCGATGCATTTAGATCGCGGAAATGGCCAATTGTTGCGAACGATGGCGAATACACATTCCGGGAGACTCGACGACACTTTCACTTACGGCACCATTATCTGTGTACCACATCTACTATTGGAACACACTGTATATATATCTATATATATATATATATATATATATATATATATATATATATATATATATATATATATATATATATATATATATATATATATATATATATATATATATATATATATATATATATATATATATATATATATATATATATATATATATATATATATATATATATATATATATATATATATATATATATATATATATATATATATATATTTATTTTAATTATATTATAAAGAACAAAAAACACTCGAGATATATGTACAAAATAAAAAATGTATAAAATAAAAAATGCGCGCACTGTTCGTGTCGAGAACAAATATATAAGAAAGGAAAAAAAGAAGAAGAAGAACAGACGAACCGACTGCTGACTGATCAAGTCAGAGTTGCCTTCGTCTTCTATAAGGGTGACAACCGACAATGCGCGTGTCATAATTTTCTGGCGTAGAATATATATATATATATATATATATATATATATATATATATATGTATATATATATATGTATATATATATATATATATATATATATATGTATATATATATATATATATATATATATATATGTATATATATATATATATATGTATATATATATATATATATATGTATATATATATATATATGTATATATATATATATATATATATATATATATATATATGTATATATATATGTATATATATATATATGTATATATATATATGTATATATATATATATATGTATATATATATATGTATATATATATGTATATATATATATGTATATATATATGTATATATATATGTATATATATATGTATATATATATATATATATATATATATATATGTATATATATATGTATATATATATATATATATATATATATATATATATATATGTATATATATATATGTATATATATATGTATATGTATATATATATATATATATATATATATATATATATATACAGTGGCTCACAGCTTATTTCGTACAGTGTATATATTTTTATGTACATGGCTGTAACATCGAAACTAAAAAACTTATCGATAAGTTTTGAATGTAGATGTCTGTGTATGTGTTTAGTAAACCTAATAAGAAAACGGGGAACCCCAAAAATTTTTCTTTTTGTTATGCAAGAGAGAAAAACTATTGATCAGCTGATTTTCAGCTCACATCTTATTTCGTACACAAACTTCAATGTAAGTAAGTTTCATTCTGCCGCGCAGTTACAAAGTTTTTTTGAATTGTATGAGTTTTTGGACCTTTTTAACTATTATAACAATTTTTATTATTCTTATTTTAAATAGTTAAAGTGCTGTAAATTAAACATTTAGCGTTATAGGTCGTCGTACAACGATGGAACAGCGTAAACTGGTAATTAACCATTTTAGGAAAGGTCAGAGTGTGCGAAAAATTGCTGAAATGACAAATTTAAGTGCCTCAACTGTCCAATACATCATTCAACGCTTCGTTCGCGAAAATCGGTTGGAGAACAAGGGCAGAGAAGCACCTAATAAGATTTTCAACGCATCAGACGAGCGTTATATTGTACGAAAAATTAAGAAAAATCCAAAGTTATCCGCTCCGAAGTTGGCTGCAGAGGTTCAGCGTGAAATAGGAAAATCATCCAGTGCTGAAACTGTCCGACGTGTGCTGCGCAATCATGACTTGAACGGTCGAGTAGCCCGAAAGAAACCATTCATTTCGAAAATGAATATACAACGCCGACTTGACTTCGCCAAAGAGCATATTATTAATACTCCTGCGTTCTGGAATACCGTTATTTTCGCGGATGAGTCTAAGTTTAATATTTTTGGCTCGGACGGAATGTCATATGTTTGGCGTAAAGCGAATACCGAGCTAAACAAGGAGAACCTTAAGCCCACAGTGAAGCATGGTGGCGGTAGCGTGATGGTTTGGGCCTGTATGTCAGCAGCCGGAGTAGGTGAATTGGTTTTTATTGAGGAAACAATGGACAAAATGAAGTACCTCGAGATTCTGAAAAACAATTTACTTCAAAGTGCAGACAAACTGGGTTTGCGGGAAGAATTTCGGTACTACCAAGATAATGACCCAAAACATAAATCTGGGATTGTGCAATCTTGGCTTATTTGGAACTGCCCACACTTGATGTCTCCACCACCACAGTCACCTGACATGAATGTGATTGAAAATCTTTGGTCTATTTTGGACAATAAAATAAGAACACACAAGATTTCTAATAAGCAAGACCTAAAGAAGGTACTGATGGAAGAATGGAAAAAAATCACACCAGACATCACTCAAAAATTGGTGGATTCAATGCCAAATAGACTCCAGGCTGTCATTAACGCTAAGGGATGTCAACTAAATATTAAAATCAACTTACTTTGTTTTTAGTTTGAACTTAAAGAGACTGTACGAAATAAGCTGTGACATGAATTTTCCTATTTTTTTCTTATTTTAATTTTTTATAGTGTCAAACACTAAAATTTTGAAAAAGTAAATTTTGGAAAATAAAAAACAAACCTTCCTTTCTAAAATGGCATTTATATTTTGTTCATATTTTTGCTATATTAGGAATTACGACTGCAGCAATTTTTAAACTGTCACTGTACGAAATAAGCTGGGAGCCACTGTATATATTGTCTACGCCAGAAAATTATGACACGCGCATTGTCTGTTGTCACCCTTATAGAAGACGAAGGCAACTCTGAATTGATCAGTCAGCAGTCGGTTCGTCTGTTCTTGTTCTTCTTTTTTTTCCTTTCTTATATATTTGTTCTCGACACGAACAGTGCGCGCATTTTTTATTTTATACATTTTTTATTTTGTACATATATCTCGAGTGTTTTTTGTTCTTTATAATATAATTAATAATTTCCATTCTGGAAATATATTTTAGTTCATTTTAATGATAATTGTAAATTGCCGCTACCAGCCAAAACATCAACAAGTAGATTTTTTATATAATATATTTTTATAATTTATTATTCCTTTTAATTTAAAAATGATTTAACTTAAATAATTTTAATTTTATTAGAAGTCAAGAAGCGGTCGGTGGTTGAAACCACATCGGTGTAACTCAACCAAGGTATGAGCCCACCGGCATCTCTCTCACATACACATATATATATTTATATATATATATATATATATATATATATATATATATATATATATATATATATATATATATATATACACATTTATATATATACATATATATATATACATATATATATATATATATATATATATATATAAAAAATATATATACATATATATATATACATATATATATATATATATATACATATATTAATATACATATATATATATATACATATATATATATATATATATATATATATATATATATATATGTATATATATATATATATATATATATATATATATATATATATGCACTCAAGAATTATTTATGCTTGAATATGAAGCATACAAGCGTACCAAAAAAAAATCCATCTCATTGTCCACACGTAACGGAAACATACTTTTTATGGTCTTGATGGTCAAACGGACAAAGGAGAATTATAGAGGAAAACATATTTAAAAGAAACAAAAAAAGTGTTCCTTGAACTTTTCACAATAAAAATTATTGCAGCAAACATCTGGTATAATATATTTCATTATCCGAGTATATATTTATGATATAGACACGACATTAGACCGCCATTAAACTCATAAATAGATGAAATTAGCATGACGGAATGCAAATAGCAGCTAATCAAATAAATCTGTCATAATATGAATGTACACCATTCAACATTCAGGTATACCAGAATTGACAATGGCATGTTAACAATTTTCCAAATTAGCACAACAATGTATCAGAATAATCGATTTATTTACTAAGTAATTCGCAAGAAGGTTTTCAAATAATTATGAAACACCAATAAAATAAATATATCTATACGGTGATCATACAGTGATAAATGGTCCAATACAAATAACCCAAAAAGGTAATAAAGGATATGGCATTGTAACTAATAAAATGACTAGTTGCAGCTCAAAGTACAACGCCTACCTATGTTGTTCAGTATTTGACTTAGTTGAATTCGAATTTCGATAATATTCGATATATGTTGCACAGAGTTGCAATATTTACATTTGAGTACAAAATTGGCTTAATTTATTTGATCATTCCTGACTTGTCAATGATGTACGTTTGTAGTAACAAGCATATGGGCATGATGAGAGACTTGTAGAGTGTAGTTTTCATTCTTCGAGAGAAGACTCGACTTCTCAATTGCTTACTTTTCCGTGATCCGTGATCGCAATATCTCCAGGCTGACGTCATTACTGCTATTAATGCTGGTTCCAAGATAGACAAAGTCCCATACTACTTCAAAAGCGTAGTTGTCAACACAGTGACGTGCTGTCCAAGATGCCGGAACTCTTTGCAGATCCGATAGTCGAGTGGCAAATGCATCTGCTGTCTCTGGAGATCGCAGCTTACTGACGTCGAGCTTTCTCTGTGTGAGACTTCTCTTGTTATTTGCGACACATAGGCGTGTGCGCACCTTAGCTGCAACAAGATAATGATCCGAGTCGATGTTGGCACCACGGATCGATTTCACGTCGTCCATCACACTGGAAGCATGCCTCCCGTCAATCACGACATGATCAATTTGATTTTTTGTTCGTTGATGTAGAGACAGACTTGTCGCTTTATGGATGTCGAGATGTTGGAATCTGATACCACTAATTACAATGTTTCATGCTGCGGCGAAGTCCATCAGCCTCATTCCATTATCAGAGGTATTCTGGTGGAGACTGAATTTTCCGACAGTTGGACCAAAGGTACCTTCCTTGCCCACCCTTGCATTAAAGTCGCCAAGCACAAATTTGATATCATGATGGGGGCAGCGGTCGTAGTTAGGTAGCTTTAGTATTTTTCAATATTTTACACATAAAACAGCACTGAACATGTAGTCAACATATTGCTGTTGAGTCCTGTAATGATCCAATCATTTGTAAGTACAGTGTGCCAACTTTTATTAGGAAATTCCATCACATTTACTTTTTTTTTTGACTTAAATGTTCATGAAGATCAAATTTCTAAGTCCAGTGTGTATTTTAAGATCATTCTTACGCTAATCGTGACTTGAGAAATATGAAAATCAACTATAGGCTTCGATGTTAAACAATCATTTATTCCATCATTGATATTAACATGTACATTGCTTGTTGGAGTAGCTCCTTCCATTCCATTTTCCATGGCTGTAATAATTTTGAATAACAACAACAAAACATTTCCTGAATTTCCTCATTTTTCGAACCCGACAAAATCGATGAAATCTAGCCGTAATCAAATCACACTAATTAATATAGCTCACTATAGTAATGATGACAACATGAGCTGATAAATCGACTATACCCCATCTCCCTCTCTCTCTCTCTCTCTCTCTTATTCTATATCACTTGGCACTAATTGCTGCAATTTTCAAACCTGTCAAAGTTGCATAAACGTGTCATTCATTGTGTATGTTTATATGTTGTAAGTGAAGCGGCAACGTCATGGCAACCACAAAATGAATGCATATAAAAATATAGACGAAAAAAAAAAGAGTTTGTAACTATGTACGAACATATTCAGATAGACATGCACTGGACCATCAATGCATTAAAGCTACCACTTCTCTTCTAAAAATTTTCCACAGCTTGGCAACATAATAAAAAGGGTAAGATTTAGGCATACAATATAAAGGAAAATTGACCAACCAAATTTTGGTTATAACATAAAACCAATAATTAGAGTCGTATACCAAACGAAAAAGCATTTTACATACTCACACGTATAGTATGTACCGGGTAGACAATTGATTGGTGACGTCATACAATAAATGACACTTCCCTGACCAGTTCAAACACGTCTTCGATGACATTTTCTTATAAAATTCGCGATCTTAAGGATCTGTTGTCGTCTTTTGCGTGCTTGCAAAACTTCAAAATGATCTACCGTTGGTGACATAATAGCTGACAAGTCATGCATAAGAGACCATGTTGTATGCATGCCATCAAATATATACTTAATGTCACTATTATCATAGAAAAAACTTCCAACTGGGTGTTTACATATACACACACATCTGTACTCACTTGAAGTCTGAAATAATTGCAAAAAAAAAAGAAAAACAAATTAAAGCATCGCTGCAACACTCTGAAGCTGCAGATTTATATGAATTATTTGGGTTAAAAAAAAAAAACCGGATTGTCGCGCATATCGGTCATGTGTGTGAGAAAAGCAATAGGATAGGTATAAGAGCTGAAATACTTTCATATAAGGGTGAGCGTATGAAAATATTTGCTTGCAACAATGGAAAATTGCATAAGTAACTGACAGTTGCTCACTCGTTTGCTGCCAACACTGATAACCAAACAATATCCGACAGTCAACCAAAATACCAACAACTAACTAACTAAATGACTGACTGAATGACTGACTGGCTGTATATCATTGGTTGCTATTACTGTTCTCAATGCTGCTGCTGTTGCTGCTGTTACTTGCAATATTGTGGAAAATGTCAAATGCGCGCAATCAGTTGCAACAATGGCAGCAGTCAATGCCATCACCTTCATTCATCATACCAGCAGTAGTAGTAGTAGCGATTTTATATCTTTCAGAATTTTCACAGCAAATGCAATCGAAATTAGACCTGACATTTCTTCTTCGGGACTTTCAGAATAGGACTTTTCTTAGGCTTTTTGGGAGCTTTTTACAGTAGAACGGTTTTGCAAAAACAAATTTTTAAAAAGTTCACGTTCCAAATAATTTAAAATGCATACAACTGTAATTTTGTTTTAAATAATGAATTATTGGGCATTGGCTGAAAAAATTATTGCGATTATTTCGAAAAAATTGCGCAATTATTTCGAAAAGTTTATGCAATTATGTCGAACGAATCATTAAATAATGCCAAAAATATTTTTTGTTACTTTTTCGACATTATTGCAAAAAAAAAAGCAAAATAATGTCGAACGCAAATATTCATGAATTTAAATTTTCGATTATATTGTAAAAATATTCGTAATCATTTCGAAAATATAACATATCTTGCAAAAATGGCAGCTTTGAATTTATGGCAAACATTTTTGCGATATTATTAACAAATTTTTTTCTATACAAAAAATTTCGACATTATTGCAAACAATTTTCGACATTAATGCAAAACAACTTTCCGCCAGATGAGTTTATACGTTTAACATCGACATCGTGAAGCTCCCTTATTAAGTTCGAAATTACTGTATTTGTGATTCCAACAACATGTTAATAATATATTTTCCCCATAGCAATAAGCAGATCGAATAGAATAGATTTTCCTGGAGGCTTTACTATGCTGTCAAAAATAACTCTTCAACTGAATTACACAGAACTCTGGCGGAAACAACAAGCAGTGATTGGTATAGATGCTAAAGAACTTTCTGGCGCTCCAAAAAGTTGAAATGTCGAATAATTTTAGGTATTATTCGATGTAAACTCATTTCAGTAGCAAACAGAACTTGCAGAATCGTTCAAAGTTGATGACACAATTGGTATCGTGGCGAAGATCAGAAAATGGATACAATTGGAGAACACAAAGTGTAAAATTTCGCAAGGCAAGTTCGTACACGCTTCAATCCCAAAGGCAAAGTCGAATATGACTTGTTCTAAGCTCATGGTTAGGTATTTGATCCAACCACGGGCGATAATGACCAGCCTATGCCCATTGGAAGGCATCGTTTAAAATAATAGATTTCTTTTGCAATTAATTTATCGCTGCTGGGATTTGAAATTATGGCTCATGACCACCGCATTAAACAACTGAGCTACTGGACCCCATCAAGGTTATGTTACGCTACAAAAAACAGTGAATGAATGAATATCTGGCGCTTATAAGCCCCGAAGTGCTGTTTGGTCGAGCTTCTCTTCCATTACTGTTGTGCGTGTTACATTTTGGACAATATTAGATGGGACCTACTTATTTTAGACGGTTCCGAACGGCAGAACTCTTGCGACATCACTTTTTCTGAGCTTTGTCACAGAGTTCTTTTAGAAGCTTTTCCAATGCAAATTTTGTTGCTGCCGGAAAGATTGCCAATTGCTTGAACCCACAACCTACAGGCCAACACACTAACTACGGAGCTACGGCACCCTCAAAAAACATCCTATAATTAAATCAAGCATAAGAAAATTGTAATACTTTAAAAATAAATAAATAAATAAATAGTTATCTCTATGATTCTAGGAGAACATCCCAAAATATTTGCTTTTTCACCTTTTCTACGCGAAAATGTATGCTTTTTGGTCATAAAAAAAAAATTTTTTTGGCGAAAAAAATCATAATCTGAAAATTTTGACATATCTAATATGTTCTTACATTCACTCAAATAATGCAGACTTGTGTATTTTTGTATGTTGCTCTGTGGACTCCACCATAAAGTGCACATGTCGTTTCATGTTCGTTGCGACATAGTTATGTTGATGTTGGATTTTATTTTTATATTTTGCAACTTGTTTAGTAATTCTTCTTTGTTTTTTTTTTTTTTTGTTTTTGCAACTTCAAATAATTGTTAGTACTATGAAATATTGTTTGTGCATACATCTAAAGCCTAAACTATACCTAAATAGAGTATTGCCACTATCACACTACTATTATTACTTGCTGCACTATCAAATATCCACTACTACTACTGAATTGCTGCATTGATTGACATGAAGTTGGCCGCAGAAATGCATTAGCTGCAATAAGCGAGTAAACAACAGGAAAAACATGACAGCATGTCCACTCTGACTTGACTTTATAACTATGTGTTGGTCTATTTTCAATATAGTACTATATATTCACATATAGTCGGGTTTATTTTCAATTTTTAGAGTTTCTGTATTTTTTTTTTTTTTTTTTTTTGTCGTAGGCATAGACGTATTCGTATATATGTATATTTTTTAATTATGCAATTTTCTACTTGATTGAAACGGTATGTATCACATATGCAATAAAAATGGTTGCTATTTACATACAATTGCTAGTGGCATTACTATTTGCAGCCATGAAATGACTCATGCGTGTCCATTCAATATGGCAGCCATATTTTATATTTGGTCTTTACTACTAATGCAACCATATTTTAATTGAATCACAATACATTATAGTGGCGAGTGGTGGTTTGGTGGTAATTTGGTTGAAATGTCATTGGTTGGTAAGCTGAATGAAGTATAAATTTAAGCAAGACAACAAGCAAAACTATGAAATGAATAGAAATCACTTTTCATCAGGTGGAATTTTGCTTTTGTGAAAATTGTCTTCTCTCACTGCTAACGGATAACAATAATACAAATTAATCAGATCTTTCGGATATAAATACAAACTTGCACCTATTCATCATCAAACAATCATATCTGTGTACCACCAGTAGCATTTCGGTCTACATACTCGTATGTACTACTTTATGTATATATAAAACAAAAAGATACATTCAACATAACAACTCACTCATCGTCAATCAATTCAAATAAGCACGGGTGAATATTAAATTTTGACCACAACCGAACATGCATAGAATTGGTATAGAAATAACAACAAGAACGAATAGAGACGAGTAGTATGACCAACCGACAATGTATGTACATATGTACTTCCGTTGGTTGCGGTGGCATCAACCATTACGATACGATACACATCATTATGTTATGATAGACAGTTAGTGCAGTGTGGGTGTAATATACACACACACATGTATGAGAGAGGTAGGTGGTGAGAAATTTACAAGTTCGCAAGTTGCAAGTATGCAACACCAATGATGATTGCAATACTCATTTGATTTGTAGGGCGTCAAATTTACCAACTTGCATATTGAAGTATCACATATTAGAGTCATATAGCTCAATTGATACTCATAGCGAAGTCTATTCATGTTTGTCCAAAAGCAAAATTGCGATTTGTTGGATATCGCGAAAGCATCAATATATGCAGAATTCAACAGCAGTAGGGCATTTTCAAATTTTCATAAATACAACACTGATTTTTGTACAAATGCATACAAACACATACATGTAAGTCGATGCAACAGGGCGTATTAAACTCAATACAACGTACAAAATTATAGCGCGAATTATTAACAATAGATTCATAAAATATGCTGCTAAAATATTACCGGAATATCAATGTGGCTTTCGCCCGGGTCGGCCGACTTCTGACCAAATTTTCACCCTCAAACAATCAATGGAAAAATGCTATGAACACCACATTGATTTACATATGCTTTTTATTGATTTCAAACAAGCAATTGACACCATCGAGTGTCCCTATGTAGACATTCTCTGAAAAATGGAATGTATTTTTTCCATTGCAATTGCCTTCCCGAAATTTGGCCCTACAATTCCCGCTCCAGCACTACCATCTTCCATTTTGGACCCATCAGAGTACCGTAACTGTGAGCCCTGTTTTATTTCGTTGTTTCTCCACGCTGAGCGATCGTGAATGAGCACTTCAAAGTGTTTGGAGAATATAAGATTTGTTTTATAGTCAGCAAAGATAAAATCGCTTTACCAACGACCTTGTCCGAAATTGAAATAGCGCCAGCGAAAATTGGACTAAAATTCGACTAAAATCTTGGCTGTAAACTGACAACCGATAACGTGATGGGTCTTACAATAGGTTAGGTTAGGTTAGGTTAGGTTATGTAACTGCCCTCTCTCTGAGAGGACACACTTAGGGCCATTGTGATACCACCGAGCTTCTCTTCCAATACTGTTATGCGTGTTAAATTTGGTCAGCATTAGAAGAGACCTACTTATATTAGCCGCTTCCGAACGGCAGAACCCTTGTGACATTGCTTTAACTTAGTTTCTGTTACAGAGCTCTTTTCAGAAGCATTTTTGGCAAATTATTACTGCCGGAAAAATTGCCAATTCTTGTCGTCAGGTGGGTATCGTTCGAAAGAAAAATAGTTTCGATATTAAATTTTGTTATGCTTCAGCCGGGGTGGGTCTTACAATAGACGAAAGAATTCCAGCAGCTAAAGTCACTTGTAAAACTTTTCAAATCAAAACTTCTTAACAGACTTTGCAAATTGGCATTATATAAGATAGTAGTACGGGCTGTGTTGTGTTGTGGAGCAGAAACATGAACACGAAGTGTAAAAGACAAGACGAAACTACAAACCTTTGAAAGGAAAATTCTCAGAAAAATATTTGGCGCATAAGATGGAATGATGAACTAGAACAAATAATCAAAGGAGAAAATATTGTACGCTACATCAAAGCACAACGAATAAAATGGCTAGGGCTACGTTATGAGAATGAAGAGTTTACGATCCCAAAAGAAGTTACTAGAAGCAAAAGCATATACGAATAAAGCAAGAGGAAGACCAAGAGCGAGGTGGATGCACGAAGTCAAGAATGATTTAGAACGACTGAAACTGGAAAACTGGAAGGAAACAATAAAAGACCGAACAGCATGGAGGTGTATTTTTCAGCAGGCCAAAGAGCTATAGTTCCAATGATGATGATGACGGATATAGCGGAAAAACAACAAAGAAGTCGTTATTTAGAAAATTCTCATATAGAAATATTTTTTTTCTGAATTTTTAATAATTTTCGATGAATTTCTGATATTTTACCTTCTGCCCTTAAACTTAAATATGACCGGCACTAATGTACGCATACTGCATTTTGTAGATAATTTTTTTTTAATTTTGTTTCTTTTTACTGTTTGTTGCAATAATAATAATAATAACAACAACAACAACAACCATGGTGAAAATTCAATTGCACTTTCATTTGTAATATTCGAAATGCAAATCTCTTTTTTGAATGGTATTCATCACTACGAACCCGATAGTAGTTGAAATTTGTTACTAATGGGGTAGACTTAAGTGATGATGTACTTGCATATTATGTGTACATATATAATACATATAGATGTGTGTGTATTATTGTACCATAAACATTATATTGAGTGTGTTAATTTTTATATTTGCGCAAATGGACCTCAATGTATTGAGCGAGTGAGTGAGTATGTGCATGGGTGAATGTTGAATGCTTTGTGCATGTTAAAAATGTTGTTGTTGTTGTTGTTGTTTTTTTGGCCACTTTTATTTGTAATATTTTTGTAATTTTTCTTTTATAATTTTTTCTATGTGACTACCACGTGAATGCAATGGCAGCCATGTTTTGCTGGTTTGTCCTAATAATTGAGTATGATGGAATTGTATATGTACATACAAGTATGATTGTTGTTGCTGCTGCCTTTGTCTCTTTATTTATTATTATTTCGTTTTTTTTTTTTGCAATTATTGTTGTTGTATACAACATATATGTATGCATATGCAATAAAGCTGATGGTTTCGCTGCTGCTGCTGTTGTAGTTATTATTGTGTGGTACCCTCACTCCCGCGCACACACACACACACATACACACACACATGTTGTCAGGCAATAAAAATTAAGCTAAAAAATTAAGAGCAGCAATATGGTGCTGTTGTGAAAATGGATTCATATGTTGCCTTTTGTTTAATTTTTTTAATACACATCCATACACATATTCATTTGTCGAACCTTTGAAGTAGGTTTTTATTTAAATTTTTACACTTTATACATCTACAACTACAAACATGTTACATACACACAGAGAGTGAATATGTTCAAAAAAAAAACGTATGGAATAAATTTCCCAAAAAATATATGTACATATAATATTATTGTGTTGCAAATTATAATTCAATTTTGGGCCAGAAAGTACTATAACTAATGGTTTATTTCACACACATTTACCAATAATGTATTGCTGAAATGAAGGCAGAATTTCTGATTTAGGTCATATGGTAGTAAAAATAAAAAAAAATTTAATAGAAATTAATATTAGCATTATTGATGAATAGGTTATTACTACGACAGGTGGGCAAACAGAATAAAGTGTTCTGAGTCTCTGTTTGGCAAATATTCATTCTTCTCATTTATTTGTTGGTAAAAATAATTTAATGTACCAATTTTCAGCATGATTTCTTCATATTTTCGTGCAAAAAAGTCTGAGAATACACATTCGGAAAGGTACTTTTGTATGGGAAGTGGGCAGGGTTTTGATGTGATTACACCCATTCTTAAACACATTCGTTTGTTGGGGAAAAAGAATATTATATGTCAAATTTCAGCTTGATAACTTTATATAAGAACTAGTTTTGTGCGATAACTTGTTGCTATTTTGAAGGTGATTTCATAATGCCACTCCCATAGAAACCCTCGTGCCTATTGGCACAAAAATGGGACAGTCGATTTTTACAAGCTTCTCTTGAGGCGAAGTTTTCACGAGCAAAATCATTCACCATAGACAGGAACAGATAGTAATCACTTGGTGCCAGGTCCGGACTAGTAAGGTGGATGCATAAGAACCTCCCAACCAAGCTCCCGGAGCTTCTGGTGAGTCACTATCAATGTGTATCGCCTGTCATTGTCCTAATGGAACACAATTCCTCTCCTATTGGCTGAAGCTGGCCGCTTCTGGGCGATTGCTTCCTTCAGACGGTCCAATTGTTGACAGTACAGGTCCGAATTAAGAGTTTGGCCGTAGGGGAGCAGCTCATAGTAGATGATTCCCTGCCAATCCCACCAAACACATAGCAAAACCTTCCTGATCGTCAATCCTGGCTTGACCACCGTCTGCGCCGACTCACCGCGATTCGAAATCGACCGTTTTCGCTTGACGTTGTCGTAAGTGACCAAATACTCATCACCAGTAACCATCCGCTTCAGAAATGAATCGATTTTGTTGCTATTCAGCAGCGATTTGCAGATGGAAATTCGGTCCATTAGGTTTTATTGCGTTAACTCGTGTGACACCCATACATGGAGCTTCTTTTTGTATCCAGCCTTATTTAAATGGTTCGCAACGGTTTTTTTGTGCAATGTTTAGCTCCGATGCAATAGAAACAGTGCTTACCTGACGGTCAGACTCGACGATTTCCATTATGTTATCGATATTTTCGACAATTGGCCCTCCAGAGCGTGCTGCATCTTTGACATCAAAATTACCGGAACGGAATCGACGAAACCAAAATTGCACGTGATTGGCTGTTACAGTATCAGGACCGCAAACACTATTCACATTTTCAGCCATCTGGCTAGCCTTTATCGAAGAAAAACTGTACAATATGGCGTATTTTCTCTTTACTGGTATCCATCTTTGACGTGTGCCATTTCCGAGTTAACCTATTTGATGGTTAAAAATAATTTCTATTTTAAGTGTTTTCAAAGATACACCAAGAATTAAGAAATAAAAAAATAAAGTTGAAATAAAAGAAAAATATTTTCTTGCAATTGGGCTAAATTTAAAGCAATTAACTTGTCTTCTTCTTTTTGCTCTTTAGAGTACCACAGTACATTTTTACAGCATGTCTCAAAATATCTGCAACTCACTTTGACTTGAAATTTAATTTTAATTCCTTGCAATTTACCACATGACGACAACAGCGCACATTTCTGTGGGCTCATTAAAACCAAGAAACGATGTGGAAAATTAAAATGGTACCAAAGTCAGTCAAGACACATACACACACACACACACAACCATAACAAATATGAGAGCATCCTGCAAACACCCCTTTTGTTTTGGAAATGGCAATACAACATTTTACAAATTAAATACAATACAAAGAAGAAGAAGAAGAACAAGTTGAATAAGTAGAATGATACATTTTAGCACAATTAACACAATTTACACTTGAGATATAACAGTCGAGTCACATGGTAACGTTGGTGGTGGCTTTTATTTTTATTCTTCTTCATATTTACATATTTATAAATGTAGGCACTTCAGTTAATAAGCCAACTTCAATAAACAAAAACAACAAAAAACAAAATCAACCAAAGTGTAATAATAATAAGAATAATATACGAGTATTTGAGTGCGTACACCTATTAGTATGAGTACGTATGTACTATATTACAATATATGCCATTGTTAGGCAAAGCTAAATGACAACACATCGAGCCCTCTTGCTTCTTCTTGACTTCAAGAAGCTAACAGTTACATACACCATAACAAGGAAACGATTCGATATTATAATTTCTTACAGTTTTTCACATTTTCATTCATTGTTATGATAAAGTGTTAACAACATGTGCTACAAATTAACACATCTTCGTAATTGCTATTGTCGCTATCAAGTGCTTTTATGCATTATATGTTAGTAGCAAGTAGCAACAAGAATGTGTCTCATTAAATGTGAACAAGTACATGAATTTTCTTTTATACTTGCATGCCTGACTGGTCCGCAAAAATAACATTTGTGTCGAAAACATTAATTTCAATTTGGATTTATTTTTAAATTCGTATATGTATAGTACATAGGTCAAGGCAATGCCTCTGACTAAGGCATTTAGTCCACTGTCGATGATTAAACTTGTGTATTTTTGTGCGTTTTTCTCATAGAAAAAACTTCAGTTCAATGATTGATCATTTCGATTATCGATTCGGCAACTTGTTAAAAATGTTTTATTTTAAACAGGTTCAACCACGACTAGAGGCAGCCAATTGCCAACTTCTCCTACAATAAAAATTTTCTCCGACAAAGTTCAGTCACAAGTTGTTGTCCTTTGAGTCCTTCCTTTGAGAGTCAATAAATATAGGTAAGTCCCCTCTAATACTGTCTAAATTTAGCACGAACTCCCGTCTTAACCCCCTCTTACTAGGCGTTTCACCAAGCAGGAATGTAGTTATGTTGTTATCCGAAGAGAGTGCAGTGACCTCAACAGTGTTGTGGAACCTTCAAACAAACTAAATTTGCAGGCATTTGGAAAGATGATGAATAAAAGTGGTGGTCGGCTATAAAGACGACGTAGTTACCCTAATAAAGGAAAAATTCGTTTTAGCACTCACTGAACTGATGGAATCTGCGCTAAAAAAAAAACGTGTACGATGGGCAAAGCAAAATAGACTTTGAGTATTATTATTTTTAAAGGGGATATAGCACTGCGACCTATAAGATCTATCGCGTCCCCTTCATTTTGATTCAAAGTATTTCTTTGAGTCCAACATCCTCTATGAAATGTAGTATTGGGCCCATATTCCCGAGTCCGATTGCCTCATCAGTAAGTAGATGTTCCCCTAGCTGTTTCTTTCGTTTTTGCATAAGGGCGGGGCACACCTCCAGCACGTGTGTCGAGATTTGTTCCTCCTCCTCGCAAAACCTACAAATTTCATTAGAGTAAATTCCCAGTTTTGTCAGGTGATACTTCAACCTACAATGTCCCTCAAATCTATTTATGTTATATGTTCCTAAGGGCGATTTTGATTGCAGTAACCGCGGTAGATTGTCCCAATATTGCTTCCTTTGTATATCTTCTGCTTTCCTAAAGATTTTGGAAAAGTTGCACTTTTGCAATCCGCCGAATGGTTCCGGACCTACAAACGTGGTTGCTGCTCCCTTTCTAGCGAGTTCATCTGCCTTTTCGCTTCCTGTAATTCCCACGTGACCTGGAACCCATAGTATTCACACCTGATTGCTTTCACCCAGGATGTTTAGCTTTTCAAGACACTCCATCACCAGATACGATGTAATTTGATGGGATTTAAGTGCCTTGATTGCCGCCTGGCTGTCAGTTAGGATAACTATACATCTGTTCCGATAATTACGTGAGAGATTAGAATAGACGCATCTGTCAATAGTGTAGATTTCCGCTTGAAAGATGATCATGTTTTTGACTAAAGCTTCCGAGTATCCGGCTCTGAGTAAATCCTTACAAGACCGAACTGATTTTGTTCATACAGAAATACAAAATGCCAGCATTCAATCTCTGATCTTTATATGGAACCACAATGAATTTTGGTAATGAAGAAAACTCCAAGCTTCCAAACTTTTATGAAAGAAGGTAGGTAGGTTGAGTGGTTGTGGTAACTGCGATACGCATTTTACCTGCAGTGCAAAGTGCTTTACTGCTTCGACCAGCTTCGCTGATTTTAGCAGAGTCACGTTTTGGACTCGGCTTAGCCGTTGCCCTAATTGCGGAGCATACTGTGGGTGCCGTAGCTCAGTGGTTAGTGTGTTCGCCTTCTGATCTGTAGGTCGTGGTTCAATCCCCGGCTGATGCATAACAAATTTAATATCGATAAGATTTTTCTTTCGAACGGTACCCACCTGTCGGCAAGCAATTGGCAATTCTTCCGACAGTAACAACTTGCCATGAAAAAGCTTCTTAAAGAACTCTGTGACAAAGCTCAGAAAAAGTGATGTCACAAGTGTTCTGCCGTTCGGAACCGGCTAAAATAAGTAGGTCCCTTCTAATATTGTCCAAAATTAAGACGCACAACAGTAATGGAAGAGAAGCTCGGTCAATGAGCCCTTTGGGGCTTTATGTGCCACATATTTTTTTTTTTTTTTTTTTTTACTTTTCCTTGCGGCTTTTTCAAAGAAGATCCGGGCTCATTATTATTTATTTTATTTTTATTCTCCAGTTGTTCCCATGAGTGTCGGAGAAGGGGATGTCCGCCTACGCATAGCTCCGGTTACGTAGGTAAGGCTAGCTAATACGTAGGGCGCTAGATATCCGTTAACGACTGGACTATTTTTTATACTGGGCCTACAGCCAGGTTGATCCTCAGCACGGAACATATGACACCTTAATCCAGCCCAGGGGAAGAGGGAGTAGGTACCTCTAACCTATGGAAGGCTTGGTGACTCGAACGCCCATCCGAGCCCCCAAAAGCATCCTCAGCTGACTGCCTTGGCAGCCATTACCAGTCAGCACCCACGTGGAGGGTTTGGAAGAGGATTTTTCCTGATTTGAAAGAAAATCGTGGGAGAACCAAGAATGAAAGAAGCCTTTATGTTCGGTATACAACAAATCTACGAATCTAAAATGGTGTGCGAAGCCTTATATTCTGCGCTGCATATCCACGACGGTTAGCTGCCTCATTTTCACTTATGGGAGGCGCCTTCGTGGTCGCATATCAACAAAGCTGTGTCTTTGGAACAGATATACTCTATAAAGTACAACAATAGCCTACTTAGGAATAAGAAGATGAATATGTTCGACACCATCGCCAGGCTAGAGGTAAAGGTGTGCGCTGAGAAGCCAGTGAGTACCAGACGTCAATGCGTTGAACCATTTTGTAACCGGGGAACATTGGTATGAGAACGAAAACTGAAAGTTATTTCAGTCTATCAAAATTTCTGTAACATTTTCCAAGCTCATGTCTGCTCCATTGACCAAGCTGTAGTGATCATAAAGTCCATATATTATGTTGTTATGGTATCAATAGTCAATAGGAATATATTTACACATCTCATCTTTATCTTAAGCATTTAATTATTATTTTCCAATTATGAAATTTCATATCTGTGTGTGTTAGGTCAATATGATTTTGACAATTATGCAATTCTTATTAAAGAAATATTGAAAATTTATATCACAAAATTATGTAGCATTAAAATTGTTTTTTTTTTTTTTTTATTAAATTCACTTAGTTGTACTAATACATTTATGCTGAATCTCACACTATCTACCAACTAAGCCGACTAAGTATATACAAAAGAGTACATCATTTAACCCTTAAAATGTTAAGTGCCCAAGGCTTTTTGCAAATATGCATATGCATCCGCTTCGAGAATGAAAAACAAGAGCACAATAGATTTATAGATTATCCATCATCGTCTGAGACCACACATTTATATACGAGTGCGTATGTATGTATGATATATACTTGAAAGTGGCAATAAAAAGCATTAAAATTTAGCGAAATCATTTATAGCCAAAAGGCATATTTCGACCATGTTTAACTGTTTGTTGAAATCTAGGAACATGGGTTTATTTTTATTTTTTTTTTTTTTTTGCACTCGATGAAGTGAGTTTTCAAATCATGCACAATTCACAGTGTATACTCACACTAGTGATGTGCCACAATCGGTTACTTTTGTGATTTGGGTGCAAATTTAGATTACTTTGTAATGTTGAGTATGATATCATTTGTGGCAAAGGCCCTGGATATATCTAACATAACATATATGTGAAAACTGAGATTCTAACATACCGATTACCAAGTACCGAATACTAGTTTTTTGCCATCAGTAAATAATTCCATTACGATTTAAAAATTATATTAATATTTCCATATATTTCATAATCAAATTGAAGAAATTCAATTCAAACATGTTTAAAATGAAAAAATTATGTATTTATGATTTTTAATAAAAAAAAATTCTTTTGCCCAAAAATATAAGTAATATAATTTTACTTCAACATTTGTAGAAAACGATGAGATGATTGTTTAAAAAATCTCATTTTATTAAAAAAAAAAATTTTTTAAGATCAACATTTTTTTCCCCGGCAATAATCTATAACCCTTGAAAACTAACATGTGTAAGTAGCTAATAAAAATATAAATCACTTTAACAATGCATCTTTCACCTTTAGATGAATTCACTCTTTTCTTTTTGTTTTTTTGTTTTTTTTTTTTTTTTTGAATATTCAATTTGAATTGCGTATTGGCAAATTTAACCCTCTGACGTTGTCTTATCTGTTTTTTATTCGGTTAGAGCATCTTTTAATTCAAGGGCTGAGGAAAAAAAAGGGAACCCATGTTTTTCCCGCTTATTACTAATATCTAATTATATTCCCACAGGCGCTTTGCATTTCGCGTTTTCTTCTAACTCTCTCCCTCCCTCTGCCTCTATTTTGTTACATTGTTCCATTGCATTGCCCGAAAGGTTTTTTGAAACGAAAACAACAAAAACAAACAACACACCTTTGTTATTGTTGTAGTTAAATACAAGTTGTCATAAGTTACATTTAATATGTTATGGCTGCATTTTCTGAAGTGCTTGATATATGAGAAAATCGCCTTATAAAGTCCATTTCAAATGCGATAAACTGCCTCGCACGCTAGTAATTCCACATACAGCCCGCCATTATCAATTGTCAGCTTGGCGGAGATTGGTGGATTTTCGTTGCGATAGGATAGCATATGAGTTATATGCCACTCGATGGCCACAAAAAGGGGGTTGATTGGTTGGTTGGTTGTTTGTTTGCTTTACTCTACACTATATTAGTTATGTAGCTATTGAAATGTGTTTTGATTTTGTGTTATTGTTATTGTTATTGTTGTTTTGTTTTCATGTTTGCTATATATATATTTTTATATTAGCTCACATTGTTGGCATTATAATGTTGCATATATAAATTATTTATTGTGTGTTGATTTTCCCAAAAAGATAACAACTTGTATAAAATATTTACCCTCCTCTGGGCTTATTGTAAATATGTATAACTACAACAATATATCTATGCATTTTCGAGTATATATTTGTACATATACACACATATACATATACAATACATACAAATGTATGGATGATGCAGAAATAAAATGAATACACTACCCCTAATGGTAACGCTTTCATATTATACCGGAAACATAAATATTAAATCGAAATCCTCTCACTTTCATTGTCATCATCATCATCATCATCATCATTATCATTATAATTCTCAATATTAATAATGTTTTTCAGCATACCTAATCATTATTTTCAATCTTAAATTTCCGATGGTCGATTTTGTTGAAGACTTTATGAACTCACAGTTCAATTTTATGAAGGAAGTTTCAACATTAAATTGATACAATCGATTACTTTTCGGCTGATAAAATTCAGTGAAACCCTTAAAGAAAATAATAAAACCCCCCAAAAACACACTGACCATTTTGCTTAAGAGCTAATCTAGCTAAACTTTCAGATCGATTTTGGTGTGATAATTTTGTCCTCAAGTAACATGTTTTGGTAGACCAACTACTACTGCCGCTCACATGAAGAAATTAATGAAAAAAAAATTGATAGAAAATAATCAAGTCTCCCACATAAGCAAACACAAAATTCCGAAGGAATTTATCCAACTAAACTTTAAGTCCGATTTTAGGATGCATCAAATTTTGAACAAATTTTGTCTGATCATCTACTTAAAAAGTCAATGAAATCTTGAAAGAACACAATCAAGTCTCCATATCAGCTATCACAACATTCTTAAGGAATTCCACAGCTAAGGCTTGAGTCCGATTTTGGTATAAGAATTTTAACATCAAGAAGTCAATGAATTTATGAAAGAAAATCAACCAACAATCAAATAATTATCTGCCGAAAAAATTAGTGAAATTATGATAGAAAATAATCAAGTCACCACCCACACAATCTAAACCAAGATTCCTAATGAGCTTTTAGTTCAATTTCGGTATATTTCATGAAGTCGAACCACCGTACTTAAGCATTCCGACCCTCCTAAAATGTATGAAATCGATAAATTTGTTGGAAAAAACATCGCTTAAACCATGACCTGGGGCGATCTATCGACTCAAACCTCGTTTGACCTCTTCTGACCTGTGAAAAAGGTCTTAAAAGACATTACCGAAATTAAAAACCGCCCTAAAATCTTAAAGAAGTTTAGGTTGTCGGTGTGCACCATTTGTGATAGGTCATCGAGTTCGCTACATAAATTCACAGATTTCGTCTCAAAATAGTGTCCCGGTCTTTTCTTAAGACCGTGATAGTTGCAGAGCACATGTTTCGTAATCCTCTTTATGTTTACAACTCCCACAAAAATTGGTGAAAAAGGTACCATACCTGGCAGCCATTGAGTCTATGACTTAGAGTTCAAAAACTTCTTCAATATTTTAGAAGAAGTACTGGAAGCAGTCGCCTTTGCTGAATTTTAGAAGAGTGTCAATGAGTTGTGCCCCTCAAAACTGGTTAATGTAACTGGATTCCTTCCGACATTGATACTGTCCAAATTTAGAGCGAACAATCAGAAAATTCACATCCAAGCTTCCTTTGTTAGTTCTTAGGACCAAATATAAAACTTGTAATGAGGATGTAGACAGATTAGCAAGGGAGAGAGCTGAAAAGCGACCATTTGGACCCGAACCGATCTTAGATATCAGCAAAACTCATTACTGGAATTGCATTAAACAAAAATACATAACCAAAGCAAACGTAAGATGGTCAAAAACTGTTGGTATGAAATGTACCAAAGCTTGCTTTCCACACTACTCAGTCAAAATCTCAAAATACCTTTTGAGTTTGAGCAGAGCAGAATTAAAACTTTTGACAGGTATAATTAATGGACACTGTCTATTAAACAAATATAAAACCCGTCTGAAATTGACAGACAGTGAAATATGTAGATTCTGTATGGAAGATGATGAGACATCCATACACCTAATCACAGAATTTCCAGCCCTTGTACATGTGAGGAAACAAACACTTGGGAGGGAACTATTACAGACACCCTATCTCTGTCTGAACTTAAACTCACAAGAATCAAAACATTCTTTGAGAAAATAGAAGGATATAATCTCTTTCAGTATTAAACTCGGGTATGGCACAATAGTTCGAAGTGGACGCAGTGCCATAGACAGCAAGTGTATAGCCCTTACTAATCTAATCTAATCTAGTACCAAATATTAAACCTTCAATGTTAATTATTTTGTCACCTTTTCTATATGAAATCATTAGTCAATGGTTGGGAATTCATTTCATATGATGATGAGAATGAATTTCGACAAAATTTCATCAAATTATATGCGATCTTTAAGAACCCGGAACAAATTACAACACATAATTACATTAAAAACTTAACAACATTGCAAAGGATAACGTAAAGAATTTCAACTATTTATGCACTGTAATAGCATTTTCAAAGCTCAAATTTACACTACAAGCATCATATGTATTAAGCAATATGTATTTATATTGTTTAGCAACAACTATAAGTAGGGTACTAATTCTACATATGTATCGACTAAGTTTACATATTAAAAACGCATCGTTTGGTTACCTTTATTATTCTGATTAGCATTATTTCGTTACCTTTTAAGTAATTTAATACAAAATTGTCCTTTTAATAAAACACTCGTTTTATGTGGACTTTGACACAGGAGCACACATATACACCTTATTTAGACGTGTATATGTAACATATGTATGTTGCATGGCAACAAGAGATATTGTATACAACATGCACATCGGTCGTGTGTCCAGTTTAGTGGAAATAAAATTACACTTTATAACAAGCAAAAGCAGGTAGGACAAAACAAACAAAAAAATCATATTATTATATATATATAATAAGTAAGTAAGATAAAAAGGACATAAAAAGGATTTGAAATCATATTACAGCATTTTACACGCTCAAAATTGCATGTAATTGGGTCTCTTAAATCCTTTATGTTCTTCATAATCTAAACTATTTGTGTGTGTGTGTCCTTAATAGAACTTCATGGACTCAAATAGGAACAGAAATACTGTATATGATACTAGAAATGATGCTAGAATCTATTTGAAGCGATGAAATATGAAGATTGCCCATTCGGTCAGGTATAGACTTATGCATACTTATGTTTAGTATAGTGTGTGTATAGTATGTATATGCGTTAAAATAGAAATTGGTGTCATTTTTTGGCACTTAAAGTTAAATTAAAAGAAAGCAGAACGATAACATATAAGTAATTTAATAGCATCAAATAAGAATACGTCTGTAGATTAAAGTAAAGTATTGGAAAAATAAAATACTCAATCAATTTTGGCAATCCATTTTCTCCGAACATACTTATCTCCTAATTCTACTCCCTATCGGGATTCTCTTATAATATTTTTATTTTTATAAAATTCGCTTCTAAAAGTCCTGGTCCTGGTCCTGGTCCTGGTCCTGGTAAGTAAAATCTATAACTGACTTTAATACTATTTTTGCTTCCCATCTTTTTATTTTTAAACAACTCGTTATTTTTACCCCTTAGGTGAGCTCCACTACAAAATGAACCTCAGAAAATCGACAAAAAAACCCCAGAGCTGCCGAGGAATAACTTCTAGAGGAGTAAAATGTATAGCCGAACCTCATCAGGTATTTTCCCCCAACATTTTTTACCAAGTATGATCACCCCTTGCAAGAATTCCTCTGCAAAATGAACCTGACACCGTCAGAATATTGACAAATAATCTCAGAGCAGTCAGTGCAGCATTCTCTGAATTGAAATTAGAGTCACGTCGAATGGGTCTTACGGTGAACGAGGGCAAAACGAAGTATCTAGTCTCTACAAACAAAGAGTCCCGGCGTCTTGGACAACACTTCACTGTTGACAATTACACTTGCGATGTGGTGAAAAACTTTGTTTATCTTGGAACCAGCATCAACAACTGTAATGACATCAGCCTGGAGATCATGCGTAGGATAACTCTAGCTAACAGGTGTTACTTTGGGCTGAGTAAGCAATTAAGTAGTCGAGCCCGAATATCGAAAATCTTACGCTACAAGTACCACATTATTCTTGTCCTAACATATGGCGCAGAAGCCTAGACAATTTCCACCACAGATGAGAGGATGCTTGAAATTTTCGAGAGAAAAGTTCTGCGCAGGAGCTTCGGACCTATTTGCGTCTATGGCGAGTATCGAATAAGGTACAAGACGCTCTAGCGAAAAGAGTGTTTAATTCGGCACCCGCTGGAGGAAAAATTATACCAAACCTCCGTTGGAAGGACCAAGTGTTGGGTAATCTGGCGTCGACTGGTTGTTATGGCTACATAAAAAGAAGAAGAAGAATCTCAGAGCTGCACAGTAATCACATCTAGAGAGACGAAACGTATGACAAATCCCCATTAATTTATACTACGCAGCATTTCCTTCGAGTGTACTTTCCTTCTATCAGCACCTCAGGGGGGACTCCTCATAAAATGAATCTGAAGCACCTGTAAATCACCAAATAACCTCTTAGACAATTAGGAATCGCTTCTAGAGCGATGAAACGTATGACCCAGCTCCCTTAATTTGTCTTTTTCATCATTTGACCTTAACGTACTAGACCCTGATCTCCGCCACCGAAGATATTTTCTTACAAAATTTATGTTTTTTTTTTTTAAGTTGGCTTCCAGCGCACTTAAGATGTATTTACAGGTGCCAAATATATCACTGATTAGTATTCATGTTTACCTCCCAGCATTTTGCCTGAGCAAAATTTCTTAATGATCACTTGAGTGATAGAAAACGGTATGCCCGTTGGATTCATCACTTGGCACCGAGAAATATGTTGGAAAATGTGTTTCCTTAAAAGTCATACTCACATCATACCGATTGTACAACAAACGCCAGTCTGCTCTGTGGTGGGTCCTCGAGTTCGATTGCGTATAGTGCCCATCTGAAGTAAACAAATATCAAATAACGACCACAAAATGTTTGTTCGATTATGAGGCGTGTCTTTCTAAAGTGAAATGATAACGAAATTGATGCATCTAAATGTTCTAAATATCTTCTTCGAGCGAATTATGCCATATGAATTAGCTGGAGTACATCAGAAATAATAAATTACAATCGAATTTATTGAATACAATTTTGAAATATCCTTGAAGCATTATTCGATTTGCAGTTAGTCAGTCTATATTTGTACACCAATTGCCAATAGCTATAATTTGTTATTTCCACCAGTGCCTACTTAATGGCATTTTGGCGTTCTACATTTTCCACACACACACACAACATATGCAACTTACATTGCTTTTTGATTTGTTTCCTATCGCCCATCATACATACAGTGGCTCACAGCTTATTTCGTACAGTGTATATATTTTTATGTAAATGGCTGTAACATCGAAACTAAAAAACTTATCGATAAGTTTTGAATGTAGATGTCTGTGTATGTGTTTAGTAAACCTAATAAGAAAACGGGGAACCCCAAAAATTGTTCTTTTTGTCATGCAAGAGAGAAAAACTATTGATCAGCTGATTTTCAGCTCACATCTTATTTCGTACACAAACTTCAATGTAAGTAAGTTTCATTCTGCCGCGCAGTTACAAAGTTTTTTTGAATTGTATGAGTTTTTGGACCTTTTTAACTATTATAACAATTTTTATTATTATTATTTTAAATAGTTAAAGTGCTGTAAATTAAACATTTAGCGTTATGGGTCGTCGTACAACGATGGAACAGCGTAAACTGGTAATTAACCATTTTAGGAAAGGTCAGAGTGTGCGAAAAATTGCTGAAATGACAAATTTAAGTGCCTCAACTGTCCAATACATCATTCAACGCTTCATTCGCGAAAATCGGTTGGAGAACAAGGGCAGAGAAGCACCTAATAAGATTTTCAACGCATCAGACGAGCGTTATATTGTACGAAAAATTAAGAAAAATCCAAAGTTATCCACTCCGAAGTTGGCTGCAGAGGTTCAGCGTGAAATAGGAAAATCATCCAGTGCTGAAACTGTCCGACGTGTGCTGCGCAATCATGACTTGAACGGTCGAGTAGCCCGAAAGAAACCATTCATTTCAAAAATGAATATACAACGCCGACTTGACTACGCCAAAGAGCATATTATTAAGACTCCTGCGTTCTGGAATACCGTTATTTTCGCGGATGAGTCTAAGTTTAATATTTTTGGCTCGGACGGAATGTCATATGTTTGGCGTAAAGCGAATACCGAGCTAAACAAGGAGAACCTTAAGCCCACAGTGAAGCATGGTGGCGGTAGCGTGATGGTTTGGGCCTGTATGTCAGCAGCCGGAGTAGGTGAATTGGTTTTTATTGAGGGAACAATGGACAAAATGAAGTACCTCGAGATTCTGAAAAACAATTTACTTCAAAGTGCAGACAAACTGGGTTTGCGGGAAGAATTTCGGTACTACCAAGATAATGACCCAAAACATAAATCTGGGATTGTGCAATCTTGGCTTATTTGGAACTGCCCACACTTGATGTCTCCACCACCACAGTCACCTGACATGAATGTGATTGAAAATCTTTGGTCTATTTTGGACAATAAAATAAGAACACACAAGATTTCTAATAAGCAAGACCTAAAGAAGGTACTAATGGAGGAATGGAAAAAAATCACACCAGACATCACTCAAAAATTGGTGGATTCAATGCCAAATAGACTCCAGGCTGTCATTAACGCTAAGGGATGTCAACTAAATATTAAAATCAACTTACTTTGTTTTTAGTTTGAACTTAAAGAGACTGTACGAAATAAGCTGTGACATGAATTTTCCTATTTTTTTCTTATTTTATTTTTTTATAGTGTCAAACACTAAAATTTTGAAAAAGTAAATTTTGGAAAATAAAAAACAAACCTTCCTTTCAAAAATGGCATTTATATTTTGTTCAAATTTTTGCTATATTAGGAATTACGACTGCAGCAATTTTTAAACTGTCACTGTACGAAATAAGCTGGGAGCCACTGTATGTATATTGACAGCTTTGTGAAAAACTATAATTTTATTCGCATGCCAAACGTCAATACATTCATTTGTTGGCTGTTTGATTGCTTGCATTGCATTGATTTATATTTGCATATATTTATGTAAATAGAACTCATAATGTTGTTGATGTATGTAATTACAAAGAAAAAGTTTTCATGGCAAAAAAGTGTAAAAAAATAAATAAAATTTTATTATATAGAAAAGTCGATTGAAATAATTTAAATCACACTAGCCGCTTCCGGAGGCATCATCAAGCCATTTGTTTGCATAGTCTACGAATGTTTAATCCTTAAACATGGAACACCATGAACGACATCAAACTATTCAACGACCACAAAATTTTCATTATATTTTGTCTTCCATTCGAACGTTCAACTTACAAAGCCCTTTACAAAAATATGTAGAAATACACAATAAAATTCAGTACTCAATTTGCATGACAAAAATGCCAACATATGCAGTCAATACCTATATAAATATTTAACTTTTGTTTACAATTTTCAAACACCAACCAAAAATTAGCCTTGAAAGAAATAACTTGAAAAGTCAAACACCCCCACCATAAACATGATAAGAGTACATTTACAGTTCAAGTATTGCATGTAATTGTATAATAATAATACATACATAGATATGTATGTATGTAACTAAATATAAATTACCAATTTTGTTGTAGTGAAAATTGCAAAAAGTATAATTTACACGCCATGCCAATAAAAACAATACCCAACAACAACAAGACGAATCAAGCCTTTCTGTAGTGAAAGAAAAGGGTTGAATTGCATACTTACGAGCAAGTATGTACTTACAACAACAAAAAGCACACAATATAACAAGAAAATAATAAGCAAATATCTAACCAAAAAGGGAGTATGAATGTTGAATTTTCAAGTGTATTAAGTTGATGTTGAAGAAATGACATGCAAATTAGTTTTGTTAAAATTCACTGAATGATTGACATACGAACGACTGTATGTACGATATGTCTAATGCGAGCCAAAGAGGGAATGCCGCTGATGACGGGAAAATTTTGGGACTACGAGTATTGCAATAAACAATCCACCGCGTATCCACCTGCCATAAAATTACCATCATTACCATACACAAATATTTATGTTTGGCACTCTATAAAATATAAATGCCAACTTTTTTTTTTATATTAATAATTTCAATACAGCATTGAATGGGAGGGAATATTAAGGTGAGCAGCGTAAAATATTGACGAAAATTTCGGATTTAGATTTAGTTTTTACAAGAATTGTGAAAACAAACAGAGGAACCCCTCTAAAAGGTGAAAAGAGTAGATAAGTATTGTTGGAGGAAATGTTATAGAGGAACAATTAATAGAAGCCGATCATACATTTCACCATTCTAGTAACGATTTCGAAGCAGCTATGGGGTTAATTGTCGACTATCAGTTGATTTTGTGTTAATTTTGTATGGGTGCCTCCCTAAAAAAATGGAATTGGACTAAATAAGCTCGAAGAAAATATTAGAACCAACAAATTAATGTGGATATATCAAATATTTTATTGCTCTAGTGGCGATTCCTATGCAATGATGGAGTTTTGTGTCGAAATTCAGGCGATTTAGGGGTAATTTTTATGGGCAACTATGCGATTATTTGTTAATTTTCAGGTGTTTGTACAATAATTTTGTATGACAGGGGTGGAAGTAGAAAGTAAATTTTTAGAAACTACTAAAACAAAATATTTTTACTTTAAAAGCGATTTCCATTAGAAATTTCCAATATATATATATATATATATATATATATATATATATATATATATATGTATATATATATATATATATATATATATATATATATATATGTATATATATATATATATATATATATGTATATATATATATATATATATATATATTATATATACATATATTATATATATATACAATATATATATATATATAATAGATGTTATATATATATGTACATATATATATATATATATATATATATATATCCTTTATATATATATATATATATATATATATATATATGTATATATTATATATTAATATATATAAATATATTTATATATATACTATATATATATATTATATGTATGTATATTTTTATATATATACATATTATATATATTATATATATATATATATATATATATATATATATATATATTATATTTATATATATCTATTATATATATACATATATATATATATATATATATATATATATATATATATATCTATTATATATTGAACGTGTGAGAGATGCCGGTGGGCTCATACCTTGGTTGAGTTGATGTTCCTGCTAACACAATTACCGACTGCTTCTTGCTTTCTGAAAAATTAAAATTGTTTAAATTTAACCGATTTTAAATTAAAGAAATAATAAATAATAATAAATAAATATAAAATCTACTTGTTAAACGATGTTTTCGGGATTGTTGTTGCAGTTGCCGGTGTTTTCTCTGTTGATGATGTTTGCTGTTAGCGTCATTTTTCGTCGTCATCTTGTTTGCCACTTGCAAACTATTGCTGTATAGAATTGATGGCAAATCTTGACTATGTTGTCGCTGTTACTGTTGATGTTGTTCCATTTGTTCTTTTGGTTAATTGTTGTTGTTGTTGTTACTGTTGATGTGATGGTAGTGATGCTGATATTTGTGGCAGTTGTTGTATTCGCATTAGCACACTTTCCATCAACTACCAACTTATTCATTCACGACCTATATCGAATTTAAGACAAAGAGTAAACAAAGCATATTTTACTTTATTTTTTTCTTCTAAAATTCAACATAACAAATAATAAAAGCATATAAAATGTAATTAATAAAAAAAATTAATTGAATTCAGTAATTAAGAAACAAAACGAAGAGTTTTAGGAAATAAACGCGAAGGAGTTATTTTTGAAAGTCTTTCTTGCTGTCAAGTCTAGCGAATTTTTCACGACTTTCTAATGTCACCGCCATAACTCCTTCTCGATTATGTTCTAAAACTCTTTTGGATACACTAGCCAGCAATTGAACATGTCTTTCCGTTCCTTGTATGTGTACTGGAATTTTCGGATCAGGCAGCGGTGGATCAATGTCTTCTAAATATTGTTGTAGATATTCATAAGGAATATTTCGAGTGAATGGTGGTTCGAATAAGATTGAATTATCATTCATGTCAATCATATTCGTAAAATCTGTGCAATTGAAGTTTATGATAGGCTTTTTATAAACTCTCAGTAGCATCGGATCTTCCACATGGTTACGGTAGTGTAAAATTTTTTTTAGAGCTAAGTCGCGTATGTTTTTTTCATCGTCGAACAACATTGCCAATAAAATGTTTTCTGAATGAGCATAATACGAGTTTTCTTTAACAACATTATTTACAATTTGGCTTAAATTCGAATCCAAATATTGAGTCCAACGTTTACCGCCTAAAAATAGAAGAGATTAGATGAATTAAATACAATTTTATCATTTAAATTCGAACACATTACTTGAGAAATACGATTCAAAATAGTAATACAAATTTAAAAAAATTACATACCGGAACATTATCACAAGTTTCTATTTGTTTGCTCAACGTTCCGGTTGTCGTTCGTGGTCCAGTGGTGGATGATTTCTCCAAAGTGTCAAACAAATGCCGTAACGGAAGCTCGTTAAAGTGGAGAAGGCACACAAACCAATGCAGTGGTCTGTTTAACTGCATTTCGAATCGTCGCAAAATTCCATTTCTTATGCCAGTATTTGCTCGCTCACCATCACAGCATATGCCAATCAAAGAATCTAGAGACATTGCTTTGTTGATGAAAAATTCGTTCAATTTGATGACTTTGTGTTCAGAATCTTCATTTTCTACTTTTATGTAGCCTAATAATTGGGAATGTGGTTCCTTTAAAACAACTAGGTGAGGTTCTTTCACCATCCTTGGATGAAATTTGTTATAGATTTTTTCCATCGTTAAAGAATCATTTTTTCTGCCGTCGAATGAAAATGCAATTAAATTGGAAGCATCATACCGATTATGAAGCACTTTTTGTCTACATTTAACTTTTTCTCTACGAACTTTAGACTTGTCCATAATGACAAGATTGCCATGACCATCTTTGACGCCAATGTCTTCCATAAGAGATGTTGCCAATGCTGATGCTATTCTATCTGACACACCAAATCTGTCACACATCATAGCAAACTTGAAAGCATCGTATCTGGGTGTATATGGTCCTCGTTTCGTTTGAGATGCATTTTGTGCTTCTACTAAATGTGTACTATGCTCATAATCACTTTCCTGGTCTTCTTCTGTCACGTATGTTAGACCCTGGCTCTCTTCAATTGTTTCTATTATTGTAGATGTAGGTGCTTGCTCTTCAATTTCTGTCTGGTATTCCGGTATCGTAGATCTTCTGTCATTATGTTGATCCATCATAAACTCTTTCAACTCTTCTGGAATCATTCCACATGAGCATAGAGCAGCTTTCAAGTCACATTTACATTTCCCAATGTAAAATAATTCTTTTATGGATCGTAAGAAAGATGTGAGACTGGAGCCTTTTGCTTTGCATTTATCTGCAGTGTAGTATTTGTCAAGCAAGGTATTCAATTTTCTAACAATATTTCGTTTGCATATAATTTCAATATTTAGTTTGCTCCAAATTCCAATCAATTTGTCTGTCACTTGAGGAGTAAATGTTTTATATGAAAACATTTTACTTTGCATTTTAGCACGTTCGGCCAAGAAAAAATAGCATCTTAAAATATCCTGTTTAGTTGGCAGATTCAGACCAGTCAAATCAGAAGACATACCAAAAGCAGGAACATCGTGAGAAGGCATATGTTTCAAACTACTTTCGGTACTTATTGATGTTGGTGCGGCTTGTGATGTTGACGGCAATAGATCCATGTTTAAAATTAAATATTAATTAATTAATTTATAAATATTAAGATTTTCCAGCTAGATTTTGAGGTTTTCTTCCTTCAAAAGCTGGTAAAAATGTGATTTAGGTCTTAGCTTGAAATCTATCGATTTTATTTTTAGAAAAGCTGGAAAAAGGAACAAAATGTATGGAATATGATTTAACAATTTATAATTCGAGTATGTATTTTGAATATATTCAATACAAAGTCAAAAATTCGTCTATTTCCACAACAGTATCGTATATTTTTCCAATATATATATGTATATATATATGCACATATATATATATATGTACATATATTATATATAAATATATATATATATATATATATATATATATATATATATGTATATATATATATATATATATATCTATTATATATATATATATATATATATATCTATTATATATATATATGTATATATTATATATAAATATATATAAATGTATATATATATATATATTATATATATATATATATATATATATATATATATATATATATCTATTATATATATATATATATATATATATATATATCTATTATATATATATATGTATATATTATATATAAATATATATAAATGTATATATATATATATATATATATATATATATATATATATATATATATATATATATATATAATATATAGCACTTACATACATATATTTTCGCGATAAAATTGAGCTATCCCGCAATAGAAAAGAAAATTTAAAAGGAAATATAAAATAAAACAGGAAAATTTATATACAAGGGATTTTCTGCAAAAACTAATCATAAAATTTACAATTTAAATATAAATACAATACGAATGAGACGAACCTACACAACGCGAAGTAAATTAAAGAGTTCAGAATTTTTGCATATGTGGTTTCAACGCACACGATCTACCACGAAATGCATTTATGCATTTATCCGGAATTCAAAAAATACCTCGAAATTTCATTCTTCTTATTCTCAAGAATATCAATCCCTATAGAATACACCGGTAATGGTTATATTTTACCGTAATTAGAATATATTGTAGATCTATGTGACTATCTACAACGGTACGCGAAAATGAATAGGTATGTACATATATATCGAGAATTACCAGAACATTGTATTCTATGTAAGTACCTATGTATAAAATAACAGAAAACATTTATATTTTTCTATTTTTTACTGGGTACCATAACAATGCAGAACGTGTTCCCGTTTAATGATTGTTACTTGCAGACGATACGTAACGCCCACACATTTATATTGTAAATTATTTCTGAAAGGATTATCTACAGCCAAATAGGAAAGCAGGTAGAAACATAAGCCGAGCAATACAAAGACGGTCGAGAAAATCACAGACGATCATAAAAGGATTTGTCATACTTGATTGGAATCACGGGAAATAATTGTTAACACTTTACATACGAAAACGTACACGCCCACCTTAACTAAGAGTGTACTTTGCTTCCAATACAATTTCGTTTTCAATGACAAATATCTGCCGTCCACATGCTGATATTTATGTGGAATCTAAGTTAGCCTAAATTTCAATCTTAATTAACCCATTCATAATAGAAGGGTTATTGTTGCATTTAATGTATTTTATTACGCCCGTTTCGACATGCGGGTTTGTTTACACAGCACATATCACATTTAAAAGGATTTACTACTCATTTGCATTGGCTTAATATTAGCATTAGCGTCCCCACGTACCTACCTCCTTCGTCGTACGAAACTAATCTCTCTGTATATCTAAGATGCAAATATTTACATATGTACCTCTAGCTACTATTTGTCAATTTAATTAACTTAAAGTTAGGATTATCTTTTCGCCTTGACCAGAGGTCATTTGACCATTATTGTGTTGATATCCAGGAGTGCGTGTGTGTGTGTGTTGCTCATCGTACGTACATGTGCATAAGTAAAACGGATTCATATCTGGACTTTTGCTCCGATTACTGTAAAGCGATAAGTGTTAATGGTTTTTTTTTTATTCTTGTGATATCCTTCGTGTGATGTTATGTTTGGGAGAACAGTAGTTTCACTGTTCTTTAGACAAAGCTCTGATGGTGGGGCATGCATATGTGATTTTTATTAAAATTTTCATTCAACAACTGCTGCTATTACAAATTAGAAAAATGCTTGCATGTAAATTCATACACTAATTAAAAACGTAATCAAGCAGTGTTGATTGGTGGTCAGTCTTTATTAATTATTCCTCTATCAGTCGGGTGTTAGAATGTTTAATATGCAAAAAAAAACTGCTCGGAGTAAGTATACATTTGAAATGAAAGGACATCAAATGTCCAGATTCCACAGAAATACAGAAATTCGAGGGAGAACTATATTACACTTGACAAAAAATTACTTCAGTAACATCGAAACTTGAGATACACTATGAAATATCAATTTGAAAATAAACTTTTTAATGGAAAGTAGTAGTAGTGGTGGATTAGATTACGACCATTTTCAACATCGACATCGATTTGATGATAAAAATAAATTTATGCATCAAATTTCAGTTCAATAGCTTTGTACTTACATGGAAAAAATATGAAAATATTCATTCGTGACCATTCTTTTGTATGGGAAGTAAGAGTGTTTTTCATCCGATGATGCCGAAGCTGAAAATTTCGGTCCAGGCGAGGCACGCATTCTTATGGGTGTTACAAACGGAAGGCAATTCAATGGGAAAAATAGCGTCCGTTTTTCAGGCGGAGGTCCACGCCTTAGAGCTATCTGTCAGAGAATGTCTACGTAGGGGCACCCGAGGAACCAACATATTCATTCTATCGGACAGTCAGGCAGCTCTAAAATCACTAATAAATTTCTCGTTCCAATCTAAGTTGGTTTGGGAATGCTTTGAACTCCTCAATACCTTAGCAAAGAGAAACTCTGTGACTCTAATATGGGTACCGGGACACGAGGGGCATGCAGAAATGAAATGGCAGATTTACTGACCAAAAAGGGCGCAGACACTCCTTTCTTAGGCCCAGAACCCTTCTGCGGGGTAAACAGTAGCTTCATGAACAACTTAATATGTGAAGAGGAAAAAAGTAGTCTAACCGATTACTAGAGAGCCCAAACAGGCATGCGGCAGTCGAAAAGATTCATTGACCCTGAACATATTAACGTAGATACTATCTTGAACCTCAGCAGAAAAGACATCAAACTGTACACTGAACTACTAACAGGTCATTGTAAACTTAATTATCACATGATGAAAATGGGTGTGGTAAACAACGATCTCTGTCGACTCTGTCTTGAAGAGCAGGAAACAGCAGAACATGTTCTTTGCAATTGCCCAGCTGTGGCTAGATGCAGACTAAACTACCCAGGCAACGGATTCATAGTTCCCAGGGACCTAGTTAAAATCAATCCCGCAGCAGTGACAAGATTTATAAATAGTCTTGAGATCTGCTAGTTAGGGAATAGGCTGCACAAAAGATCTTCAGGTCGCGGTGCTTCATAGCCTTAATAATAATAATAATAATAATAATAATAATAATAACACAAACGGAAGCACAAACTCAGTATACCTTGATTCTCCAAGCATTTATTTCCATATTTAGGCCTCATGGTTTGATTTTCAAAGGGATAAGTCTCAAATTGGGTCACCTAATACTACTCTCGTCATAAATCCTACAAATTTCAAACAAAAAATTTAAAACGAAATCACATTCGTCAAAGTTTTGGAATTTGATGAAATTCTTTAGCCTACGAAAAATTTATATTACCAAGGTTTTGTTAGTTTATGTGGCTGCCCTCTCTCTGAGAGTACACACTTAGGCCAGAAAGACCCATTGTGATACCACCTAGCTTTTCTTCGAATACTATTGTGCGTGTTAAATTTGGACAACATTAGAAGGGACCTACTTATATTAGCCGGTTCCGAACATCAGAACTCTTGTGACATCACTTTCAATTAGTTTTGTCACAGAGCTCTTTTAAGAAGCATTTTTGGCAAATTGCTACTGCTGGAAAAATTGCCAATTCTTGCCGGCAGGTGGGTACCGTTCGAAAGAAAAATCTTTCGATATTAAGTTTTGTTATGCTTCAGCCAGGGATTGAACCCACGACCTACAGATGAGAATGCCAACGCACTAACCACTGAGCTACGGCACCCACTAATATTACCAAAATTTTATAAAGAAAAAAAAAATAATATATATATAAAGGTACATAAACAATATAAAATGCATAATTAGAATTTCTATTTTTCGATTTGGCATCACTTTTTTCAACTGCAGTCAATTTGACAGCTGATTTGTGTTCAGTTTAATTTACTATGCAAAGACTTTGAGATTATAAGAATTTATGAATATTCTTCCGAAAACCGATTTTAAGTTATAAATATTTATAGAATATTTCATGTATTTTACGGCCCATGGAACTATTGATTTAACAAAGATCTTTATTGAATATAAAACCTTTCTATAGATTAATCGATGAAAAATAAATCAATCCAAGTACCAAGTAGCTCAACTAAAACGTAGGATATCAATGAACTTGTCAATAGGTTCATCTTCTCAAATATCCTTATTTTCCCATACCTATGTACCTCTACTTCAAATCATATCATACTAATGAAATTTCTACCATCCATCTTATTGGACAAATGCAATTTACCGTATAGCCTCAACCTACGACTCATAACAGTGATAGCTAGATTATTTTATTTTCTTTAGCCAGTCAATCATCTTCTGCAAAAA
The DNA here is from genome assembly GCA_963854835.1 of Megamerina dolium. Taxonomy (NCBI): domain Eukaryota; kingdom Metazoa; phylum Arthropoda; class Insecta; order Diptera; family Megamerinidae; genus Megamerina; species Megamerina dolium. Next base: position 66,881,192 of record OY978527.1, read on the forward strand.
AAAGAAAAAGAATGAAAAAAAGCTAAAAAGAGAATAAATGAAGTAACCGGAATGATGCAAATACTTGTCTGCCAAAAGCAATAATCACATAAAACAGCATGTACTACCATTAGTAGTACATGCATATTGCAGATACCATACATGGAGTAGCAAATAGCAATTGTTATCGTGTTGTTGGCATTTTACAAACAACAACCTGATAGTAGTTTATCAAAAAATTGTTGTGTTTTTTTTTTTGCTTCATTTTTCGTTTGTAGTTATTTTATATTTTTTCTAGTTGCAAACACTGTGGCCGTCCATTGTTGTTGTTGTTGCTGCTGTTGCTGCTGTTGATGATGCTGCTGATGCAATTTTATTATCATTTTTTATTGCATTCACTTTATGTGCGGAGCTTTATGTTGTTGTTGTTGTTGTTTCGTTATTTTTTCTACCACATCCTCTTTGTTGCCATCCATCGAATGTTATACAACTCATACATATACTACAATAAACTTGCATACGAATACAAATAGTGCCGGACATTTATATAAATTCAGCAAAAAAATTCAAATTTTCGGAATTGTTGAGCTTTCATGAGTATGGATTATTGTCGCTGAAATCAATTGCCCATTTGATCGTTGTCACTTCTCTAAGTAAGCTTTAAAAATCAGTCGCATAACATTTGTGTATCCAATCAAGCTGGTCTGACTACCAAACCAATACCACTCATACCATATGGGTCCATCTTAGTTAAACTATCTACTAAAGGGATCATTTTTACGCTCTTGTTCACACGACTGAAGTTTTTGGATGATTTTTAGTCTTTTTGGTCCCTTATATTTATTTTCATGAAGCAGTGCCCATACTCAAAGGCTTGAGATCTTCTTGGAATTTTCCATTACGATCTGTTTCGTTTCAGGTATGATCAAATTACATATTTTTTTCATCTAGCTTAGCATCAAAAAGTAATTAATTTGTGGAATTCTATTCTGAGGGCACACTTAGACCAGCAGAAGCGTCATAACAAGTGCATCGTGGTCTTAACTTAAATATGAACGTTTCTTTCGAACGGTACCCACCTGTCGGCAAGCAATTCGCAATTCTTCCGGCAGCAACAATTTGCCATGAAAATGCTTTTAAACGAACTCTGTGACAAAGCTCAGAAAAAATGATGTCGCAAGAGTTCTACCATTCGGAACCGGCTAAAATAAGTAGGCCCCTCTAATACTGTCCAAAAGTTAACACGCACACCAGTAATGGAGGAGAAGCTCGGCCAAAGAGCCCCTCGGGACGACGCTCCGTTAACCTGTCATACCTATAAAAACCTAAATATGACATAGGAACTTTTCGACAAGAAGTTTGGCAATTGGACATCTCGTTTCTACCCAGACTAGGCAGCCTTCTGATGCGGCACCCGTCTAAAATTGAGTAGGATGCCGTTAAAAATTGGTATTATGCCGCAAAGATGTGACCATTTAAGCCCAATATTGTTCGTGTTATTGATTAAGCGTTGCTGCTAAGTCAGGTAGGTCATTTGAATGAAATTACATTCCACAAATATTTAACGTTAATTTTATCTAGCATATTTAAAAGCGTACCGGCTGATGACCCAAACTCTAGCAGCGCTATTTATTAGAAATATTTTCTCCACCACAAAAAGAAAATTTGGTGTTATTATTGTTTCGACCACTGTATGAACGACAAACTTATTCAAAAAGGAGGGCAGAGACAAATACCGCCGTCAAGTATGAAGCAATTTTGTGTGGGTATCCGATATAGTTGGGTCAGTGCTTGTGGCCAAAATGGTTCTGGTTGCGCCTCTGGACTCTTGTTATTGAGTGCAAATAGCAATTTTGCATTTTGCCTATGACCATTATTCCCTCCCACAAAATTCTCAATACGATTCATTCGACTAACCAAACGGTCGACTTCTTACAAATTTTTTATTAACGCTATTGCTGTTGCGGGGATGGACGGGGAGGGACTGGTTTCGGGGTTGAGGTTGACGTAGGGTTTCTCAATTTACTACTAGTTGGTTGTCAGATTGGTTGTTGGTTCGTTCGGTCATGCTGCTGCATATCCTGTGCACATCCTTGCACATTCAAACAATTTGCATACCGTTGCAGACTGCAGTTAGCCAACATCCACCCATTGAACAGACAGTCAGATAGATAGTAGATAGAGAGACATTGGTCGAGGGTCGAGTCATACATGTACAATATGCATATATTGAAGTTGTTATTGTTTTTTATGTTACCAAAAGCTTTTTATCGGTAAATTTTGGAATCGTGTTTCATAAAAACGCTTTCGTGGTATTTGGTAAGCTTCTTTTTTTATCGGTTGTATTTCGTAATTTTCACATTATTTTTTTGTTCTGTTTTTGCATTTGGTTGAAAGCGTTTTATGGCCAATGTCTTTTACTTGTTGTTTTTTCCCCCTCTGTTGATCTGAGTTCTGTTGCAAGCAAAGTGCAATGTTGGAATTTTAGAAATGTTTTTGTTGCTGTTGTTAGAGAGTACGAAAAAAAAAATAGACGTGAATTGAATTTGTGTTGTTTGTTGTTTTAAGGCTTTGCTGCTCTTACTTTTACTTATTTTCTTTATTGCATTATTGCTGTTATTGTTCTCAATGCTACTGTTGTTGCTTTCGAATTTGCCATTGTACCACATCGTATTCGGTTTCATTGTTAATTTTGAGTAGTTTCCGGATGTTGGCATTTTGTCATGTAGCAACTCGGACTTTTTTCTTTTTTTTCAACACTAAATACAATACAGTGTTGCAATGTTTTCACTGCGTCGACCACACTCCCCACATATAACACTTTCTAAGCATGGATATGATGCACTCCAGATCACGTGATTCGTTTAAATCCGATTTTCAATTATTGGATTTTGTATTGTTGATATTTTTCTTTTTTTTTTTTTTTTGGTCATTTTTGTTTATGCCACTCAATTGTATTTTGCTGTTGCAACAACACATCTACTTTATCTTTGCAACATTTCGTGGTTCGAATTTTTGCTGCATGTTGGAGTGAGTGAGTGATTGTAGGTAATAATAAAGGACATGCAATGTGCATGTCCTTGTAAAATTGTTGACACCTAATTCTTGTTATTCTTTCTTCTTCTACTAATGCTTCTTTTCATTTTTGCATTTTTATTTGTGCTGGTAGGTAGGTGTTGGATTGGCCAAAGTGGCAATATAAATTCTCGAATCATTGATACTTTTGACAGTTGTTAACTGTTGTTTCTGTTTGTTTCTTGTTTTATTCGTTACAAATTTTTGAGAATTTAAAGCTTTAGGAAATAATTACTTGAATTTGAACTCTACGTGCTGGCATCTTTTCACCAATGAATACTTCAAAGTCCCCCTGCCTTCGCCTGTCTCCCATACAAAAATATGTTTTCAAGTGTAAATTTTCGCACTTTGTAAACGAACGTGTAAAGTTATAATGTTGATATTCTCTCTCTGTTACATTTAAAGTGTTTTCCATTAGGGACATAACAATTTCGTATCTTTATATGAACGCACTCTTATACTTTTTTAATCAACTGTCAATGTCAAAACGTTAGTTAAAGTCAACATTTTCATCATGGTAAAGTTCACGAACCAGCAACGTTTGGAAATTATTAAAAATTACTACTGAAATTCTGAGTCAGTTGTCGCGACTTTAAGAGCGAAAAATCATCTTCAGCTATGAAGCTCATTTCTGGCTCAATGGCTTTGTCAATAAGCAAAATATGCATTATTGATCAGCAACAAACCCACAAGTGTTTCTTGAGACACCGTTGCACTCGCAAAAAGTTACTGTTTGGTGCGGTTTTCATGCCGGAGGTGTGATTGGGCCGTATTTTTTCGTGGATGAAAACGACCGTCATGTTACCGTCAATGGAGAGCGCTATCGTGCTATGTTGGAAGATTATTTGTGGCCAGAATTGAATGAATTTGACATCAGCGACATGTGGTTTCAACAAGACGGTACCATTAGCCACACAGCACACGTCACAATCGATTTATTGCAAGGCAAATTCGGTGAACGTGTTATCTCGAGAAATGGTCCGGTCGAATGTCCGCCTCGATCATTGGATTTCTTTTTATGGGGCTTTCTCAAGTCACTGGTCTATGTCAAGAAGCCAGCAACTTTAGACGAGCTCAAAGGCAACATCCAACGCGAATTTGCCAACGTTCCGGTCGAAATGTGTGCTAGAGTGGTCGAAAATTGGGTCCAAAGAATCGACCGCTGTAAACGAGCTCGTGGTGGTCATATGACCGAAATCGAATTTCAAACATTTCTGTGTTTTATTAATAGATAAAATTGTTATGTCCCTAATGGAAAACCCTTTACATGCTAATAGAAATATCCAAAATTGAGCAGAATCAGATAAAAACCACGCCTACCTTCCTTACGAGCACATATGTTCTTCCGCAGGTATGTTTTCACACGAAAATGTAAAGTTATCAAGCTGAAACTCAGTGCATATTATTCTATTTGCTAATGAACGAACGAGGTGAAAAATAAACAGAATCTTAAGAAAACTACGTCCACCTCTAATACAGCAATATGTTTTTGAAAGTATGTTTGTAGACTTTGAGCACGACTGTAACAAGACCACTCGATCTGTCATAGTTTTGGATGCCTTAGCTCCGATATTGTCAAAATATTTACATTTTTCCAAACTAGTTTTCCCACTTTTCGGTTAAAAGGATGTCATTTAAATTTAACATTCTAAATTTGACCCAACCTCCGTCACTAGTCTCTCTCGTATATGCTACTGTCTACTAGACCACTAGACTATGACACTTACCTTGTGTACAAAGTGTTTACTTTTGAAATTCTAAGAACTTGGCCGGTTACATGTTCCTCATATTCACGGCTCTAAATCTCTCATTGATGTTGCTTGATAAAAATCTAAAGAATAATGAGATTACCACACTTTTTAATTTTCTGTGAACGTATTAACCATATTTTCTGACTGCATATTTACAGTACCTACACATATTCACATACATAAATGTAGAACAAGTGATTTTTCATTAGATGTATTAAAATCAGACCCTTTTACGATAATTCTCGTTCAATTCACAACAAATTGAAGGTAAAGAGTATATTCCAAAGGAACTCACCATCAATCCACTGAAAACTGCACTCGTGCCATTTACAAGAAAAAGGAATATTAAGTTATTAGGTCTAACACTAAATGGTACTACTTTACAATTCTCCAATGAAGCGAACTATCCAGGAATAATCCTAGACAGAATGCTAACATGGAAATCGCATTTAAAGAAAGTCCCAATAAAAGCTACCAGGGCATTCTTTGCCTGTTCAAGGCTTTTTGGAGAAATATGGGGCTTAAATCCCAAAATTATATACTGGACTTTCACTACGGTCATAAAACCGATTGTCAATAATGCAAATCTCGCATGGTGGCCAAAACTAAGAGAAAGAAAGGCAGCAACAGATCTTAATAAGCTGCTTCATCTCACTTGTGTTGGCGTCACGGGGCAATGAAAACTTGTCCCACCGACGCTATGGGAGTACTTCTTCATATCCCTCCACTTAATATCCAATTTGAAAAGGAAGCCTGCCTCTCAGCTTTAGGGCTGCAAGGTATCTCCACATAAAAAAGTAGAAATCTAACCGGGCGCTTAAAAGTCTCAGAAAACTTTGCAAATAGCCCCATTTTGTAAAAAAGATAAAAAGACAGGACACACTGGCCTCAGAAATATCATATTTACGACACTTCGAAATCGTTATAAGCGAAAGAGAAGCATCGAGAAAAGATTCAATTACCTTCAAGCAAGGCTCACAGGTCTGGTACACGGACGGGTCGAAACAGAAAGATGGTGGAACCGGGGCGGGAATTTATGGCCCCCAAATTCAGACGTTCAATCCCAATGAGGTTTTACCCAACAATTTTCAAAGCGGAAGTTCTTACCATTGAAATATACATGCGTGAGTGTATTTGAAGAAAGACGCAAAGATCCCATATTTATATATTATCAGATAGCCAAGCAGCTTTTAAAGCTCTTCAATCTTTCACACTCACTTCTAAATTAGTAGATGAATGTCTCAGCCATATAAATGAGCTAGGAGACCTAAATACTGTAGTATTAAGGTGGATACCTGGCCATGAAGGACACGTGGGGAATGAAATAGCTGATAAACGAACCAAAATGGGCGCTGAAAAGCCCCTGGTCGGCTCTGAACCCTTCTGTGGTTTGGCTAGATGCCAAACTCACTCAAGATACTCACATTTGGTAGAGCTGACCTACGTATTCTTTGTTGTTATTTTACTGCAGCCTCAGATACCACTTAAAGAAGTTAGATCTATCTGACGCTGATGTCTGTAGATTCTCCAATTTAGACATCGAAAGCTCGTAGCACATCCTCTGTGATTGTCAAGCTCGTGGCAGACAAAGACTAAACCACTTTGGTGATAGTACAGTGCCTCCATATAAATTGAATAATAATGAACCAAACAAAGTGCTGAAATTTATTGAAAGCCTGAAAATTTAGGATTACCCAAAGACTGGACAATAAATCAAGTCTGGTCAGAGTGCATAAGGGTCTGTTAATAATAATAACAATAATAATAATAATAATAATGTTCCAAATTTGAGATTGTGTGCAAAGCATTGCTTCGACACAATCTTTGTTGTATAACTTAGTGAAAACAAGTATTTTGATCGAATAAATCATATTTTTGGAAACTGGTATAGTTTTTAATAACAACATTACACAACATTAACCCTTTCGCTCCGACTTTTGTAAGGCGCTTGCACAAACTTTATTTTCGACATTTTGGAAACCCAATGGGACTTTAGAAGCGTAAAAATCAAACGAAGCACGTATCTTATGTGGAAAGGGTGTTTTGGGGTGGGACATATTAGTCCCAATGGTATTTTATGGTGGGACATATTCATCCCAGCAGGGTTCAAACTACAGGAAAAACCTTTTGTTTTTAATATTTATTTTATTATTTTATTCAACTTATGAATGTGCTGAAGTGAAACAATTCATACAAAATGGCAATTTGCAGGCTTGGCAAACAATTTTTGTTCTTTTTTCAACTTTTCGCTGGGCGCATGCTGTGCATCGGCGTCTTGTAGACCCCTCTATGGGCAAATGCTTTGTACATATTCGAAGATCTTCCAAGCCGACGAGATCGTTTGTTTGCAGTTGATTCCTTACCTTGCTCAATAAGCGCCTCAGCAATTTCAACAAGGACTGTCAAGGACTCTATTCAGCTCCGAATGTATAATCCAGGCATTCACTGCAGCCATCATCATACCACGGTAAAAAACTTTTTTCCACCATTTGTTTGACTTTCTGTTTATATCATATAATCCCGACATTTGGTCTGCTAAGTCGACACCACCCATTATAGCGCGATAAGTCTTTACGATCTCAGGACACGGAATTTCTTCCTCAGTGCCATCTTTCATTTTGCGATTAACAGAGGCCATTTTAGATGTGTGGCAGTTACTGAGCATCATAACTTCCTTGACGTCCTGTCACTTCACGGCGATGGTACCTGGTATCAAGGAAGTTACAAATATCAAAATAAAGAAAAGAAGTATATAATGTAATATATTACCTGCAGAATTAACTTTGAAAATGGCTTCGCCTCGTTGCAATTTTTCTGGAATTTTCGGGACATTCTTGCGATTAGACATGCATGTTCCCAAAGCTGGATATTGTATATTGTCAAGGAGATGAACTGATGTAAAAAAGCGATCAAAGCAAAGTGTCACGTCAGGGTTTGAAATCGTAGCTGCGAGATCATTCACAACTCGTTCTCCGAGTGTTCCTTCAAGTCCAGGACCTTCTTTTCCACTGTAAATGTTCATGTTATAGGTGTACCCAGTCAAAGAATCGCAACGAAGCCACATTTTGATGACCCCGTTTTATTGGTTTTAAAGGCATATATTGTTTGAGCGAGGAACGTCCTTTGAATTTCGTCATTTGCTCATCGATGCTTTGGAAGCTGCTATCTTTGCGGCAGGTTTTGAAAGTTTTTTTCAAGCAGTTAATGAAGTCGTCTATGTAATATGTTTTTCCTGCATCTGCAGGCTTGTCTACAGGAGCAAAATATAACTTATACATTATCTGCTCAAAACGATCGCGTGATATAGCTGATTTAATAGATTGGTTGCTCAATGAAGCATGATTTGACCAATAGTGTTTCAGCGATGGCACATGGTTGTACGACATAATAAACATGCATCCAAGTATTACATCAATTTCGCCTGAGTCTGTTTGAAGAACTTTTTTTCTGTTCTGCCCCGCTGCAGGTATTTTCTTGAGCCTTTCGTTGGTGCACTGAGCGATGTACATTGACATGCTTCTTGGAAATAATTTCCGAAAAATTTCGTAGGGCGTAGAGCGACGTGAAATATGTTCAGAAATTTTGCATTGGCGCTGATTTGTAACCGATTTTCTGGGAATAAACGAATTATCCGGTGTCCTCCAAACAACTGTGGCTGGAGGAGGTCCCTCAATTACTGCTTCACCGGGAGTAGGGTGATCATCATCAAGACAGACAGAAGATTTTTCGCTAAATTGACTGCCTTCTGCGTCACTATGAGAATCATCACTGGAAGTTTCGGAAGGCGGAGGTTGATAATTATCTTCACTTCCTTCACTAAAATCATTTTCCGAAGCACTGGTCTCATCTTCATCTGCATGAAGGACAGCAGTTATTTCTTCGGAATTTAGTTTAGTCATTTTTTTGCGTCCTACAACACAGCAAAAGGAAAACATACTGTGTGCCACAACGTACTGCTGGGACATATGTGTCCCTCTATGAAACCCTATTGGGACACATACGTCCCAGATTTGTTTTTTCTTTTAATTCTTTTATAAAGCGCTTATAAAACAAAATTTATTTACTTACCGCTTTCAGTAAAGTATTTTTCTTTAGGAAAAACAACACTGCTTTGAAATAAACGCGTTTTTTTCTATAAATAATGCGTAAAATTGGCCCGATCGAACTCACTTCTCAAGAACAACTGCTAAAAACAAACAACGAAAGAAACCACGTGCGTCACCGATAACGGTAAATTTCAAATATTGTTCATGGCTACTGATTGGGACATTTTGGTTGAACTTACAATGCAAATAACGAGTTGCAGGGTCAAGCGAACATTCCACGGGACACCAGTGTCCCCGCAGTAGCGAAAGGGTTAACACGCTTGAAGGTCAAAAATTAAAAATTACCGTATAAAATAAGGCCCAAAAGCTACCATGTACATTCATTCTAAATGTTATTAATTGGTCTGATCGTAAATATATATGTAAATATAAACTAATTGTTGATGATAGCACTTCTGACTGAGTACTTTACATATGTATGTCCACTTGGATTTCAAACTATCAACACAATAAATATCCTTATCTAAGTAGATATATGTACAAAAAAGGTGTTAATTAAATTTATAATACGCATTAATCCCAAGCGCCTGCTGTTGCTAGTACCAAATAGAGTTTTTCCAATTAAAACTGTTTACTACAAGCAATGACAATTTAAAACTATGATTTATATATAGGGGGAAACTCATATGAGGGGGATGCTCTATTTTCTAAAAGGGTCTTTCCTTTAATTTTCACAAAAATATTCACACCATATTTGCTCATATGTATATATTCGTTGACTCACTGGTATTTAAATAAAATTAAATAACGCGTGCTAGAACATAATCAAACAATAACTATTCGTACAATTTACTTACGTAAGATGAGACAAAAGACAAGAAATGTGTCAATTTTCACGTATGTGCTTATAAATGCACGTACCTACGTAAATATGTATGTGTATAAACATAAACAAATAGATGTTTACATGTTCATGTCGATTCATTATCAACCCCCAAAACGGCGGCAACAAATTGACAACTCCCGCTTCTAAAAAGACTCATCACTCCATCATGCTGTAAATCGACAAGATATTTCTACAAAAGTATCATCCAGCGTCAGTAGTACTCGTATGTACAATTATATATGTCTTTACTAATAACTCTAAAGAACAGCGGCAAGTAACACTATACTACATATATAAGAGGCGCACGGCGGCACATCAAAATTTCACAATGCGGGTGGTGTCACATCGCACGAGTTATGCGATAAATGTCAAATATATATACTTTGTATGACATTTAATCTCATGCTAAGGCATACTCCCTCATGTAGGAGGCGCAATCATACCGAAACAACAACAACAACAAGCGACATATTTTAATGTTTCATAAAATAGGGTAATTTTTACTTAAGACAAGTCACGAGCCAAAAGTCTCACTTAAGCATCATATTCAAAGCAAACGCACACACACACACACGCACAGACGCACATGCACATAATTGTCATAATACAAATTTGACAATGGGGAGCTAAACTATTGCTACTTACTATATAGTATCATAGAAATATTATTTATAGATTCTGATTATAAATGTTTCTGATGTTTGCTTCATTAAACTATTAAAATTATTGAAATAGATCAAACATAAGAAGAGAATGTAAAGGGTGGGGTGCCAATGCCAAATGTAATGCGTGTTAAAGCATCTAATGATATATATGTTGTAGGGGATTTCTTTCCAAATACAGGGTATGACAAAAAATTTGAACAATTCATTGCCAAAATAAATTCTCACTTTAGGTGGAGGAAATTGAAGGGATAAAGGAGAGTGAGCTCAAGGTTCCAATAAAACTAAAGCTTCACGAAGTAAATTGTGAAAATAAATGTATACCACATATTTGTTGTCTGGAATACCCTGTATATGTGTTGTATTGGATTGTATGTATGTACAATAAATATTTTGGAATAACTCATTCATAAACATCAACAACTACAATAGAAACAACAAATAATTGTTAATTGAAATTGATTCATCACTTAATTTTTTTTATTTTTTGTTAATTTTATTTTTAGTATGTTAGTCGATAGATTGCTAGGATTAAGAAACGATTAGAAAGTGTTATTGCTTTAATTGTCTAAATATTCTATATAGAATATTGTTGAATGAATTAAATTGATGTTGCTCGCTGTGAATATAAAGAATTTAATAAAGGTAGGTATTAGACAATATAGTCACATATTATTTATATGACATTTATATAAGTACTCATGTGCAACATATGAAAAAGAGCCATGAAACGAAAACCCTTTGAAATTCATTTGAAATTGCTTTAAAAATTATTTATAAAAATATTCTTCAGATGAATTGAAAACACATGTGTTTAGATATTAAGTCAACTATTAAATCAAAATATATAAAATTAGATAGCACTTGAAAATGAAAGTGTATTCATTTTAGTTCAAGTGTACAAATGAATGACTAGGGGCTATTTTTATTCCCTATATTCGAAGAGTCAAGGGTATATGTGCATGATAACTGCCATAGTTATGAAACGATTGAGCTTAAAATTGGTAAATAACTATATTTTGATCAATGAACAATTGAGCTCGTGAATTGACACAATCGTACGTATCTTAAACCTACCTCCCATACAAAAAAGTGATCTTCAATGTGTTTTTTTTACATTTTTCATAGGAAAATATAATGCTATCAAACTAAAACTTGGTGAGTACAATTAATATATTAATAAAACCAACATATTAAAAATTAAACGCTATCGGTTAAAAACTACACCTACCTACCATACAAAAGTCTGTTTTTGAGTGTAACTAATCATACTTTTCGCACGAAAATATGCCATTTTCGAAATGAAACTTGGCATGTAATATTATTTTTATTACAAAATTAACATAGTCGAAAATAAATGCTATCCGTTAAAAACCACGCATACCTACCGTAGAAAAGTATGTTCTTGAAATTACGTTTTCACGCATTTCGCACGAAATTATAAAGTTATCGAGTACAAAATCAGTAAATATGATTTTGTTCGATATATAATTGACATAATCGAAAATAAGCTGAATCGGATAAAAATCACTCCTATCTTACATACAAATTTATGCTTCCATAAGTATATTTTTATACTTTTAATGTGAAAATTTTAAGCTATCCAACGGTAACTCTGGTGCAATTCCTTAATAAACGCACGGTGTCTAAAATAAGTGCAATCGGCTGCTGAGGACCACACCTACTTCCCATGTAAAGGTAAGTTTTTAGAAGGGTACTTTCACTCATTCCGTGTCAAAATTATGTGAAACTAGGTATATGCTAATATTATTACCATAAAACATATATACTTGAAAATGAGTGAAATCGAATAAAAACTACAACTACTTCCCATAGAAACTTATGCTTCCGCATATATGTTTTCACACGTTTTGCGTGAAAATATTAAATTAATTAGAAATTCATATGATTAAATGATATTATTAAATTTGCTAATGAATGAGCGACTTTCGAAAAGAATGGATTCGGATGAAAAATCAATTCTCGAATGTACTTTGAGTACGAAAATATTATAAATCTATAGGATTAAAGCTAGGCACGTACTTGGGCGGTCCCAGAACTACCCGACCTAACAAAGAAAATACCACAAAATTGGGAAAATTTCTCAGGTTGGGTAGTTCTGTGACCGCCCTCGTATGAATACTTTTATCATCGTGTGAGTATCTGTGAAACTGGGAGTTATTGGATGAAAATCATACCCACATCCAAAATTACTCAAAATTATTATTTATAACTTTTCAAAAAAAAAAAAAAAAAAAAAAAGTGTGTGTCTATCTGTCATGGTCATTGCGAAGCTAATCGCTTTAAAAAATATATTTTTCTTTATTTCCTCACAAAATGCTCCTCTTTGAAGTATGAAGGGTAATTGCCAATTGTTTTCACAACAATGTCAATTCATCATTATTAATTATACAATATTTTCCACCATTGATGAACATGTACGAGTAACATAAATAGAAAATTAAAAAGCTGAATGTAAACAGTTTTTTTATATTTCATTATTTTTATGCTTTCAATTATTTGATTTTTCTTCTATTGCAATTAAAGACCAATTAATAAAAATTTGGTCAACCCAAAAAAATGTGATTGTTGGCCAAAATCCAATTCAAAATCAATTTATGCCTACATGTACGTATGAGAATGTGTTATGGTATCCAAGAGTACGCCATTATGTAAAATGTCACTGGACTTGTACACATGTACTCGTATCTTTTAGCTTTCCATGTAGGGGTATATGTAAGTTATAGTATATGTATATGTCGAAACGGAAGCACAGGATATTAACACATGTTACAAAGTGAAGTTAATTGATTTACTACTACAAAATGAGCCAACCAACTCATACCAACATACTATATACTTATACGAGTACATGCATAAATAATCGTCGTACTACCTTACTATTGCATGATTACTCGTATAACAGCACTTTATGCATAGAAGAGGGCGTTATCATGAAATGACCATTGGCAAAAATTAAATATTTTTGCAAAACAGTACAAATACAACAAAAATCGTCAGCAACAAAGAAAAATGTAAAGGGGAAGAATATAAAAAAAAAAACAGAAAATCACAACACCAAAGACCATTGACCATTTTAATACATAGAAAGTTGAAAACAAGCACAAAAAATTACACAAAAACTCAATTAGACTTGTTACACGCCCAATTATACGTTGGAAAGAAAGGTAAAATGATCAAGAATAACATTTTCAACAACAACAAGACATACAACAAAATCATAAAAATTATCAACCTTCCCCTTTTGGTTTATTTTTTGTTAAATTTTGTTTAATTGGATCTACTACATACGTATGTAGTTACAGAAGCATGTGTGCATAATGTGTGCGAATGTATGGAAAACATGGATGGATGGGAGAAATTGTTGTAGTAAGTATTTCAAAATGTCATAATTATGTTGTTTGAGTGGAGCCAACAAAATATGGCCACATTAGCACCCTCGTATTTTTGGCCAAAAATTGGCTTGTTAGTTATTTACCCAAACTCCACATACGCATCCAATGTCCACATATTTTTACTTGCCACCACCGACTATACGACCGACCTCGACGGTCCAACCAACCGATAACTCAGGTTAGGTTTGTTGAGACGAAACAAGATTATTACATTGTTGTTGGCTGCTGTTGATAAATACATACATATGTATGCATATACTATGTATAACAACTACAACATCATAATCGCTGCGAGAACATAAAAGTTCTTGTAAACTTTTAACGATCTCCCACACACACACACAAGCATTCAGCATATCTAATTTATATATATGGTGTACGATATACATATATGCTATATGCCAATACCATCAGTAACATAGTACAGCATCAAGCAACATTTGTCCCATCGACGTTCACCATTCAACATTTAACATTTTTGGCAAATTTTTCGCATTTCCGGATATTCAGTATTTTTATGTTTTTAGTAGCTGCTGGCTACTGCTACTTTTCACTATGTGTCTCAAACATTCACACACACAAACACACATATACATACATAAAGTTGCACAAAGTAATTTCGGAATTCAGAAATCGGATTTTAATCGTTCTATAAGTGGATGGACATAGCATAGCAATGGTTGTTGTTGTTGTTGTTGTTGTACTACATATGTATCTACTTTTGTATGAATACTCATACTTGCATATACAATTAGTCTCATATACATACCTGAAACTCATGTCTTTACTATGATTGCCATCATGTTGTCCAACATACATGCATTGGTGACTTACAAGGACAAGTACAATTACATAAAAATGCTATCTTATGCCATACCATATATGCGAACACTTGCAAAAGAAGAATGTTCATTAAATTATTTTTTGGTTGACTCCCATGTTGGAAATTATAGACAATGAGGCTGTGGAACAATTTTTATATTCAAACTCTATTGGAAGGTTTCAAACGAAAGACTCTCTCAAATGTTAATAAGGGTAATTATAAAATAATGTTACCATACCAATAAAATAGTGCTGCTACATACCAAGAAAACGGTAGCTATTTCGTCTATACACTTGCAAACGACCTAGGTCCAACAGGAACCAAGGCTAATAGGTGTCGCTGATGATTTTTCGAGGCAAAGAACTTGTGATGAAAAGCCGAAGTGGAAGTTATCTTATCTCTCCTTAAATATTACTAAGTTCAACAACAAAGCTGTACTCCTTCATTAAAAATTTGAAAGTGTTAGTACCAAAAATAACAGAATTACGCCAGTTTTTAAAAAAAAGCCCCATCTGTGTGCAGGAAAATTTTTGAAAGCAAAAGGCCCTAATTACACATTCAAAAATATTCAAACCAAAAATAGAGAATATGCTGGTTAGGCCCTTTATGAGTTAAAGTATAAGAATGAATTAATACCAGCACAAATCTGTTCACATTATGCCCATATCTGCCCCATATCCCTTTCTCATACACTGCATTTCAAGACAGAAAAATTTTTGATTATCCAAGGAAATAGACATGGTTGAAGAGAAACTGACCATTTCTATTTTCTATTTTAAAATATTGTTGAAAACAGAAATCTCAATTTTTTCCAATAAATTTCGTTTGAACGATCTTATCACAAAATATTACTTCGACTCTTTGGAACTAATTCATACCTGGTTACAGGTAATGCAGCAAAGGTCAGTTCTACAAATGCTGAAAGACTTAATGCTTATTTGAATTTGTTTTTGTATTCATTATTTTCTGACAGAGAGAGAGAAGGGAGAAGGAGGAAGGAGGATAGAGGGAGAGATAAAGAGCGAAAAAGAGAGAAAGAGCGAGAGTGATAAAGTGCGAGAGAGGAGAGAGTGAGAGAGAAAGAGCGAGAGAGGAGAGAGCGAGAGAGGTGAGATAGAGAGCGATAAACCACCAAAGTACACAGTGAAGGCATTCGAAAAGCGAAATATTTATGAATTCCAAGAGAACTAGTGAAACCTACTGTTGCGTAACTAGGTCCATTGTATTGCAAGTATATGTAAATTGAAGTGTGTTAATGGATCATGGCCAATTAAATGGGCTTAGGCAGTCTTAAATTTTTATACAATATAGTTTCAAATATTTTTCCCAAAGAAGAAAAACAAGAACCGAATTGAAAATTGCCTAACATTAAAATATGTTTTATAGAACAAGACCACAACAGTACACAAAATAAATAAATAAATATGTGGCACATAAAGCCCCAAAGGGCTCATTGGCCGAGCTTCTCTTCCATTACTGTTGTGCGTCTTAAATTTTGGACAATATTAGAAGAGAAGCTCGGCCAATGAGCCCTTTGGGGCTTTATGTGCCACATATTTATTTTTATTTTTTTTTAGAAGGGACCTACTTATTTTAGCCGTTTCCGAACGGCAGAACACTTGTGACATCACTTTTTCTGAGCTTTGTCACAGAGTTCTTTAAGAAGCTTTCTCATAGCAAGTTGTTACTGTCGGAAGAATTGCCAATTGCTTGCCGACAGGTGGGTACCGTTCGAAAGAAAAATCTTATCGATATTAAATTTGTTATGCATCAGCCGGGGATTGAACCACCGACCTACAGATCAGAAGGCGAACACACTAACCACTGAGCTACGGCACCGCAACAGTACACTCTGAGCAAAAATAAAATAAAATTTCTTATTATAGAGTTTATGAAATGGCTCAAGGTCAAAGGTCAATTTGGTCAATTTTATCGAAATAAGTTCCCACATAATAAATTTTTCCTCCAAACAGACAGTCCTTCTAGACCTATCCCTTAAGGGATCTCTCCTTTAAAATTAATATAAAATTAAGTGAAAATCATCAAACAATCACATAACAACTCAGAAATCATCCCTGCAGCAGTGAAATGTATAACTGATGTCCATTAAATTTTCTTCACCCACATTTTTTCCAATCATACCGACATCCCATCTCTACTCCTCAGTCGTTCTTCCATACGAAATAGTAAATCCAAAAGCAACTGAAAATCGCCAAATTACACAGGACTCGCCCTTAGAGCCACGGAATGGATGATCGAAACGCATTAATGCTCAGCAACATTTTCTCCCAACATACTTAGTTCCTATCTCTCTTTCTGTTATAAGGACTTTCTTTGAAAAAAAAAATGTTAAAATCCTTCAAAATTCATGTTTTTTTTTTTTTTGTCAGCCAGGTTGTAAAAATATTCTTTCATACAATTTGACCCATCTGAATGTACATACGTACAAGTGTATTCATATAAATTCACTCATAAATTACACACGTAATAGTCTCGCCATTCGCTTCGATGCCTATTTGCGCAATGTTGACAAGTCTATAACTTTTGCAGCACCACATTTTTCATTCAACTGTGGCCCAATAATAAACGAATATCACTCTGTGTGTGTGTGTGTGTGTAGGTGGATATGGGTGAGGTTGTGTGTGTTTGTTACAAATGTTACAAGCAAAACAACAACTACTTACAGTGATTCGTAGTTGTTTTTTTTTAAGTTAACATTTTTTTTTTTTTTTGGCTTATATACTTAGTGAGTAACTGTAGTGCTCAACGAGTAGACATTTGGTTGATTGCCCACTAGTTGTGTGTGGGACCAAACAAGTTGGGCTTTCTTTATGGCCACAGACGTTATTTATATGGAGGTTCATTGACAAATGCACAAACACACACACACACACACACACAGGCGGATTTTTTCACATACTACCACTACATGTATATATTTATGGGTACATATAAATCGTGAATTCAATCTGATGCATATGAGTACTTACCACCACTTGAACTCACAATATAGTGAATGGAGAGAGTGGTCTTTGTTGTTGTATGGGGCACTGTCATGTTAGCGACAATTATACATATATGCTATGCGCATCGAACGAATGAAGGGATGTATGGATGGATGTATGAACATATGTATATCGAAAAGGAAATTCAAATGAACAGAGATACAATCTATAGAAAATAAGAAATAGAGAACGAACAACTATATTCTTCATTTCTTACTTATCCTACATGTGAACGTACATACATATGTAAATTAGTAGTAGCTTCATACTGGACTCTTCCTCCTACTTTTGCATCATCATTCTCATGTCTCATTCCACATATGTGTGCAGCAAATTATTTCAATTAAAATGTATACACTTTCACGTTCCCAGTCACTAAAAATCCTTTGAATAAACTATACTTTACATACGATTACTCTTACACTGACCAATACAACTCATCTCATCTCATCATCACATTTCTCTCAAAAGTTGTTGTCGTCGTCGTCGTCGTCGTCATCGTCGATATCGTGCTCTTTTTTTTTGGAGTGAAATTGTAAATTTTTCTATAATTGGTTCTAGGGAAATTGCAGTTTCGAGTTTAACTTCCGTAACTTAATGAATTACGAGAAATATATGTATTGTATATACATGCATACGTAACGTTATATTCATCACATACGTTTTTGGATTCACATTACTTTTTTTTCTTTGTTTTTTTTTTTTTGAACTTTTCTTTTTCAACATTGCAAATTGCTGTAGTGGTTGAACGCTCAACGATGGGTTGGTCCATTTTCTCTATACATATGTGATGTGATCTTCTTCTGTGTGTGTGTGTGTGTGTGTTTGTAGGTAGTTTCAAGTGCTTAAAAGGATTCTTAATTAAAATGCAAACGTCATATAAATAGTATGTAACTACAAATATAAGTAATGGCTACTTGTAAGAATAACTATAATAAATGGATTTAAAACTGATGTATTCCACTTGATGGAATAATACTTATTTCGTTAATTTAAAGATATGAGTACATATAAAAATCGATTATGAAAATATTTGCTACACTATACCTTACTACTTACTTACTTATGTGGCCATAACAACCGAATATCGATTTAGGCCGAAAATAACATGCTTCGCCAGCCATCTCTGTTCTTCGCTAGCTGGCGCCAGTTAGAAATTCCAAGCGCCGTCAGGTTCTCCAGTACTTGGTCTTTCCACCGGAGGTTTGGTCTTCCTCTTTTGCGTCGTCCTCCAGCGGGTTCCGAATATAACACCTTCTTAGCTAGAGCGTGTTCTTCCATTCGCTCGACATGACCTAGCCAGCGCAGCCGCTGGATTTTGATGCGCTTTACTATGTCAATATCGGCATACAGCTCGTACAGCTCATGGTTGTACCTTATTCGGTACTCGCCACCAACGCAAATAGGTCCAAAGATCTTGCGTAGGACTTTTCTCTCGAAAACTCCAAGTATTCGCTCAACCGAGGTGGAAATTGTCCAGGCTTCAGCGCCATATGTTAGGACAGGCATGATGAGAGACTTGTAGAGTGTAGTTTTCGTTCTTCGAGAGAGGGCTCGACTTCTCAATTGCTTACTCAGCCCAAAGTAACACCTGTTAGCAAGAGTTATTACTGCTGTTAATGCTGGTTCCAAGATAGACAAAGTCCCTTACTACTTCAAAAGCGTAGTTGTCAACAGTGACGTGCTGTCCAAGACGCCGGGACTCTTTGTTTGTTGACACTAGATACTTCGTCTTGCCCTCGTTCACCGTGAGACCCATCCGACGCGACTCTCTTTCCAACTCTGAGAATGCTGCACTGACTGCTCGCGTGTTATGTCAATATCGTCGGCATACGCTAACAGCATGACACTTTTGTTGAAGATAGTGCCATTATGTCGTAGATCAGCAGCTCGTATTATTTTCTCCATAATAAGATTGAAGAAGTCGCACGATAACGAATCACCTTGCCTGAAACCCCGTTCGGTATTAAACGGTGCGGAGAGGTCCTTCCCAATTTTCACTGCACAACGGGAGTTATGCAGTGTCATTCTCCAAAGTCGAATGAGCTTTGCAGGAATACCGAACTCAGACATTGTTGCGTAGAGGTAATCCCTTACCGGACTGTCGAAAGCGGCTTTATAATCAACAAATAGGTGGTGTGTGTCGATATGTTTTTCTTGGGTCTTCTCCAGGATTTGGCGCAGTGTGAAAATCTGGTCGATGGTGGATTTACCAGGTCTGAAGCCACACTGATAAGGTCCAATCAGGTTGCTGAGCATAGGCTTCAACCTTTCACACAGTACGCTCGATAGAACCTTGTACGCGATGCTCAGGAGACTTATTCCACGGTAGTTGGCGCAAATTGTGGGGTCTCCTTTTTTATGTACAGGACAGAGAACACTGAGCCTCCAATCATCAGGCATGCTTTCATCAGACCATATTCTGGTTATGAGCTGGTGCATGCGGGTGAGCAGCTCATCGCCTCCGGTCTTAAACAACTCGGCAGGCAGGCCATCAGCACCTGCAGCTTTGTTGTTCTTCAGCTTTAAAATGGCCGTTTCAACCTCGTCATAGTCGGGTGGTGGAACATCAACACCATCATCTGTAATTGGGGTTATCGGGCATTCTCCTCCACTGGCGGAATTGTTCGTAGCATCGCCATTCAGTAACGTGGAGAAGTGTTCCCTCCATAGGCTCAGTACACTCTGGACATCCGTAACCAGATTCCCATTTCCATCACGACAAGAAGAGGCTCCGGGATTTAAACCTCCACTCAGGCGCTTGATCTTTTCAAAGAATTTTCGAGTCTCATTCTTGTCGGTACACATCTCTATCTCCTCACACTCGCGTCTTTCCAACTCCCTCTTCTTGCGCCTGAAAAGACGTCTTACTACTACTAATACATATTTCGAAATTTCCAAATTAACTTCAAACTTTTTCTCATAAAGATTTTACTTTCCATATTTCTCCACTTTCCATATTTTCGATAAATAATAAAATCATAATTAATTTACGCTCAATAATTACGCCAAAGAGTAATGAATTAGTATTCCACTATTTTTTCGTTCATTTTATATGTCAGCTGCTTTAAGGGATGAAGATAGGTAGTTAGTATCTTCCACAAAAGTGGGTGCCGAAGCTCAGTGGCTAGTGCGTTGGCCTTGTGATTTATAGATCATGGGTTCAATCCTCGGCTGAAGCATAACAAAATTTTACATCGAAAAGATTTTTCTTTCAAACGTTACCCACCTATCGGCAAGAATTGACAATTTTTCCAGCAGTAAAAAGAGCTCTGTGACAGAACTGTTGAAAATCGAAAATCAATGGAAGTCGGTTATAGATTTGAACCCCGAAAGGGCATTCAGAAAGCGATGTGCCAATTTTATAAAAAAAAAACATAGCATTTGTATGGCAACCCCCTTAAAGCGTGGATATAGATAATAAACATGTTCCAATAAAACGCTGCGAGGAAAAATTAATGGTAGTCGGGCTTACATTTCCCTACTCTAAGGGCGATCCCTCAGTAGCTATGGTTACGTACGTTGAATTTCAGATGCGTTTTGAGCGTAAGTATTCAACATGGGAGCGCCTCCAAGGCCTGGAGGTAGGAGATAAGAATGTTCGGAGAAAATATTGGGATGAAAAAATGTATGAGGATTGGTTATATTCGATATCTCACTTGGAGTACGATGTGAGCGATGGAAGTGAATTTAAGAATAACATCAATTTTATATGGGAGCTCCTGTATGAGCTGGAGATTATTATTATTATCGTAGGGGGGATGTTGCACCGCGACCTATAAGATCTATTGTGCCCCCTTCGCAGAGCTAGAGTGTGTCTCTTAGCCCAGTTCGCTCGATAAATTTTAGTATTGGTCCTACTTCACAAAGTCTAAGTTCATACTCGGGTATGATGAAATCTCCCAGGTATTTCCTTCTCTTGTGCATCAATGCGGAACAAGTTCCTATTACATGTTGTGCAGTATCGTCCTCTTCCCAACAGAACCTTCAAAGATCTGCAGATAGGAAGTAAGAACATTTCGACTCATATTACTTGAACTCTAACCTCAAGTCGGCATCATTTACCTACATCACATTAGTACAATTTTTGACTCATGAATTTTGTACGTAACCTCACACAATCTTACCGCTCACCAGCTCACCAGCTCACCAAAATAATACATGGTGATATTTTAAGAGCCCTCGGATTTTATTTGAAAAAAAAGCATATAAAATTTAGAGAAATGTATGAAATCTTTATTTGGGTCGATAGAACGATCTATATAATTCAATGTTTAAAGACGATTTCATGTAAATGCTGACCGCGGCTACGCCTCAAATGGTTCATACGCTGGATCCAATTTTGGCATACTCTCTCCAACAACATATCGGACGGTGTCTCATGAATAAATTCTTTAATATTGGCTTCCAGTGCGTCAACCGTTGCCAGCTTGTCGCTATAGACATGAGCATTAACATAGCCCGACTAAAGGCGTTAAAGGCGTCTAAAGGCGTTAAATCGCACGATCTAGGCGTCCAATTGACCGTAAATTAAACTGTTCACCGAACTCGTCTCTCAATTGGCCCATTGTTTCACATGCTGTATGGCATGTGGCACCATCTTGCTGAAACCACACGTCAGCCAAGTTCAGCTCTTCCATTTTGGGCAAACAAAAGTTTGTAATCATCGTACGATAGCGCTCGCCATTCACAGTAACGTTCCTGCCTTCGTTGTCTTTGAAGAAGTAGGGTCCAATGATGCTACCAACCCATAATACACACCAAACAGTGCATTTTTTGGGATTCATTGGCAGTTCTTGCAATGCTTCTGGCTGCTCTTCACACCAAATACGACAATTTTGATTGTTTACGTATCCATTCAACCAGAAATGACCTTTGTCGTTGAACACAATTTTCTCATAAAAAAGCGGATCTTCATCCAACTTTGCCAACGCTCATTCACCAAGAGTTAGCCATTGTGGTAGGTCGTGTGGCTTCAATTCTTGCACTAGCTGTACTTTAAAAGGGTTTACACCCAAATCCTTTCGCAAAATTTTCCTCGGCTCCAAACGGCTCAGAACGGCGCCGAATCGACAACTGCGATATTTTCGTACGCGTGTTGGTGGTTTAATGTCCAATAATGTAAATTTGGTGCTAAATTTAGTCACAAGATTCCGAATGGTCGCCTCTGAAGGTCGCCCAAACTGACCATAAAATGAAAGAAGTATACGATGCACTTTCTTAACCGAGCATGAATTTTGATGATAAAATTCAATAATCTGCAATCGTTGTTCGTTTGTAAGTCGATTCATGGCTAAATTGTAAACCAAACTGAACATGTTTGACAGTAACATGTAACACGAAAACAGTTGAGCTGCCAAAACCAGTGTTGCCAAAAAGAAATTTGACAAAAAATCACCCTGTTAAAGTATGATAGCCAAAGGATCAGAGTAGCAAAATTTTATCGATTTTTGGGTAGCTGACCCGAGTTTCCGCTATTATCCTCAGGTTTCTTATTCATTTCAAAAATATTGGAAAAAATGGCGATGACGGAAGCACGAACTGGCATTCGGATTTCGCAACCTTAAAACAATAACATGTTACTAGTCTCATTCGTAGGAGGCTAATTCACAAAACTGCATAGAATTGAGGTTAAAGAAATGCCATTAGGATTGAGTTATGGAAAAAATTAAAAATGTTGTAGTAAAAATAAATCTTGTATTTTAGTTTGTGGTCCATACGAATCTAAAACATATTGTCTTTGCTTTTATTGTATGGCTTCGGATATTTTTGTAAAAAATCACACTTCCAAAATGAATGATCATAAACATATTGCCAAGTGTAAATACAATTCCTTTCGGATACTAATGAATTCTAATGAAATTTAAATATATATAGAAGGACAACAATAGCAAAAAACAAGCAAACAAAAGTAACCATGTTTCAACACTGTGATCAGCAGTACGTCACAATGCTAAAGAACACATTTTACGCATTTTAAATGCACGCGACAATGTTTTAGTACATGTATCCGAAAAACAAAATACATATAACATATATATGCTGCAAACAAAACACCAACGACAAGATATGGATGGAATGGAGAAAAATGCATATTCCAATGAATTATAAAATCCACAGGATATACAATACATATACATTATAAATACATGACCAACGTATGTAAGTATGCACATGAAAATTCTATATAAAAGAAAACAGAACTTGACAAAAAAAAAAAAATCCAAAATAAAACTGACAAACACTTGCGAACCCAATAGAACAGAGTAAGTATTAGAAAATGTTCATTGATCATATGACGGCAGGAGATCATCAATTCAAAAAGGCATATTGGCTGCTGCGAGGTGTGTAAAATGATGACGACGACAGCTTTTCATTATGCGCATGACCGCCACAGCGGGTTAGTTGAACACTTGCTGAGCTGAGGGGGAAACAATAGCATAAAAAGGGAATAGGAATTTATTTTAATTTTTTTTTTCTTTTTCGTTTTGCAACAAAATGGAAACATTGAAATTTATGTCGTTTAAATGATGTGTCGGTTTGTTCGTGTAACGCACGCGCAGATTTAAGAAGCATATTTTCTGAATATATATTCAAGTGTAGAGCAAGAGCAATAAAAATACAAAGAGAAAGAGAGAGAGAGAGTGTGTGTAAGGCAGGCATAGAGGTCTAGATAGAGCATTACCATCCACAACTCATAATAGATGTCCGCCTGCCTTGCAGCGTTAGTGGGCTTATTCATGTTTTGGGTGCTACCTAAGCATTGCCATATCAACTACTACCACCACCACCACCATCGTTTTCAACGGTAAGCACAGTCCATTGTGCATCGCGAATAATTATTGGGTTGAGGGGAAAAAGAATCGATCTTTCATCATTCGCAGTACAAATAGTTTTCTTTAGTGATATTTCTTCAAGTATCATCTCCTGACTCTTTTCCTTGTAGGAGCATTATTTCATCGCTAAAGAATTTTTTTCTTATTAAAAACTGAACCATGCATTTTTACCGGACTCCTTTGAATCTGTTAACTTCACTTTAGTAACAGAGTGCTATTGAGACCGACGCAAATAGTAGTTCCACCATGCAATGACAGAATTATTCCCACAAAAACTACCTCAGTTTATGCCAAATCATCAAAGATGTCTGTAATCTAAAGTTGTCGCAATGGATAGCGGCATTTTTTTTTTTATTTTTTTCTTAACCAAATCTACGGCAATTTCATTGATCGACTGCTTCAATCGTCTGGCGCTAATTTGAGAGCAACTGATTTTCTGTTGATAACTTCTGACGAGTTCTTTTCTGAATACTCTGCTTTTATCATACTAGTCTCGGAGTTCAGATTCTGTTACTGATTTTGCAGTTTCATCTCACTTCGACCATGCCCATTTTTACACTATATGGACAATTTTTCACAGGCATACAAGAAAAAGAGTATCATTCATTGAGGGAAATAAATATTTCATTACGTATTTGGAGTCGCTGAACTCAAATCCCAGTCGCATTCCATCGCTAACATCAAAAAATGCAATAAGGTTGAAGGATTCACTATAACACCGAGAACCGACCTATGAAAGGTAAAATATATGACGAACCCCATTTATTTTTTCTCTTCAACAGTTTTCATGAACTTATTTTTTTTCCCTATTTCGCCCTTGGAGAGGCTCAAGACTAAAAAAAAAATCTCCTTACAGTCGGCTGGGGCCAACCAAACTATACCCTGCATATGTAGATTTATATATAAAAAGTTTACTCGAATATCCAACTTTGTTTTATTTCCACTTTTCGAGAAACAATTTTTGCATATACTACTAATTTACACCCGAAATATGGTTGACTTTGACGAAGTAAAAGGATTTTAAGATAATTCCGAGGCTTAGTATGGGAGCTATATAAAAAGTGGGCGTGGCTTACCACTTTCTAGTAAATCCAATTAATTTTTCAATGTTAATCCACACCTTAAATTTGGTGTCCTACTTTGAATAGTTTCTAAGTTATGGTGGTTAACATTTTTGTTTAATTTCCTCAACTTTGTATGGGAGCCCCAATAAGAAGTGGGCGTGGTACGCTGATTTTGCGCCAGATTATTTCCGACTACGATATTAATTTAAGTGTCAATTATGGTTATTGTAGACAGAAGATTGCCGAAGTTACAGCTGTTTCAATTTAAAATTTGTATGGGGGCTACGATAAACACTAGGCGTGGTGCGCCCATTTTCTGTGAACCTAGTTGCTCGTACAATACTAATCCATACCTTAAATCTCGTTATTCTACGCTGAATAGTTTGCAAGTTATAACCGGTAACATTTTTTTTAATTTCCGCAACTTTGTATGGGAGACCCAAAAAGGAGTGGGCGTGGCACATTGATTTTCTGCCATATTATTTCTGACTGCCGTGTTAATCTAAGTGTCAATTATGGTTATTCTAGACAGAAGATTGTAGAAGTTACAGCAGTTTCAATTTAAAAGAAGTACAGACACTTTGTATGGGAGCTACGCTAGAAAGTAGGCGTGGCTCACCCACTTTTGGCGAGGTTATATAGTAGTATAATGTAACTCTATGAGCGAAATATTGTTGTCCCAAGTGGTATATTATGTGAGTTATAGCAAGTTAAAGATTTTGAAAATTTCGAGGTTAGTCGCTTTGAATGCTTGGTGTGGGCGTGGTTATTGACCGATCATGCCCAATATCAATCCCCTCCGTACCCTTGAATCATAGATTACTTATGCCAAATTTCATCGAAATAGCTCAATATTTACTCAAGTTATCGTGCGAACCAGCCAGGTGACAGACAGACGGACGGACGGACGGACGGACGGACATCGTTAAATCGAAAATTTAATCGACGCTGATCACGAATATATATCTATGTCTATATCTCCGGAGATTCCTTCAAGTGGACACAAACATCTGACCGAAATGAATATACCATGCATATTGCATTATGCAGGGTATAAAAATTAATATGTGGCACTTAAAGCCCCGAAGAGCTCATTGGCAGAGCTTCTCTTCCATTACTGTTGTGCGTGTTAAATTTTTGGACAGTATTAGAAGGGACCTACTTATTATAGCCGAACCGATCAGAAGGCCAACACACTAACCACTGAGCGACGGCACCCACTAAGGCTCAAGACTACAAAACTTATAATTTTCCCATAAATTGGGTAATATTAAAATCCATCGTTCATTTGATTCGTTTTGATGTCCTTCCCGATTGTAACTTCTGGAATCCTGCAAGGTACCGAGATGCAACAGTTATATCTCGTAGCTGGTATTTATAAAAACTACAAGGCCCTGGTTTTCTCTTGAGTTGGTTTAATATTGTTTGGATTTCATTTTGTTTGGACTTTGAATTGTTTGTTGTTCATTTTGTTTGGACTTGAAATTTTTTGGTTTTGGTTCCGTCAAGAAGCAACTGAAGAGTAGAAGGCCTGTAAATTTGTTAGCGTCAGCTGAACTTCGTCGGAAAGATTGAAGGTATATTCCTTGAAATGAAACGAGCAACTGAGTCAGATTTCCTAGAGATCAAAATACGACATTATTTGATGTTGTTCCCAATACAATACAGTATTGCCAGCTGTACGCAATAATAATTTTGTATTCAATTGAATACGTTGAGAAAAAAGGATCGATACTTTTTCAACAAATCAATACTCCTATTACTATTGATTTGTTATGCACTATGAATAGACAACTTTGAATGTACCAATAGTTTGTTGAACTGATTTGGGCGACTTTTTGGCATTTAATTCGAGGACACAACACAGCAGGTAGTCCAAGTGCAAAATATCTCATTAACATTAGAAGCGTGTACAAAGGGAGAGACAGAGAGAGAGAGAGGGAACAACATAGTGACAATGAGGGAGGGGGTGTTTTTTTGGGTTTTTTTCGGTTTTTTGTTTCTTGCATGTCATGTCATAGTGTTAAACAGCATTTACAAATAATACTTCAAAAGTGGAAAAGTGTGCATGTTGTTATCGTCCAACGTATGTCGATGTGTGTCGTTCGCAAACTAGTTGGCATACACACGCACAGGGGCAGCGTATCAAATATCTTGCCACACGTATAAAAAGTACTGTCGCTGCATCTCTAACTACTGCCAAATATTATTTTGTTTTTTATCACAGCAATCATACTAGTTATCTGCTTCCATACCAATGTACGTATGGTCGAGTATGTGTATGATGAATACATTGCATGCTGCTGAGGCGTAAATAATTTTATTTTTGATAAGTCAATTTACAATGAAACTTATTAGACATGCCAAACATATGTCTTTTGTTGTTATTTAAATTTATTGTTTAACTCATAATGATTGCTTATATCAATTAACAAAAATATGTTAGAGAGGGAGAGAAAGAGAGAGAGAGAGAGAGAGACGACAGAAGTCCTTAGAATAATACATGCTGGTACAAAGCATCTCAACATCTCTTTTATAGTAAAGGTGACATAATCTTATTTACTTTGAGAGCGATTCTTGTTAAAGGCATTTATTCAGGAAAAATACCTCTACATAGAATCGATTCTTTCAAGACATTTCACGCTACGCATGACTCATCTATAAGGAAAGTATAAATCTTAAATGATCCGCTAGACGTTGTCTTCTAACAAAATAATAACACACTTTCTCGTTTACAAAAAGTCACACAAATTAAGAAAAAAAAAATTTTATTATGCCATAAAGGTTTTCTAATATTACATCGAAATTACTCAATACTCGTTACGTATGCTTGTAATGTGTTATGCATAATTGCCTGTATGTAAATATATTGCACCCATATAAAAGTAAAGCAAATACTACGTTTAAATAGCCAAAGAAAGTAAGTAGGTACGTACGAATTCTTTCTTTTAGAGAATGCCACAAATAGCTACAAACATCATCATTGTCATTGGATTCTACGAAATCTGCATGCCCAGAGAATATTACTCAATATTCTTATAATCTTACGTATTTTCTTATACAACAACAACATATGCACACACACAAATACATCATATAAACCGTTTTATTGAAGGATTCTCCGAAGGATGAGTTAACAAAACCACATGCATTATACTAATCTTACTTGAACAACACTAATGAGAGACCAAAACATTGTATGTGCAATATAATAACAATAAAATTTATCAACAATAAAATTTCTGCTGTCGCACAACAGGATATATGCCATTGGTGTATAATAATATGTTACTGTATATGTAACTTATGAAACAATTTTACTAACCCAATGAACCAAAGTGGAAAAATATGGAAAAGTGTAATATATTTAGGTTTACATGCCTTAAGTTACATACTCAAGTGGTTTATTTTAAATCAGATGGACTTATTAGATTTTCAAATACCTTACACTCGCAATATTAAGGATATAATTGCTTTCATTAGTAACAAGCATAACAATAGGGGATCGAAAACACTATCTGAGCCGCATTATAACTGCCGTAATTCTCGAACGTTTAAGCTAAAAATTGACACATTCGATTATTTTCACCAACGAACGATCCAGCTCTCGAATAGACGAATTCGAATGAAAACCACACCTACCTCTCATACAAAAATATGTTCTTAAACGTATATTTTCACACTTTTCACGCGAAAAAATTAAGTTATTATAATGAAACTCAGTACAAACGATTATATTTACAAAAAAAAAAATAGATATGTTCGAAAATGGGCTAAATTGGATAAAAACCACGCCTACCTCCCATACAAATGCGTGCTTCCAGAAGTATGTTTTCACACCTTGTGCACGAAAATATAAAGTTATAATACTGAAAATCGGTATACAAAGCTATTTTGAGATCATAATATGTAGATTGATTGGAAAATGGCTGCAATCGGTTGTAAACTGAGCCTACCTGTCACACAAAAATATACTGTTGTAGATGCTCTTTCATACTTTTCGTGGGAAAAAATTGATATGTAACGATGAAATTCAGAATAAAGGATTATATTTACTTACGCATAGTCATACTCAAATATGGGCTGAATCGATTAAAAACCACTCCTAACTGTCATACAAATTAATGCTTCCCTATATATGATTTCGCAATTTATGCATGCAAATACAAAGTTATAAAGCTAAAATTTGATAAATAAAATTAATCAAATCATAGGATAGACATGTTAGAAAATTAATGTAATCGCATGAAAACCACTCCTACCAGCCATACAAAAATATGTGGTTGAATATGCAATTTCGCACTTTGCGCTCAAAAATATAGAGATCTTAGTCTGAAACTAAACTAGAAACTAATAGACATTTGAGAAAATGGGTAAATCGTCTAAAATCCACACCTACCTATAGCTGATTATAGAAAAAATGATTCTGTAATGAAAGAAGAAAATACACATTACGAAAATGTTTGCTGGGAATACCTCCGAAGACGGTGTAAAATTTAGCCCTTGTTGCGCGCGCACTAGAAAAGTTATTGAAAACAATTGTTACGCTCTAGTTTTGACCGTAATGGAAAAAGTATAATTGTTTTGTTACACTCAATGCATACCAATTTGGTACATGCAAATTTATACGTAATCCTTCATAATAATACATCAGGTCAATGGTGTCATCTATTCGATGGTATTTTTCAGTAAAAGTCGTGTGTTCTATTTCCATTTAGCATTGTTAGAGTTGAGACAATTCTGCCTGCAAATATGAAGAAATTTTAGAGCAAGTTCATTGTTATAATTGCTTTGTTCCTTGTTATTATGGTCGAATTTTGTTGCATCTTTGTATTTAGACGCATACGACTATTTTAAATGATCCAAGGTCAATAAGTTAGCCTAATATTGTAGTATATTTTTTGATTTTGCGTAAAATTGCATCATGTCTCAGTCTGGGAAGGCAAAACTGACAACGTATGTCAATTAAGCAAATTAAAAATTATGCAGTGTGAAGTCAACAATTGATTTAACGCAATAGCCACCAATCCATAATTTATGATACTTATTGTTGAGAAAAAAAAAAAAAAAACAACCAATAAAATTTACCAATTTACCATTTTAAGATTCAGCTATTAGCGGTTGCCATGACAAATGTTATTAAGAGTAGTATATACCACGTAGTCCTATGTGGTATATTTACGTAAAGATGTATGTATATTTTCACATATTTAAATGCATGTTATCCTTGAGATTTTTTTGAATAATATCTTCTCTCACACACATACACACACACACGCACACACATGTTAATCTCTTAATTTATCAATTCCAAAACGATATGCAGTAAGTACGAGTATGACCGACCATCTACCTCAGAATTTCACTTTCAAATTAATTTTCATAAATATCTCAAGTAACAACAACAACCATAAAAAGGGGTGTATTCGGGGTTACTACTGTATGAAAAGTTATGTTTACATAATTAATTAAATATACATACAAAATGTAGACAATAGCAGCATCAGCGGTAATATGTTGTAGTATGTATGTAAACTATCAAAAAGGATTCATGTGAAATTATATGTACCTACATACATACATATATGTAAATATATTGTATATGGATTTAAAAGTAGATGTGACGATTGAAAGAACATACACATATATTAGGGTAAATCATATTATCAAGAATTATTTTGCCAGACGATCGGAGAAAATATTTTGGTACAGGGTGATTTTTTGAAAACTTTCTTTTTGGCAACACTGTTTTTGGCAGCTCAGCTGTTATTGAATTTTATCATCAAAATTCATGCTCGGTTAAGAAAGTGCATCGAGCACTTTGTTGTGTTCAGCGACGAAACTCATTTCTGGTTGAATGGATACGTGAACAATCAAAAATGCCGTATTTGGTGTGAAGAGCAGCCAGAAGCATTGATAGAACTGCCAGTGCATCCCGAAAAATGCACTATTTGTTGTGGATTATGGGCGGGTAGCATCATCTGACCGTACTTTTTCAAAGACGACGAAGCCAGGAACGTTACTGTGAATGGCGAGCGCTACCGTGCGATGATTACAAACCCTTTTTTTGCCCAAAATGGAAGAGCTGGACTTGGCTGACATGTGGTTTTAATAAGACGGTGCCACATGCCACACAGAACGTGAAACAATGGCCCATTTGAGAGGCGAGTTCGGTGAATAGTTTATTTCACGTTTTGGGTCGATCAATTGGCCGCCTAGATCGTGCGATTTAAAGCATATATACTATTTTTTGTGGAGCTATGTTAAGGCTCATGTCTATAGCGACAAGCTCCCAACAAGATAAGCCCCGATGTGTTGGATAGAGTATACCAAAATTGGAACCAACGTATGAACCATTTGAGGCGCAACATCGGTCAAGATTTACATAAAAAAATCTCTAAGCATTAAATTACCAGGTGTACAAGCTTAAATCCGTTGTTTTTCAGTACAAAAAAAAAAACCTTCCCCATGGCTCGTAAACATATGGAAATGGCTTGTTGAGTAACACACAACTGTTCGGCAAGCATTTTTTGCGATTGGGTGTCGTCCTCATCCTAAAGAGCCTGCAAATCAAGGTCCTCAACTTTTCTGGGTCTATTTTCACGCTTCTAGTCACTCAAGTCAAAATGGCCTTCTTTGAATCGATAAAACCAGTCTCTGCAAGTGGTTTCCGATAACACGCTGTCTCCACAAGCATTCGATGCGACTCAGCAGCAGATTTCTTCAAATTGAAGCAAAAAAGTAGAGCTTCCCGCATATGCTCTTTTTCTGGCACGAAACTAGACATGATTATACCATGAAAAATGTATGTTATTGTATGAAATCACAGATGATGTTTACTAATTGATGTAAACAGGTGTCGAACTCATCAAAAAAAGGATGTACAGTCGATAATAGCTCAATATGCTCACTAACGCCATCTACGAGCAAACAGCGGATTTAAGCTTGTACACCTGGTATATAGATCGTTCTATCGACACAAATAAAGATTTTATACATTTCTCTAAATTTTATGTGTTCCTTTTTAAATCAAACCCGAAGGCTCTTAAAAAATCACCCTGTATTAGAAATAGTCATGGTTTTCATCTGATTCGGCCCATATCCAAGCCTGTTCATTCATTAGCTGATATTATTTTATATACCCAGATTCAACTTGACAACTTTATATTTTCCGGCGCAAAGTGAGAAAACATACTTCCAGAAGTATAAGTTTGTATGAGAAATAAACGTAATTTATGTCCCATTCTCACTATTTTTCAATATGTCTATAAGTTAGCCGATAAAATCGAATACACCAAATTTCAGCATCATAACTTTATATTTCAGTTGTTAATTGTGAAAACATACACACACACAACTACATACTTTTGTATGGGTGATAAGCGTGGTTTTCATCTAATTTCACCCAATATTAAACCGCTATATTTGTAACTAAATATGATTTGATGTACCGAATTTCAGCTTGATAACTTAATATTTTCGCGTGCTATGCTTGAAAATATGCATACGAAAGCATAATTTTGTATGGAAAATAGGTTTGATTTTTATCCGATTCAGCATATTTTTGCGATTGCGTCTAATAATTATGAAACATAACGGTATTTTCTGATTTTTAACTCGATCATTTTATATTTTTTGGTGTAAAGTGTGAAATTGTAATAAAGCTAGGCATGATTTTTATCCGATTTTGTTCATTTTTAAAGTCCTTGATGAAAACAATCTTCGACAATCGTCTCAAATCATACCTCTAATCAATAATATATTCTCTTTTTCATATTTTTCTTATATTCTTTTGATTGCAAATAAGTGCTTGGAATTTCGAAGACATTCTCTTATTACAATTATGGGCAATATGTTGTGTAGAGATAAAAAAAATTCATGTAGGCTCACCCTAATGTTACATTGCGTCCAAAAAAAAAAAACTAAAGAGATCAGAGAATGTAATACACATTTGTCGAAAACGAAAATGAAATGAAATGTATACCTCTACCTATCATATATGGAACTATCATTTAACTCATTTGAAATTAAATGCACGAACCAAATTCTTTTGCTCAGTGAAATTAATTTATTGAGAAATTTCAAATATAGTATACCTACAGACGGCACAAAATAAGACAAAAGGGTTGCAAACATAATGATAGATTGAAGTGTACGTACGTACACACATTTTGAAGGTGATGATGATGATGATGAGGTTGTTGTTGATGACGACGACGATGATGATGATGATGGTGGTGGTGGTCGTGGTGATAATAGTGGTTGTATTGTTAGTAATAAACTTGTAATCAAATGAAAATAATAAAAACCGGATAATAAAAGGATATTCAACATTTAAACTATGAAATTGCTACAAGCATCATAACACAAAACACAAAAAATATTCAAGTGAAAGGGTTACAAGTTGTAAGATGAAGTGAGACAAAAAAAAAAAAAAACTAGATTATGCTTGTTCACAACACAATGTATGGTTAATAGTAGACAACGTGTTAATGAAATGTACATTTGAATGGGCGTTTACATTTAGGACATTTAGAACATTTATCATAAATTATTTTACTAGATTTGTTCTTGTGCAATTTGCGAAGTGTGTTAAGTAACATGTGTTATTTTACGTATGTGTAGCTTACAATGCAATCTAATGCAGCATGTGCAACTGGGCATTTTTGAGAAAACTGGTTTTGATTTTTTTTTCCATTTTTGTTAAACGATGAATTTTATATTTTTCAAAATTCTAAAACCAAGATTCAAATCCAGATTAATATTATTTGAATATTTACTCATATACTCATAAGGCGGCAACAACCAAAAACTCATTATTAATATTCATATTAAATCATTAATAATCTTCAATGTCCTCTCGCATTTATTTCGAATATTTTCGAATATTTATTTTGGATGTCCATCTATATAATATAAAATATGTAAAAGTATCATATGTGTTTTTGCATGATATCATACAACATATCAGATATATAAAAAAAAAATTATATTTCTGTGGATAAACCAGGATTACCGGAAACACAAACAATAGCGCTTTTAATAGGAAGCACTAACCAAGATTCATCAATAGTTCCTCCATTAAATAGACTATCACAGATCTTCAGCGGTGTGGACAATAAAAAAAAAGTATTTTCTTTCCCAGAATGCGAAATTCATCTGAAGTCACCTCCGTTTATCATGAGTAGCTTACTCCTTCTTAGGGGCTATTCCTTCAGAATGTTAGCAAACCAAAAATAAAAAGTGCACATTCAAAGTGTATCACGCGGAGTGAAATCATCTATAACAATCATCTTGATTATATTGTAAATTTTCATATAATTCTATTCTTTCACTAAATAGTGAATGGAAATTAAATGAATCGCCTATTATCATGAGTATTTTACTCCTTCTTAGGGGCTATTTCTTCAAAATGTTAGCAAACCAAAAATATCAAGTGTAGATTCAAAGTGTATCACGCGGAGTGAAATCATCTATAACAATCATCTTGATTATATTGTAAATTTTCATATAATTCTATTCTTTCACTAAATAGTGAATGGAAATTCGACCATTATCATGAGTATTTTACTCCTTCTTAGGGACTATTTCTTCAGAATGTTAGCAAACCCAAAATAACAAGTGTACATTCAAAGTGTATCACACGGATTGAAATCATCTATAACAATCATCTTGTTTATATTGTATATTTTCATATAATTCTGTGCTTTCACTAAATAGTGAATGGAAATTAAATGAATCGATCGTTTTTATAAATTATGCTCTTCGCTTTCACTTTAAATGAATCACTACTTTAAGGAACAACAATTTCACTCATGTTTAAAGATTAGGTGGTATAAAAATATCCCCAAAAATATCTAATATATACTATTTAATGCATTATTCAAGGAAAGATTTGACTGATAACTGATAAATGCCCGAGGGTATTAAAAGTATGCTGGTGATAATTCCTCCATTAAATAGACTATCACAGATCTTCAATGGTGTAGCAAATAAAGAAAATTATTTTCTTTCCCAGAATGTGAAATTCTTCTGAAGTCATGTCTGCTTATTTTAAGTATTTTACTCCTTCTTAAGAATTATTTCTTCACAATGTTAGTAGCAAACCAAAAATGGCAAGTGTACATTCAAAGTGAAGTGAAATCATCCATAACAATCAACTTATTTACATATTCATATAATTCTGTCTTTTCACTAAATAGTGAAAGGAACTTAAATGAATCGATCGTTACTTTAAATTATGCTCTGCACTTTCACTTTGGATGAATCACTGCTTTACGGAACAAGTATTTCACCCAAAAGTATCCAATATATATTATTTAATGCATTATTCAATGAAAGCCTTGAGTGATAACTGACAAATGCCTGAGGCTATTGAAAATGTAATGGGATGAAGTAAAATCCAGTTGTTAGATATGATTCTTTTGCTCAATTATGTGAATTTCAAGGCATCCAGCAGAGCCTTCCAGATTCTAACAATTGTCAATACTACACCATTAAAAACATTATTCTTCTAATAAAAAAAAAAACAAACTAACCTAACAATAAATAAGCGTCAAAATCTACAGATTCATCTAATCGAAAATTCAAAACGAAAGCTCATGCAAAAATAATTTCATTAAATAAAGCCAATAGGAGGAAGGAAGGCCATTGAATTGAAATGAGTAATATGTATTTATTTTTTATTTTTATTTTTACATTTTCTACATTTCAATACCATCGAATAATATCTTACTACAATATACTGTTATATATTCATTCACAATTCATAGAAAATAGTTTGCTCTATGCAATGCCACATAATCCATTCAAATTTGATTTGAATTGATTTGATTTGATTATACCACTACGTTGGTACTATTTTGAATTTGGATTCGAATTTAGAATTGTACAAATACAAAGAAAATATTACCACTGTATACGCTCGTTTATATGAACTAAATATGTATGTATAATAGACATGTTCACAAAAAGTGTGAAATTTTCTGCATATGAGTTTTTTGATATTGTAACGAGTATCGATGGTTGGTTACACATCACTAATTGTGAATGACACGAATATTGGCAAAAAGAAATAGGCGATAACCAGAACAAGCCAATGAGAAAGAAAGAGAAGAATCTCGACTACAGTAAAGGAAAATTCTGGAGTGTTGCCACAGAGTATAAATAGGGCCAGTTGTTGACAAATGAAATCAACTGAATCACGAAAATAATCGCGCAAACATTGATACAGTATCAGAGGCAAAAGTTGCAAGTACATTAAAGAGTTGTTCTAAATAGTTGATTGTAAATAGAGTTGATTAAATAAATTGTTGCTGTATATAATTGTACAAAATAATGGTTGCATTTATTATTGACAGAATTCAGTGATCGAACAAGGTTCACAAAATATAAACGTAACAATATTGTACTTACGTCTTTTCCAAAAACATTTTGCAAAAAAAGAAAAGTACTTGCAAAACACAAAAAAAGGCAGAAAAATTGAATTTTTTCAAAAAGTATTTGCTCAAAATAACATATTCTACAAGATGGAATCCATCTAATGTAGACCAATAAAAACAAAACCGATTGAGTTATTGAATATTCGTTAAAGGAATTTCCGGAATGCATTTTCTATTAGAATAGCTTAGAGTAGCGAAAGTAGTGAAATATAATAATATAATTTGTGAATACACTAGAGAATTTTTACAATATGCACTTTTATTGTGAACAATTTTTTAATGGAATATCCCTTTGAATATCACAATTGCTTTGTTTGTTTGTTCTCTGTTTTCGTAATTCATGACAGTAGCAATATGATAGAAATAGAGTATTCATAAAGAAAATAAAACCAAAAAAAAAAAAAAAAATATATATATAAAATGAAAAACACAACAACAACAAATTTTTTAAGAAAAATAATAAACAAAACATTGAAATGAATGCAATAACATATAGCGTATGTACGTCACGCGACGACGCATGCAATTTGCATCCGGTTTCCGGTAATACAAATATGAACAAATGCATGCATACATATTATAATAAGTTGGCTGAAAAGTTCGTGAAAAAATGTATATATATATATATATATATTTGCTACTAAAAGATTTTTTTTTTCTCCTTTAAACTCCTAGTTGGAGCATAGGGCCTCCACAAGGCTTCGACATCGCACACGGTTTTGGGCAGTTGATCTAGCGCCTTCCCATGTGATGCCGGCAGCAGCTAGCTCACTCAGTATTGATCGTCTCCAGGTGTTCCTTGGTCGACCGCGGCCTCTGCTCCCCTGCGGATTCCACTCAAGCGACATTTTCGTGATGCTATCTGGTTGTTTTCTTATCGTGTGGCCAATCCAACGCCACTTTCTACGCTTAATCTGGATCAGTATGGGCTCTTCGCTCGACAAAGATTGGAAAGTGCAAATTATTTTCTTGCTGGGAAAAATCCATTTGAGTTGGTCTAATCTTATAGACAGTTCACTCAATCCACTAATCAATTAACTACGATGAAGTAGATTGATTGATTTAGCAGTGTTTATCGTGAGCACCTGCCAGTATGGCCTTATCTCACGACGCACAAAGTGCCCCGCAGGATTGGATAGTCATAAACCAACCTCCAGGTTCCTATGGTACCAATTGGGGCACGTTCAATGGACGTACTACCCTCCTTTGTAGGGATCGAGGTCTACCTAAAACCTGGTACCAAACTGATCACCCGTGATACCAAATTTAAAGCTACTACCAGTTTTAGCCCCATTCCGCTCCGGACTGGTAGCCGGGAACGATAAAGTAGAGTACAATTAATTGAAGAGTAAAGTAATTTTGTGCATTTGTTGAACTTATTTTCATATTAT
This sequence comes from Megamerina dolium, assembly GCA_963854835.1. Classification (NCBI taxonomy): domain Eukaryota; kingdom Metazoa; phylum Arthropoda; class Insecta; order Diptera; family Megamerinidae; genus Megamerina; species Megamerina dolium. The sequence goes on from OY978527.1 coordinate 66,919,567, forward strand.
CACTCTACGAACTTTTTCAGCAGCGCTTTGTAACATTTTGTAACACAAATAAATGGGGAAAAAGTGATTGGGAAAATCCCACTTTAAAACCATAAAAATAACAAAGTCGGTATGTGTGTGTGTGTGTGTAGAAAAACAAATAAAATACACTCACACACACATATACACACAAAAAAAACACGCATATTCGAATATAAACATACATGCATATTCACTTTTTTAATCCTCACACGTTTTTAATCCGTTTTTGTTTTTACTTTTTATTTTTTGCCTTAGCTGCATTCATAAATGTATGGAAATATGTGTGTGTATGCAAACGTTTGTGAGTATATTTTTAGGCGCAAACAACTAGAGATGAACATGAAATATAAAAACAAATAAAAAACAATTTGCAATTTAGAATATTTGCAATTCCCTTTTGGCAACAGATAGAATATGCTTTTATATGCATATCACAAACATAAATACACACACACACACATACATATATATATTTATTTAAAAATAAATTCATGTTTGTGTGCGTCAAAAGATTCACAAATGAAAATATCAACGTAAAATTATAACAACTCATCTCGAGTAGAAAATATCAATTTTTATAACTATATTAACACCCTGTAGGACAACTTGTGAACATGACAATATAAAGGATATGCAATTAGAATATAGAAATATTCACAGCATACAATGTGTTGTTGTTTTTTTTTTTTTTTTTTTTTTTGGTCCGCATGTCTCTTTAACCGTGTTAATGTGCATAAACGGTAGCGCATATCGTATCGGTGGTTATTATTAAATTTACAAAAATGCCATCCATAGTATATTGTTGTTGCTGTTGTTTAGCTTAAAATTTATTGAAGTTAATATCATTGTTGCCATTAGACACACACACAAAAGAAAAAGGGCTGACAAGCAGGCAGGCAGGCAGGCAGGCAGACAGGCTGCAAGGTACATGTGCAATTATCAAGGGTGTGAGTATAACTACTCACTCACACTTAATACTTTGTATGTACAAGTATTTAGAAGGGATTGCAATGAAAGAAGGGGTAGAAATATTCGAAAATAAAATATGTTCATTGTCATTTCAATTTTTCTTTTTTTTTTTTTTCTTACTTTTTTAGAATGCATATATTGTAGCTACTAAGTGTTTGTCGGTGTGTATTTGTGAGAATAATAAATTGTTAAATAAGATTACAATATCGTACAATACACACACACACGTATACATTCAATATATAAATCATGTAACATATTGCATAATTATGAGTAAGCAAAAAACCTAAAACATTAAAAAATAGAATAATAAAAGAAACAAAGATGCTATCATTAGTGGGTTAAAATATATCAATGAGTACATTCTTGCAAACAGATATATGTATCAAAAATTCCCATTCAGTTTTGTTGTGTGTGTGTTAAATTCGGATTGCATCAAATGAATGATTATAAAAGTTAGAAAATTGTACTTAATGTGTTTCACATTGCCACAAAAATCGGTTGGATGTGCCTATTTCAACTCTCACAATGATATCAATGTCTCTTGTCACAGAATTGTCAGACTATTGTGGATGCTATCGATGAATGATTTTTATGTTGTACTAGAACTTTTGAAAGTACAAGATATTTTCTCAAGTTAATTGTAAATAGTTTATCTTAAAAATTTCAAAAAATACCATTTTTAAAATACTCTACAATCAAAGAATCAAGTTTATATACATATAGAGCAATCTAGATAGAAATTTAATCAATAAAATCAATTTTAACAACAAACCAATCAGTTTGTGAACGAACAAAATCCTAAACACCTACCTCCCATACAAAAATATCTTATTAGATGAGTTTTTTGACAACGATAGTATGCAGCTTTCGACCTGATGCTTTGTATGTGAAGGTTTTCTTATCACAAAATGGTTATATTAAAAAATGAACGTAATCAGAAAAAAAAAAACCCACCTACCTCCCATACAAAAATATGATGTTACGAGGGCGGTCCCAGAACTACCCGACCTGACATATAGATGGCGGCAGTAGTTTGAAAAAAATTACTTTGGTGAAAACTGGCAACCTTATAAAACATATGTTTTAAGTTTCAAGGCGCCACGTTGTTTAGTCTTTTTTTTTTTTTTGAGCCATCGAAAGTTAACGACCTCAGTGAATTTCTAAACATGGAAAAAATTGGTCACCGGTATGTAATTCAATACTTTCATTTAAAAGGTCTCAGTCCAACGAATATTAAAGCTAGAACTAGATTCTACTTTGGCGGAGTCAGCTCCTTCTTTTACGACCATAAAATATTGGGTGGCAGTGTTTAAACGAGGTCGTACGAGCTGCCAAGACGAAGACTGTAGTGGTCGACCAAATGAGGTGGCCACGCCAGAAAGAAAATTCACACGCACATTATTCGCCATATTTAGCTCTCTCGGATTATTTTCTATTTCCAAATTTGATAAAATGGCTTGGTGGTAGAAGATTTGCAAACAACGAAGAGGTGGAGTTTGCGGTAGCTGGCTATTTTAATGAATAGAATATCGCTGGAAAAAGTGTATAGAGCTAAAAGGAGATTATGTTGAGAAATAAAGAAAAATTTTCCCAAATTTGTTGTGTTTTCTATGTTAAGTCGGGTAGTTCTGGGACGGTCCTCGTAGATGTGTTTTTTTTTTAGCACTTTAAGCACGAAAATATAAAGCGATTGTACTAAAACTTGGTATATAAAGTCAGTCAGAGTACAAAAATAGACATATAAGAAAATAGGGGTAATCTGGTGAAAATCACTTTTATCTGCCATACAAAAGTATATTGTTGTATGGGTTTTTTCACAATTTTCACACGAATACATAAAGTTATCAAACTGAAATTCCGTATATACAATTATGTTTACAAATTAGTAGACATATTTGAATATTGGTTTAATCGGATAAAATCTACGCCTATCGCCCTTACAGAATTATGCTTCAGGCTGTATATTTTCATACTTTGTGCAAGAAAAATATAAAGTTATCTAACTGAAACTCAGTAAATATGGTTGTATTTACCAATTAAAGATATAATTTAGAAATAAGCTGAATCGGATGAGAATCACGCTTGGCTGTCATACAAAATTTTGCTTCCGTATGTCTGTTTGCACATTTTGCCCTCAAAAATATGAAGTTATCATGCTGAAACTTGGTATGTGCTATTATATTTTGCAACTAATAGACATAAATGAAAATAGGCTCAATTAGATAAAAATTACATCTAGCTCCCATACAAAATTTTGCTTCCGTATGTCTGTTTGCACATTTTGCCCTCAAAAATATGAAGTTATCATGCTGAAACTTGGTATGTGCTATTATATTTTTCAACTAATTGACATATATGAAAATAAACTCAATTAGATAAAAATTACATCTAGCTCCCATACAAAATTTGGTTTTCGTATGTATATTTTTAGGTTTTGCGATCGAAATTAAGAAGTTATCATGCTGAAGTTAGATTCATATAATTACATTGACTCATGGGTGAACAATTTCAAAAAATAGCCTGAATCCGATAACATCCAGAAGTAGCTTCACATTCAAAATTATGTTTCTGTTAGGTTATGTTACGATTTTAATATTAAGTTTTCTTATGTATTCTGAAACATATGACGAAAAATCGTTAATAGCATTTAAATAAAATATTATTATACTTTAGACGAATAATATCTCACCACATTTTTCACTTTCTTTTCACGTTAAATTCCATTTAAGCCAAAAGTTAAATAAAAAAGAGGCACACACTTGCACAACATAAATAAATAGAAATTAAAAATAATGAGTGGAAAAGATTGTGTGAAATGATGAATTTGCATTAACCCTAACGTCAGTAATATCTATGAAGTAAATCACACATTCGTCCACAAGAACCTTTTTGAGTGTGTGTGTGTATGTGAGTCTGTTCTTAATGTTGAAATTGTGTAACGAAAAAATTTCAAAGTGTCATACAAATTCTTAATAATTTGCATTTCAACAAAAAACCACAACAACAACAACAAGAGCAACAAATTTAAAAATAAATAAATAAATCCTACTTAATGTCACAATCAATCCGTACGCTTTGGTTGACACAAATATACGTATATGTGTGTGTGTACCTACATGAAAGTCGCTTGAACAAAGAAAGGATACAATGCGTATGCACATAAATGCTGTAACACACAGCAAAAAAAAGGATACGAGCACAACATATGAATACAAGAAAAGAAGCGATGAAGCATAGATCGAGACTGCTGTATTATATTGCTGCTTGAAATGTGAACCCCTATTAGCGCATATTTAGCTGTTCATTTGAAAGTTTCAATTCGAGCAGTGATGTGTTAAATCAGTATCAACACAACAACAGCAGCCTACTACTGCCACTATTGATTATAAATAGGTAAAGTGACGATTACGAGTATAGCAAGAGCAGTCGGTCGGTCGGTGATATGTAGTGATATGATGTAGACACTCGAAAACACTGGACTCAGCTGGATATACGTACTATATGCATATGTACGCAAATGAGAATTGTAAAAAGGGGGATGGAGCGACACAATACGAGTACAATAAACCTTGTATAATTTTAATCCTTAGCTAACATAAGTTTTTGATTTAAAACGCGTGCAACATCATGTAGCAGAACAACGATTTGAAGAACAATTCAATTGTAAGAAATATGACCTATAGATCATCCAAAAGATTTATCTAAATGATGTTGATGATGATGATGATGATGATGATGATCCTATCTGATAACATGCATACATTAGATTGGGGAAAAATTATCGGCACATGACTCTGAGGTATCATAACTGCTGCTACTCTTAGTTAAAATAAAATAAATATGTGGCACTTACATATAAGCCCCAAAGTGCTCTCTTTGGGCGAGCTTCTCTTCCATTACTGTTGTGCGTATTAAATTTTGGACAATGTTAGAAGGGACTTACTTATATTTTAGCCAGTTCCGAACGGCAGAGCTCTTTCGACTTCACTTCTTCTGAGCTTTGTCACAGAGTTCTTTTAGAAGCTTTTCCATGGCAAATTGTTACTGCCGGAAGAATGGCCGACAGGTGGGTACCGTTCGAAAGAAAAATCTTTTCAATGTGAAATTTGTTATGTTTCAGCCGGGGATTGAACCCACAACCTACAGATCAGAAGACCAACACACTAAACATTGAGTTACGGCACCCACAAATGCTACTCTTACTTACAAATGGCAATACTCTAATGTGCCTTAGAATGTTACTATCCATTCTTTGAACACTTAATTGAAACCTTTGAAGCAAAAATCACAGTCGCTTAGATTTTGCTATTTTTAGTACTGCGACAAATGCAAGAATTACTGAAAAAATGTTATGGTTCCCTTGGAACCATGACCGACACCAATTTATTAGAATTTTTTGAAAATGTCAAGATCAATATTACAGCTTCAATCGGTGCTCAGAAAAAGTGACGTCAAAAAGGTTCTGTCGTTCGGATTCGGATTCTTTGGAATTCCTTGTTATTTGTTGATTTTTAAAATTAAAAATCTCCAAGAGTCGTTAAAAATGTATGTACTTTATGGTCAATTGATTTTTATTGAAAACAGAGATCCAATAAAAGACCCACATATTTATATAAAGGAAGAGCAAAACTTGGATCAAAGGTGAGATCACCGAAAACCGGAATGAAATTCAAAAACAATTTTAAAAGTTGACATTAATAAAATCCTGTGAACCTTCCGACTTGGTTACATTTTTTCACAAAAAAAACCCGAAGGTTCTATATTACGGGAAAAAACTATAAATGGTGAAGGTTCAATACTTTTTCCCCAATACAATACATTGCATACTAGATGATAATCAATGGTCAATAGAAATAAAGAGAAGATAGTATTTTATATTACTATACATATGTGTGAACATATGAGTCCAACTTTTGTGCTTGTTGATATGGCAATATTATAAAATGAATAAATCGAATATTTAATAAAAACGACAGCCGGCGAATGCAGGCAGCCACTTAAACAAGTGACAGCTTTTCTCAATGTTGGATTTCGTAAGCAAATGATGCCAAAGTCTTGTCGTCACATCATCACAATATGAGGGTGCTGCTTATTGCTGCACCCTTTCATGTATTGAACACACATACACACACACACGCAAAAAAATCACTTTATCAAACTGGCAATACGCAAATTAAATAAAAGCACGAACAAACGAATGCAAAATTCGATAAGAACTCTAAATTGCAGAAATGACGACGAGAAATGAGAATTATTATATGCTGCTGCTGCTGCTGCTGCTGCTGCTTTACGATACTCGTACTTTTTCTGCATTGATTTGGGGTGCGTCATCCGACATATAAAATATCACATAAATATCTCAACATTAACATTAATTGCACTCAATGTCCTCTTGTGTGGCACATAAGTTGACTGTGATGACGGTGGCTTCGGTGGCAAAATCATATTGTTCATTGTTGTTGTTGTTGTTGTTGTTGTTAATATTATTGCCATTGTACATGGGAAGTAGCGCGGCTGTTGTTTGTAGTCGGTACTTGCTACTACTGCATGCTTATGCTTACCACGCTTATGTGGCCAAAGAAGCTCACCAATAAAGCCTTGCTTTTTGGGCGTTATATTTTATAATACCCCGTTATTTTTTGTTTGCAACATTTACATATGTACATACATATGTATTTATATTTGAACTTTGCGTATTTTTGGGTTCACCCCAAACGTTCGGTTTTATTGGTATGTTTTTATTGTGAATATTTTAAATTGGTGAATTGTGTATATTTATTCTATCTATGCGTATGCGTATGTGGGCGCGATTGTAATATATTGCATTCAATCGTCATCCCAATTAGGTTGGGGGTGGAATTTTTTTCTTTTGTTTGCCGCTGAATTGTGCTGAATTATTTGAATAATGAAGCTAAAATATATGGAACTTATGAAAGATCACAAAATAGATGCTGATAATGATATTGATGATGATGATGATGATGATGATGATGATGATGATAATGATGATGAAAGAAAAAAGAAAAATGTGCATCATTAATATATGAAGCATGAATGGTATGTAGGTTAGTTGATTTCATTATATACAAATACAGTGGAATAATTTCCAAAAAAAAAATACACAATGATAATAGCTTCGATAATATCAAAGCTTAAATACAATAAAATGATATAACTTGTGCATACTTTTGTATGGGGGATAGCGTAGTTTTTACACGACAATGTCGATTCTTAAGTAAATGATTTTGTTGATAAAAATAATGATTTCTGCCAGTTTTGACATCGATCGATTTATTTTTTCGGTGCACAAATTCTAAAAACATGCATTCATAAACAATATTTTGTATGAGTGATAGGCGTGGAATTCATTTGATTATGCTAATTTTCAAGCTACTATGTTTGTTGGTAAAAATAATCTTACATACAAGATTTCAATTCGATAGCTTCACTTTTCAGTGTAAAAACTCTAAAAATATACACTCGAAAATATATTTTTATATGGGAAGTTTGTGTGGTTTTCATCGGATTATCCAAAATTTTGAATATGTTTATTAGTTTGTCAAAATAGTATTATATACAAAATTTCAATGTTGAAAATCTAAAAATATAGATTCTAAAATATAATTTTTTTGTGTAAGATTCCCCTATCTAACAATGTCCATTTTCAAACTAGTATGTTAGTGAGTTAAAATAATATGACGAACGAAATTATAACTCATAAGCTACATTTTTCTGTGAATATATTCTAAAAACAATCATTCAAAAACCTACTTTTGTGTGGTTTTCATTGGACAACTCAAAATCTAGAATATGTTCATTAGTTCACCTAAGTAATTAGGTCTGAAGCATGGAGCATGGAGATTACGAACCAAATTACAACTCACAAGCTATATTTTTCTTTGAAAATATTCTAAAAACAATCATTGAAAAACCTACTTTTCGATGGCACTTTTGTGTGATTTTCATCGGACAACTCAAAATCTAGAATATGTTCACTAGTTGACCTAGGTAATTAGGTCTGCAGCATAAATTTTCTACTTTGATCGGTCAAAAATAATTTCATCAGCCATTGAAAATTGCTATCCTATCCTTTACCATGACTATCCAAACCAAATCCACATTTTTCCAAATCAAATTCGCCTTTTTACAAACCAAATTCATTCTTTTTCAAAGCAAATTCAAATGGATCAACTCAATTTCACCTTCCAAAGTTATTCGGAGTTATTGTATTTTTGGCTGTGTTATTTTGATATGACACATTAACCTGCTGTTTACCATATTAACCCTTAAGCACCTATATAAAATATCTCTACAGAACAGTTCAATCTAAATTGAACTTGTGAAATAAGAAATCGACGAAAAGCTCCGATGTGTTTCTTTCAAACTCGTGGGCTTTAAATTTATGTAGGAATATTATTTAAAAAACAAATACACTTAATCAATTTTTTTATATTCCTATTCGACCCACTGTATGCTGCAGTAAATTGAACACGTGTACACGTTCTTATTCCTGTTACCTTCCCACCCCCATTACAAGAATCTATACCAAAAAAAAAAAAAAAAAGTAAAAATAAAAAAAAACATGTAAAAGAAAGGGCGCTTGGAATGAAAACATGACATTCCTATTATTGCGTATTTACCATTCTTGTAGTTGTCTACGTGCCCACTTATTGTTTGATGTGGATTTTAATTGAACTCAAGTTTTGGTTTTGAACAACTATAATAACAACAGCAACAACAGCAACAACAACAACAACAATGTATTCGGTATAAACAAAATGAAAAAAAAAAACCAAAATTCTAAACTTGGGCAATTTCAAAACAAAATATTTCAATGAGACGATATACGCGCACATTTGACTCAAATGAAATGAAATGTGAATAAAAACACGTTGCATTCATTAAATCATCATATGTATGCATTCAACTCGATATCATCATACATACCCTTTACATACCGTATTTAAAGATTTAAGGTGGAATATACGTATTACTTGCAACATACAATATTTACCACCACTATTTGCTATTATCACAAATAAATATGCATATATTTTTGTATGTATTGCGCTTATATTGACTAAATATAATTTCAAATGCATATGTCATTCAATGACGCTTAAGCAGTAAGCAGTGTAAGCACCATCAAGTTGGCAGCAAAAGAGTTTTGATTTCATATCACGTTGTTTTTCTATTTATTTATTTATTTTTTTTTTTTTTTTGACAGTTCAACTGTCAAGCATTGTTACTTGTCAGAATATTAAAAATCATTGATGACATTTTAAAATCATTCAACAAAAATTTGGTTGGCTCTTAATGTGAATTTGATTAATGATGCTTTGGTAGCACAAAAGAATATGACAACGACAATGCTGCCAACCACAAAGAAACAAAAAAATGAAAAAAATTGCAAATTCATTCATTTGCGAATCTCTAAAGAAAAAATGTGCAAATATGGTGATTGCACAACATGTTGGCCAATTTTTTCTTATTGTGATGTACAATCGACACCTGCTATTATAAAACATAACAGCATGAATTAATTTTGAATAGAAATAATAAAAATTTATATGTACACACATTGGTCACATTGGTTTCTATTTTGGTGCTGCACGAACATGCGTGGTTGGCAACTATAGTCTACACTAATATTGTATCCGATTGGTATTGATATTCTAAACAATTAATAAAATTTTGAATATAAGATATGAAGTATACACTAGGCCGTACCACCTTACAGGCAAATTAAAGAAAGTGCGCCGCACACCATCGAATATAAAGTGTTTTTGCAAGCTAATTTCGAAAAAAAAAAATTTTTGTTTGGCCGAACGTAGGGGTCGCTCATTTAAATTTTTCGTTATATCATCAGCATTTACAATTTCTGCCCCAAAGATCATTACCCTCAAGTGTCCCGTTGTAGTATTTACCCACCATATATCAATTTCTACCGCCCTAATGTACCACTCTAATGGCAAAAGATTAAAGCTCGTAAAAAATTATTAAACTTTTGCTTAAGAAGTATTTTGATTATTCCAGTAGAACACTTTAAAAAACATGTTTTAATTTTTTTGCCGAATGTAGGGGTCGCCTTTTTAAATTTTTCGTCATATCTTCGGCATTTATAGAAAAAAAATTTTTTTTCGAAATCAGCTTTGGAGAAAATTTTTAGAATGAAATTCTAGTTCGCTTAGAGTTTATTTACTCGATTTTATAAAACACTACAAAATATAAGGTTTCCTGCATGAAGAAGAAATTTTAGAGCTGGATCACGAGCTTTGAGGTGAGAAAAAATGTTTTTCATCATTTCTTAGCCGTCATTGTTTATGTCTGGAGAGATGAAATATATAGGCGACACCGATTCAGTTTTCCCTCGCCAATATTTTTTCCGAATATATGTAATTATCTTCTATCACCAACCCTTCAGTGGGTGCCCATATAAATTATATTCTTTAAAACTTCTGAAAATCAACAAATAACACTATGGCTAACAAGAAATCGTCCCTAACAGAGTGAAATATAACTCCGATCCTCATGGGTTTTATCACGCCAATATTTTCCCCAAAAAATACTTTTTTTTTTCAACAATAAGAAATTAAGCGCACCACTCAGACATTTATTGCTCTATTGTACTGCGCTCGAAATTCCATTTGAATGTGTTTTCTGAAGAAATCGGAGTAGATCCTGTGATGCTAAACATCCAAGTGTTTCGAACCTCAGCACATTACTGCCAAAGACCTCAAACCTGATTCAAGCGAAAGCAGAACAGACACATAAAAAGTGGTCCGCCATCTCATCTTCTTCTTCACAGGCTGGGGAATATGCACTGCCTCCTAGTCCTACCTTTTCCATGTACTTTGCCCATAGAAAGTTGCCTGTTACCAAGCCGACTAGCATTCTGCAATCACCTCGACCTAGAGACAGAAGGAAATGCGACCATTTACCCGATATGTTAGGTAACATGGATTTCCTCCATCTGCGGCCTCTCTCGGCCTGCTAGGTCGACTTATGGACTAGATTACCCCAGGTGTTGACTGTGTCCTTGATGGCTCCAGCGGGTAGTGGCAAAGCAGGCTCAGGGCCGATAAAATCAGCCGCAGAACCTTCTCTTGCTAATACATCAAAGGTTTCATTGCCTACGATTCTCACGTGGCCAGGGACTCACATCAGCGATAAACTGTTATGTCTTCCGACACAAATTAGCCTTGATTTGCAGAACTACACTATCTTGAAAGTGGTGATAGGGTTATCCAAGACCAGCAGCGCAGCCTGACTATCACTACAGACACAGATCGAATTGCCTTTCGGCCTCTTATCCACGATATAATCCATCGCCTTCTGTATTGCATACACCACTGCCTGAAAGACAGATGCATACATACCAAGGGCAAAGAACAGTTGAATTCCGTCAGTTTCCACGAAGCTTCCGCAATGTCTACCGGGCTCAGGTTCAGGGTCTGACCAGAAGCTAGCCGCAGGTAAATCTACTTTATAACGCCTTAAAATACTTACCCTAAATTATTCTATAGCTGAAAGTAATTCATAGTCGATGATTGAACTTATATAATCATCAATCATTTAAGATTACCTTTCAACCATGGCGAAATTCCCCTACACATTTAATAATTATCACTCATACGTAACTGTGGATTTAAAAATATTTCTTTCGAACAACTCTCAATTCTAAATGTATGATCTTTCTCGTTCTACATTGCCGGATATTGCATCCATTAATAAACAATAAGCTCCATAAAAGCAACATCATTATATGAAACTCAATATAACAATTCTATGTAGTGGCTACCTATTGTATAAGTATTTTACAATATTGTTTAAATTGTTAACCACTGACTGCCTTGTGGATATAAAAAGTTAAATAACAATTAAACAACAACAACAACAACAACAACACTATCATCGTGGTTAACCAATGGTTGCATTGTAAATCGGCTTCATGTTGCCAACCACAGCATCGAGCAATACAGCAAGCATTGACGAACTAATTTATTACAACAATAACAACAACAACAACAACAAAATTTATAAAATCACTATCATCACACACACATATATACATACATATATGCATATAGCAACATGTGCTTATACCTATTTGGTTGCTACTATGACAACCTGCGGATTTAACACAGTCGCATCCGGTACACTTGCGTGTTAATATGCGTCGCATAATTGCGTGACAACCGTATGGAGATAATTTTCAATTAAACGTTTTTCCTTTGCGCGTAATTCTTTGTTGCGTCGTTTTTTTTTTTTTTTTTATATACGCACACATACATGAATATGCATATATATATAGCAGATATATATTAATATAATGCGTAGTCAATGGTAAATGTATGTAGTAGCTGTTTATTGGATGTTTGTAGTAAACAACAACAACAACAGCGGCTGATAAAATAATGACAAAAGCGTGAAAAAGCCAATAACAACAACAACAACAATAATAATGATATAGTAATGGTGGCATTTGAAGCAACTGATTTCTTTCATTTATTATATAGCAAGGACAACAGACAATCATACAACAACAACAACAACAACAACAACAACAATTGCAATAATATATGATATTTTATATTGTAACAATAACAACAACAAAAACATCAACGCTATTGATATGGAAGTAATTGTAACAAATTATTGTAAAAAATAAACCCCACTTGTTTATATGATACAATCTACCTTGTACATATTTGTGTGTATGCGTGTGTGTATGGTGTTTCATTATGCATGCAAGTGTATCATTAACACTGAGGCCTGACACAGCTGCTGGTAGTGGGTGAATGAATTGGTGGTTGCTGTCGGTCGGTCGGTTATTTTGTTATCATGATGACACCACCATATTAATAATTATGATCATTAAGAATTGTTTATCGAACTGAATATTTGGCAATGGATGCAACAGGACGTCTTAGCTGCAGAATTGAAAATGGCAGAGATTTTTTAATGGAAATGAAAAACTATCAGTAAGGATTTAGACATTGCGCATTGAAGCATATCAATAGATACATTGATGTCTCAGATTCTACTGGATACATCCCTTTTACATATTTCATTTCCATCAGATGACACCATATGAGTGTTCACCTTAGATGGATGTTTTCTAATTTTTAGTATATATTGTAAATATAAGTTATCAAGCTGAAATTCAGTTGATAAGATTATTTTCATCAACCAATGTAAAATATGGAAAATGAATGAAATCGGATGAAATTCACCACAATCTTCTATAGAAAAACATGTTTTTGAAAGTATTTTTTTGAGTTTACATACGAAATTATAAAGTTATACAGCTAAAATTAGTCATATAAGTTTATTTCAACTACCGAATTAAGAATTTTAAAAATGGTTGAATTCGAATGAAAATCAAACCACCTTCCAATAGAAAAATACCATTTTCGAAATGTATTTTTGAGTTTTGAGCATATAAATCGAAAGTTTTCTAGCTAATATTTTATATACGAGATCATTTCTACCAACATATTGAAGCTTTTAAAAATAGATCAAATCGCATGAAAATCACCACCACCTGCCATAGAAAAAACTCGTTTTTGAATGTACATTTTTGAATTCAAGCATAAATTAGATATGTGAGTTTATTTCTATCAGCGAAGAGATAAGATTTTGAAAATATGCAATACCAAATTGGATGAAAATCACTGCAATCTCGCATAGAAAAAAAAACACATTCATATTTTTGAGTTTTCGTTTGAAAATCGAACTAAAATTTGTTATATTAGTTTGTTTCTGTTAGCAAATTCAACATTTAGAAAATTAAAGGAAAAAGTTCATGAATTTCGGTCATAATGTTTGGTTTGCCCTCTAGGTACACAACGCCTCAGCAGCGATGGGGTTATTTATCGAACGGTAGGAATGCCACTTATTTGGACTTCGGCCCTTAAAGCCCCGAAGGTATCTTTGGCCGAGCTTCTCTTCCATTACTGTTGTGCGTGTATTAGAAGGGACCTACTTATTTTAATCGGTTCCTAATGGCAGAATTCTTGCGATATCAAAACTTACATCGAAACTTATTCATATGCCTCATATAGCCAACATACTCAACTTAGTTATAAAACAACCTCCGAAAATGGACTTGCAGCCGCTGCCGTATACAAAAGATGATTTAGATTAGATTGGCAAGGGCTAGACAAATGCTATCTATGACACTGCGTCCGACTTCGACTATTGTGCCATGCCCGAGTATAATATTGGAAGTGTTTATATCCTCCTATTTTCTCAAAGAACATTTTGATTCTTCAATTGTGAGTTTAAGTTCAGACAGATTGATGGTCTGTAGTAGTTCATTCCCGAGTGTTTGTTTTCTCACCCGGATAAGGGCTAGGCATTCCGTGATTAGGTGTATGGATGTCTCCTCGTCCTCCAAACAGAATCTGCATATTTCGCTGTCTGTCAATTTCAGACGGGTCCACTGATTATACCTGTCATAATTTTAGTTCTGCTTTACTCAAACTCAAAAGGTATTTTGAGTTTTTCACCGAGTAATGCGGAAAAAAAGCTTTGGTACAATCCATACCAATAGGGTTGATTTTCAGCTCCCACCCTTGCCAATCTGTCTGCATTCTCATTACCATCGCAACCACAGTGTGCTGGAATCCAGTGTTCTATCACTTGATTCCCAATTATAGTTGTTGGAGAAGATTAGCTGTCTCCCAAACTAACCTAGAATCAAATGTTGACGAATGCAAGACTTTTATTGCAGTCTGACTGTTCGACATTACAATAATTCTTTTCCTATAAGGATGAAGGTTAAGAATTTCCCAGGAACATTGATTAATAGCAAGGACCTCCGCTTGAAAGGTAGTTGCTAAGCTCCCAAGACTGATTGACATTCGGGTACTGAGACAATAAATTCCAGCTCCTGTGCCTTCTTCAGTCTTGGATTCATAAGTTCACCAGACAATGTCGTCATGAGTAAGACTAATTACTGAGTCTTCTTAGTCTATCCAGTTTGTGATATGAGTTTTGTATCTCTTGTTAAAGATATGATGCGGATACATTGAGTCAAGGGGCATCCAAAAGCACCCGTCTCGCCTCCAGTCTTTAACAATGGAACGGTGACCATTTGCATGCAGATCCAGTGGTATGAATCCGATGTGTATCAGTCTGTGTGTACTAATGATCGCATTCATTTGTACGGTTAAATCCAGTGGCAGCATACCCAAAATTACATTGAGTATTGCCGTTGTAGTTGGGCGAATACACCCAGTGATGCAAGTGTTAATAACTCTTTGCAGTTGTTCTAGTCTATTCGCCGTAGTTTTTTCCATGTTTTTTTTTTCTACAATATATTATCGCTTCATAGGTGATGGTAGGAAAATAACCAGGGTAAAAATTTTTTTAAGCCATATCGGCTTTATTCCTTAGTTTTTGCCACAGATTCGTTTACATATCCAGAGAACGAAAACATCAATTATTAAGATTTTTGTATGTTAACCACTTTTGGGTCAAAATTATATATAATTTTTGTGGCATATCATTGAAGCATATTATTTGAATATTCTAAAAACATTTCTCAAGCGACGAAAGGTGTCTTTTGCAAGAATTTCTTTCACAAACCAAATGCAATATTATTAGCAATTTTATGCTTTCATATTTGTACATTTATACTCCGTCTGACATATGTATGTCATTAAACCCATGATGACATGTCAATAGGTTTTGTACCTACATACTTACATACATTTGATGAGATGTTCCTTTTGTGTGGGGATATTTTTTTTTTTTTTTTTTGGTTGCGTAAATTAATCCTGTATTATCCTATTAAAAATATGCAATAGCCACAAAAAAAAAAAGAAGAACACAGCAATACACAGTAGCAGTGTACTCGTGTACACTGTGATGATATGATGCAGATACATACTTACATGCATTCATACCCATGCATGTATTCATATATGTATGTAGTTACTTGTATGTAGATGAAAAGAAAAAAATTGCATAAATAAAACCAGAAAAATGGACAAAAAGACAAAGGATTAAAACTATTTACCTGATGGATTATAATACGTTTAAACAATTTATTTTTCGCACCTTTCAACAAATGATTCCTCATCATAATAATGATGATGATGATGATGATGATGATGATGATGAATATATGAATTGTACTCGCATGTAATTTACTTACATGCGGAAAATGTCACATATGAAAGGTATCACATATATTGATGTTATTTGTTGACTTTTTAATACTATTAGACGATGATATGTAGCTACCTTTGTCACAAAAAATATGTATAACCTTGTAATATCCTACTTCTTCCTGTTACTTTATACTCTCTTATTGAAAAGAATATAACTGCAAATTGCAATTTTTATACCCTGCATAATGCAATATGCATGGTATATTCATTTCGGTCAGATGTTTGTGTCCACTTGAAGGAATCTCCGGAGATATAGACATAGATATATATTCGTGATCAGCGTCGATTAAATTTTCGATTTAACGATGTCCGTCCGTCCGTCCGTCCGTCCGTCCGTCCGTCCGTCCGTCTGTCTGTCACCTGGCTGGTTCGCACGATAACTTGAGTAAATATTGAGCTATTTCGATGAAATTTGGCATAAGTAATCTATGATCCAAGGGTACGGAGGGGATTGATATTGGGCATGATCGGTCAATAACCACGCCCACACCAAGCATTCAAAGCGACTAACCTCGAAATTTTCAAAATCTTTAACTTGCTATAACTCACACAATATACCACTTGGGACAACAATATTTTGCACATAGAGTTATATTCTACTACTATATAACCTCACCAAAAGTGGATGAGCCACGCCTACTTTCTAGCGTAGCTCCCATACAAAGTGTCTGTACTTCTTTTAAATTGAAACTGCTGTAACTTCTACAATCTTCTGTCTAGAATAACCATAATTGACACTTAGATTAACACGGTAGTCGGAAATAATATGGCAGAAAATCAATGTGCCACGCCCACTCCTTTTTGGGTCTCCCATACAAAGTTACGGAAAATAAAAAAAATGTTACCGGTTATAACTTGCAAACTATTCAGCGTAGAATAACGAGATTTAAGATGTGGATTAGTATTGTAGGAGCAACTAGGCTCACAGAAAATGGGCGCACCACGCCCAGTGTTTATCGTAGCCCCCATACAAATTTTAAATTGAAACAGCTGTAACTTCGGCAATCTTCTGTCTAGAATAACTATAATTGACACTTAAATTAATATCGTAGTCGGCAAAAATCTGGCAGAAAATCAGTGTGCCACGCCCACTCCTTCATGGATCTCCCATACAAAGTCGAGTGAATTAAACTAAAATTTTAAGCTCTATAGCTTACAAACCATTTAGCCTAGGACAACGAGACTTAGGGTATGGATTAGTATTGTACGAGCAACTAGGCTCACAGAAAATGGGCTCACCACGCCCAGTGTTTATCGTAGCCCCCATACAAATTTTAAATTGAAACAGCTGTAACTTCGGCAATCTTCTGTCTAGAATAACTATAATTGACACTTAAATTAATATCGTAGTCGGCAAAAATCTGGCAGAAAATCAGTGTGCCACGCCCACTCCTTCATGGATCTCCCATACAAAGTCGAGTGAATTAAACTAAAATTTTAAGCTCTATAGCTTACAAACCATTTAGCCTAGGACAACGAGACTTAGGGTATGGATTAGTATTGTACGAGCAACTAGGCTCACAGAAAATGGGCGCACCACGCCCAGTGTTTATCATAGCCCCATACAAATTTTAAATTGAAACAGCTGTAACTTAGGCAATCTTATGTCTACAATAACCATAATTGACACTTAAATTAATATCGTAGTCGGAAATAATCTGGCGAAAAATCAGCGTACCACGCCCACTTCTTATTGGGGCTCCCATACAAAGTTGAGGAAATTAAACAAAAATGTTAACCACCATAACTTAGAAACTATTCAACTTAGGACACCAAATTTAAGGTGTGGATTAACATTGAAAAATTAATTGGATTTGCTAGAAAGTGGTAAGCCACGCCCACTTTTTATATAGCTCCCATACTAAGCCTCGGAATTATCTTAAAATCCTTTTACTTCGTCAAAGTCAACCATATTTCGGGTGTAAATTAGTAGTATATGCAAAAATTGTTTCTCGAAAAGTGGAAATAAAAGAAAAGTTGGATATTCGAGTAAACTTTTTATATATAAATCTACATATGCAGGGTATAGTTTGGTCGGCCCCAGCCGACTGTAAGGAGATTTTTTTTTTTATTTGTTTGTTTGGCTTCAATCATAAGAACATAAGAAGAATTTAGAGGAAAAATATAAGAAAATTAAATTTTTCGCAATAATAATACAAAATGTATGAGTGTGTGTGTGTGTGTGTGTGTGTGTGTGTGTGTGTCAGTAATATTTAAGGATATATCCCATATAATTCAATTTATATTGGAATATGTACTTATGAATTTGTGAGAAAAGTTCAAGCAAATCTACTCTGCTCTCACTTTGATGAAGATATTGATGATGTAAAATATTTCAATTTTATTTTGCGCCAATTTTGCTTCCGCTTTTCTTTTTTTTTCTTTCATCTTCTTCTGCATCTTCTTGTTAATGCTGATACTGTTATATTTTGATCCAAAAAAAAAAAAAAAAACTGGGTCCTTTTTGTCACTTCTTTTCTTTTGATGTGGTATGATGATGGTGCTGGTGGTGTTTAAAAATAGCTGTTGAAAATGTCGTCAGCAATTGAAACCAAAAGAAAAGCCATTTGTTGGTTTAACACAAAAATATTGCATATACATACCATATATAAACACCACATAAAAGAAGTAAAAAAGAAGAATTGTATAAAAAAAAAAAATAATAATAAATATTTGACATATTTGCTTGGTTGTGGATTTGCGTACGCATACTTTTGTCAGTCTACCGCCAACATTTGATTTGTATCACTTTACCTTTGCTTTCTGATATTCGTATCTAGTTTTTGTCTTTGGTTTGAATTTGTTGTAAAAATATATGTAACTGTGTGATTTTTTTTAAGGATAAAGTTTTTTTGTACCTTCACTTCATCTTCACTTCAGAGCAAAAAGGAAATTGTTGCCGGAAGAAAGCAACAAGTATTTTTGGCTCGTTGAAAAGAAGTGCCAAAGTTCAAAGATGATTCTTCAAGTTATTTTGATTTTGTACAAAAGTGGTCGTATTAAATTGGTTTCAATTGGTTACGGAAATGTGACAGGAATATGAAAACAATTTTAAATTGGCTCCAATTATATGCCGAATATATTGGAATATTAAAGAATTGAATATTGTAACATTGTGATTTGTATAAATTAAAAGTTGGGTGGATTTTTTTTCCCCATCAACAGTTTTGAAAAGTGAAATGTTAAGATTTATATATGTATGGATAACTTTTGTCAGTTTATTATACTATACCAAATACATTGTAGGTATGTAAAAAAGATGTAGCTAAAAGATGTTGCATTGACGAATGTCCAGATCGAAGGTGAATGACCTACTGAACCACTTAAAGCAAACGAAATGGATATGAATCCCTAGCAGGTGATTTCAAAATAGACTAGAGCTAATTTGGTTCGAGAAACAACCAACCAACCAACCCAGAGTTTGGTTATGGTTTTTTTAATCAAAGTACAGTCTTAGTGCAGGACTTTAATACAGCCTAATGCGTTCTCGCCAAAATGGAAGCTCCTACAATGACCATTATTTTGTTGTAGCGCGGCTTAACATCTCGGTATACAAATGCTAAAGCTACATTTAGTCTTCGTCATAAAACCAAACTCCAACTAGGCACACTGAGACATATATATGCGCAAAATCAAGTCCTTAACTCGCTCATAAAGCCGTTAGAAATATTAGCGCTTCCTCGTTTATGGATTTGTCTTAATTCACTGATAAAATCCGTAGACAATATTTGTGAAATTCCTTTTTCACTCACTTTCTTCAACTCATAAAGCTTCCATAATTTTCCACACTCTTGTTATGAAAAATTAATTTGA
The DNA here is from genome assembly GCA_963854835.1 of Megamerina dolium. Classification (NCBI taxonomy): domain Eukaryota; kingdom Metazoa; phylum Arthropoda; class Insecta; order Diptera; family Megamerinidae; genus Megamerina; species Megamerina dolium. The sequence continues at coordinate 66,939,555 of OY978527.1, forward strand.
AAATAGTCGCAAATTGTGAAAGAAATTCGTCTTTTAATTCATTGTATTTTGCCATTGGATTGATAAAGCAGAGAATTTGATGCTTTGAAACGATCCAATAAGTCACCAAAATATTGTTCGGTACCTGCTATGTCAGTGGGTGCCGTACCTGAGTGGTTAGTGTGCCTTCTGATCTGTAGGTCGTGGTTCAATCTCCAGCTGATGCATAACAAATTTAATATCGAAAATATTTTCCTTTCGAACGGTACCTGTATGCAAGAAATTGGCAATTCCTCTGACAGTAACAACTAGCCATGAAAAAGCTTTTTAAAGAACTCTGTGACAAAGCTCAGAAAAAGTGATGTCACAAGGGTTCTGCCGTTCGGAACCGGCTAAAATAAGTAGGTACCTTCTAATACTGTCCAAAATTGAACACGCACAACAGTAATGGAAGTGACAAGTTCGGCCAATGAGCCCTTCGGGGCTTTAAGTGCCCCACATTTATATTTATTTTTTAACCGCTATGTCAATCAAGCAATTGACATCGATCTTAGAGATCAATAATGTTACTTTGCCCCTTATCGCTGTAGATTTTCCATGAAAACTCCACTCTTTTTGTTTGTTTTTTTTTTTTATTTCGAGCTCTGTGATGGACCCATATCTTTTCACACATATAAGTCCACACAACGTGGATTTTTACACGTATTTCTACTTTGATGGACTCTTTTTTTAGGTATAAATAATATGTACAATAGCTGCACTGAATTGATATCGAAAAATTTTTTGATTAATGTCGAAATATTTTTTTTTTTGATTTTACAAACATTTTGATATTATTTGGGATATACATGCCATAATTTTAAATTCATGCTTCAATGCAAAATTTGGTTTCGGCATTGATTCGATTTTTTATTCGACATTATTTCATTCTTATGAACGACGCAGCAGCAGCAAAATGTACAATTTCAAAGATTTGAATTAAAGATAATACAATTTCTATGGTAAAACGCAATAACCTCCAACCGACCACTTCAGACATTATTTTTGCATTGATATCGATACAATAATATTTCAATAATTTTAAAATGATTATTGCATTATTGTCGAAATAATTAGACTTCAACATTGGCTTAGCATTATTTCAAGTATTTGTTTGCATAAAATTTATTTAGGAATTAGCGAATAAAATTAATTATAGTCGAAAAACACTTTCGAGACATTAATGCAAAAACTTTTCGACATGAATTGACTTGGCTAAGTAGACATTCTCAAGTACTTTCTCAGAAATAAATATGAAAGGTGCTTAAATGAAAGTTCGAAAATTAAAAAAAACTTAAAACAGCGTTAATTTTACCATTTTTGTTTCTTGCTTCTGAGATTGTTCGATTGTCATAAATCGCATAGCCCTAATTTAGTGTTTCTAAAGAAAATAAACTTTTGCACACATTCTCTCCTGCATATTTGGCACTACCAACTCCAAAAAACTTTGCCGATTCTATTAACAAATTTGGTGAGTACTGAAATGAGACCTTTTCCATTTAAATACAGGCCTCTTAGAGCCTCTATTTTCACTGAGACTTGGCTTCAGAGCTCTACCAGCAGCTCTTCATAATTAAAGTATAAGAAAATAAATAAAGCCTTTGGTGTTTCTACTTTCATTCTACAATTATGCATTAAAAAAGCATTTTAAAAAGTTTCCAGAAACCTCATAAAGCCTCATCCTTCTTCTTATCATACCATAATCGTATAACAAAAAAATTTATTTGCTCATTATTAAGAGAAAAAATGGTCCGACTTGCTATCAATAAGTATTTAATGCAAGAATAAAGAAAATCAACAAAAGATAAAATACAAATACAAAATAAATATAGCATATACTTGTACAATACAATATATCCACAACATAACCACATAATAAAAACAACAACAAATTACGATTAGACACTCAAAAAAGCACTCTCGCCACCCAAGAAACAATAACCACTGTACTATAGGTTTCCGGTTTCCTGTGTGCGTGTATGTGCCCTATTCATTGCAAAACTTCACAAATGAATTGTATAATATAAAAATTTTGAAGCAGAGAATCGAATGAAAAATCTCCTAAGGAAAAATGTAAACAATGCGTGAATGAATAACAAGAAGAAGAAGAGGAATAATGGACCAAAAAAAAAAAAAAAGAATGTATTAAATTTAAATTAAAAAATCAAACCAAAAATAAGGGACTAATAAGGGACTTCCACCCACATAGCATAAACAGCTGCACTAATGAATAAAAATGCCACAATAGCCACCAACCAACCAACCAACCAACCGAGCAAGCAAGCAAACAACCAAGCGACCAATCCTCCTAAATAATACAACAACGATGTCAAGGATCAACATAACCATCATCGACAATATTGGCGCTACCATCACCACCTATTGCATGTACGTGCCACCACCACTACAAAAATTGTATCATCATGATTGCCACCACCAGTGGGCATCATTATCAACAACTTTTGTTTACAAGCTTCCCCCGCTATTTAATTTTTCATAGTGAACGAAATCGAAAAAAAAAACAAAAAACAAATCAAATTGTACTACATATCGGCAGCACATTGATTAGCTACTAGATGTATGTATGTATACGATGACGACAACGACAATAACAAACAGTTCGTCAATTGTTGGTGCTCTTATTGTGTATTTGATTGAAGGACAACCATCATTATACGCAGTATAGGATCACAAACAAGCCAAGCGAGTCAGTCATCTATTCAAGTTTCTATCATCTTAACGTCAAACATGATAAAGCATCTGTTTATGTTCTGCATTTGTATGGGAGAGATCAGAGCTGGGTAGGAATTCTTACTTTAAGAATTTAATTATTCAAATGGAATATCGAAAGCCACAAGAACAAAGCAAAAAAGTAATGGTCGGAAAAAGAAAAAAGTCCAGCTGACGGGATTCCTATAAGTGCTTAATAAGTTTTTTTCCACTGTCAGTTTCGTCTCTAACCTCTAAAAAAATGATGCATTCATTAAAATACTCTAAGTGGCCCTATGTATGGACAATAAGCATTCATGTTTTCTTCTTGAGGTTTTTTCTAAACTTGTTTATCTCTTATCTTTACCCCGTGAAGAAGTTCATCTACAAAATTTACGTTTTCTGATTTAATATCGCTTCCACTACTTCCAGAGTCTCACCAGAGAGGTAAAATATATAACAGAGCTACATCAATTTTTAGTACTAAACATTTTTTGGGCACATACTTTTCCTCTATCTTCACTCCTTAAAGAAGCTTTCATGTAAAACTAACTTTAAAGCGCTTGAATATCAACAAATAATTCCAAAATGTCTCAATAATCGTACCTAGAGCGGTACAATGAATTATCGAATCCCAACATTTTCTTGACTCGTATTTCCATCCCTTATAGGGGTTGCCCTACAAAATTAATGTTCTTCAATTTAATAAAAACGAACATATGCATAAACGAACGAATGCAAGCACTCTCAATTCATGTGAAAGAAAAATTCAAACCAGGTAATCTGACTGGACACCTAGAGATCTTAAGCAAGGTCGGAAATGTTACACATATGAATCAGACAAATGACCACACAGACCCAGTACCAATCAATTTTACCAAGAGATAAGAAGTCATTTTCCCATCAAGGGAGGAGCGGAACGCTTGCCCAACATGGATACACGACGATTCACAAAAGTGGTATACAGATGGATCCAAAATGCTTCAGGGTGTAAGAGCAGGAATAGTTGGGACCTAGAACACACAAATCAATAACACTAAGTACGGACACCACAATTTTCCATGCAAAGCTTTATGCTATAATGGAAACAATGGAAATCCTATCCAAAAGAGGACTCCAAAGAGTCAAAATTAAAATATTCTCAGACAGTCAATCAGTCCTCAAAGCTCTTAAAAGCTACGCATTTACATCAAAAGTCCTCACAGAGTGTAACAATGCACAACAACAATCTGGCCATCCACAATCAGGTCTCTCTGATCTGGGTGCAAGAACATGAAGGACACGAAGTTAATGAAAAGGTGGACCGTTATGCCAAAAAAAGGGGCTGAAGGGCCATTTATCGGTCCAACCCCGTTCTTTGGCTTCAATAAAAGCAACATAAAACAGAATACCAAGAAATGGATCCAACAGAAAATATTGGAATAACACTTGCGGTCTCAACCATTCCAAAAAATGCCCGAGCTTTGATGCCAAAAGAGCAAACACCGCTCGCTCCTTAAACAACAAGAATCTTTGATTACTATCCGGATCACTAAAGGTGGACCCTCGTATGTAATAAACACTTACACAAAATAGGAGTATCCAACACAAGAACTTGCAGATTCTGCTGTGATGAGGAACAGTCCATGAAACACTTAATCACAACCGGTGATGCACTAGGACACAGGAGGCACAAAATCCTAAGTTCATACCAACTAGAAGATTGAGGAGGATGAAACATCAATCCACATACTTTGCGAATGTCCGGCCTTGGCCAAACTACTCCTCAAACACTTTCAGCTGAATTTCCCAACACCAGCTTCAATCATCATAAGTTCGACAAGATCAATTCTATCCTTGATTAAAAAGGTAGAGTAGATTCTAGTGTCGTAGACGGGCTTGGGTACAAAAGATCTCATTTGGTCGCAGTGCCCTTAACACTTGTGGTTGGCCCTCAAATGTATCAGCTATAGGGCTCATATCCTCTAACAGACCTTGGTCTGGTTTCCCGTGGTCCACCTACTAGAAGATGAAGACCTTCAAATGCTCGCCCCGAAGGAGCTGGTTCGATTCCTCGATATACTAAATATACTAAAATATCTAAGTATAAAGGGGTCCACAATGGACTAGGTTGGTCGAAGTGCATAAAGTCCTTAGCCTAACCATTACTACCATAACCATTACAAAAGTGCACAATTACAAATTACAAATTTCGAATTGAATTAGCCCAGCTCTGAGCGAAATATACATGTAAGTATACATTGCATTGTTATTGCTTTTGTTGTTGCTATTAATTTTAATAAAAACACGATGGTACTCACATAACTTGTTTCTTCCTTCAATTTAATTTTTCTCTTTTCTTCTTCTTCTTCATTCATTTCATAACAGTCGTTTTTCCTGCCGGAAGTGGCCATTTTGTGTTTTAAATTAAATTTTTTCGCGTTCATGCATTATTTTTTTTTTTTACACAATGCGGCGCGTCACTAATCAGCGAAAATTCGCGTATAATTTTTTTCGGTCTCACCCACATATTTGATTGTATTTTCTCTTTTCTTGTTTCCGTTTTTTTTTTTTTTTTTTTTGCCGCAAACAGCTTTTACACTTGTATTTCATATTCGTCCTCAGTATAGGAGACAAGAGTTTTTGGCCTCAGTAATTTGGTTGTTTTGTTGGTTTTACACATGCATACATATAAATTTATATTGAAATAGATATGTATATCCTTTTTATGAGATTGAGGTTATGTTTTATTGTTTGCAGTTTTATTTTCCTTTTTTTTTTTTATCATTTGAAAAACAGCAAGTGAATATTAGGAATTTAATTAAATACACGTTGTTTTATGTTTTAAATTGTTGTTATAGTTGTTGTTGTTGTTGTTGTTGTTGCTAATTTTATAGTTATGCGCATATCTATAATTGTAGAGAACGTTGAACAAAATCCACCTAATCTACTATATAAGGATTGGTATGAAGATACTGAAATTATTGGAAAAAAAATCAAATGTTATCGCTTCATTTCGACCTAATATGTATAATACAATGTTAGAAGCTACGGAGACCCAACAATATTTATATTCTCATATAAATATTTTTACTCACACCGATTCTTCCAAATTGAATTTGGAATTTTAAGTTTCAAGGCGCCACGTTGTTTAGTATTTTTTGGAGCCATTGAAAGTTAACGATCTCAGTGAATTTGTAAACATGAAAATAATTGGTCACCGCTATGTAGTTCAATATTTTCTTTTGAAAGGTCTCAGTCCAACGAATATTAAAGCCGAACTAGATTCTACTCTGGAGGAGTCTGCTCCATATGCTTTATGACCATAAAATATTGAGTGGCAGAGTTTAAACGAGATCGTACGAGCTGCCTAGATCAACACCGTAGTGGTCAACCAATTGAGGTGTCCACGCCAGAAACGGTTAAGAAAATCCACAAAATGGTATTGGATGATCGCTGGCTGAAGGTGCATAAGCTAGGTGAAATTACAGGCATTTCAAAGGTATATTGACCGAAAATTTGGAGATGAAAAAGCTGTATGCAAGATGGCTACCGCGTTTGCTCACAATAGAACAAAAACAACGTCGTGAAGATGTTTCTATAAAGTGTTTGGCGATGTTTCACAATAATGAAGCCGAGTTTTTGCATCGATTCGTAACCATGAATGCGATATGGGTCCACCACTTCACACCTAAGAGAAAGGAGCAGTCAAAACAGCGGACTGAAAGGGAAGAATCATGTCCAAAGAAGGCAAAGACAGTTCCATCTGCAGGCAAGGTTACGTCCGTTTTTTTGAGATGCACGTGGGATAATTTTTATGGATTATCTTCAAAAAGGAAAAACAATCAATGTCGAGTATTATGCTAATATGTTGCAGCGTTTAAGTAATGAAATTAAAGAAAAAATGCCGCATTTGGCGAAAAAGAAACTGTTGTTTCATCAAGATAATGTGGGTGCCATAGCTCAGTTGTTAGTGCGTTGGCCTTCTGATGTATAGACCGTGGGTTCAATCCCTGGCTGAAAAGTACACACCTGCTGGCAAGAGTTGGCAATTTTTCCGGCAGTAATAATTTGCCAAAAATCCTTCTTAAAAGAGCTCTGTAACAGAAACTAAGTTAAAGCGATGTCACAAGGGTTCTGCCGTTCGAAACCGGCTAATATAAGTAGGTCTCTTTTAATGCTGTCCAAATTTACCACGCACAACAGTATTGGAAGAGAAGCTCGGTGGTATTACAATGGGCCTTTCTGGCCTAAGTGTGTTCTCTCAGAGAGAGGGCAGCCACATAACCTAACCTAACCTCATCAAGACAATACACCAGTTCACACACATCCGCTATTGCGATGGCCAAAATTAATGAGTTAAAGCTCGAATTGCTTCAGCATGCACCTTATTCACCAGATTTAGCTCCTTTGGATTATTTTCTATTTTCAAATTTGAAAAAATGGTTTGGTGGTAGAAGATTTGCAAACAATGAAGAGGTGGATGGTCTGCGGTAAATGGCTATTTTAATGAACTATACAGTTCATACTATAAACAGGGTATCGAAGCTATAGAATATTGCTCGAACGAGTGTATATAGCTAAATGGAGATTATGTTGAGAAATAAAGAAAAATTTTCCCAAATTTGTTGTGTCTCCTTTGTTAGGTCGTGTAGTTCTGGGACCGCTCTCGTACAACATTAAAAAATGTCCCTGTAAAATTGGATACATATAAATATAAGTATATTATAACGAAACAATATCTTCCCAATAAGAAAAATATTCACACGCTGACCTTCTAAAATGAACAATTATATTTGAAAACAAAATAATTCTTTCAATTCATACCCAACTCTACCCCAAAATAGTAAAGAAAAGTAGGAGTTGACATTTTGATATCAATATTAAGGATAACACAATCATTTGTTAGCCAAAGGGCAGAAAACAACAATTACCATTCAAATCAAATTCACTGAATAGAAAATGAAAACAAAAGTGTGGCCAACCTCTGCTCACCATTTAAACGAAGCAACGTAAAAATATTGCAAGTAATCGAATAATGGATATAAAAAGTATGGATAAATCACCTGTAGATTTAAGAAAACAAAAACACATTTATTGAAACTGTCACATAGTGTCTAACACATACGAATAAATAAATATATCAAAAACAAAACCACAGTGTCACGTTATCAAATCTATAATCTACGTACAATACTCTTCTATATTAGCCATTAGACAAGGATATTTGGTCAAGACTTTATTTATATAAAAACAAACTGTTCAACTTGTGCTATGACTATCGTTTATGAACATCTCTGAAATTTGGAGAAGAATATTGTAATATACACATTTGTAATAAAACAAAAAAAATCAACAACAACACCCATACAAAAAAAAGGAAAGGAAATTGAGCACAATTAAAAATTCGTTGCCTCAGTTGAAATCGAAAACCAGAAAAAAGAAAAGAATTGGTTTTTTGTGTCGTTGATAGCAGGTATTGTATGTGTAAACAATATTTCTGTTCAATTCAATGCATTGCAGCTAAAGTTGAGGTGAATTCAATTGTCCTTTTAGCTGTTTGTGTATATAATATACACACATGTTCGAATTTCTGATTGTACAAAATGTACAATGTATATTTACTACTACCCAATCCATACAATATAGAAGGAATTCACATTTACTCTTTGCCTTTATGGCATCATTAAGGTACTCTTTCGTTTATTTTTTTTTCCCCCCCTATATAGAGCTCCTTTCATCGTCGTCGTTGTTGCTGTTGTTGTTGTTATCGTCCATTGATGCATTTATATGGTCATTTATTTGCGTTGTATTCTTTATGTGAGATATATAATACATATTTTGTTTTTGTTATTATTCATTAAATTGTTTCTGATCCCTTTGCTTTATTTTTCATCTTCATCTTCGTAGTATTTTGCTTCATTATAAGAGGTTGGTTGGTTTCTCTAGAAAATTATACATTTTTACACCATATTGTATAATTATAGTTCAATAAATTTACTAAATGATTTTCATGTAGATTGATTTTTTTTCTTCTTCTTCTTCTTTTTTCTTAATTCCACTGATAATTCAATTTTATTATGTATATTAGGATGGCTTATAAAAAAAAGTTGTTTATTTAAACTCAGGAAAATGGATGTTCTTGATTTATTTATTGAATTTATTTATTTTCTCCAGCAGACGAATATAACAACAACAACAAATATCAACTTCCGTTCATATTTGTGGTTGTTATATTCGAATCCAGAATTGATTCGAATCGGCCAGGTCACATTTTGTTACTTACCTAAAAAAAAAAAAAAAGATGAAACATAGCTTGAAAAACCTAGAATCGTCTCTATTGTTCTTCTCAACATTGTTTTTCCAAAAATGCTTACCTTTCATCTCTATATCTCTAAATATGTGGCACTTAAAGCCCCAAAGGGCTCATTGGCCGAGCTTCTCTTCCATTACTGTTGTGCGTCTTAAATTTGGACAGTATTAGAAGGGACCTACTTATTTTAGCCGGTTCCGAACGGCAGAACACTTGTGACATCACTTTTTCTGAGCTTTGTCACAGAGTTCTTTAAGAAGCTTTTTCATGGCAAGCTGTTACTGTCGGAAGAATTGCCAATTGCTTGCCGACAGGTGGGTACCATTCGAAAGAAAAATCTTATCGATATTAAATTTGTTATGCATCAGCCGGGGATTAAACCACGACCTACAGATCAGAAGGCGAACACACTAACCACTGAGCTTCGGCACCCAAATGTATGTTTTGTATAAATTTCGCTGGTGGTCTGGTGGTGTTTTCGCAAGGTAACGTGTCTAACTGCCTCAACCAGGTGGGGCTAGCGCAATCCTTATTGAACTTATCGCAAGTCAACTCACTGGCTGTCATGTAGTTTGATCTGAGCGCTATGTGATGATACCTTTACTTGCTCATGAGGGATAGTCATGTAGCTTGCTCTGCTTACTATGTGATGGCGCCTTCATGTTGCGACCATCGGGCAACGTCCTCCTGGCACCCGCTGGGAGGCGGCTGAAGTGAGTGGCGAAAATTTCCTCGGTTAGAGGTTGTGCGTTGGGTTTGGGACCCGCCACATAAAAAATCCCCCCCAGTGAAGAAAAAAAAAAACCACAATGCCTCGGATACCGCTTTTGTTGATAACCCCCGCAGTAAGTAAGTAATAAATTTCGCTTACACTACTACTACCATATTGCTCTTAGGAGGGGTCATGTATTTGGGCAAACCCCAGTAATTTGTGCTACTCGACATTTTTTCTGAGCACACTTATTCCCTATGTTTACTGCTTAGGGAGGCTTCCGAGCAGAATGAATTAAAATGTGCCTAAATATGAACAAATAACCCCAGAACTCTTGCTAACAGGTGTTACTTTGGGCTGAGTAAGCAATTGAGAAGTCGAGCCCTCTCTCGAAGAACGAAAACTACACTCTACAAGTCTCTCATCATGCCTGTCCTAACATATGGCGCTGAAGCCTGGACAATTTCCACCTCGGATGAGCGAATGCTTGGAGTTTTTGAGAGAAAAGTCCTACGCAAGATCTTTGGACCTATTTGCGTTGGTGGCGAGTACCGAATAAGGTACAACCATGAGCTGTACGAGCTGTATGCCGATATTGACATAGTAAAGCGCATCAAAATCCAGCGGCTGCGCTGGCTAGATCATGTCGAGCGAATGGAAGAACACGCTCCAGCTAAGAAGATGTTATATTCGGAACCCGCTGGAGGACGACGCCGAAGAGGAAGACCAAACCTGCGGTGGAAAGACCAAGTACTGGAGAACCTGACGGCGCTTGGAATTTCTAACTGGCGCCAGCTAGCGAAGAACAGAGATGGCTGGCGAAACATGTTATTTTCGGCCTAAATCGATATTCGGTTGTTATGGCCACATAACGTAACGTAACGTAACCCCAGAATGGCGCAGTAATGGATCCCATGGACAAATACGCAATGACAAACAATTGCCAATGCAATAACAATTTACCATAAACAATTCGCAAGAAAATGTTTTGTGGCAAAATTCAGTAAAAGGCTTTGTTAGAGGCTTCTGTTATACAGTGAGTGAGGAGGTCCTTTCAAGAGAGTCAAAATTTAATATTCATAACATATTATAACAGACGCCCTAATGTATCTATTGCAAATACATATATTATACATTAGTTATGGATATCCTTTTACGAGAGTATATGTTTGTATTGTAACAATTTAATTATTTGTTTATTTTGCGTTGCTGGTGGGTTTTACTTTACAATTTATTCACCTTGCTTTACGAACATTATCCATTTTTCATCTGCCACCTAATATGATATTTTCATCAATTTGATGTTCATCAAATGTTGAATGAATGATCGTTTGATGGATGAAAAATGATGTAAATGTAAATACGTGTGATATTATTACACACTCTTCGATCTTCATTTGTCAATTGAAATGTTTTTCATTCACTAATATTTGCTTAATTAGCACTGTAATTGTTTGGCATTTAATGTTGAAAAGGTTTTATTATATAGGTTTCTAAATATAATTATTATCATATAGCAGCAGAAATATATTATAAATTTGCCATGTAATCTTAATATACTGTTCCATCTCATGAGATGACTTCATCACCGAAATTACATTTCAATTGGAAAACCGAAATCTATCAAAAATTACAATTAAAAAATTTCTTAGTAAAAAAAAATTAAACTGTCGACTAAGATGTCAACTTTAAAAAAAAAAAAAAAACATTTCCCAAACCACAAAGTAAGAATTTTTGCAAAAAAACAAAATACAAACAATTGTTACAGCAACACAATTGGTATTGTCTTAAAATTGTGTAAAAATTGTTTCCTTTACACTTTGCATGTGAAATGAACAAAAAAGACAAAACAATGTTGAACTCATATTGTTATTTAGTCCATTGAAAGTATTATTAGCCCAATACTCCTGTGTTCAAATGTAAATAATGATATTACGAAATGAGACCACAAAATGCAAACTATTCAATTCAGCTCTAAAAGAGCGTGGGAGAGAAATTCATTAGGAAAATGTATTAAAAAAAAAAAAAAAATACACACACACATGCACACACACACTCAAGTGTAAAATGGAAAGTGCATTTGAAAATGGTCAAGACGTTACCATATGCAGACACAATAATGATAACAGTGTGGTTGGTTAAGATACCACCAAACACCAAATACCAAATACCAAACTCGTTAATAATGTCATCGACATAAATAAAAAGGAAAATCTTTCTTTCTGATTTTAACTTAAGAGAACCTAAAAAGGGTGGAAAAGAAATTCTATCAAACAGACGTTCTTCTTTTGCTTTTTTTTTTTTTGTGAAAATTAATGATAACAAATGACTCAATAAAATCATAGCAATAGTAAAGTCAAGAAAATTATGTTATTTATTGAAAGGATGAAGCAGCACTAAGAAGAAAAATAAACAACAACAATCTCGGTAGTAAAACCACAACCACATGGCAATTAAGACGCTAATAAAGTTGATACCCATCATTAATTTACCAAAAAAAAAAAAAAAAAAACTCCTTACAGTCGGCTGGGGCCGACCAAACTATACCCTGCATATGTAGATTTATATATAAAAAGTTTACTCGAATATCCAACTTTTCTTTTATTTCCACTTTTCGAGAAACAATTTTTGTATATACTACTAATTTACACCCGAAATATGGTTGACTTTGACGAAGTAAAAGGATTTTAAGATAATTCCGAGGCTTAGTATGGGAGCTATATAAAATTGGGCGTGGCTTGCCACTTTCTAGTAAATCCAATTAATTTTTCAACGTTAATCCACACCTTAAATTTGGTGTCCTACGTTGAATAGTTTCTAAGTTATGGTGGTTAACATTTTTGTTTAATTTCCTCAACTTTGTATGGGAGCCCCAATAAGAAGTGGGCGTGGTACGCTGATTTTTCGCCAGATTATTTCCGACTACCATATTAACCTAAGTGTTAATTATGATTGTTCTAGACAGAAGGATACAGAAGTTACAGCTATTTCAATTTAAAAGAAATTCGGTCATTTTGTATGGCTGCTACTATCAACAGTGGGCGTGGCGCGTCCATTTCCTGTGAGTCTAGTTGCTCCTACAATACTAATCCATACCTAAAATCTCGTTCTTTTACGCTAAATGGTTTATAAGTTATGGCGCTTAAAATTTTAGTTTAATTCCCTTGACTTTGTATGGGAGACCCATGAAGGAGTGGGCGTGGCACACTGATTTTCTGCCAGATTATTTCCGACTACGATATTAATTTTAGTGTCAATTATGGTTATTCTAGACAGAAGATTGCCGAAGTTACAGCTGTTTCAATTTAAAATTTGTATGGGGGCTACGATAAAAGGTGGGCTTGGTGTGCCCATTTTCTGTGAGCCTAGTTGCTCGTACAATACTAATCTATACCTTAAATCTCGTTGTCCTACGCTAAATATTTTGTAAGTTATAACCGGTAACATTTTTTTTAATTTCCGCAACTTTGTATGGGAGACCCAAAAACGAGTGAGCGTGGCACATTGATTTTCTGCCATATTATTTCCGACTACCATATTAATCTAAGTGTCAATTATGGTTATTCTGGACGGAAGATTGTAGAAGTTACAGCTGTTTCAATTTACAAGAAGTACAGACACTTTGTATGGGAGCTACGCTAGAAAGTAGGCGTGGCTCACCCACTTTTGGCGAGGTTATATAGTAGTATAATATAAGTCTATGTGCCAAATATTGTTGTCCCAAGTGGTATATTATGTGAGTTATAGCAAGTTAAAGATTTTGAAAATTTCGAGGTTAGTCGCTTTGAATGCTTGGTGTGGGCGTGGTTATTGACCGATCATGCCCAATATCAATCCCCTCCGTACCCTTGGATCATAGGTTACTTGTGCCAAATTTCATCGAAATAGCTCAATATTTACTCAAGTTATCGTGCGAACCAGCCAGGTGACAGACAGACGGACGGACGGACGGACATCGTTAAATCGAAAATTTAATCGACGCTGATCACGAATATATATCTATGTCTATATCTCCGGAGATTCCTTCAAGTGGACACAAACATCTGACCGAAATGAATATACCATGCATATTGCATTATGCAGGGTATAAAAACGAAACTCACACAAGCAGACGCTCTTTTTTATTTTATTTCTTATGCATATGCTATTCAAAATATATTAACCGCTTTTTCCTAATATAACCTAACTATAACAATGATTTCTTCGAATTTTTAAGTTTTCCCTTTTCTTTTTATTATTTTGGTTTGATTGTAGTTGTTGTAGTTTGTTTATTTTCTAAAAAGGAATCAAAATCAAGAAATATGGTTTAGTTATTATAGCCGTTTTTTATTTGTTTTCATTCATTGCAACCGAATCTTTGTCTGTTACATTTGTGGTCTTCATCTTCATCATAGTAACGATTGGCTTAACACAAAAAAAAAAAAGAACAAATATTGGTACACATACGTACATATGTATATTTCAATATAGTGTATATGATAGTTGAAAGGACAATAGGTCAATGTTTATTATTGAGATTTAAAATACCTCCCAAAAAGAAGCATGCATACATTGTAGAGGAAAAGATAGTTGATTGGGACAGTCCACATACGACAGATGTCAAATTTCTTATATAAGGTCTAGTAAAAAGTAATCCATTATTTTTGCATTAAATTGAAGATTTTATTTAGCATAGTTAGAATGATCCAATTTAAATCAAATATGCACCGTTTTGTTCGATAACGTGTTGCCATTTGAAGGGTAATTTCATAATGCCACTCTCATGGAAACCCTCGTCCCTATTGGCAAAAAACACTGGGACAGTCGATTTTCAAAAGCTTCTCTTGCGGCAAATTTTTCACCAGCAAAATCATTCGTCATAGACAGGAACAGGTAGTAATCATTTGGTGCCAGGTCCGGACTATAAGGTGGATGCATAAGAACTTACCAAGCAAGCTCCCGGAGCTTCAGGTGAGTCACTATCGATGTGTGTGTGGCCTAGCGTTGCCCTGATGGAACCCAATTCCTCTCCTATTGGCCAAAGCTGGCCGCTTCTGGGCGATTGCTTCCTTCAGACGGTCCACATGTTGAGAGCACAGGTCCGAATTAAGAGTTTGGCCGTAGGGGAGCAGCTCATAGTAGATGATTCCCTGCCAATCCCACCACATACATAGCAAAACCTTCCTGACCCTCAATCCTGGCTTAGCTATCGTTTGCGCCGTATGACCGTGATTCGACCATGACCGCTTTCGCTTGACGTTGTCGCAAGTGACCCACTTTTCATCACCAGTAACCATCCGCTTCACAAATGGATCGATTTTGTTACGATTCAGTAGCCATTCGCAGATGGAAATTTGGTCGATGAGGTTTTTTTTTGCATTAACTCGTGTGGCACCCATACATCGAGCATCTTTTTGTATCCAGCCTTATTTAGATAATTCCAAACTGTTTTTTTGTCCAATGTTTAACTCCTGGGAAATAGAAAGAGTGCTTACATGACGGTCAGGCTCGACGATTTTCACTATTTTATCGATATTTTCGATATTGGTCTTCCAGAGCGTGGTGCATCTTTGATATCAAAATTACCGGAACGGAATCGACGAAACCAAAATGCACGTGATTGGCTGTTACAGTATCAGGACCATTAACACTATTCACATTTTCAACTGTCCGGCTTGCGTTTTCGCCTTTATCGAAGAAAAACTATAAAATATGGCGTATTTTCTCTTTACTGGTGTCCATATTTGACGCGTGCTCAAACAATACTGCGTTAAGCAATCACAAAACTACCTGAAAAGTTTATTTAGTATGAAATCCTATTTTTCTAACGCCATCTAGCGTTATCCAATCGCACTTATATAACGCGAGATACAGATTGCTAAAGCCATCTATTGGAAAAATAATGTATTTCTTTTTACTACACCTTATATGGGCCTGTTGTTTTGTTTTGTATTCTTCAAAAGTCGGTTAGGATGTCATCATAGTCGCCGAGATAAGTCACCACCTAGAAAATTTGTTCGATAGAGCAACGTGGTATGACATACATTTCGAAATCGACACTAAACTCATAAAATATTCTACAATATAAATCAAAAAAAATATATATATATTTCATACTATTACGTATATATTCAGAATAAGATCCTTCCGATTCTAAGAATCATTCCCCTACTTATATGAATGTATTATGGATTTATTCAACACAATCCTCCATCCTCGATCCATTGATACAGTCATTGACTATCCCAACACTATGAGTACATTTCTCTAAAGCCACAATTACAAAAATGAACAATTCAAAATTGACGATTTTGTGTGTTTTTTCTTTTTTAATAAATTTTTTTTTTTGTCTTTTTTACATTTGCTGCTTCTCCCTTTTTTGAATGAATATCATAAATCATGTCATTTAGTCGCTAGTTAGACACTTGCCACAATTTACAAACAAAACATTTGTAGAGTTATTCTTTATTTTGTACTCATATAGAGTTGAGAACGTCATGTTGTCTGTGTTGAAATTGAACCCATAATTGAGAAGAAAAAAAAAAAACTATAAATTGAATGGAAAAAATTACTACATTTTTTATATATCGTTTTGTTTGATATCTTATTGGTGGAGAATTAAAATCAAAAGCGTAAATGAAGAGTAAATAAAACAATCAAATCATTCATAACACTTGTTTGGCATTGATTGAGATGCTTCTCATTCTTGGCTACAAACATACACAGATACTTACTTACATCATAAATTTCCCTTTCAATTTTAAATTTAAATGGTTTATATATACGAGTAGGTATAATATGGCTTATTCATTCATAAAAATAAAATTATGAATGCAATCGGAAATGAGTATGAATAAGAATAAGTAAGCAAACGTAGAGAAACATTTCGATATTGCTTCGCTAACAATTATCGAAATCCCAGTATATGTTTATATAATCCTTTACCAAAAATAGAAATTAGACAACACAACAGTGAAATCAACGTAAATCAAATAAATCCAATAAATATTGTATTAGAAATAATTCAAATCAACAAAATCAAGCATCAAAACGCCTCTACTTTGTCATGTCAAATATATGAACAAATTACAATCCTTTTTAACAAATACATACAAGGACTCCTACAAACAGTTATGGAGCTATATGCTCATACCGGAATACTAAAAGTCGCATTTTACTGTATTCGTATATAGAAATTTGTAGTGCATATGAGCATATGCCGAGTATTTAAATTCCATCAGTTAAGACGCAAAAAGGCGTATATTTGACAATAAAATCTCATTTATTTGCTAAAATTAAACCTCTTCGAGCATGTGATGCTTCTATGTGTGTAGATATATACATATGAATGCATAAGTATGGATATGTACCTGCATTAAGGTGGTATAGGAGATAATGTTTGTATGCGAATTCTAGTTTTTCTAATCTAAAAATATTCGATTTGATAGAAAAAACTACAAAATATAAAAATTCGTGCATATTAATAAAGTACTGGAATTGCCTCGCAAGCCCTAAAATTCTACACGTTGGTTGTCATTGTATGAGCACCCTTATGTTGGGAAGAAATATTGGGATGGAAAAATATATGATGATCGTGCATAAACTTTACCTCCAGCGAGTAACCCTAGAGAGCCCCTATACGAACTTATATATAACGCCTCTAAAAGCGATTCCTTGATATTTAAATGGTTTTGCGTATATTTTGTATGAGAACTCCTTCAGGGAAAGGAGATAGGGAGTAAGTATATTAGAAGGAAATGCTTGAGGAGTAAAACTGAGTAGTAGCTATACGAACTTACATATGACGCCGCTAAAAACGATGCCTTGATATTCAAATGGTTTTGCGTTTATTTGGTATGGGAACCCTTTCAAGGAGAGGCGATAGGGAGTAAGTATGTTATGTTATGAAAGAAATGCTTGAGGAGGAAAACTGAGTAGTAGCTGAGTAGTAGATGATACCTGGGCAGCTATGTGGATATTTGTCAATTTTCCGATGTTTTTGCATTCATATTGTATAGCAGCCCTCCTTAAGGGGTGAAGATGGAGGCTAAATTTCATTGGAAAAAATATTGAAAATAAAACTAGTGTTAATCGAACATACAGATTATCTTTCTAGAAGTGATTTCTGCGTAGCTATGTGAATATTTATCGATTTTCCGATGTTTTTGCACTCATTTGGTATAGCAACCTCTTTATAGGCTGGAGATGGAGGGGGAAAATTGTTTTGGAAAAATATTGCAAATATTGAATATTCTCTCCTAGAAGCTATTTCTCACAGCTATTGAAGTATTTGTCGATTTTTAGGTGTTTTTGCGTTCATGAGAACATCGTTAAGAGGTGTTGCTAGGGAATAAATATTTATACAGAAAATATTACTGTATAAATCTCAGTGGAGGGAGGTCATATAGGTTATCTCTCTAGCGGCAACATGCTAATACTTTGATCGAATTTTATAAAAACATCAATTTTGTGGGGGAAGCCCACAAGTATGTTCGGGGAAGAACCATTGATAGAGGTCGATCTTACATTTCACCGCTTTGGATGGGAGATATAATGATGAAATAATTTAGAAAATAATGAAAACTCACGTTTTTCTAACTCCAAGGATCGTAAATCAGTGCTAAATGTTTATTAATCGACAAATAGTGTATTGTAAATTTTTACCTCATTTGCGAAAAAATAATAATGAGCGGTTCCTTGCAAAAGAATTTCTGCATTTAGCTTAAGATGATTCCAATTTGTCCGTTAAATATTTTGTTTTTGGAAAAGTTTAACGCTATAAGTTGCACAGAGGAGTACTTCACAGTTTTTAGTTTCATGAATCGACCTAATATGCGTACATGCTACATATGTTCATATATGAAATTTTACTGTTTGTAAATGCAAAAAAAAAAAAAATATGAATACCTGACACTAACAAATCCCACTTACTCCCACCCACTCTGACTCATATGTATTCATATTCTATTGCTATTTACATACACAAATAACAGTGGCAACAACGATACTAACGAATTGTTGACTAAATATTTGTCAACAACAAATATGTACCTACCAACATACCATGTACGATACCATACATAGACAACTTAAATATTATCAAATAACATGTATATGTACGTACAAGAATTTGCCTACTTTTTGATTTGAAAAATCACTTCACGAATTTTGCCCCTTTTTTTTCTCACTATCTCCCTCTCTCTCTCGTTCTTTCTACCTTTAACTCTATCCCTATACAACCGTAATTTTTCGGTGAATAAACGAATCCTTTCAATTTTTTATGCTTATTTGCCTCGTCAACAACAATAACAAACAACAAGTTAACAAAACGAAAGGGAAAATAATATAATAAGTCCAACAACAACCAACCAAAAAAATATAAAAAAGTGAAAAGAGTAAAAATAAATAATATTTTAACGTAGCCGTGTTAAAAAAAAAGTGAAATTCATATGAAATTGTCAGCAACCAAAAAAAAAATATCATACCTACTGTACATACAGTACAACAAAAGCAATAGCAATAGCAATAGCAATAGCAACAGCAACAATAATCACAATCACAACAAAAATGCACACTTTAAATCCTTTTAGTCCAACCCATACGTAGACGTTAAATATACAAATGTAGTAAACGCACGCACAATCGGCCAAGAAAAACAATGAGAAGAGCCCAGTCAACAATGGACACACGCCTACGAAACGAAATACTACGGAACAAATATGCGGCAGCATCAACACTTTTTTCCAATTCTCAAACCCGTTTATACAGTATGAGAGAACGTGACAGCTTCATCATCATCATCATCATCACCGCATAAAGGAACCGAAAGAGTTTTTCCTCTTCGAATTTTCTCAGTCATACATATTATCCTTTACTCTTAGGTTGGGGAAGAACTATCGGTCGTCGCAAATTCTTTTGATACTTTGATAGCTACCATAGAGAAATGGTTTTTCCATCTGAGAGCATTGTGTTGTGCACAATTGGCATTGCTGCAAAACTTTAATTTTTCTAAAAAAAAAATCGTGGTATTTTTGCAATATTCTTCTTCGTCTTCTTCTTATATGGACTTCACAGCCGATATAGTTAAAATGGTTTCATGCAGAATATTCAGTTCCAAACGCCGTCAGACCCTCTAGCAATTGAATCTTACACCGGTGCTCAGATATTACTCTTCTTCGATGGTCGTCACCGGGTCTCGAATAGAACAACAAATTTTGATGCGTTTAGCCAAGTCCATTTTAATGAATAGCTCATTTAACTAGTGCTTACATTTTTTTCGATACTCACCTTTACGCAAAAAAATCCAAAGTCCTTGTGCGGAATGTTCCTCTCGAATATTCTGGACATCCTCTAATCTACATATGATGAATATTTTCCAAAACTCTACGCCAAAATTGAAGATTAACATTATGAGAGATTTATAAAGATTTTTGTTTTTTATAGTGAGCTCGACTTCTCTATTCCTTAATGAGCCCAAAATAGCTCAACAACATATTTCGATAGATCTCGTGGTTGAGGTCATTTCTGGTGTTGATGCTGAAACCTAAAGTGGACAAAATAATCAACATTCTAAAGATGAAGCTATGAACAGCGACGTGTTGTCCAAAAAGCCGCACTTAACGCTCTCCGTCTTCAACCCGTTTAGCGCTAAACCCATTCGGCATGGCTTCGTTCTTTCCATTTCTCACCACACATTTTTTGCAGGAATTCCGAATTCAGATTTTACTGCATATCGATAAATCCGTATCGAACTATCAAGCAATGAAATAAGGTATGCGGCATGAGTTCTCGAAAACAACTAGTTAATCCCATTAGACTAAACAAATTTAAGGTCGAAAATGCGTCGCTCTAACTTATTAATGAAAAAGTTATTTTTGGAAAGATCTCGAGATCAATCCTAAAATAATTTCAAAGCATTTGGAACTAAATAAATACCCAAGGAATCTCAATGTTTGGATGCCCCATAAATTGATCGCACCAGACACATAAAGCACATTTGTTTTGCAATGCAATCGAACTACTTTTGATTAATATGAGGCGATTAATATGAGGCGAAGGAAATATGTTCTGATTCAGGAAAGTTGAAGTCGCACAGACAGTAGAAAGAGCAGAATTAATGGTGATGAATGCAAATTCTTACATTAATCGCTCAAAACCTACAACAAGCGACAAGAGCGATAAGACTTCAAGATCGATTATAAAACTGATTGAAATTAGCCCAAAGAAAAAAGAATTTGAACATTTCGATGTCAGACAAATTAACTGTACTTCTTCGATCTGCTAAAATTTCCGTGAAAAATTATAAAAATGCTAAAAAACAATGTTAGCCGATACTTTTTCCCCAAGCTAATTCTAAGGCGAAAGGATACATTTCATTTGAAAACTGCTTGTCGTTTTTAGAGTTTATTTTTTCTTTACTCTTCTTAAGCAATCCGCTTAACCACGCAAAAGTATTCACCAAAAACAAAAAAAAACGAAGAAAAAGGAAAACCGTGGTTATAGCAAAAAGAAATACATTTATGTTAGTTAAAGCGAATATACAAAAAATTGCATTTTTTAAGATTGCAAAAAAAAAAAAATACATGTCTTTTTTCTGTTTGTTCGTTTGTAACAAAAACAATATCAACAAAGAAACAAGTAACAGATAACAAAGACCTTTCCGACCACTGTGTTAGTGGGGCAATAAAAGTGTGTGTTCACGCCATATTTCTCATACCCCGTAGTGTTTGGAAAATTTATATTTGTATGTGAATGGTAAATGTTATGCAGGTAAGAACACCGTAACCTCAAGAATCAT
The DNA here is from genome assembly GCA_963854835.1 of Megamerina dolium. NCBI lineage: Eukaryota > Metazoa > Arthropoda > Insecta > Diptera > Megamerinidae > Megamerina > Megamerina dolium. The sequence goes on from OY978527.1 coordinate 66,961,062, forward strand.
ACAAATAATATTGCAAATAATATGAAAAGGATATTTGCCAATAGTACGTACTGTACTGTATTGACGCACATTCATACTTTATTTCATACAATATTTATAACTTGTTGACATAACGGTCATTGTTGCACATCAAATATTTAACCATCAATATAATTTAACTCGCTGTTTTTGTCAAAAATATACGCAATGAGTATAGCATGAGTAAATATTTTTTACGATCTGTCCTTGCACTAACGATTACCTTGACTTTCGTGGAATACACATTCGATACGTGTTGTATGTACCTTCATGTTGAATTGCATAAATTTTTTGCAAGCATGCCCTCTTAGTCTTTCCTAAAATTATTGCATAAACTATTGTTTATTTTCTGTACAATGCAATTGTTCAGACCAACTCGTACCTTTCTGGATGTTATCCTTTAGAATTCACTGAGCAATTACATGCCATATACTAGACAGTTGGTTATACTTAGGTAAGATCGTACTTACTTATGATACAACTCAATGTAATCTGTTGTAACTCTTATGGCACTTGGTGTGCGAACACACTATAGGAAGTAATGTTTCGTTAATCAACCGACCAATATCACCAACAGTGTAACCATTTAGCTAAATTACCCTTATGCCTGCGATTTTAGTATATTTATGATGTTTTACATGGAAATTTCTAGGATTTCTATTATAGTAAGAATGTTTGTTTAGCCGTTGTTATTTTTTTTTTCTCTCTAGTATTATTTTGATAGACACTATTGAAATTTAGTCGCATATAATATAAACGACAATTGCCGGTTTTCAATTTGCAACGCCATAAAATGTTATACTACGTATGAATGCATTGTACAAATAAAAAAAAATACAGTATGTCAAGAATGAGTTTACACATTGAAAAAAAAAATTCAAATTTTCAACTTTCTTAGCCAAAAATATTAACTTTTATTTCCATATACAAATTTTTTTTTATTAATTACAGATATTTACAATATTTATAAAAGATTCATGAAAAAAAATTGCAAGTTCTACGCAAAAGAAAAGAAAAATACAACAAAAAGAAATTTTACTCAATTTTATAAGTGTCAAGAAACTCTTTTCACAAATGAGTCTTTTTTAATAATATTTATTAGTTAAAATTTGATCAAGTAAAATATTTAGTATTTAGTATGGCCACCTTTAGCATCTATCACGGATTGTAGCCGTTTATTCATAAAATAAACCAACTTTTTTAGGCCATAATTGCTCGGTATATTTTGCCACTCTTCCAATATAGCAGTTTTAAGTGCTGTACGGTTTTTAGGTTGGCTTTTAGCCACTTTTTTTCTTTAAGTAGACCCACAGATTTTCAATAGGGTTAAGGTCTGGACTTTGGGCTGGTGTATCCATAACTTTACCGCAGTTATAAAGAAGCCACAGTCGCACCCTACTCGCCTTATGCTTTGTGTCATTATCTTGATCAAATTTGAAATGCGATTTGCCCTCTCTGATGAACCCACATTTTTTCGCACTACTGATTAAATGACTCTTCAAAATGCCTAAATAATGTTGTGCGTCCATGGTTGACTCTATAAAAGCCAATTCTCCTACTCCTCTGCTTGAGACACATCCCCAAATCATAATGAACATTTTTCCAAATTTAACAGTAGGAATTATGTGTCGATTTTCTAAAGCTGTTAATGGCTTGCGCCACACTCTGGTCGGTCCATCGTTGTAATACAACATCATTTTTGTTTCGTCACAAAATATTACGTCGTCCCAATATTCATCAGGTTGAGAAATGAGCCTTGAGGCGAAGGAGAAACGTCTTTCAATATTTTGTGCTGATAGCAGCGTCTTCTTACGAGCAACTCTTGATGAGTATTTGTTTCTCAGTATCGCCTGTCGTACAGTTTCATGGGAAACCACTATACCACTAAACTCATTCTTGACATACTGTATATATTTTTTCGTTATATTCCAATTGCATGTTTGTCAAAGAACATAATAAATTTTTGGATAAGTAAACAATATAAATTATGAGCGGTATTTTGGTTGGATGAATTTACCACAAATTGATCCTATTATATATAACCACTAATCCTAACTTGAGTCATTCCGAAATATTATTTATTTAGGAAATTCCAAACCTCCAAACAGTAGCCTTTCTTAGGCTCGATGAGAAAAACACAATTTTTGGAAATGAAATATATTTATTGAATTCTTCAGTACATTTCCCATGAAATGATTTATTCCTACAATAAAATATAACACGAAAAACAAAGAGTGCAATTTTGAAAGTTAACCAAAATATTTCAAAATATTTAACCAAAATATTTATGAATCTCAACAGTGTGTCAAGGCACGAAACATTGAGATATGGAGTAAATTAGTTTAGAAGTCATGTTAAGAACGCAAAATAAATGGCAGTCAATGATACATTTCACCCCCTTCTCTTTCTGGGCGATTTTTGCACATCCATGGGGATATTTGTTAATTTTCAAGACGTTTTGTGTTTATTTTATATGAAAGTGCCTCTTAAGGTTAGAAATAGAGAGAAAGTATGTTTAATAAAAAAAAAATGTTAAGAATGGAAAATTAATGGTTGTCAATCATATATATCACTGCTCCCTTCCTATGCCCCTCTAAGGGATTAGGTTAGATTATGTGGCTGCCCTCTCTCTCTCTCTCTCTCTCTGAGAGGACACACTTAGGTCAGAAATGCCCATTGTAATACCACCGAGCTTCTCTTCCAATACTGTTGTGCGTGTTAAATTTGGACAGCATTAGAAGGAACTTACTAATATAAGCCGGTTCCGAACAGCAGAACCCTTGTGACATCACTTTAACTTAGTTTTGTCACAGGGCTCTTTTCAAAAGCATTTTTGGCAAATTGTTACTGCCGGTAAAATGGCCAATTCTTGCCGGCAGATGGATACCTTTCGAAAGAAGTATCTTTTCGATATTAAATTTTATTATGCTTCAGCCGGGGATTGAACCGACGACCTACAAATCAGAAGGCCAACACAGTAACCGCTTAGCTACAGCACCCACAAGGGAGTAGAAGTGTTAAAATAAAATTTTTCAAATTTTTCAGCGCACTTATAGAGTTATGTGTCAATTGTCAAGGGATTTAGTGCTCATTTTTTAATGGAGCCACTCTGAAAGTTGGAAATAGGGAGTGAGTGTGTTTGAAGAAAATATTGTGGAGTAAAAATAAATGGGAGCCGGTCATACATTTCAATGTTCTAGGGACGATTCCTAAGCATTTAAGGGATTATTTGTAGATTTTCAGATATTTTTGCATTAATTTCGTATGAGAGGTGGGAAAGGTAGAATATAAAATAAAAAATGTTTAGAAGTCGATTAGAATTTACACACCTCTACGTACGATTTCCGCTGTGAAATCTGAAAAACTGTGTGCCTTTTTGAGGAAAATTTGCTTCAAATTATCCAAATCTCTTGGTCGCAAAGCATCAAAAAGTATTAAGAATATTAAATAAGCTTGCCTATCGCTGCAAGAATCGGTTGAGAAAACCCTGACAATCAAAAAGAGTTCATTGGCATCACACGCCAACTAGCCTTGATATAATTTGAGCAAAAAAAAAAAAAAATCAAATACCCATTCCAACTAATCCACATCCATCCTACCCCATTGATTAACCCCTTTTCAATTACAAAAATTTTAAAGGATTGCAAAAAAAAAAGAAAACAATTTCGCTTCAAATACCATATTTCCCATGAGCCAATAAACACACTTGTCACAACATACATGACAGAACAAGCAGCGTATGAATGAAAATGGTCATCAGAATCGAGTATGAAAAGTGAAATGATGATATTGAAATGGAAAATATAATAAAAATAAAATTATAAATCAAATTCGCATGTTTAAATTGGTCTGCGGCAAAGGCATGACGACGCGTCTCGTTATAATCAAAAAATTCAACAAAGAAAAAAGAAAGGCTTTTTTATGACCACAAAAAAAAAAAATAGAAATCACAGTCACCATCAAATATGTGTTATATTGTACATTAAAAACGGAGAAAGCTATGAAAATACATGTGTGTGTGTGTGTAAATATATGATATGATGTCATTAGACATGCCAAATTTATGATTGTTGTGAATTTGTTATTGTTGCATTGTATTCTTTGAGTTTGAATTCTTGTTTCCTCTTTTCTTTTTTTTTTTTTCTTTTTTATTAGTTCACTCGTCGTTTGTATTAAATTCTATAAATTGTTGGGCTATTATTTTACAAGCTGTCACGGCAATATTGTGCCGCAGCCGCCAATACCGCCGCTTTATGCACGTTATGGGCCAAGCGCACATGTGTGCAACGCTACAAAAGGGTTAAAGACACACACACACACACCCGTTAGCACAGAAAGGGTGTTTATTACTCCACCTACTTATGTAACAGACGAATATATGGCAGGCGTACGTATGATGCATTTTGTTAAATGGTGGCAAGTGTCTAGTAGTATAACAAAAGGGTGCAAATCATCATATTGGCATTATCAACAAAATATTCGTACACGTTAGAGTAAAATTTAATAAAGAAATAGCAACAAAAAAAAAATATATATAAACATCTAACTGAATGAAATATATTTTATCATATTGTATATATTTACAGTTCATAAAAATATAAATTAAGTAATAAAATGTGAGTTGAATCTAACCAAAAAAAAAAAACGTAATAAAATCTGCAAAAATATTTGCTGCAAAAAACAAAAACCCGTAAAAAATAAGGAAAATTCTAACTAAACATACAAATCGTACTATAACTCTTCTAATCACTACTATTCACCATTAAAACCCTTCCAAAAAAAAGGATATTTTTCTCTAATACACATTACAATTATGACAGGTAATGACAAAAAAATTACATTTTAACCCTAAGCATTGTTCTAAACCATAAGATATGGCAAAATGAAAAAAAAAAAACTATTTTTTACGACTTTCCCTTTTAATTTTTGGCTGAAAAAGTGAATTTTCTTTCTCAAAATTTCCACCAAAAAAAACTACATACTGAGTATCACTAAAGTATCCCTTTTTTTTTTGGTTTGGTTGCGAATTTTGTTTGCAATCCTTTTGTTGATCGGGTTAATTTTTAACAACTTGCGAATATAGTTGCAAATAACCTTGAATTGAGCATTACCTTATGAAAGTGAATTACTCAGTTTAGTCCTTTCTATTTCCTTGGAATTGTGAGCTATTGAAAAAGAAGCTAATTCAGGGTTTTTGTTTTTATAAATTGGGTTTTAAGAAATCCTTGAGAGATTTAATAGGCTTCGATTAAATATGTTTTTATTAAAGAAAAAATATTTTTTAAAACCTTGGAAACTACAATATTTAAATTGAGAGTAAGAACGTGGAACGAAAACACATGGGAGCCTTCCAAAAGCTTTCCACGGCAAGTTCCACACCATCCACCTCAAATTAAAAAATGTTTGGTGTTTTGTAGAGAAAAATCCATTACAATTCATTCATCGTTGGAACCCTATTACAAATGGGATCTTTACTATCCAGCATATTAAAATTTAAATAATAAGAAAATAATAATAATTAAAAAAGGAAAATAAAATCAAATAAAAATCCATGTCGCGATTGGGGATCGAACCCATTCACGTAGGCAAAGTCAGGTGGTGGGACGAGCCCACGGAACACTTGTGCCAAAGTACATCACAACTTTGATGCGTATAATTAAGTTTGTATATTTGCTTGTGCTGTCCTTTAATTCAATTAATGTAATGTAATTGAATGAAGGTAAAATCACAGGCAAATAAAGTCAAACGTATGGAGCAATATGAGAATTCTCGTTTGGTTTAGCATGTGTCTAATAGATAAAGATCATGCTGAACCAACAAGAATAGAGAAAAGCGACTTCCGTATATGATCGGACAAGTGACATATTTACATGTGTTTGCTCAGTTAGGATCACTATTGAAACGTCATTCTTCCGTTGTAAAAAATATTGCAACAACGACCCGTTGGGTGAATTAATACCAACGAGTGCTCTATTGAAGCAGATCCATCTACGGTACGCGACAATAAGAGTTCTTGCCCTAAAGTGATCCCAGCTACGGGAGCTTCGGGTAGTCGACTGCGAGCCTTCTGTTCTGCCAAAGAAGTCAATTTGACCACTTAAAATTCAGGATCAACCAGCTCGAGCGTTGGTTCCTCCTACATTTCATTCTTTGTCTCCCTCTTGCCAGCGTAAAATACGAATAGGGTGTTTTCATTCACATGTAGTTTCAATTTAATAATTCGTCTGTACTGAAAATCCTCTTTTTCTTTTACTTTAATTGTAAAACTTCATTTCGTAAACAAAATAAACGAAAAGAATAATTAAAAGTAGGAACTGTACCGCGAAAGGTATATTATCATCCGGGCCGAACACTCTAGTGTCGGTAATATTAATGTCAATTTGGCAGTAAGTGTGTAATTCGGTCTTCCTCCTACAACAAGAGCTTTTCGCTGCCTTCTTCTTTACCCTGGCTGGCTGAGTGTTACCCCAGCTGGTAAACAAAGGCACGCGGTACAAAGTGCATGAAAATCCAGAAGCTGTTTTGGCTCGTTTTTACCGAGTAAACTCAAAAAAAATGGTTCAGCCAAAAAGGTGTTGTATTCGCAATTTCTTGATGGATGCCAACGAAGAAAAATACTGAATATTCAGTAAATATTCAGAATCAAGCACTGGAGAGCCTGTCACAGCGTAGGGACTCCAACTGAACTGAAATGCTTTAGACGATACAACAATCGATCATCGGTTATAACAGCTAAATGAGAAAGTCAGCCGTCTTTGAGTTGAATCGGCAACCATAAACAGGTGTATTCTAGTCTTCAAGAGTTTGTGCATTTTTTTCAGCATATGGCATTCTAAAAACTCCATATTAGCAATAGTTTTACCCAAAAGTTTTTAAAGCTGTTCCAAATGAAGCAATCCTAAACGTTCATATTGAAAACCATATATGAAAATTATTGTAAACATTTTCGCAACAATTTTCAATGTATTTAACACGTAAAAAAAACCAATAACCATAAGCATTGTGCTAAAAATTGCAATCTCTTCTTCGTCTAGCTCTCGCAAACAATACCAGCGAACAGAAAATACATTTGGTCAAGAAAAAGTACAATAACATATATATATATTGTTGTGTCGTTAATGCTACTGAAAGGGCGTTAAATTTTATTGAATCAACCTACGTATATGCTTGACCATAGCAAAAAAGACCAATTGAAAAAAATGTGAGAGTGCTTTTTTTTCACCAATGAAAATTCCACATAAAATCACATTTTATTAACAAAGCTAATAACACAAAGTAGGAAAAATAACACATATGAGTAGAAGAAATATAAACGTAATAGACATTACATTAAATTGAAAGCACAATGAGTAATAAAGGATTTCTATAAAAATGAAATGATCGAACAAAATCCAAGTACTACGAATTAAGGATAATTTTTTCTTTTTTTTTTGCTTAAAATATCTTTTTCTGTATAAGAAATAAATAGGGAAAGAAAGAAATCGTCAAAACAATAAGAAACCATATGAAATATAAAAAAAAAGGGAAAAAAGTAAATAAAATAAATAGCATGATTAAATACTTGGCCACATTGGTATACCGAATAAATAGCCAACACAATTGTTGTTCATTTTCAATCATCATTCCATTATAGTCGCATTTTGTTTGTATTGAAAATAAATAATAAAGGCAGATAATTTCAAACAATCGTCATGAAACAGGAACAGGAAATTACAAAACAACCCATATGCCACTAAATATTACAACAATATCAACGAAAAAACATTAAGAGTAGTATTAGAAATGAAAAACCTTTCTAGTATGACATCAACTACCAATCGATGTCATATAATTGTTTTCCTTCTGGGTAGTCTCATACAATATATAAGTGACACAGCCTTAGCAACAATAATGATCGTCATAATCAATAATTCAATATTATATGATAATAGCACACGCACAAAAAGAGACATAAGCATCCCTATTCGTAATCAAAGTGGTGGTAGCCAATGGCCAATAATAAACTTAAATTATTTGGTTGTATGTATTGTAACTACTCTGAGTTTATTGTTGTTGTTGTTATTGTTGTTGTTGTTATTGTTATTCTTATAATAAAATTATTGTCAATGAATTCTCAAAGCATTTTCATATGTCCATTCTCTTACGAATGAGTTATGGCCATTCAGACAGCTAAATAAATATCGTACCTACATATTGCAAACAGTAACTGATGAACATAAAGGCTGGGTCAACTAAAAACTCACGCTAAACGATAATAATTACTAAAGGAATTTTATGTAATATTTATTATAGTGTTGGTAATTTTATTTGCGCTACTGTATAATAGTAATGGGCTAGGGAAAAAGTTTTGCGCGATTTGAAACATAAAAATCATATGCAATATCAAATATATGAACATATTGTACAATAATAAAAAAGGCATTTGAAAGGCTTAACTTCGGTAATATCAAAACTTAGACACCCTAACAAGTAGCTGAAAAAAAATTGTTTAACAAAAATTACTTAACTATGAATAATTTTGTATGGGAGGTAGACGTGATTTCTACCAGATTATGATCATTTTTGAGTAAGTTTATTTTTTGGTCCTTATAACCATACCTACCAATTTTCAGCATCGTAACTTTATATTTTCGTTCTCAAAGTGTGAAAACACCCATTCAGCATAATACCTTTGTATGGAAGGTAGGCTTGATTTGTATCCAATTTAGCTCATTTTTGAGTAAGTATATTTTTTTTTAATTAAAATTATATATAACCGGTTTCAGCTTGATACCTTTATATTTTCGTGCACAAAGTTTGAAAACGTAGAATTCAACAACATACTTTTGTATGTAAGATATGAGCGGTTTTTATCCGATTAAGACTATTTTCTAATATATCTATTTTACAACTTTGTATTCGAAACTTTGTAATAACAAGGGGTAAGATAGCAATTAACAAAACTCATGTGATTTGTCTATATTTACTCTCTGCGCAGGTGGGCAGTGCCTTTCTCCGCCACTCGTGGATTTCAAATGGATTACAATAAACAAAACAACAACAAAAACACAAAACAACATCGTCCGACAAGAACGCGACTGGCAGACGCAGGGGGAGACAGGATCTCTCTCTGCGCGCCGCCACCTCTGCTGGCGCGAGGAAGGCCCCAGTGGTTGCAGAACGCCTGCAAAAATTAAAAGACACTTGGCCATTAGGGGTACCGCGGCCGACACCGGCTCGGACCTCGAAAGCATCAGCAGCATGCCAAGCGTCAACTCACCTGACGAGGAAGCACTTCTCGGCTCCCCCAAAGCTGCAACCCTGCGTAACGGGTTCGCCACAGGCAGGAACGTGCCGAAGAAGGGGCATTGCAGGAAGGGGCTGAAATCGCTAGCTCAATATAAAGCCGCTAACAGGATAAAGCTCAAGAGGTTACTCTTTCGCTCAAGGAGCAAAAGGATCTTAAATGGGCAACGGAAATGATCGCAATGGGCAGGGAGCACTTCGCGGAGAACGAAAGACTCGCGACGAAGCACCACACTTTTGTGAACAAAATCGAGGAAATCGTCACAAAATCACAGGAGCAGAAGAGACAGAGTTGGTGCCGTGGCTCAGTGGTTAGTGTGTTGGCCTTCTGATCTGTAGGTCGCGGGTTCAATACCCGTCTGAAGCATAACAAATTAAATATCGAAACGATTTTTCTTTCGAACGGTACCCACCTGTAGGCAAGCAATTGGCAATTCTTCCGGCAGAAGCAGTTTGCCATGGAAAAGCTTCTAAAAGAACTCTGTGACAAAGCTCAGAAAAAATGATGTCGCAAGAATTCTGCCGTTCGGAATCGGCTAAAATAAGTAGGTCCCTTCTAATACTGTCCAAAATTTAACACGCACAACAGTAATGGAAGAGAAGCTCGTCCAATGTGCCCTTCGGGGCTTTAAGTGCCACATATTTATTTAGTTTTAGAAGAGACAACGGTCTAAGGAGGGGGGGATAAACCCGCTGCCAAACGTCCTCGCAAGCGAAAGTCTGACAGATCAATGGACTAGCCAACCACTTCCAAGAAGGCGATGACGGCCAGCAAAGTAACCAAACGACACTTGATCGTGACGCTCATTGACCAGAATCAACCGAATGGACAGCTGACGACAGGGCAATGGCAGCAGGTAGACGCCAAAATCTTCGATGCCATTGTTGCTCGATTAATCAATGAGCCAGACAAACGTTCGCCCTCATTTGAAGGAGCGGGGTGGTACATGTACAACATGCAACGAGGTCAATGCCCGAGGGAGACCTTAAAGCACCTACTTTATCACTGTCCAGCCCTCTACGGATAGCGCTTTAACTACCTTGGATTTGCGTTTTTTCCAACCCCGGGAAACCATTGCAAGTCACAAAGGTAGTGATTTGATATTGACACTCGCAAAAGGATGTATTAAAAACAAAATAAAAGCATTTCGCACAGTTTCACTTGGTAATTTTCACAATGGACCGGTATTGGTTTACGAGAGATCTATAGATCAGCCAAGCAAACCTAACCTAACCTAATCGAACCTACTCCATGAACGATACTTTTTCCCCCAAAAACAACAAATACGAATATGCACAAGAGTGAGAATGTGATATATCAAGTGTGTGTGGTATAACATTGAGAGCTCTTTTGAAACTTTTCAATATTTTCTAGTTCTTTTTTTACATTTTTTTTTTTTTTTTGCCCGTTGCCTAACAATATGCAATTGTATGATTTGATTTATACTGCGGATATACTTGGCACTTTTTAGCACATGCATACAAACTTATACACCAAACAAACACACACACACACACACACACTCACACAGAGATGATATAATTTTATCCAATTATAATGGCTTTTGTGTTTTGCCAACAGCAATAATAATAGTAAGTAGTGTACATAGTAGTTTGTATAAAATGTCGAAAATGAAGTTATCAATTTTATTAACAGCTTGCATAATAGCATATCATATGGTTTCTGGTAATACGCACTTTGTGTTCGTTGTTTCTTGAAGGAAGTTATAAAAATTGTCTTTATAGTATTAAATGTCCCTTAAATAATGTGTTTATTTATATGGCTAATGTGTAGAACTTCTTATTCAGTGTAATAAGTATGACAATATCATGATTAAATAGCTGCAATATTTCTTCACAGACATCAGAGCCATACAATATTTGCAGTACAAATTTAACAATTTCATCGAAAATTCCATAGTTCCGGCTTTCGCTCGTTAGTGATAATAATTCTTAGAGAGATGAAATCAACAAATTAGCATTCTCATACTATGAAATCTATAGCGCGTGACAGTAAGGAGCTTGGAAAACACTCGACTAGTATCTAAGAGGTATAATGAGCCTGGAATTCGTATCAAATTCGTTTATATAAAGGCCATAATTAAGAATAGATCGCGTTCATACATTTTAGAGAACCACTTTTTAAAATTTAACCCATCCAAATGTCGTTTGTCGCTTTCAAAATCATTTTCAAATCTTTGAATAAAAGAAAATGGAAATCAAAACGGATTCAAATCTCATCAGCACTATTAAATTGTGAATATTTAACAGTTATGGTGTAACATATGCACAACGTCCATTGGGCCTAATAATGGTGTCCAAATGTGGCAACAAAAATAAACATAAAATTAAATGCGCCATGCGGAATGAACAGATAAATATGTAGTGAAATCCCGAATGAGAATAAAGAAAATGTATAAAAATGGCATCGTTTAAGTTGATTTCATTTTAAATGTTGATTTTATTGCGTAGAAAATGTCGCCAATGTGGCTAAAAGGGAAGGGATCAAAATGGATAAACCCCAAAAATTCTAACCACGACAAGGCCAAATGTATGTGTGGGTAAAAGGAGAGTGCACAATATTTTTTGGCAAAAATCCTACAATCAAAGCTGTGTACCGTCTTTTCGTCAAATTTGCTCAGTACAATTGTTGAGTTGAGTACTGATGATAATGATGGTAATGGTAGAAGAGGGTCATAGCCATTTAATAGTTTTGGGTCAAACTGTTTGTATTGTTGTGTCAATTGTCGATTCGTACGCAATAAAATTCAAATGAATTGAGATAAAAATCACAATTTTTATTTTGTTTTGTTTTGTTTGTTTGCCTGTTCGAAAACAAGTTCTTCCTTTTGTATATAGTTTGTATTAATACTTGTGCGATTTTATCTATTTATTTATCGTTTTTTTTTTTTTTTGTGTTATGTAAGTATTGCCAAAGTTACCCTTTGCTTGACCAGCATTATTTTTTTTTTTAACCTTTTTTCTTTTTCTGCATCACTTACTTTAAGATACCCTTTCAAGTTTTTCCTTTACATCATCTACATACATCTATGGACCAATGTAAGTATTTGAGGGCCCCATTGCGGCTGTTTTGGTTTTTTCAAATGTGGTACTTTTATTTACAATTTGAATTTAATTTTTTTTTTTTTTTTGTCTCTGGCTTTTTACATGCAAATATCTCAACAAATTTATTGCCAATTGATGTCGACAACTTGTACATAAAATAGCAAAGACATTGTATGTAAATATATACGAGTATATAAAACATCCATAATATCAAAATAATTCAATTGATTTTACCATTACTGTCCCGCAATTGTATTTGTGGGTTTTATTTAAATCGCTTTTTTTTTTTTGTTGTATTGCTTGTAAAATGTATTCATTTATTTGAATATCAAATTAGTGATAAATTAAAAGTTTGAAGTTTGTTGATTCAAAAAGAATGACAAAGCAAAGAAATATATACAATTTGCATGAGGACACACAAAAAATTCAAAGTAATTTAATGAGGTTTGAAAGTTTTCAATTGATCTATTTTACATATATCTTGAAAATATGGGAAATGGGTTTAAATTCTGTAATTCGACAATCAAAAACTGTAACAAAAATAAGAATCGACTTTTTGCGCCACCAATCCTTCGTAAGGACAATTGTTCTGAGAGTTCAAAGAAAACTGACTCCCTAAGTCATTCCGAGTTGGCGAATATACGTGGGTTGGGCCTTTCCAGATTCTAATAGAATTTAGCTAATGCAAAATTTGAAGCCAGATGGCTATGGAATATACGATTGCATACCATACCCGCAAGCTGTAAACGATATAATTTTTAACCAAGATCAGAAGAATTGCCACAGCCGAGAAAATGCATCTTGGCCTAATAACATCATAGATTCGAATTTTTTCATAAATGATGTAAAAGTCATAATTAGTGATAATTATTAGCACTATAGCTATTAAAGAGCTGCGTGAATGTATTTAATTTTCGAATGATTCTCTTTACTCTCAAAACATATACAATATTTGCAAAGCATATCTAAATAGAATGAGAATGAGTGAGAGTGAAATATTAGCCAAATAGAATACTTACTTACTTATGTGGCCATAACTACCGAATATCGATTTAGGCCGAAAATAACATGCTTCGCCAGCCATCTCTGTTCTTCGCTAGCTGGCGCCAGTTAGAAATTCCAAGCGCCGTCAGGTTCTCCAGTACTTGTTCTTTCCACCGGAGGTTTGGTCTTCCTCTTCTGCGCCGTCCTCCAGCGGGTTCCGAATATAACACCTTCTTAGCTGGAGCGTGTTCTTCCATTCGCTCGACATGACCTAGCCAGCGCAGCCGCTGGATTTTGATGCGCTTTACTATGTCAATATCGGCATATAGCTCGTACAGCTCATGGTTGTACCTTATTCGGTACTCGCCACCAACGCAAATAGGTCCAAAGATCTTACGTAGGACTTTTCTCTCGAAAACTCCAAGCATTCGCTCATCCGAGGTGGAAATTGTCCAGGCTTCAGCGCCATATGTTAGGACAGGCATGATGAGAGGCTTGTAGAGTGTAGTTTTCGTTCTTCGAGAGAGGGCTCGACTTCTCAATTGCTTACTCAGCCCAAAGTAACACCTGTTAGCAAGAGTTATCCTACGCATGATCTCCAAGCTGACGTCATTACTGCTGTCAATGCTGGTTCCAAGATAGACAAAGTCCCTTACTACTTCAAAATCGTAGTTGTCAACAGTGAGAGCTGTCCAAGACGCCGGGACTCTTTGTTTGTTGACACTAGATACTTCGTCTTGCCCTCGTTCACCGTAAGACCCATGCGACGCGACTCTCTTTCCAACTCTGAGAATGCTGCACTGACTGCTCGCGTGTTCATGCCGATTATGTCAATATCGTCGGCATACGCTAACAGCATGACACTTTTGTTGAAGATAGTGCCATTATGTCGTAGATCAGCAGCTCGTATTATTTTCTCCATAATAAGATTGAAGAAGTCGCACGATAACGAATCACCTTGTCTGAAACCCCGTTCGGTATTAAACGGTGCGGAGAGGTCCTTCCCAATTTTCACTGCACAACGGGAGTTATGCAGTGTCATTCTACAAAGTCGAATGAGCTTTGCAGGAATACCGAACTCAGACATTGTTACGTAGAGGTAATCCCTTACCGGACTCTCAAAAGCGGCTTTATAATCAACAAATAGGTGGTGTGTGTCGATCTGTTTTTCTTGGGTCTTCTCCAGGATTTGGCGCAGTGTGAAAATCTGGTCGATGGTGGATTTACCAGGTCTGAAGCCACACTGATAAGGTCCAATCAGGTTGCTGAGCATAGACTTCAACCTTTCACACAATACGCTCGATAGAACCTTGTATGCGATGCTCAGGAGACTTATTCCACGGTAGTTGGCGCAAATTGTGGGGTCTCCTTTTTTATGTACAGGACAGAGAACACTGAGCCTCCAATCATCAGGCATGGTTTCATCCGACCATATTCTGCTTATGAGCTGGTGCATGCGGTGCATCAAGTTATAATTACTGATAATTATAAGCACTATAGCTATTAAAAAGCTGCGTGAATGTATTTGATTTTCGAATGATTCTCTTTACTCTCAAAACGTGTACAATATTTGCAAAGCATATCTAAATAGAATGAGAATGAGTGAGAGTGAAATATTAGCCAAATAGAATACTCCGCTCATTTCTTGTACACAAAATATTTCATACATTTGTTTTTTCTCTTCAAATAAACGAATGTTTGAGAGTACTACTAGAGTTTGAGAGTACTACAAGTGTATTGTACGTTATAATTGTTGTTGCTTTTCATGACAGGCACTGATCATTGGTATTACTGCGTCTTGCCACGTCATGCTGTCTTATCTACTATGTTTTTTACTTATATGTATTATAACGTAACATAGAAAAGCAAAACAAATGTTTAGAGTACTCTCAAATGCTCAAAACTCATTCTATGAAAACGAAACATACACTCTATTCCATTATATTTTTATTTTATTCATTCTAATTCGTATTTGCGGTGGTCTGGTGGTGTTTTCGCAAGATAACGTGTCTAACTGCCTCAACCGGGTGGGGCTAGCGCAATCCTTGTTGAACTCATCGCAAGTCAACTCACTGGCTGTCATGTAGTTTGATCTGAGCGCTATGTGATGATACCTTTATTTGTTAATGAGGGGTAGTCATATAGCTTGCTCTGCTTACTATGTGATGGCGCTTTCATTATTATTAATGGGGGCCCTCCATGTGGCGACCACCGGGCAACGTCTTCCTGGCACCCGCTCGGAGGCGGCTGAAGTGAGTGGCGAAAATCTCCTCGGTTAGAGGTTGTGCGTTGGGTTTGGGACCCGCCACATAAAAAAACCCCCCCAATGAAAAAAACAAATATGCCTCGGATAAGGACTACCGCTTTTGTTGATGACCCCCGCAAACGAAAAAAGGACAACGATTTACGGATATGCACCTGGAATGTCCGATCCCTTTATAGGGAGGGTGCCTCTATCCAGCTGGTTGATGTCCTCGAAAAATACAGAGCTGACATCACCGCTCTCCAGGAAATGCGATGGACAGGACAGGGCTGCTCCAAAAGAGCGTCCTGTGACATCTACTACAGTTGCCATGCTGAAAGGCACGAATTAGGATGTGGATTTTTGATCAGCAATAGACTACGACATCTTGTCTCACAGTTCACGCCTGTGAACGAACGGCTGGCCACAATCCGCATCAAGGCAAAATTTTTCAACATCAGCCTTATATGTGCCCACGCTCCGACGGATGAGAAGGACAATGTGACCAAGGAGAGCTTCTTTCAGCGCCTCGAAGAAGCTTATGACCGCTGTGGGCAAGGAAAGTACCTTTGGTCCAACTGTCGGAAAATTCAGCCTCCACCAAAACACCTCCGATAACGTAATGAGGCTGATCGACTTCGCCGCAGCACGAAACATGGTAATTGGTGGTACCAGATTCCAGCATCTCGACATCCACAAAGCGACATGGCTGTCTCCAGATCAACGTACAAGAAACCAAATTGATCATGTGGTGATTGACGGAAGGCATGCTTCCAGTGTGATGGACGTGAAATCGATCCGTGGTGCCAACATCGACTCGGATCACTACCTTGTTGCAGCTAAGGTGCGCACACGCTTATGTGTCGCAAATAACAAGAGAAGTCCCACACAGAGAAAGCTTGACATCAGTAAGCTGCGATCACCAGAGACAGCAGATGCATTTTCCACTCGACTATCGGATCTGCTTATGCAGAACACTCCCCCACTTGATGATACATGCGCACGGTGGACACATATATCCCACACTCCATGACTACTGCTGCCGAGGAGGTAATCGGTTACTACCGGCCGCTGAGGAATGAGTGGTATGATCAGGAGTGTCGCGACGCTACCGCAGAGAAAGACGCCGCCTACAGAAAAACCCTGCGTGCAGGCGCAACGCGAGCTGTTAAGGAGCGGTATAGAGAGAAAAGGAGTGCAGAGAGACGTCTTTTCAGGCGCAAGAAGAGGGAGTTGGAAAGACGCGAGTGTGAGGAGATAGAGATGTGTACCAACAAGAATGAGACTCGAAAATTCTTTGAAAATATCAAGCGCCTGAGTGGAGGTTTAAAGCACGGAGCCTCTTCTTGTCGTGATGGAAATGGGAATCTGGTTACGGATGTCCAGAGTGTACTGAGCCTATGGAGGGAACACTTCTCCACGTTACTGAATGACGACGCTACGAACAATTCCGCCAGTGGAGGAGTTTGCCCGATAACCCCAATTACAGATGATGGTGTTGATATTCCACCACCCGACTATGACGAAGTTGAAACGGCCATTTTAAGGCTGAAGAACAACAAAGCTGCAGGTGCTGATGGCCTGCCTGCCGAGTTGTTTAAGACCGGAGGCGATGAGCTGCTCACCCGCATGCACCAGCTCATAAGCAGAATATGGTCGGATGAAAGCATGCCTGATGATTGGAGGCTCAGTGTTCTCTGTCCTGTACATAAAAAAGGAGACCCCACAATTTGCGCCAACTACCGTGGAATAAGTCTCCTGAGCATTCTATCGAGCGTACTGTGTGAAAGGTTGAAGCCTATGCTCAGCAACCTGATTGGACCTTATCAGTGTGGCTTCAGACCTGGTAAATCCACCATCGACCAGATTTTCACACAGCGCCAAATCCTGGAGAAGACCCAAGAAAAACAGATCGACACACACCACCTATTTGTTGATTATAAAGCCGCTTTCGACAGTCCGGTAAGGGATTACCTCTACGCAACAATGTCTGAGTTCGGTATTCCTGCAAAGCTCATTCGACTTTGTAGAATGACACTACATAACTCCCGTTGTGCAGTGAAAATTGGGAAGGACCTCTCCGCACCGTTTAATACCGAACGGGGTTTCAGACAAGGTGATTCGTTATCGTGCGACTTCTTCAATCTTATTATGGAGAAAATAATACGAGCTGCTGATCTACGACATAATGGCACTATCTTCAACAAAAGTGTCATGCTGTTAGCGTATGCTGATGATATTGACATAATCGGCATGAACACGCGAGCAGTCAGTGCAGCATTCTCAGAGTTGGAAAGAGAGTCGCGTCGGATGGGTCTCACGGTGAACGAGGGCAAGACGAAGTATCTAGTGTCAACAAACAAAGAGTCCCGGCGTCTTGGACAGCACGTCACTGTTGACAACTACGCTTTTGAAGTAGTAAGGAGTAGTAAGGGACTTTGTCTATCTTGAAACCAGCATTAACAGCAGTAATGACGTCAGCTTGGAGATCATGCGTAGGATAACTCTTGCTAACAGGTATTACTTTGGGCTGAGTAAGCAATTGAGAAGTCGAGCCCTCTCTCGAAGAACGAAAACTACACTCTACAAGTCTCTCATCATGCCTGTCCTAACATTTGCGTTGGTGGCGAGTACCGAATAAGGTACAACCATGAGCTGTACGAGCTATATGCCGATATTGACATAGTAAAGCGCATCAAAATCCAGCGGCTGCGCTGGCTAGGTCATGTCGAGCGAATGGAAGAACACGCTCCAATTAAGAAGGTGTTATATTCGGAACCCGCTGGAGGACGGCGCAGAAGAGGAAGACCAAACCTCCGGTGGAAAGACCAAGTACTGGAGAACCTGACGGCGCTTGGAATTTCTAACTGGCGCCAGCTAGCGAAGAACAGAGATGGCTGGCGAAGCATGTTATTTTCGGCCTAAATCGATATTCGGTTGTTGTGGCCACATAAGAAGAAGAAGAATTCGTATTTGCTTAGAGAGAATGAATGAGAGATTTTATTCTAATATCAATAGAGTGTTTTGAACATGCAAACGAATACATTCCCGCAGCACTCTAATAGCTATACGCCGACCCGCTTTTCTGGACTAAATTTGAAGATCTGCATCTGGATCAAAGATGGCTTCAACAAGGCGGCGCCACAAGAACCAGATTAGTTTAAAGGAATCGGATCCGATAGACACTCACTCAGAGATCATTTAAATACATAATGGCAAAGTCTATGCAATGTTTTTAAAATAAACTTACTTTAGTATTTTCCATCACAGTCGATTTGGATCGATTTTGTCACAAGTTAAAATGCTTCGAAAGTTGTCTTTATTTTTTTTATCGATGGCGGTAGTTAGATTTTCTAATAGCTGACAGTATTCTTCAGTACTTCCTATTTCATTTATCAACCGATGGTTAAATCTCGTGCTTCGTCATCATTCTTCAAGTTCACTCTGCCATCGGAGGTTGGCTCGTTTGTTTCGTCGTCGTCCCTCAAAGGGCTTCGAATATAACATCCAATTGCCTCGATCGATTTTGTCACAATTCATAACGCTTCGAACGTCGTCTCTGTCCAGTTACAGAAGGTTGAGTATTTCGATTCATTGTCGTTCTTCAGTACATCACTTTACCTAACGGAGGTTGGGTCGTTTACTCCTTCGTCATCCCTCAGAGGGCTCCGAAAGGGCAACCTCAAACCTCAACCTACAACAAGACTGTATTCGAATACGAATTGGATTGGATCATTGAACTATTTCATTTGTGGTTGCTAACAACTCTTGGTAGCGGCTCTTTTCTTCAACTTTTCTTCGGATAAACCTCAAACTCAAAAACCTCTTATTTACAAGGCATGTATATACTCATACATACTCAATAAGAATAAATACAATAGCTCATTAATAGAAATTTTATGAGTACATATATATAAATTTCAATTTTTTTTTTTTCGAATCATTCTTTTCTTATAGAGCACAGCTTGAAATCACATTTGATATGTGCTACTATTTGTTTATAGATATCATGTACAAGGATCTATGTAACTATAAATTGAATAATTTATACCTCTGTCTATGGCTAATCATTTGCCAGAGAAGATTTCATAAAGACAACCAACAAAAAAATACACAAATAACAGTGGGTGCTCGAAAAGGCTGCCTTCAGCTTTGCACGGACAGCATCTATATCACCCAAATGTATGTACAGTATGTTGAAAAGGATTTCACTTACAATTAAAGCATCATCAGACAACAATAATAATTGAGTCTTTTTGCTAGCAGACACCTAAGTAATATAGAGAAGCAGGTTGCCTACTAAATGACCAACCAACAGACAGATACAAAGATAAACCAACATTTTTTGGTGACATAACAAGCAAAAAAAGGCAAAAAAAACAAATACCAAATGCAAAAAAAATTAAAAGAGAGCAAAAACTGGAGAAAAAAAAAAGTGGAACAACGGGATATTTTTTTTTTTTTGCCACTCTTTATCTAGTGTGGTGTCTAGAAAACAAATGCATTTTTCCAATATTTTCTTTGATAATAAAATTCGATGATGGTGTCGGCTTTTTTGTAAAAAGAATATTATACATAATATGTCGTACGTAAGCTCCTGCTGCAGCAAATATTTGTTACAATAACTTGTTTCATTTTAAGGATTTGGTGTAAATCACGCACCACATAATCACTATGTTAAATCACTGTCTTGCTGGCTCATCTTCCTCATCATCATCATCATCATCATCGTTATCATTATTGCCGACAGGCAGACAGACATACACATCAGGTGACATGCGAATACATCTCAATTAAAATTCTTGGAAAAATTCAATATAATTGTTTCTTTGGTCGCATTTCTTTGGTTTCATTGGCCTCATTTCGATTGTTATTGTAGTCGACTCTGCAGTCTCTACTTTTGAGATTTTAAACAAAGATTTGAGGCGGTTTTGTGGTTTTGATGTTTAATTTTACACCAAAACCAATGACGAGTATGTCGAGTCAAAGTGTATGTTGTATTTTCACCAATACCTATTTTCATTTGGGATGTTTCAATGTTTGAAAAGAGTCGTGTGATAATCTGTGAAATTAATGTTTATAAGCAAAATAAAACAATAAATTAAATTATACATTCATTTTGAAGAGGATTATTGAAAGAAAAACGATAATAGTTTTATTCATTGAACATGATTGGATTGGACATAGATACAAAAAAAAAATATAAGGAATGTATTTGTATATTTTCAAAGAAATATTCTCTATACTCGGTGCACTTTTGTACGAGCTCAAACTATTGAACGTGTAGCACATAAAATAGATCACTGAAAAGACTGGCACCATAGAAAAGAGAGATTTGAAGTCTCCGAGAGTCGCATTAAGCAATCTACTACGCTGCGCACATCGTTGACAAATATGACGTCATGAAGCACCAAGGCTATTCGTTAAATAATTCATTGATACGAAAACTCAACAAGGTAAAGCGTGATCCATTTCGAGTTTCCCTACTTTTTTAAAGAAAAAACACAGAAAATTCAAATTGAATGGAAAATGTTTATTATCATTTGAAAGAACATTCTTTGGCATTTATTTTTTGAAGATTATGTCTTTCATGTGGGTGCCGCAGCTCAGTGGTTAGTGTGTTCGCCTTCTGATCTGTAGGTCGTGGTTCAATCCCCGGCTGATGCATAACAAATTTAATATCGATATGATTTTTCTTTCGAACGGTACCCACCTGTCGGCAAGCAATTGGCAATTCTTTCGACAGTAATAACTTGCCATGAAAAAGCTTCTAAAAGAACTCTGTGACAAAGCTCAGAAAAAGTGATGCCACAAGTGTTCTGCCGTTCGGAACCGGCTAAAATAAATTAGGTCCCTTCTAATATTTTCCAAAATTTAAGACGCACAACAGTAATGGAAGAGAAGCTCGGTCCTTTGGGACTTTAAGTTCCACATATTTATTTTTTTTTTATGTCTTTCAAATGTTGGCCGCGGCTACGTCTCAGATGGTCCATCCATTGAGTCCAATTTTCGATGACTCGTTCGAGCATTTCGACTGGTAATTGGCGAATGACACGCGTGATGTTTTGCTCCAAGGCCTGAATCGAAGCGGGTTTATCCGCATAAACTTTAGACTTTACATATCCCCACAGGAAAAAGTCTAACGGTGTGATATCACACGATCTTAGTGGCCAATCAACCGGATCAAAACGCGAAATTATCTGCTCACCTAAGTGTTCTCTCAATAAATCCATTGATTGATGCGATGTGTGGGAAGTGGCGCCGTATTGTTGAAACCAAATGTCGCCGAGATCACGAGCTTCAATTTCAATCATCAAATAATCGGATATCATGGCACGATAACGGTCGCCATTGACGGTTACGTTCTCACCGGCATCATTTTTGAAGAAATATGGGCCGATGATTCCACCGGCCTACAAACCACACCAAACCGTTGTTTTTTCTGGATAAAGTAGCAGCTGCTGAATCCCTTCAGGTTGCTCTTCGTCCCAAATGCGGCAATTTTGCTTGTTTACATACCCATTGAGCCAGAAATGGGCCTCATCGCTGAACAAAATTTGGCTCGAAAACGTCGGCTCTTCTTGGAACTTTTCAAGAGCCCATAGAGCGAAGCGATGTCACTTGGGAAGGTCGGGCGGCTTCAGTTCTTGCACAAGCTGTATTTTGTACGCTTTCAATTTAAGATCTCGACGTAAAACGCGCCAAGTCGTTCCATACGTCAGTTCGAGTTGCTGCGAACGGCTCCGAATCGACTCTCCACGGTCTTCGGGTACACTCTCAGCTACGGCCGCTATATTTTCTTCACGGCGTGCTGGACGTGGTCTATTCGGTCGAATATTATCCAATAATGAATGCTGGGTCTCAAGATGGGTGATGGTGTTGCGAATAGTACGCTCAGTAGGCCGATTATGTCGACTATAAGTTGAGCGAAGTGCAGGGAACACATTCCCCACAGAACGTGAATTTTCGTAATAAAGTTGAACGATTTGTAAACGTTGTTCAGGAGTAAGTCTTTCCATGATGAAATGCCAAACAATACTAAACAAAAATAACATGACAGCATGGAACGACTCACACGTGATCTGTCAAAAAAAGGCTATTGTAAAAAGTATGTCTACTTGGATCACCCAATAAAATAAAATTCAAAGTGAAAATGCTTGCGACCTTAGTGTAATACCTTTTATGTATACATTCATTTATTTCTACACGCTTTAAAATACTTTAAAACACAAAGTAAAAAATGTATTCATACCGTAAAGCGATAGCGAGCAAAATATACTGCATACTTTAGGGTGGATTAACTATCACTGACATTTTTGCTATTCCATACACACCTTCTTTCTTCTACACCTCGACTCATTTGTAAGAACTTTTTCCCTATTTTTTTTTTCTCTTTGCTCTTTTATTTTGCATCTTTTTTTTTATCTCGGAGTTGTCGAGTTGTCCTCACTGCCGTTGCAATTGTGGCCTTGCTTATGTGGCCACCCATTCAACCAATTGAACCGACCAGCCAACCAAGCCACCCGACTAAGCTTACACATATGTCCAACCAACATTCATCTATGGGATAAAACAAATCTTTCAAGTGACACCGTCGCCGCCGTCGTCGTCGTCGTCGTCGTAACCTCTATAATATTTTCTCAGGATAAGCATTACTATATTTTTTATTCATTTTTTTTTTGTTCTTTCTCTTTACTTTTCTATGCACATTTTGTATGCGTTTCACCGTATATTCTTTTGTGTTCGCCCACATATATATACAATGTTGGACGATGGTGGACAATGTTAATGTTTAATATAGTGGCCAGAGCACCACAAAGGAACCATCTCATTGTTGATATATGTCTCTGTGTGTGTACTCGTATGTGTGGACAAGCATGGACAGTATAGTGGCTCAATGTGAATTGTATTTTATTTTAGCGCATTTTTTTTTCTTTTTTTTTAATTTCTTTTCTCTCCACAATTTCATCGCACAAACTCTACTCCACTCTGGCACTCGGCTTGGCTCATGTTATCATTTTTTATTAGCTCCAGCATCAAGTAACATCAGTGATACGAACATCATACGATATCCTAGCCACATATATGTGTTTGGATTTAACTTAGTTTCTTTTTTTTCTTTGTGTTTTTTATTATTCCTCTGCATTCTAAATAAATGAGCGACAAAGGATATGCATAAAATACGAGTAAGTGAGTATGTCCTTAACAGACTTAACAGCTAGACATAAACAATCGAGTAGATACATATCACTCTCCACTATTCGCATACAGCTGTCCTTCTTTGGTGTAACGTTGACAATACTAATTTACATTTGCTTCTCTCAAAGTGTTAGCCACTGGGTGACAAGTTTTAAATAATTAACAAGATTTTTATAAATGACAGTGCAAAAAATATTTGTTTTTCAAAACATATTACAATGCGTGAATAAAATTTTCTGCTCTTCTAATTCACACTGCCTTTTGTATTATCATTTCGAGTCCGTCATTCGCGGGTAGGAGTATGTCCATATTGGGTCGACAATATATTAAAAACTCCAAATGTGGAAGCATTTTGCAATAGACTCCAAATTGCCGAAATTGTTTGCCGCTCGAAACCAAAATCTTTCTCGAAATAAAGTTTAACGCTTTACTTAGAGGTCGAACCCACACTATTCACTGAGCTGCGGCACCCACTCAATATTGATACAGTTGGGCGGATTAAAATCCATCAACTGCTCTGCCTTGATCATATCAAGGGAATCGAAGTCAGTTTACAAAAGGTTGTTGCTTGCTGGTGGGTGCCGACAAATAAGAAGACCTTGTCTCTGGTAGAAGGGCTCAGTACGTTGTTCGTTTGTACTGGACGAAGAAGGGGAAGAAGAATGAGAAGCGACAGGAGAACACACAAAACAAGAAGAAGAAGAAACAGAAGGCGAAGAAGAAGAAGACCATGTGCAGAAAGAAGACGAAAATCAATAGAAAGAAGAAGAACAAAAAAAATTGTCGTCATTAGAAAAATGGACTATGTCCCAGAAATGTTGGAAATTGTGCCTGCAGTAACAGTTAATTCAAAATGATGAGTCAACTAGTTTGTTAAAATACTTAGACTAAAACCATCCGCCAGTACGAAGGTAGTCCCAGAACTACACAACTTAACAAAGAAAACACAACAAATTTGAGAACATTTTTTTTTATTTCTGAACATAATCTCCTTTTAGCTCTATACAATTTTCCCAGCGATATTCTATAGCTTCGATATCCTGTTTATAGTATGAACTGTCTAGCTCATTAAAATAGCCATCAACCGCAGACCATCCACCTCTTCATTGTTTGCAAATCTTCTACCACCAAGCCATTTTTTCAAATTTGGAAATAGAAAATAATCCGAAGAATCTAAATCTGGTGAATAAGGTGCGTGCTGAAGTAATTCGAGATTAACTCATTGATTTTGGCCATCGCAATAGCGGATGCGTGTAAACTGGTGCATTTTCTTGATGAAACAATATCTTCTTCTTCGCCAAATGCGGCCTTTTTTCTTTAATTTCATCACTTAAACGCTGTTACAAATTAGCATAACAATCACCGTTGATTGTTTTTCCTTTTTGAAGATAATCAATAAAAATTATCCCACGTGTCTCCCCCAAAAAACAGACGCCATAACCTTGCCTGCAGATGGAACTGTTTTCGCCTTCTTTGGACACGATTCATCTCTTCCAGTCCAATGTTTTGACTGCTCCTTTGTTTTTGTGCAAAAACTCGGCTTTATTACTGTGAAACATCGCCAAATACTCTATAGAAACTCTATAGTCTCTCTATAGACAACTCTTCACGACGTTGTTTTTGTTATATTGTGAGCAAACGCGGCACCCATCTTGCACACAGCTTTTTCATCTCGAAAATTTCGGTCAATATACAATGTATAGCACTTTTTGAAATGCCTGTAATTTCACCTAGCTCACGCACCTTCATTCGGCGATCATCCAATACCATTTTGTAGATTTTCTTAACCGTTTCTGGCGTGGCCACCTCAATGGGTCGACCACTACGGTGTTGGTCGTTAACGAAGGAGCAGACTCCCCCAGAGTAGAATCTAGTTCGGCTTTAATATTCGTTGGACTGAGACCTTTCAAATGAAAGTATTGAAATACATAGCGGTGACCAATTTTTTCCATATTTACAAATTCACTGAGGTCGTTAACTTTTGATGGCTCCAAAAAAAATATTAAACAACGTGGCGCTTAGAACCTTAAAACATATGTTTTATATGGTTGCCACTTTTCTCCAAAGTCATTTTTTTCAAACTACTGCCGGTCGGTAGTTCTGGGACCGCCCTCGTAATGTCTAGTTTTCGCTTACCGATGTCAGTTTAAAACAACCAAGCACTGGCAGGTTCTTCAATCCTTGACCCAACTACCGGCAACTCGTTCTCCTTCAATATTGGCGTCGACCAGAACATATTCTTGGCTAAAGTATGCAGCATAACCACTGCATATGGATGAACTTAACTTAGAAGTACATATATTAATAACGGTATATGGGCCATACAGTTTTTAGTTGAGTTCATAGTTCTTGTCCAGTATTCACCGCCAGCCCAAGGGGGTATATGTTAGATTTGTTTTTTATCGATCTTTTAGCTTATTTCATATTTGTAATATTTCTTTATGTTATATCTTCTATACTCATTCTACACCTTATGTCTATATTTCTTGCAATATCTACCTACGCTTTGTACATATACTCTGACAGATAATCAATCACAATATGCAATCAATTGAAATCATTTAATTATAGCACCAATGGAATTTTTGAAGAGACACACATTTAAGAAATTGGAACACTCGTAATCCTTCAGAGTGAATGGATGGGTGGGTGAAGAAAGAAAACCAACAAAAAAAAAAAAAAAGCGAACAACAATTGTTATTAAATTCTACCAATAATATTACCATATTCTGCCAATATAATATCAACTAAATAAAGGAATAAAAAAAAGTGCACTTGCATATATGAAATGCTAAGGATCAAAAAACAAATGAACGAAACGGAAATAAAAGAGAAAAAAATCAAAATCACTAAAGGAACTACATAGTAACTCGTTCGCATGTACATACATCAAATGAATACGACATACATTCATATGGCATATCTTGATTGTTTGCATGTAAATCTACATAAATCCCTTAAAGTATCGAGAACGAAATACACACAAAGCGAAAACAGTTCCATCGGAGTATGTGATGGGATATTGAGAGCAGCACCTCTTGTTGATTCATATTTATGTGTAGGAGGAGGTTATGTGATATACGAATCTGATATACAAAGTTATTTCAGCAAGCATATTGCTATACTATACCTCTATTGTACATTGCACACCACCACCACAAACGTCAGTCAACCAATTGCAATACCAATAAGTTCAATAACGATGGATGTATGGATGGTTGAATGGTTGCATACCCATACACACATAGATGCATCCATCTCTCACATTATGCACACATCAATCGTTTTTAATCTTTTACTACTGCTGCTACTTCTGCTGTTCCTGCTGTTGTTGACGTTGACTCACAATGTTTTTAAGCACCAGTTGTTATTTTTGTTTTTTTTTTTTCAAGTATAGTACAAGTACATACCTGAACGATTTCTTTTCAGCTACAAAATTGTTTATATTCTTCATACTTGTTTTTGGCTTTTTTTCTCTCATTTTTGTTTTTCATTCTGTAGCACTTTGTGATTGTGTGATTTTTGAACCATGTCCTTGATATCGGTTGCTTGTATTGGTGGATATTGACTGGTGGATATATAAAGCTTTAGTGGCACAATTCTGCTTCTTTTAAATTCGCCCACACCCTTCAAACAATCTATTGATGGTAACTATTTGTGTCGATTCTACTGGGCTACTTACAGTACTCGTATTTATTGGTACTCACACATGTGGAACGAATGGTGATGGTGATGTATGTTTGTGTGTGTATTGGCAATAGCAGTTTGTTGAAAATATCATTGGTTGCACATGTAAAGTTTTCACAACTGTTACGTACAAGTACTTGCAGTACGAGCAACAACAACAACAACAACAACAACAACAACAACAACACTTGACAAACCAACAAGCCAACGGAAGCAATGACATGGTTCGTAGTTTTTTAAAGTTTATTCTGTTTTTTGTTCTTCTCTTTTTTCTGGAATGTCGTGTTCCTACAAAATTAAAAAAAAAGTAAGAAAGAAAAGACCATAATTGTGGATGAAATGAAAGAAATGTAATTGTGAGTGGTAAAAAACAGAGTTTTCAATAATCATTTCGATCTTTCCCTCTTTAACTCTCTCTCTCTCTCACTCTCTCTCACTCTCTCTCTCTCTCTCTCTCTCTCTCTTTCTCAGCTGCTTTTCTTTTCTGGAGAATCGATCTTTTCATTTGCTTCGTTTTATACTTTTGTTAGTAAGAATACAGGGTGTTAAAGCATCGGTGAAGGTATAGGTTGGCCTATGGGACACGCAACCCTTAGCTTAACATCAGTCAAGCCAAGTGTTGCTAAACTTCTGAATATCCAATTCATAGGAAAAACAGTTTATACTCACATTGCTTCCATGTGAAGGTTAGTTAGGTTATGCGGCTACCCCCTCTCTAAGAGGTCACACTTAGTCCAGAAAGGCCCATTGTGATACCACCAAGCTTCTCTTCCAATACGTGGGTGTTAAATTTTGGACAGCATTAGAAGAGACCTACTTATATTAGCCCGAAAAACAGAACCCTTGTGGCATCAGCACAGCCGGCAGCTGGGTACCGTTGGAAAAAAAAGTCTTTTCGATATTAAATTTTGTTATGCTGCAGCCGGGAATTGAACCCACGACCTACAGATCAGAAGGCCAAAGCACTAACCACGGAGGTACGGCACCCACTTTCCATGTAAAAATCAAAAAGTAAATTCACCGTCATCAATTTAGGGTCGCACCCTCGTTCACTCGTTTCCAAATCCATTAAATGGTTGCACACGGAGTAAGATCTGCTGGATTATAATGTGGAATTTTTGAAACTAGTTTGCCTCCGCTAGTAACTACAAGTAGAGTTCCGTGATATGAGACTATGCTCGAGATTAACTCAAATCTAACTCATGCAGTGATTAACTCGCTTCAAAAAAAAAATCCATCAGGAAATTCTGTGAACACACCAAAATGTCATAGGAGGTTACTATTCTCCAGGAAGAACAAAGCAAAAGATAAACACTGACAGGGCAGGCCTTTCTACCCTTTCCCATTACAATCAATTATAAGGATCCGGTATGTTATGCCTTCAAAAAGCGCAGAACCTAAAGACGCTAGCACCTGGATTTATGAAATAGTAATAGATTTTCATTTTGGGCTCCATATTCACGACACCATTAGACTCCTTATATTATAGCATTTTCTGAAGCTTGGTAAATTATCACTGCTGAAAAAATTACGGATTGCTCGCCGAATCGCATTTTCTACTAAAGTTGTCTATGCCGGCAATCGAACTCGCCGAAGGGCAATCTGTAAAACCATCGGCAAAGATCCAAAAACAGTAAACTGCTTGCAAGTTGATCTGCAGATTAGACACCGTCGATACAGATCTAATCTCAGATCCTTAATCCTTAGAATGGGCCAAAAGGACTATTGATTCGTACTTCGAAGCTCAGAAGAACCGAAAAAGCATCGAAATGAAAAGATTACATAAAAATTAGTTGTTCGAATCCGAAAAAAGGTAAATTGTCGGCACGCCTGTGAAAGAAAAAGAAATTTCATTACATCAGCAGCCTTGCCAAAGATCGCCATCAAGTATTTGGTACCAAGTTTGATTAATCAATTTAGTAAAGTCTCTGGAGCATAGTCAATATGGCTTTTTTTTAATCTGTAGGGATATCTTTGTGGGTGCCGTAGCTCAGTGGTTAGTGTGTTCGCCTTCTGATCTGTAGGTCGTGGTTCAATCCCCGGCTGATGCATAACAAATTTAATATCGGTAAGATTTTTCTTTCGAATGGTACCCACCTGTTGGCAAGCAATTGGCAATTCTTCCGACACTAACAACTTGCCATGAAAAAGCTTCTTAAAGAACTCTGTGACAAAGCTCAAAAAAAGTGATGTCACAAGTGTTCTGCCGTTCGGAACCGGCTAAAATAAGTAGGTCCCTTCTAATACTCTCCACATTTAAGACGCACAACAGTAATGGAAGAGAAGCTTGGCCAATGAGCCCTTTGGGGCTTTAAGTGCCACATATTTATTTATTTTTTTAGGGATAACTTTGGCAAACATTATAGGTTAGTAACACACCATAGGATTACTGGGTGGTATAAGGACAGAAATGAAGTATTTTCTTATTTCCGATCACTGCAATCGATGGACCTTTAGAAAAACCATTGAAGTCTGACATGGAATCAAGTTTCAAGACATAATCACGAATCAGATTCCGTGTAATCCAATATTATGTGCTCAGTTACTGTTCAGAGATCCAAGTTCAAGAGAAGCTGACAAATCCCAACTGACTGGAAGGTGGCCAAAGTCTCTTAGGGCAAATGCAACACCGGACATGATGTTGCCCTCGCTATTACCGCTGCCCCATATTTCAGAGGTTTTCAGTTATTTCAAACTACCCATAACGTCTTCAAAGCTGACGCCTTTTAAGAAGACTATTTTCCGCGTATTATGTAATTAAGGTAATTGCGTTAGAAAGAAAATAGACTGGTTAAAATTCAAGAAATATATAAATTCCCATCTTCCTCTGAGTACTGTATTAAGAAATGGACATGATGTAGACTCAGCACTCGAAAAATTCAACCAGCTGCTCTCATTAGCTCTCAGCTCAGCCACCTACACAAAGGTATGCAAGCAATCAAACTATAGCCCATACACACCAGCCGATATTGAATTGCTAGTAAGACAGAAAAGAAGACTCCGAAGACAATGGCAAGAATTCAGATCACCGAATCTGAAAACACAGCTACAGCACTGCACTCGAAAGTTAAAGCAAGCCTTGAAAAATAAAACCAACAAAGAGTTAGAAGAGCACATAGCGAAATTAACACCTGGTGAAGCGTCAGACTACTCTTTGTGGAAATCAGCAAAAAGCTCAAATCGGCCAATTCTCACTGATTCCCCCATCCGTTTGAGTGACGGAAATTGGGCTAGAAGCAACTGTGAGAAGGGTTTGGCTTTTGCAGACCACCTAAAAAGTGTGTTTACACCCAATCCACCCTCTTCACAGTCCTCATTACCAAAATTAACTTCTCAACCTTGCTCAATAACGCTGAAAATTAAAAAAAAGGACATATTCAAAGCAATTTATAAAGATTTAAATCCAAAAAAATCACCTGGTCCAGATAAAATTACTGGTAAAATGATAAAAGAGCTACCTCCGGCTTCAGTAATTCATCTCATGCACACTTTCAATGCTATCCTTCGTATTAAACACTATCCCAAATGCTGGAAAACTTCAAAAATTATAATGATAGCAAAACCAGGAAAAGACCCTACAAAAGTTGCATCGTACAGACCTATCAGCCTCCTGCCTCTACTCTCTAAAGTATTCGAAAAGCTACTTGTCATTAATATAACTCCATTTATTAATCTCAACCAACTCATTCCTCAACATCAGTTTGGATTTAGAAAACAGCACGGCACAATAGAACAAGTCCACCGCATTGTAACTCTGATAAGGAACACTTTTGAAGAAAAAAAGTATTGCTCAGCTGTCTTTCTTGATATCACTCAAGCTTTCGATAAAGTATGGCACGATGGCCTTATTTACAAACTCAAACTATTACTGCCTGCAAATGTCTCCTCATTGCTTAGTAGCTACCTCACGAAAAGACAATTTCTTGTACATCACAAGGATTACACAACAAATCCATTGGATATTCACGCTGGCGTTCCTCAAGGAAGCGTTTTGGGCCCCTTACTGTATCTCTTATACACTACAGATATGCCCAGCAATAACCATACATTTATATCGACCTTTGCAGATGATACGGCAATATTGTGCTCTCGCTCTAACCCCATAGAAGCTACTAAACTCCTGCAGACTCATATCAATTCTCTCGAAATCTGGCTAGCAAAATGGCGTATAAAAGTCAATGAATCAAAGAGCGTACATGTAACCTTCACGCTAAGGCCAGATACATGTCCCCCACTTAAAATTAATGGCCAATCAGTTCCACAATGTTCCTCAACAAAGTACTTGGGTATTCACCTCGACAGAAGGCTGACCTGGAAAAATCACATAGAGGCAAAGAAAACTCAGATCAAGCTTAAAATTAATCAGTTATGGTGGCTGTTACACAAAAGATCAAAGTTGAATCTCGAATACAAAGTGCTATTATATAAAGCAATCCTGAAGCCAATCTGGACTTATGGTATTCAGTTTTGGGGCACCGCATCTCCCTCAAATATCGAAAAATTGCAGCGAATACAATCCAAGTGTCTGCGAATTATTGTAAACGCGCCTTGGTATATGAGGAACGTTAACATCCATCGAGATTTAAATGTACCAACAATTTCTGAGGAAGTTGCAATGTCTTGCAGAAGCTACATTCAAAAATTACACAGTCATCCGAATCCCCTTGCTAGGCAATTGTTGCTGAGCACGGGGCATCGTCGATTAAAAAGAAAAGACACATTGAATATGCTGTGAAATTGCTATACCTCGTGACTCAACAAATTGTGATGGAACGTTGGGAATATCACATAATTTTATTTAGTTTGTAAGATTTGATTACATATTGTTAGTTTCTAAGTAATTTTAGAAAGATTCAATAAAAAAGCTTGTTAAAAAAAAAAAAAAAAAAAAAAAAATGTAATTAAAAACTTTAAAAAAGTTAGTAAGGACTCTAAGAAAAATAATTAGTTGACGCTATGGATCCCTCAGGATCTCTATGGAGCTCAGAAAACATGTATTAATAGAGTTCCATGTCGAGGAATCGGCTAATATAAGTAAGACGTTTTAGCACTACCGTCGAATCTGTTTAATTTCAATTGAACAACCATGTATCACGAAAATAATTAAAAATAAAAGTAGATCTCTTGATCGAACCACTTCAAGTATAAAATGAAAAGTGTGCTTAAACAATTTCAAAACTAAAATTCCTTTGAAGGGCGATAATAGTAAGATGATATACATTGCAGACGACGATATGAATGTCTGTTGTGATGAAGATGATGATGATGATGATGATAATACAAGTAAGCACTATTTGTTTCTTTTTTTGCCACTCAAAGAAATCACCGATATCATGGCTCAGAGCTAAATCCCCAATACACATCATCAACATCATGGCATCACTATTGCTACACATCTGCAACTACAGCTCTTGCCTTTCACTAAATCATGCGATTTGATATCGAATTGAAGTTGGTAAAAACATTGAATATCCCATCATCCTACAAAAATAATAACAACAACAACAACAAAAACAACAACGATAATAACGACAAATCTATGCACAAAGGAAATGCAAAAAAGTTTTTTTTTTACATTTCTCTACTTTTGCTCCAGATTTTGAACTCTCGAACCAGAAGAGCAGCAGAGCGAGCTGAAGAAACGTAGTATATCAGATGATATATAGTCCAGATACAAGTGCTGCTTCATCACTGCCACATATGCTACAAATTCAGCTTGCAATGTTGTTCGCTACCTTGACTTACCACATCGCCCACTCAAGCAAACAGGCAAAGTAAGCAGCAAACCTTATCGCATCCTGTTTATTATTGGTAGAAATCGTATCCGCACTCAGTCGGTTTACCCATCGTTGTTGGTTGGATCTACTTGTTGTTGCTTTTCACTACTCTTCCACTTTGCACATTTTTCTTTGTTACTCAGCTTGCGTTACAATTTCTTTCTTTCGCAACGTGGTTCATTGTAATATTCAAAACAAATAAATATTCGAGAATTTCAAAAAAAATACTCCAACTTTGAAAATTGTAAAAAAGTATTACGGAGAGAAAATAATGAGCCATGAGCCCAGCCAAGCATAGCTTAAGTTATGTACTTGGAATTTTTTTCAGAAAAATCAAAAATCAATACAAAATCAAAATTGTCATAATTAAAAGAATTTTTTGAAAGATTTGTAGAAATACCTGGTCCCTGAAACTATTTTCCAAATTTGCTGTTTTTTTTTGTGTTTCAATGAAATCGAAGTTGACAGGAAATTTACAATATTTGATTTAAACTTTTTTTTTTTAGAAAAAATATTTTTTCGAAATTTCTTTCTTGTCAATTTTGACAGTAAAGTAAGCCAATGAAAAATTTCCATGAAATCAAAAATTTAGATGAAGCGAAAGTGAATTCTGACTAAGTAATTTCAAACTGTCCAGAACAGAACTTTTTCTTTAGAGAATGAGGCTCGTGGAAGCCCGCGAAGCTCAAGATACAGGTTCAATTTTGAAGAAGTCTGAAATTGAGGAAGATTCAAGTTTAATCCAAATATTGCACAATCATCTGCGGTAGAAGGTGATTTTTCAAAATCGCCCAAAAAGTTGGACGTGTTCGCTTTACCAAATATTTTCTGACCAAATTCGAAAGCATAAGTTCCAAAAACCAGTAACCAGCAAGCTTGGCTCAAAAGTACGACCCGGAAACTATACGGTGGACTTTTGGATAAACTCAATAGAGTTGAGTAAGCAATTGAGTAGTCGAGCCCTCTCTCGAAGATCGAAAATCACAGTCTACAAGTACCTCATTATACCTGTCCTAATATATGACGCAGAAGCCTGGACAATTTCCACCACGGATGAGAGGATGCTTGGAGTTTTCGAGAGAATAGTTCTGTCCAAAATCTTCGGAGCTATTTACATTGATGGCGAGTATCGGATAAGGTACAACAATGAGCTGTACGCTGACATTGACATAGTGAGGCGAATCAAAATACAGTGACTGCGCTGGCTGGGTCATGTCGTGCGAATGGAAGAAGACGCTCCAGCGAAGTGGGTATTTAATTCAGCATCTGCTGGAGGACGCAAAAAAATAGGAAGACCAAACCTCCGTTGGAAGGACCAAGTGTTGGGTAGTCTGGCGGCGCTGGAATATCCAATTGGCGCCAGCAGGCGAAAAACAGAGAAGACTGGCGCCGCATTATATGTTCGGCCTAAATCGATCATCGGTTGTTATGGCCACATAAAAAGGAGAAGATTTGACTTCAAAAATCAGCGCACCCCTTCTATTATTGTCTCATTGTTGTAACGACTCGAATCACTGTACTTGTGTGCTGTCATTGTTGTATTGATTTCTGAACTATGAGCTCATAGAGTTCATATGGGAATCACATTCTCCCTGTGTAACAACAACAATATACGCGTACTTATTTATGTACTCGAAATTCATCGTCCTTATCGTTTACATGTCGTTATTGCACATATTTGCATTCTTTGGTGACTGTATGCGAAAGGAAACTTTATTACGTTATGGTGCTGCTACAGTTAAGCCTCATAGATTTTTCCGCTTTTTGTTGCTGTTATTGGTATTGCATTTTTTTCGTATTTATTTCTTTTTTTTTTCTCTCTTATTCTTCTGTTAGTAGCGGTGATGGCATACGACCCACATACATATGTCGTTTATCCATCGATACTATTGTTTGGTAAGCTTTTTGCTCCCTAAAGCCTTTTTCATGTTCCTTTGCATCCGCTTTATTGTTTGTTCTTGTTTACATGCTGCTGCTGCTATGACGATTACCCATACTTGGATTTATTCGTTGTGTTCCTTTTGCCTTTTTTCTCATACTCGATATATACTATTGGAATAGAGTTTGAGATACGACGTCCTTATGTCATTTATTTATTGTCCCTAGCACCACCAACCACCACCACCACCACCTCCGTCACCACCCAATATTGGCATATATTCATTTGTTGGTTGATTGCATACCCAGCTTTATTGCAATGTTGCGATTTGCATTCCACAGACAAAGTTGTTTTACTGTTGTGTTATTGCTATTGTTATATGTTGTTGTTATGTTGTTTTGCAACACGGAAACGTTGTGCGCCACAAGCAGTTTTTATTTTGCGTTTTTCTGTATGTGCATGTGTTTTTTCTCCCCCATCTTTGTCCAGCCTTGTTCTTGATCATATTAGAACATAGAGAGCGCCCCACGTTTCCTATTACATACTTGTTGATGATGTATTTAATATTGTTCGATTTTTAAGTTGTCTAGTATTTCACTTCATATCCATCGTACGTTTAACTTATTGAGAAAAAAAATTGTGATTTTTATATACTCTGAGAATGCACGTACCTCAATGGTAAAGGGTGTATTGGGTTTCTAGGCATAAGATCCCATGATCGAATCGCTATTCGCATCAAAACTAAAAGTGAAGCTCATCATATAAGCTGTAGTAAAAAGTAATCCATTATTTTTGGAAAGATGGCTTTAGTAATCTGTATCTCGCAATGGGGCTGCGCTAGATGGCATTAGAAAGAGAGGATCTCGTACTAAATAAACTTTGCAAACAGTTTTGTGATTTCTTGACTCAGTATTGTGTGATCACGCGTCAAAGATGGACACCAGTAAAGAGAAAATACGCCATATTTTACAGTTTTTCTTCGATAAAGGCGAAAACGCAAGCCAGACGGGTGAAAATGTGAATAGTGTTTATGGTCCTAATACTGTGCCAGCCAATCATGTGCAATTTTGGTTTCGTCGATTCCATTCCGGTAATTTTGATGTCAAAGATGCAAGGCCAATTGTCGAAAATATCGATAAAATAATGAAAATCGTCAAGTCTGACCATCATGTAGGCACTTTTTCTATTGCCTAGGAGCTAAATATTGCACAAAAAACCGGTTGGAACTATTTAAATAAGACTGGATACAAAAAGAAGCTCGATTTACGGGTGCCACACGAGTTAACGAAAAAAAACCTCATGAACCGAATTTCCATCTGTGAATCGCCGCTGAATCGCAACAAAATCAATCCATTCCTGAGGCGGATGGTTACTAGTCACGCGAAAACGGTCGTGATCGAATCGCGGTGAGCCAGCGCAAACGGTGGTCAAGCCAGGATTGACGGTCAGGAAGGTTTTGCTATGAGTTTGGTGGGATTTGCAGAGAATCATCTACTGTAAGCTGTTACCCCAGCGCCAAACTCTTAATTCGGACCTGTACTGTCAACAATTGGACCGTCTGAAGAAAGCAATCGCCCAGAAGCGGCCAGCTTTGGCCAATAGGAGAGGAATTGTGCTCCATCAGGACAACGCCAGGCCACACACATCGATAGTGACTCGCCAGAATCTCCGGGAGCTTGGTTGGGAGGTTCTTGTGCATCCACATTATAGTACGGACCTGGCACCAAGTGATTACTACCTGTTCCTGTCTATGATGGAAAATTCGCCTCGTCCCGGTGTTTTGCCAAAAGGGACGCGGGTTTCTATGAGAGTGGTATTATGAGATTACCTTCAAAATAGTAACAAGTTGTCGAACAAAACGGTGGATTTCTTTTTACTAGACCTTATATCTACCTACTACTTTTCCGCAGTACTTCTTACGATGAAATTGACCTCAATTTTTATTCAGAAGGCGTATATAGCAGAAGTCTTAGTGGTCAGTTCATTATTAAATGATCAGCTCAGCAGTTGAATACAATATAATACAATAGTATATTCAAATATGGATTATCATAGTGAAAGAGATGTACAAAAATTATTTACAGAATGCCGGAAGACATTATGTCTAGCATAACCGGCCAAGCATGTTTAAAACAAACTTAACAGTCACTACATTCTTTGTATGTACTTCTTTAGTATAGTAGTTTATCTTGAATATTTAAATCAATGTTAAACAAAGAAATGCATAATAAACTAAACAAAAAGAATCACCCATATATAGATTATGTCCTTTTATTACATTTTTTTTTTTTTTTTCATATATTATACTAAGCGCCAGGATAATATCAGGTAGCATTTCGTTACACAATGCCTACATAAGGCATTATGTCAAAAATTTAAAACAAACAAATACTTGTACATATAATATGTGTACAAATGTATGCAAAGTAGCAGCAATCGTTTGATGATCGATCGTCAAAGGATAATCCATTGTATGGTTCATCCTCTTTTTCAAACATACTCATACAATACCCAATGCCCATTCATATGAGGTTTTTATTTACATTCTACGCATGATTAGCATTTGGTAGACTTACAGGTTGGTTGCCTCTTCTTTATGTTCATTAATATATAATACGAGTATATCTACAACTATTCATTTGGCGGCGTTTTGTCTTTTGTATTGAATATGTACGCCCACAAGTCTACCAAAAACCAGTCGATATAGATGCCACATATTTCGCTAAGATTAACCAAAGTGCTAATAGTTTCTTTCCAAGACTAGATGAGTTATTTGGAAGAGACAATACCGGCATATGTATATGTACGTAAATAAGCGCCTACTATAGGCTCATATGGTCAGTTTATGTACTATTGTACTTATATGTTTTCTATTTTTCTACAATTCCTCTTACACATACGTACTTACTCATATTTGTATTGTTTTGTCAAATTAATGAACAATATAAAGTAGCGCCGGATTAAATTAGAAGCATTCATCATCATCATCATCAACATCATCATTAAATGAGCTTATATATATATATATATGTAAAATATAGTTACTTACAGTGGTGGAAATTCATCTATATTCAAACTTATTTTAATTAATTTTATTAAACATTTTTTATCGTAGGTTTATAAAAAAATATTTCAATATATTTTAAGCAAAAAAACTAAAAAGGTTCTTATTTTAATATAAAAAATAAAATCGATTATAATCAAATTTGATTAAAACTTTCACGTTTTATGTTTTTCGAAAAGAAAATCTGCTAGAAAAATAAATTATTGTCGCACGACTTCTCCGTCCATTTGATGAATCCACTTTCCAGATGGCATCTGTTTTAAATTTTTTTATTGAAAATACAAAAACCACAGCTCAAATCCCCTAATAACCCTAATACTGTTTCTTCAAGAAATGACGTTTCATGAGATTAGAGTAAAACAAGACCTCAGTTCGAAGGTCTGGTCTCGGATTTTATTTCTTTTTCTCCTTCTTCTTATGTGGTCATAACAACCGAAAATCGATTTAATCGGAATTAAGCATTATGTTATGCCAGCCATCTTTGTTAGTGGTTTAAAATGAATTAAGGTAAAAGGTACTGGACTAAATACCGAGTTCAGTGACCCAAAAACCATTCACTAGTCTGTTTTGTCGAAATGTGAACATTCTTTGAACTGTAGAAACTTCAAAAACAATGCAAACGTTTTTTTATTCCACACCCAATTTCATAAAAAAGAATCTTACAAATTATTTTTTTATAAGTTAAGAGAAAAACTAGACCTGGCTCGAAAATTCTGACTACAGATTTGTGTACCTGCCCAAGATCTATTCGTATTTAGACTAGTTCGCCGTAATTCCTATTTTTTGTGTGAAGAAATGTGTAATCGAAATATTTATGATGTTTTGCAAATTATTAGATAGACGATAAAAGCTTTCGCTATGGAAATTTTTTAGAAAAAAATAATTAGCGTCATTTTTTTACAACTTATTTTTTCAACACGTTTTTCAATAATGAATAACTTCCCATCACGTAGAGAAAATCTAAACTTTATAGCGTTGCCATATAGAAAAATCATTTCTTGCGTTCTTTGAATTGTGTAAAAGAGTATTTTTCCCTCAATAAGATCAATTAATTTGATCAATGTGAATAGTCTTACCAAACTTCACGAGATCGCCTTAGATGAGATTCACTTCCATTTTTAACTGACACATAACAACATTTTCTTTTTTTTTAACTTCAGATTTTAAATTCCTATTTATAAATTCTTTTCATAAATAATTCCTAGTGAATTTATAAAAATGTCGACTATTGTAGAAGTACATAACATATTTGTATGGTAAAAAATTTGAAAAATAAGATCATAGAATATCAAATGTGATACTTTATCCTACACTCGACATACAAAACCGTTCAAAAATCAACAATTATGTACATTTTTCAAAAGCATAGGAAAATAATAAAAATCAATGGATTATTACTCATTCTCCCTCCCTCTCTGTCTCTTCCATTGGTAAAAACCTTATTGTAAAATCTACTAAAAAATTCTAACTCGCTGAAAAATCAAACAAATTCCCCAATGGTTGACAAATAAAAATATCAACAAAGCAAAAAAAAAAAAAAACACAAAAAATCCATGAAATAGCAAATATGTACTAAAATGTATCTACTAAAAATTCAAAAATCCCAGCTATTTCAAAATTCATTTCATTGGTGCGAAGCAGTGGCAGCAGAGGACGCTCATATATACATATGCAAGCGCATACATTATGGTGTATTTGATATGCAATGTGTATTTTAAAGTAACAAGCAAAAACAACTCATAAAACTGTCAAAAATGCTCTTAATACTCTTTTTTCATACACACACACACACACACACACACACAAATACTGGTACAAACTCATACATATTCAGGATAGTCAATGTTGTTTTTTTTTTCTTTTTGCCAGGATATCAAGCAATTGAAGCTATGTTATTTCTAATCACTACAGCTTCCGGTACATGATTGTATGTAGATCTGCATGTGTGTGTGTGTGTGTTTGTGTAAATGGATCTGCATATATGTAGATATTTTTGAAAATGTATACCAGTATATATACCTTCATATGATATATTTATCAACAAGCGGAACTATAAATATGCATGCGTTCACTTGTCGTATGCAACATACAAGTGTTAGTTACATTCAAACTACCTATAGATTATATATTCACACTATATTACGTACGAGTACTCGTAGAGTGTTATTTAATATCTATACTCTCTATGGATTATATATAAATATAGTAATGTGATAACTCTCAATAGTAAATGCATCAATGTTGATGAGATGGTTGACATTCTAATATATTGTTCAATCGTTACAATATACGAGTACATAAACAAGTTGTTTTACAGGTGCTAGAAATAGAAATTCTTGAATATTTGTATACATTTGTGTATAACACAAATACATATAAGGCATACATAAGTAAAATTTTTAATATTTAACCTAAAGTTTTTACTGTTTTATAAAGCTCCACCAAAGCATTCTTTTACTCTAAGCCACTAAGGCTCATTTTGACTTTCCACAAAGCCCATAATCAAAATATAAATAGTAAAGGTCGGATACCTAGAATTGGGAGAACTAGTCTAATTGAACAGGCAAAGTACTTGCGTATAACTTTATGTAGATAGAAAACCAAGTTGGAAACCAAACACGGAGGAAAGGGTTCGTAAAGCAACAGCAGCACTCTATTCCTATAAGAAATCCATAGGTAAAAGATGGGGATGAGTCCTACAATCGTATCATGGCTATACTCTGCGGTCGTCAGACCAATTCTTTTTTACGGAGTTATAGTCTTGTGGGAATCCTTAAATAAGGAGCTACACCGACGGATCAACAGGTCCTCTAAGAACCACCCCGTCAAAAGCACTCTACTCGCTATTGCATCTACTCCGCGTAGATTTATTTGGCAAGCAGAGCAGAGCGCTTATATCAGCAATTAGGCTAAATATAGCTTCACGCTGGGCTCAACCAGGATACGGTCATTCAAGGATCCTGGGGGAGTGCACTACAATTCCTAATGCCATCGACTATACCATTACCATACCATGCTTTGGCAATAGATTCTCAACCCATATACTCGCAAGTGAAGAATGGAATAGGGGTATTTTCAACGAAGCTGGAGTTCAATCGGTACAATTGTACACAGATGGCTCCAAATTGGAGGGAAGGGTAGAAGGTGGTGTCTTTGCTGATTCCTTACGTGAAGCTTAAGTTCCGATTATACAACTTTTGCATTGTTTTTCAAGCTGAGATTATGGCTATGAAGTAGACGGCAATGTGGCTTCATTGTAATACAATATCTTTCAAAGATGTTTATATCTACACCGACAGTCAAGCCGTCATTAATTCTTTCGCAGGAACGTTCGCCAAATCCTAGTGCCGATTTGGCACTACAGCACTACAATGTACACATTGTATGGGTACCGGGGCATAGGTATATACCAGGGAACTGTGAGACAGAAATGACGCTGTGTTTACCGTGAGCACCTGCCAGTGATGGCCTTATCTCACGACGCCCAAAGCGTGTGTATCAATTTGAAGCGTTGATAGGCGCCCCATAGGAGTGGAAAATCAGAAACCAACCTCCAGTATCCTACGGTACCAATTGGGGCACGTTGAATGGACGTACTACCCTCCTTGGTTTGGATCGAGGCCCATCTAAAACCTCTTCTTAAAAGCCTTTTGGTAAGACCTCGTAGCCGAAGCTACTACCAGTTTCAGCCCCATTCGGCTCCGGACAACTGTGAGACAGATGAATTGGCGAGATTGGGCACTAGGTTGCCAGAGATCTATCCATCTCATAAACAACATTACTTCACAACATTACTTCACCATAGCCAACAGAAAATGGCGGAATGAAAGCTCGTGTGCTACTAATAGGAAAGTCTCTCCAACTCTTGACAATAGAAGAACTCGTCAATGAGTAGGAAAACTATCAGTAATGTAGTTGCCGTACTCATGGGCCACTGGCTTGTGGGTAGGCATGCTGCAAGGTTTGGTTTACCGGCCAACGATTTTTGTCGCAGCTGCCAGGACGAGGAAGAGGAGGAAAGTGTTCACCACTTCCTCTGTAGATGCCCCGCCTTGGCACGCAGAAGGCACACTCTACTGGGGAGTGCCTATTTTACAGATACCACTAAGCTTGCACCCATGGATATCAGGAACATTGCTCTATTCATTAGGAAATCTCAATGGTTAACAGAGGGAACAGGATAGTAAGCATCAATGATACATGTTAACACAATGGGCCAATTTTTGGCCTAAGTGCGCCCCACCTTTAGATGACGGCCGCATAACCTAACCTAACCTAAAAGTCGATTAAAAAAATGGTTTGCAAATTTTTTAGATTAAAGTTGGAATTTTTGAAAGAAAAATTTGTGCAATTTTATGTTCTGAATGCTGCAAAATATTATATCATTTTATGTACTTTTGTTTCCAGAATCTGGTTTATTAGACTCAATATTTTATATATTTATTTATTTACTTATTTTAATTTTACTTGTTCTTTTTTTTTCTAATCTTTCCCCAGAAAAAATTGATCCATGGTTCTAAAGAAAAATCTCATAAAATTCCAATCAACGCTTAAATTTTACTTTCAATCGAATAGGAAAATATTAGAGAGAAACATTTTTTACAAATGGCTTTCAGGAAAACTTTACGAGCTTTGAAAAAATTATGTTTCAAAACTATTAACTTTTGTAATGTGCATAATTGAAAATATTTCTCCTTAAATATTCAACTAATGCCCACTAAAAAGTCACAAAATTATAGATCACATAAACTTCTCAATTAAACAGTTACTAATTACTTGTATACTCATTGCGAAAGAAAATGGCGACTTCAATATTGTATGTATGTAAACCATTCAATCATAAGAGGGAAAAAACTTTGCATATTCAATTTTTTGCAAACAATAAATTTTTATCATTTTCAATGACTGGCGATTATTCTACCATTTTTTGTTTTTATTTTTTATTTTTTTTTGTACTTTTTGTCCTTATACAAATATTTTTGTACATTTTGATGCAAGAAATTAAGACTTTTTCCGTCCAAACAACGATTACGCGTTGGTGTTCATTAACAATAACAGCAACAATAATAACGATAATAATGAAAATCAATGGATTGCGAATATGCGAAATAAATAAAATCAAACAAAAGAACAATAATAATTATTAAAAATATGTCCACAGACCATTGAGTTCATAACGCAAATGAGGCCGCAATAAAATAAATAAATGAAGAGGAATATTGAACGAACAAATGCAAACAACAACAACAACAAATTTAATAAAATACTCTGTATTGAAGAGACTGAGAAGACCATGTGCCATGCCATTTGCTATATTTATGTATCATTATTGTACACAAGTACAAGTATGGGAGAAGGGATCAGAGTGTGGGAGTAAAAGTGAGTGGTGAGGGGTGAAAATAAATAAAAATTGAAATGAAACAACATTTAAGAATTGTTTCAATTTTTTTTTTCTTTTTTTGTCTCTTCTTCTGCCTTATTTCCTTCCGTCTTTGCCGTGATTTCTACCAAAATGGCATCAAGTGATTCGCTTGTCATCATCATCATCATCATCATCATTATCATCATCGTCATTATCATTGTCGTTGAAATATTTGTCATTTGTCGTATTGTTGTACATTGAATCAAGTGAATTTCAATTCACCATAAGTTAAGTATAACACCAATGCTGATAGTGGTGGGTGGTGGTGGTGGTAGTATTGGACATTACATGGTATACGATGAGTACATGAGTAATATGAGTCACTACATACCTATTACTACTACTACCACCTACTACTACAGAGTCATAAAGCGAGGAATGTACGATACGAACGATAAGTAAAACAACAACAATAACAATTTTCTCGCCGCGCATATATAATTGTCAAATGTAGCGTAACCATATTGCATGTTGGTGGCTCTCCTCAAGCAGCCGGTAGTGTGGAGTTCGATTATTGTCCGCCATTTTTTCTTTCCACCCCACCATCATTATCAACCTCATCAACAGCACAGCAGCAGTAGCAGCATCAAGAACAGCTACTACGTCTCTTTACATCATTCCATTTAAGTTTAGACTTATTAATAAAACAAAACCAAAATTAGACTGAATAATGTTAACCCATTACCAACCAGCAACAACATTTATACGAAGCTAAAAAATGCTATCATTCAGTTGAAGACTTCATATGCGACACGAAAAGTTTGTGTTTTAACAATTTTTGTAATCAATTTTGTTATATATATGTATATATATGTGGCACTTAAAGCCCCAAATGACTCATTGGCCGAGCTTTCTCTTCCATTACTGTTGTGCGTCTTAAATTTGGACAGTATTAGAAGGGACCTAGTTATTTTAGCCGGTTCCGAACGGCAGAACACTTGTGACATCACTTTTTTTCTGAGCTTTGTCACAGAGGTATTTTAGAAGCTTTTTCATGGCAAGTTGCTACTGTCGGAAGAATTGCCAATTGCTTGCCGACAGGTGGGTACCATTCGAAAGAAAAATCTTATCGATATTAAATTTGTTATGCATCAGCCGGGGATTGAACCACGACCTACAGGTCAGAAGGCGAACACACTAACCACTGAGCTACGGCACCCACCATACGCAGGAAAAAAAAAACTCTATTGTCATAGGAAAAAAAATTTTTTTTTTGTGAACGTCTGAAATTTCAATGCTAATAAAAGTAACCTTCACGATTTTCCGTGCTCTTTGTAACAGATATTCTTTTGGAGCTTTTTCATGTAAAATTTTTGCTACCGAAAGATTTTCCAAATATTGATCCAGAGATGAGCACCA
This sequence comes from Megamerina dolium, assembly GCA_963854835.1. Taxonomy (NCBI): domain Eukaryota; kingdom Metazoa; phylum Arthropoda; class Insecta; order Diptera; family Megamerinidae; genus Megamerina; species Megamerina dolium. Next base: position 67,006,044 of record OY978527.1, read on the forward strand.
TTTGAAAGAACAATTTTTCTGAAAAATTTTATTTCGAATTTGTAGAACAGGTAAATTCAACGTATTTTTGGTAAAATATAGTAAATAATTTTTTCAAAATACTACTAATCAAATGTGATTGTCAAAAAGTTGTACTTTCTATAAAAAAAGAGAAGGCTTTTTTATTTAAATAAAATGTCTACATAAACTTCCAATCCAAATTTTATGCTCTGATCCCAAGAGTTAGGTTAGGTGAGGTTATGCGACTGTCCTCTCTCTGATAGGACACACTTAAGCCAGAAAGGCCCATTGTGATACCACTGAGTTTCTTTTCCAATACTGTTATGCGTGTTAAATTTGAACAGCATTAGAAGGGACCTACTTATAGTAGCCGGTTCCGAACGGCAGGAGTCTTGTGACATCACTTTAGCTTAGTTTTGTCACAGAGCACAGGTCTGATCCCAAATTAAATTGCCTTTTTGTGGTAGCAAATGGGTTAATACTATTCATCTTACTGCATCAGCAACAACAGCAATAACAGCGACAACATAAAATAGCAGCTGCTTTATAGATATTGAAATTCTAAATAGTTGCACGTCACAACAATATACCACGAATCTCCCTCGATTCCTCGAACTACATATATATAGTACACTAAGTATATCTTATGCCACTTAAGAGGCTTTAAGTTTCAACAACGACTACGTATTCGTACATGATAATGAAAATCACTACGGTGGATTTTGACGCCTTGTGAAATTATTCCATGACATTTGACATTGATGACAGCACATAAAAGAAGGAGCAGTACACTAGCAAAAAAAAAATAAAATAACCAGCGTCATAGTTAAAATTTACCATTTTGATGTCTGCCTGTCTGATATTACTGGTGTGAGCAGGCTTAAATTAAGCATGGTCGGTCCTGTTTGTCAGTTAGCTTGCCTGTTTTTTTGCCTGCCTCATTGACATTCTTGTAAGTGTTGATTGTTATTATTATTATTGTTGTTGTTGTTGCTGTTGTTATATTTATGTGTAATACTAGGTAGTAATACATACATCTAAGTAGATTTTTATTAGCAGTAGCTACCAAATGAAACAAAAGACAACAACAAAAACAGGACATGTCTCCCATTTCCACATCAAATACTCCCTCGTTGTGAATGTAGCGAATTCTGAATGATTGTTTTTGTAAAATTGATGTGTTTCTTACGTTTTATGAGTACATACAATATATATGTATGTATGTCGTTGCTGAAGCTCACTTGTTGTTCTAAAACACCTACCAGTTGAAATATAAATTTTTCTTATTGACAATGAAGGCAGACAAAAAAAAAAAAAAAAGAAATTGAAAATTTAATTTTTTCAAAAAAGAAAAAAATACTCATAGTTGGTACATGCAATTGTGATTAGAACGAAACGAGTCTTGAAATGGACCGTAACAAATCGAATGTAAATTTTAGATTGTCACTTTTGTAACAATTTGATTTCTAAAGGTAATTTTCCTAAATTGAAAATATAATACTCGTAGAGAACCCTTCACAAATATTATTAAAATCTTTAAAATTTTTTAATAAAATAATTTTGAAAGCATAGATACTACTATTTGCATAATTAATTGAATACATTTAAACCCAGATGTGGTAATAAAGTCATATTGAGCAAATCAAATAAACGGCATCTCCCAGGACGATGATTTTCCTTGTAGAAAGAATCGATTTTTTTAGGCGATCATAATCAAATTTTCCAGCAAATATGTCTCTACAATAACGTCGACATTGTTATTTTAACAAAAAAAAAATTTTCTACGTTATCGCAAAAATGTATGAAACAATGTCGAAAATGTCGATTCATTTATAGTTTGTATAGTTTGTTTCGACAATATTCGAAAAAGTTGTTGGTAATTTTGAAATAATATCGAAAATTTAAAGATATAATATTTGCATAATTAATTGAACACCACATTTAAACCCAGGTGTGGTAATAAAGTCATATTGAGCAAATCAAATAAACGGCATCTCCCAGGACGATGATGTTCCTTGTAGAAAGAGGCGATTTTTTTTTAGAAAATTATAATTAAATTTTCCAGCAAAAATGTCTTAACAATAAAATCGAAATTGTTATTTTAACAAAAAAAAAATTTCGACGTTATCGCAAAAATGTATGAAACAATGTCGAAAATGTCGATTCACATATTTTTGTTTCGGCGATATTCGAAAAAATTGTTGTATATTTTGAAATAATGTCGAATATCGAATAATATAATTTTTTCGACATTATTGCAAAAAAATTTTGCATTAATGTCGAAAAAGTGCCAACAATTTTTTTTTTCTATATTATAGACGAAATTTTTGTTTATATCCATATATAATATATATTTCCATATAATAAAAATTTCGACATTATTTCAAAAAAATATCCTTTTAGAATAAATATCAATTACTTTTTCTACGGAGTTCTAAAGTAGTTATCTTAACCAAGTGGTTAATGGAATCCGTACAGTATTCTATTATTACAATTCGTTCACCAGTCAAAACTTGTCTTCAATCTTCAATCTTCAATCTTAAAACAAAGAACGGCCTCATATGAATTCAGATGAGGACATTTTTACCCAAGAAGAATCGTTCAAATAAACCTAACGGTGTCATAACGTCATTAAAAATTGTTCGGGTAATACAAAAAGGCTTCTACTGGACTCATAATATATTGATACTTTAGTACTCTGACTTGAAGCTTCAGATTTTGCCTTATGAATGCTGAAATGGCATTGTCATGTGATTGATCATATGTCAATCGAAACGAATTAACTGGGGATGTATTCGAATAATGTAGACACGTCACATTGAAACTATTAGCGCCATTGCATTTCCAAAAGCGTTTCTAAAATCACATTGTTGTGTAATTATTTCCTCTTAATTTTAATTGACTAAATATATCGTATACGATAGAAACCAACAACTTCACACTTTTACAGTGTTAAATAGAAAATCAGTTCAATTTACAGAAACAAAAATAAAATTAAATTAAAAAAAAAAACAAAAACTGTGTAACAATAATATTATATTGCAGTAACTTTAGAAACTTTATAGACTAACTACATACGAGTATCTATAGTATCTATAGTACAAAAAAATAATAAAAGTATGCGCACCCACCATCCATATGCCATATGAATATTCACTTGAGTGCTACTCTGGATTAAATGACACAAAGTGGAACCACTTCAGCGGAAACACATCGAATAAATGACATGCACATACACACACACACATTCACACACCCATACAAATATATAGACATGCACATCTACCACATCTACCGCTATCATGACTATGTTACAGTATTCACTTCTAAAACCAAAACTCAAACTGCAGTTAACCAAGCAAACAATCCACCAAGCAATCAACCAACCAGCCAGCCAACCAACCAACCAACCAACCCACCAACCACCCACAATTCAAGCAGAATATAACCAACGCAATCAGTGTAATGCACACAAGAGCATATCTATACACACATACAAATGCAACAATAACAATAGATAGAAACACAAATAACAAAAAATATATATATGAATAAGTATGGGTGTGTGTGTGTGTGTGTATGTGTTTATAGCAACAATTAAATAAAAAGGAACAACGCCTGAAATCATCACATGTTGGTACGTACTGGGACAAAACGTCGGAGTATTCTATGAGAGATGTAATTGTTGCCACCAGCCTTCTCTTCCAACACACACATACACACAGAGACAATAGTTTTCTATTGTTGGTGTTATTGTTGGCGTTGATGATGATGATGACATAGTTGAGTAAAAAACAACAACAACAAACGTGAATAGAATCCCAGTTGATGATAGTAAATACAAAATGACATAGACATGACAATAAATAAAGCAACAACAACACTAGATATCACGAAGACAATAGGTTTATTTTCCTAAGTCGAGTATATATTGAGTCGGGTGAAAAATATCAGACGCCTTTTATACAAGCCAAAGTTATATGTTATGATTAATCCAAAAAAATTTTAGCACCCTGTATTTTTTTGCGAATTAAATTGGCACAGTATTGCGAACGTGCCGTAACTCAGTGGTTAGTGTGTTGGCCTTCTGATCTGTAGGTCGTGGTTCAATCACCGGCTGATGCATAACAAATTTAAAGATTTTTCTTTCGAACGGTACCCACCTGTTGGCAAGCAATTGGCAATTCTTCCGACAGTAACAACTTGCCATGAAAAAGCTTCTAAAAGAACTCTGTGACAAAGCTCAGAAAAAGTGATGTCACAAAGGTTCTGCCGTTCGGAACCGGCGAAAATAAGTAGATCCCTTCTAATACTGTCCAAAAAATTTAAAAAGGAGAAGCTCGGCCAATGAGCCCTTTGGGGCTTTAAGTGCCACATATTTATTTTTTTTTTAGTGTTGCGAACGATCTCTAACGATCTCTTCGTATTGTTATATTTCAAATAATATAACTCTTCTCACATCACTTTAGTTCAGCTTTGTTACAGAGCTTTCTTAATGTCAAAAAAGCGAATTACGAATTTCTGAGGATATATGCTACTGAATTGGTAAAGAAGAAGAAATAGAACCTCCTGAGTACCTGGCTGGAAGTCCTAACTCACGGCGCTCAAAAGCACAGCGTATCAAAATTAAGCGCCCCCCACGATTAAAAGGCAGACGACTTCTAGCCCTAAGGTACCAATTTGGGGTGCGTGAATGGCCACACTACCCACCCTTGGTGAGAATCGAGGCCCATCGTAAAACTCTGCTGGACTATGGAGTCCAGCACCCGATTGCTATGCAACTCCACACCGAGCAACGTGCTCTACCCGCTTACCTTTGGGTGCTGCTGAATTGGTAAAGTCAGAAATCGAATCGGTGATCTGACGCACCTCAGACAGATAACACTAAAAGACGATCCCACGTATTATCACTAGACCGCCGCAGAACTTTAGGTCGCTTTGATAGAAAAACTGAATCACAGACCTCCTTTGAAGTAACCACGATATGAAGAATAAAGTGTTGTACAGAATGAACCAAGTAGCAGACCAATTGGCGAAATCAGGACTGTATCTTACTGCGAAGGCATCAAAACTTCTCAGCCAAACTCGCCCTCTTAAAGAAGTATGTGTTCATCGGTTCATTTCATCGAATCATTTATTCGCAGTAGATGACAAAATCAACTGTTCGACTATTCACTTCCAATCCCATCGAAAACAAAATATAATCTTTATTGGCGCCACACCTGTCTTGGGAACTGAGTATGCATTTTCATCACACACTTCGATCGTGATCTCGGTCACAAGTGCTCAATTTTTCATCACCCTTTTGCAATTACTTCAAAAGTGATCCTCTATATTACGTTTCAGCAGTGAAATGCAAATGGGAATACAATTCATTCAGTTAATTGATGGGGTATCCAAATTTAAAGCTTTGTTTTGCATCCAGTTTCTTTCAGATAATGCAGAAAATGTTTTTTTTTTTTATTTATTTTATGTTCATTCATCCATTTTTTGCACCGCAGAGCTAATATTGCTGATGATTGGCTCAAGTTTTTGGAAACACAAGATTTTGTTCGAAAAAGTCAGCCTGGCGATATCATGCTTGCTAATGGGCTATTACGTCTTGCTCAATTTTTTTTTTCTTTCAGTCAGTTCAGCTTTTGTCACTCTCTGGACAGTTTCGCCTTGATTCAACTTTGACCTTTTCCGCACTATATGGTTCTATATGATTAATTGTTCATTCTCGGTTATAAGCCGGCGCAAAAGTTGCTCAATTTTTACTAAAATTCTGTAGTGAATTGCATATCAAAGCGACTGAATTTATCCCCTTACTGGTTTTTGAGGCTTCTCCGTTATATTCAGTCTCAAAAGTTCCTCAATTTTATTAAGATTGAGTAGTGAATTATTTGAAAGCGGCTGAATTTATCCCTTTACTGGTTTTTGAAGCGTAATAATTCAATATCTGTCAAACCGACAGACAGCATTGCCAGTTGCAAAGAATAATTCTGATGTTATTGTATGATCCCGATACTTTTTCCACCAACATCACGAGCATATCATCCACCCAATTATCCATCTGCCCCATTTTGAGATGATAGAGATGGAATTTAGTTTGAAAATAAATAGTTCACAGCCAAGTGGTTGCTACTGCTTTATTCTTAGCATTACCATCAACTACTACATACTGCTACACGTATTAAATAGATAATAACAAAAGCAAGAGAAAAAACAAACTAAAAACAAAGGAGTAATACAATAAAAGAGAGAGAAAGAGAAAGAGATAAGTGTATAGGTATAGGTAAAACCAGCATTCAGGCAAGTTTATACAAATAGGAACTTTTTGTATGCACATACATACAATCATAGAAACCTGAGGCCACTCAAGCGAATTAGCGTGTCCGTTTCGATGGAGTGGATTTTATGTGTGCAAATGTAATAAATTTCATCGATAAACTTGTAACAACAATAACAACAACAACAATGGAAACAATAGCAAAGTTTTTAAATTTTTAGAATATAGGTAGCTATACTTGCCCCAAAGTCCATGACTATGTACTTCAAATGCAAAGTTAAGAGTGCATTTACAAAGCAGAACAAAACAATGCCAAATCACAGTGCACAAAAAAACAAAAATTAAATTGTTTTAAAACAAAGAAAGAAACAAAAAAGGCGAAAAAATTTTTGTTAAAATCTGTATGGACAATTTATGATTGTGAACATTTTAGATGTTCAGCTTTTTGGCCACATGGTTTTGGTTGAATTTTTTACTCGCACAACAGCATCACTATCAAAAACGATCAAAAACAACATCAGCAAGTAGTACAATATAAAACAAAAAATTGGAAACATAGAAAAACTTTGCTTTTTGCATTTTAAAAATGAAAAATTACGAAGACAAATATTTTCATGTATCGCATCCTTGCTAAAAGACAACAAGTGCAGAAGTCGTTTGCACTATCAAACTTTGACGGTTTGAGGCTCTAATATTTTATAATTTTAGATTATGAATGATTCTGATAATTACACATTCTGGAGACTAAGAAATTCTTCAACCCTTGAACATTCCATTGAGTGTTGAGTTTGTCGCTTTATAATCGTTAACAATCATTTTTTTTCCGGGTACAACCCGAACAGACCCACCTTGGACCTTATCCGTTAGTTTTTGCAGCCAACAAAGACTTAATTCGTGACTTGAGCCCTGAAAACGACTCCGTTCCTCCAAAGTATATCGTATTTTCATTAGATGTGAATCGTTTATCCTAAACAGACCCTATTCGGTAACTGCTGTTCCCCGCAATGGTTATTATATATGGAGTTTTCATTTCAGTCTATGAAAATTTGCTCAACTTTTTTCGTAATTTGGCCCCTGGAAGAGCCTTCAATCATCCCAACCATATTTTCATTAAAGGTGAAACATTCAGCTCATACAGAACCCCGCTTGGATCTTAATTACTGTTAGCGAGAAAACTTTGTTTATATATAAAGTTTCTGTCGCATTTTTCGAAATTTTGCTCTGAAAAAGTATTGAATTATCGCGATCATATTTTTCTTACTGGCTGTTATCGGGAAAGATTGTTTTTGTGTGTGGAATTTTAATTTTGGTATCTACAGAAAGCTCCGCTTGGCGTTACATTCAACATACATTACTTCTAACTTTTTTCAAGCTTTGTTGAATAGCTTTGAACAACGTCAAAGTGATAAATGCGCAAATACAAATTGGTATCTTTCTGAACCATGTGTTCTGTGTCTAGACAATACACGAAACTTACTTCCACTTAAAATGTAATTCTCTTTTTAAATTTGCAAATCAATTGCTTGAATTTAAAAAGCGTTAAACTATACGAAATCTCTGAAAGCAGAATCTTCAGAGCTTAATATAAAATCGTGCATCAATAATGCTGAAAGTTTCCCATCCTCTCCAGAATCTTTTTGATAGGAATAGGTACCAAATGCGCCTTTGAAAAGATCAAGCGCCTGAGTGGAGGTTTAAATCCCGGAGCCTCTTCTTGTCGTGATGGAAATGGGAATCTGGTTACGGATGTCCAGAGTGTACTGAGCCTATGGAGGGAACACTTCTCCACGTTACTGAATGGCGATGCTACGAACAATTCCGCCAGTGGAGGAGAATGCCCGATAACCCCAATTACAGATGATGGTGTTGATGTTCCACCACCCGACTATGACGAGGTTGAAACGGCCATTTTAAGGCTGAAGAACAACAAAGCTGCAGGTGCTATGGCCTGCCTGCCGAGTTGTTTAAGACCGGAGGCGATGAGCTGCTCACCCGCATGCACCAGCTCATAAGCAGAATATGGTCGGATGAAAGCATGCCTGATGATTGGAGGCTCAGTGTACTCTGTCCTGTACATAAAAAAGGAGACCCCACAATTTGCGCCAACTACCGTGGAATAAGTCTGCTGAGCATCGCGTACAAGGTTCTATCGAGCGTACTGTGTGAAAGTTGAAGCCTATGCTCAGCAACCTGATTGGACCTTATCAGTGTGGCTTCAGACCTGGTAAATCCACCATCGACCAGATTTTCACACTGCGCCAAATCCTGGAGAAGACCCAAGAAAAACAGATCGACACACACCACCTATTTGTTGATTATAAAGCCGCTTTCGACAGTCCGGTAAGGGATTACCTCTACGCAACAATGTCTGAGTGCGGTATTCCTGCAAAGCTCATTCGACTTTGTAGAATGACACTGCATAACTCCCGTTGTGCAGTGAAAATTGGGAAGGACCTCTCCGCACCGTTTAATACCGAACGGGGTTTCAGACAAGGTGATTCGTTATCGTGCGACTTCTTCAATCTTATTATGGAGAAAATAATACGAGCTGCTGATCTACGACATAATGGCACTATCTTCAACAAAAGTGTCATGCTGTTAGCGTATGCCGACGATATTGACATAATCGGCATGAACACGCGAGCAGTCAGTGCAGCATTCTCAGAGTTGGAAAGAGAGTCGCGTCGGATGGGTCTCACGGTGAACGAGGGCAAGACGAAGTATCTAGTGTCAACAAACAAAGAGTCCCGGCGTCTTGGACAGCACGTCACTGTTGACAACTACGCTTTTGAAGTAGTAAGGGACTTTGTCTATCTTGGAACCAGCATTAACAGCAGTAATGACGTCAGCTTGGAGATCATGCGTAGGATAACTCTTGCTAACAGGTGTTACTTTTGGGCTGAGTAAGCAATTGAGAAGTCGAGCCCTCTCTCGAAGAACGAAAACTACACTCTACAAGTCTCTCATCATGCCTGTCCTAACATATGGCGCTGAAGCCTGGACAATTTCCACCTCGGATGAGCGAATACTTGGAGTTTTCGAGAGAAAAGTCCTACGCAAGATCTTTGGACCTATTTGCGTTGGTGGCGAGTACCGAATAAGGTACAACCATGAGCTGTACGAGCTGTATGCCGATATTGACATAGTAAAGCGCATCAAAATCCAGCGGCTGCGCTGGCTAGGTCATGTCGAGCGAATGGAAGAACACGCTCCAGCTAAGAAGGTGTTATATTCGGAACCCGCTGGAGGACGACGCAAAAGAGGAAGACCAAACCTCCGGTGGAAAGACCAAGTACTGGAGAACCTGACGGCGCTTGGAATTTCTAACTGGCGCCAGCTAGCGAAGAACAGAGATGGCTGGCGAAGCATGTTATTTTCGGCCTAAATCGATATTCGGTTGTTATGGCCACATAAGTAAGTAAGTAAGTAAGGTACCAAATGCCGATGAACCAAATGTTCCTTCCAATGGAGTTAGTACATTGAATATCCTTTTGATTGCCAAGGACGGAAGGACGGACTCGACTAGCTGCAAGTTCATCTATTCTCATATACAGGGTGATTTTTAAGAGCCTTTGGATTTGATTTTTAAAAAAACACATAAAATTTTAAGAAATGTATGAAATCTTCATTAGAGTCGATAGAACCATCTATATAATTCAATGTTTAAAGACGCCTTAAATGGTTCATTTACTGGTTCCAATTTTGGCATACTCTCTCCAACATATCGGCCAGTATCTCACGAATAAATTCTTCAATATTGGCTTCCAGTGCGTCAACCGTTGCGGGCTTGTCGCTATAGACATGAGTCTTAACATAGCCCCACAAAAAGTAGTCTAAAGGCGTTAAATTGCACGATCTAGGCGGCCAATTGACCGGCCCCAAACGTGAAATACACTGTTCACCGAACTCGCCTCTAAACTGGGCCATTGTTTCGCGTGCTGTGTGGTATGTGGCACCGCAAAGTCCAGCTTTTCCATTTTGGGCAAAAAAAAAGTTTCTAATCATCGCACGGTAGCGCTCACCATTCACAGTAACATTCCTGCCTTCGTCGTCTTTGAAAAAATACGGTCCAATGATGCCATCGGCCCATAATCCACACCAAACAGTGCATTTTTCGGAATGCATTGGCAGTTCTTGCAATGCTTCTGGCTGCTCTTCACACGAAATATGGCAATTTTGATTGTTCACGTATCCATTCAATCAGAAATGAGCTTCGTCGCTGAACACAATTTCAGAGCACGATGCACTTTCTTAACCGAGCATGAATTTTTATAATAAAATTCAATAATCTGCAAGCGTTGTTCGTTTGTAAGTCGATTCATGGTTAAATTATAGACCAAACTGAACATGTTTGACAGTAACATGTTACACGAAAACAGCTGAGCTGCCAAAAACAGTGTTGCCAAGAAGAAATTTGCCAAAAAATCAGCCTGTACTTATTCGTTAATGTAAATTGCTTTTAATTGCTAATTATTTGCTCTAATTTTAATTATGTGATTCTAAAATTTAAAAATTCTACAATCCAAATTGTATCTGACTTGAAAAATTCACCATTTCACCACTCATCTTGAAGTACCGATTTTTGTTCTCCTTTCTCTCTTTATCTCTTAACTTACAAAATAAAACTCTCAGCATGTCGCATAATCACTAATTTGTAAATTCGTTACGGTTTCTACTACTGCAATACGAATACTTATAAGTAAGAGTAGTATATCTCTTGAGACCAAAAAAAAATAGTGCACACAGTATAGAACATTTTGATGTCATTATTAACAGAACAAAACCCAAAAATATATCAAAGCAAATTGCATAAAATATTCCAAAAACAAAAAAAAAAAATTAATATCGTAATTTCAAAAATTTCATGCAAAGCCTCTTCCGCTTTTATCCTTATTCTTCCATTGTGCCCTTTGGCATGTGTTCTTGAGCATGAAAATTGCAATTTTTCGCCTGATAATAGTCATTATCAATTTTTATTGAAAACAAAAAATGAACCGATATTTTTTTTGATTTGTCGGTTTGCGACAATAATAAAATATTCGGAGAGCAACAAAAAAAAAATTGAATTTCACACTTTGTGCATATTATAGAATAAAATTGCGCCAAAATATAAAAAAAATAAAAAATATAAAAGACTACTGCCTTACTTTTTTTTTTGTTTAATTTGTCCTTCAAAATTGATTTGCTACACCATTGGTTGGCTCTGCTTTGTGGGGTTCGGTCGACCACAGTCGTTTAGCCACAGCGGGATGATTCGACACTATTACGCTCGTATCGAATCGCTAATATAAGAAATTGTGGTACTGGTGGTGGTGATGATATGTCTACAGATACTCGTATATAATAGCATGATCAATTATGAATTTAACAATGTTACAATCGAAAGCATTTACAAAAAATAAATAACAATAATAATAAAATCGAACTTGGTTCCAACTATTGTCCGGCCATTCTTTTTGTGGGAAAATTTTCGCATTTTATGCAATTTTCCTTTTTATTATTTTTGACGAATTGATTTAAAAATCTCTAGTATGTGTTAATAATTGTAGAAAATTGTAAATGGTGAATGAAATTGTCAATAGAGATTACAACTTGATCGGTGTAGAAATGAACTACTAGAAATAATTGAGAAATTAGAGAACTGGCATTTAATACAAGCAGTTCCATAATTCAAACTTTTTGCTTCCTATTTTGTTAAGTAATTACAAAACGACGGACAAGATAGTACTGTCGCAAGGAAGCTCGGACTTTCTTCAATGGTTACCTCTTGAGAGATCGATCTTCCAATAAGAGGTACTAGCGTCTAAAATTCGACTATCCGATATATTTTTTTCAACTTCGCCCAATCAAGACGAAGAAAGACTAATACTCATTTTGGTAAATCTTGGCTCCATGGGTGCCATGTATGTACCACCTTGATTAAAAAGTTCCCGGAATAACCACTGTATGGCGTTCCCATCGTTCCAATTTAAGTTCTGTTTTTTTTTTTTTTTTGTTAAGTTGGTACATCTGTTGTTGATATTCCTATGTCTGTGTGTGTTGGCGATTTTTTACAATTTTCAATCAATTTCATGCATAAAAGAGACCGTGTAGACGTCGCAAAAGGCATGATTTGCGAGGCTGAATCCGATTTCACATTCATTAAAAGGATCATTACTGGAGACATTCATCAAAAGGATTATTACTGTCTGTGTGTGTTGGCGATTTTTTACAATTTTCAATCAATATCATGCAAAAAAGAGGCCGTGTTGACGTCGCAAAAGACATGATTAGCGAGGCTGAATCCGATCTCACATTCATCAAAAGGATAATTACTGGAGACGAGACGTGGGTTTATGAGTACCACGGAAGGAGACTAGAATTGTGGGCAGAAAACTCATGGATTTTGCACCATAATAACGCATCGTCGCACAGTGCCATCATTATTCGTAATTTTTTGACGAAAAATGCAACAAATACCATCCAACAGTCACCAAATTCACCTGATTTGGCTCCCTGTTACTTCCTTCTGTTCAATCGAGTTAAAAAACCATTACGGGGAACGCGTTTCAGTAGCCGAGAAAAAGTAATGGAGAAATCGAAGGAAGCACTGAGATAGATGTACTCTTGGCTACGTAACTTTTGCAAATACCAATGACACTAAGAATTACAACAGATGTACCAACTTAACAAGGAAAAAAAACAGAACTCAAATTGGAACGATGGGAGCGCCACACGGTGGTTAATTAGAAACTTACCAATCCGTCATCAAATTTCCCCAAGATTCCAAACTTTTTACTAGATTCTCATAGCTCAAATCCATTAACCCCGTATACTTACATATTTATGCACTAATATGTAACCCAATTACTAAGGGCTTCCTCTTAACCTTCCTTTGTACCTACTCATTAATCCAAGTGTCATATTCTACTTATGTAATGGGACAATTTTTTTGAAATTTTCTTCCATTTTTTTATTGTTGTTGTTGTTGCTGTTGTTGTTGTTATTTTTAATGTAATAGGAAAAAAAAAACACCCTCATGTCAACGCTTGTGTTGTGTCCTCGCTTAGCTGCGGTTTCGTGTTACACATGTGTACATAATTAGCCTGGTGCTTGGTGTTATGGAGCTGAGTCCTTATAAGGACCTACTCAAAGGTTACACAACACAACATTAACGAGCATGTAATTATTAATGAAATAACAATTAACAAGTGTTGTGTAAATTTTGACACTTGTATGAGTGAGTGTATAAACATGAATCAATGACTAAATGAATGAAAGAATGAATGAATGGATACAGGAATAAAAGGCGACAAAATAAAATATTTTCTACTATTGATGATAAGAAGTAAAATAGAATATGTACATATTTCCTTTAAAATGAATTTCTTGCAAATCATAGTGGCGCCACTTTCAAGTGGAATTACTAGAAGTCACTTGTGAATAGAGATAAATTTTTGATACAAAACAATATGCAAGTTGCTTGAATTTTTTCACTAAAAATGTCTCACTTTTTTCAGTATCGTATTTTTTGAGTCTTAATTTTGTAACAACAAACAACAATATCATATTGTCTGACATTTGGTCTCCGATTGCATTTTGCAATCTGTTCTAAAAACAACAACAACAAAACATATCAACAACAATACGAAAAATTGACCATTTTGTAATGGAGCAAGGAAGTACAAGAAATACGAATGAGAGACATTATAAATGTACCACATATGCCCATGTGCTCACAAGAGTATGTAACAATAAGCCGCCAAATCGGCTTTACAGCTTTAGGCGTAAATATTTTAGCCATTTACGATAATGGACATTTTTTATATGTGCCTTTTATTTTGGCGGATCGGATTTTACGGTTTCTAGATACAAACCTTTGTTGGCATGTATTGCAAATTGAATAACAGTAAGACATATTAACATTTTTACCTCCACCAGCTTTTTAAGGATATCTGCCCATTTTATGTTTCAATCACTTTGAGAGTTAAAATGAAATATACGTACTACAATAATAAAATACATTCACATATATTTAATATTACCAAGTATATTATCAACTAAATAAATAAAATCTAAACTGAATATAAACAGCTTATGGGCCTTTTTTGTTTCACGTTGCCCTTATGCTTTTTATTGGATATTGGTATTTAGTAAATTTTGGAACGTTGCGTTTGTTGGTTAACCCTTAGTTACGAATGCACTTAAAATGGTCAAATTACAAATTAATAGAATAGTCGTATAGGCGATGAATGCTATTATGGCAGAAAAAAATATTGATACCAAAACAAAAATAATTTTTTATGGCAAAAAATACAAACAAAATTCATATGACGGCATTATATATATGTATATGGATAAACCCACACACTATGAAAAAATCACTGAACACACCTACTCTAGTGTTCCCACGGTAATCGGGTCTTCATCCCGGAACATACCCTGGTCATTCCAGGTTAAGGATTGACAACTCAGCGAAAAATGCTGTTACAACAACAACAACAACAACAACAACAACTCTAGTTTGACAGCATTTTGACAAGTATTATTTGCATGTTAGGTTTGTTCGTGTACTGACAATTTTCAACATTTATTAACAATTGTCGACAGAAAAGCGTTCACATACTCGATTTATATGACAGAGAAGCCAAAAATGAGAGCATAAAAATTGAAGAGAGCTGATAGTTTGTGAGAGTAAAATTTTTGTCAAAAAAAAAAAAAAAACATCGAGCTGTCATTTGCGTACTGTGATTGTCAATTTGCAAGTTTCTAATAGGTTTCCGTTAGCGTAATCGCTGTATATTTTCTCACATTGAGAGCATAATTTAATTTTAATCTCTTAATGACAGGAAGTGATGGTAATGTATGCGAAAAAACTTATTATTTGAGCATAATGATTTTGCGGCATCAGCTGTTAACGACAACAACAATTGCATAAGAAATTTATATTGTCCGGCAGATGAGATAAATATTTCTATAATTTTTTACACTCGCTAAATTCCAATAGAGTATTGTTTCGACTCTGACAAGTCACATTTTTTTCCATAAAATGAAAAATCAAGAAAAATTGGTCAAATTTATTTTTAACATTCATTATTAAAATACCCAGAGTCGCCCCTAGGGACTGACTCCTATGATTATCTTCTCCTCAACATTTTGGGGACATACTTATTCGCTATTTCCATTCCGTAGCCGGGTTTTCACACAAAATATACATTTTTATAAAATTCGCTCCTAACGCTCCTAAGGTGACAGAATTAATTTTCACTATCCAGCATTTTTTCAAGAAATCGTCCGTATAATGACTAAATGAAAGACACTCCCCTACAAAGTTAATGTTTTAAAATTTTTTAAAAACTTCAAACTTGTGGTGAAGCACCCATTAAGGGGTGAAGGGTAGGGGTAAATGTTAGAGCAGAAGTATCAATGAAGGTCGGTCAAACATTTCACCGTACTATGGTCGATTCCTGAGCTATGTGGATATTTATCGTCTTTCAGTTGCTTCAATTCAGTCTGAATTAACATTATGATAGAACGAACTACCTCTCCCATTCATATGAGACATTAAATCTTAACTTGTTATATGATTCTTATTAAATTTATATATGCATCAACTAAATATATTTATGCAAAAATTGATCATATTTATTCAAGTGTAAATGAACATATGAAGCTAAAGGTTATATGTACACAATTTTTTTCACAAAGATGATAACTAAACGAATTTGCTTCATACAACCCATATCACAAAGCTCTCTAATAAAATATTACATTTTATATACATATAGGCAAATATTGTGATGTGTATATGTAACGTATAAGCGTAAATAAGATGATTTCTCACTCTTCCAGCTTATAGTAAGTCAATTTAGAAAAATTATCCAAAGCTAGCGTAGCCAACAAAGCCAACATAATCAACCTCAGTGGCCAGAAACCCAATTTATAGCTTATCCATATGTATGGCATCTTGTTGACTGCTTGTATCTACTACGTTGATATGTAAGAGTATGTATGTGTAAAAATTGAAAAAGGATTTCCGTTGACTGACCATTGGTCCAGTATATGTACATACATATGCTCTTATATGATAAGGTATTAAGGCCGACCGAATATTTTCCCAGTATCTCCATAGAAATTTATGTTTTCGAATAGATGTTTTCATTCTTTAAGCTTGTTAAAATGAAGCAATTGAAGTGAAACTTTCTACATAACATACATTTTATTAGCTATCATACGAATTTACGAATGGACGAAGTTGGATGAAAACTACGCTTACCTCCCATATAAATGTATATTTTCGAAATAAGAAGCTATTGCACTGAAAGTCTGTGTATAACATTCTTTTCATTAGCTAACTTATAAGTTCGAGATTAGGTGAAATTGCATAGAAACTACGACTATCGCACATATAATATTTTTTTCGAATATATGTTTTCAGACATTATATGGTCTAGTAAAAATTAATCCATTATTTTTGCATTAAATTGAAGGTTTTAGTTAGCATAGTTAGAATGATCCGATTTAAGTCAAATATGCACCGTTTTGTTCGATAACTTGTTGTCATTTTGAAGGTAATCTCATAATACCACTCTCATAGAAACCCTCGTCCCTATTGGCAAAAAACTGGAACGAGGCGAATTTCCCACCAGCAAAATCATTCGCCATAGAACAGGTAGTAATCACTTGGTGCCAGGTCCGAATGGATAAGGTGGATGCATAAGAACTTCCCAAGCAAGCTCCCGGAGCTTCAGGTGAGTCACTATCGGTCCAATGCTTGACAGTACAGGACCAAATTAAGAGTTTGGCCGTAGGGAAGCAGCTCATAGTAGATGATTCCCTGCCAATCCCACCAAACACATAGCAAAACCTTCCTGACTGTCAATCCTGGCTTGGCCACCGTTTGCGCCGGCCACCGTTTGCGAAATTTATCGATTTGGTTGCGATTCAGCAGGGATTCGCAGATGGAAATTCGGTCCATGAGGTTTTTTTGCGTTAACTCGTTTGGCACACATACAGCGAGCTTCTTTTTGTATCCAGCCTTTTTTAAATGGTTCCAAATGGTTTTTTGTGCAATGTTTAGCTCCTGGGCAATAGAAACAGTGCTTACATGACGGTCAGACTCGACGATTTCCATTATTTTATCAATATTTTCGACAGTTTGCCGTGGTGCATCTTTGACATCAGAATTACCTGGCTGTTACAATATCAGGACCATAAACACTATTCACATTTTCAGCCATCTGGCTTGCGTATTCGCCTTTATCGAAGAAAAACTATAAAATACGACGTATTTTCTCTTTACTGGTGTCCATCTTTGACGCGTGCTCAAACAATACTGAGTTAAGCAATCACAAAACTGCCTGAAAAGTTTATTTAGCACGAAATCCTATCTTTCTAACGCCATCTAGCGTAACCCAATCGTACTTATACAACGCGAGATACAGATTAGTAAAGCCATCTATTCGAAAAATAATGGATTACTTTTTACTACATCATTATAAAGTTCTTAAATTAAAATTTGGCAAATATGATTATATCTTCTATACCAATTGAGGAATTTAAAAATAGGCATAACTGAAAGAAAATTACGCCTAGTTTTCAACTCCCAAGCAATTTGATCCACTCTAATGTACATATAAGCTTGATCAGACATTTGTTGAGATATTGAAATATACATCTTCTCCATCATTTCTCGTTTCTTTTCTCGTTTTTCAGTTTTTTTTTTTTTTTTTTTAGTAAATTTTATTCAATTGTGAATAAGTCAATCCTTTTATTTTTGTACGAGCGGATGGAGCAGTAGGAGTAGAAGGTATTCTATATATATACAAAATATATTATATATTTATATATGTGCGTAGCATAAAGAATTTTATACAATTTGCTACTTATATGTATGCCCACATATGTCACAAAAAAAGGCAAATTTCTGTCGGATGGGGCTGCTTCCGGTCATTTCATTTCCTTTCGATATTGTCTCCACACACACACACACATAATATTGTATTAAGGGATATACAAGGAAAAATTTTTTAATTTATTTAAATTACAGAATATATTTACTTTGTTGAAAATAAACAGGTTGTTTCATTTGAATAAACACAGATTAGGTTTATAAGCATAAGCATATATCGAGCATCTCTTTGATTACTTATATGATTACCGAAATATATGAGATTTAGGTTCAACTCAATCGCATTACATAAGTAAAATAACATATCTTTAGATAAAGATCTACTACATATCGTACATATAAGTTGCAAATATTTGCCTGCCTACACATTTGCTCTTTGGAGTGGGTATGTAGGTTCCGGCTTAGCTAATTTTATTTTACTTCAATAACATCGAGTATAAATAAATCTCAATCATCTATGAGTATAATGAAATTCATTCATGTTTTTTAAAAAAAGTACAAGTATTACATATATTATGTTTTGTACATATAAATATATCACATCCTGTTACAAATACCCATACTCAATAACAATATATACATATAATATAATCCTTCATATCATAACGTGTTATTCAATTCGTCCTTTAACAAAAAACCAAAAAAAACAACAATGATCGCGATAAAAATCTATACTTAAATAATATGTATAACCTTTTCACTCTCTCACTCAATTCAGGATCATCTATGAAAATCTTGATATGATTTACATGCGACATAATTACATTTTATATCCTGCCAAACGTTCTTGTTTCAATTTTCGGTCTCTGTCTTTCAAATCTTTCTCTAATGTTTGTCACACATCAGCATAACACTCTGACATAATACTCTTACAATATAAACATCATATCATATGTCAAAAAGCAAAAATCACCAAAAGATCCGAAATGTATGATAAAAATCAGAGCACCCATTCATCATAATTCCTTTACTGTAGTTATGTGTATATACTATAAGTCCTCTACTCTGAGCTCTGTGTATTTATATGTAGAATGAAATGTAAGAATTTACTTATGGGCAGTTCTCAAATATACGTTAGATAAGCAAACGATAGTAGAAGCAATTTTTTACACGTAGTGCAACGGAAATTCACCCTAAAGTGAAAGAAGTAATAAAATGGGTAGCAAAATCATTAATGATCGTGTTGCTGTGCCTTGTTTCACATATAGTTAATTGTTGAATATTTATTTTTTTTTTTTTCACAAAATTGCTTATACAATACAAAATAGTACAAGTACAAGTACAAGCAAAAGATCTGATAAGAAATAAAGTAGCTATTATGTTATGTGACCATTATATTTTTTTTTTTGCGTAAAAAATACGCCTGTTACATTCAAATATTTTTTACATTCATTCATTCAAGTAGTGATTATTTATGTGAACATCACAGACAATTAAAACATTGAGTCTCTTTCGTCCTTTTTGCTATAAGCTTGCAAAATAAGATCGATCGGTGGGCGTACAAGTCCGATATTCGCTTTCATATGTTTATATAAATTGTTGTTGTATAGGGTTAGGTTTGGGTTGGCTTGGAATTGCATCGATTATTTCCTAACAAATGTTAGAAGCTGCCAATTTGGTCAATTTTCTGAAGCAACCCACATAGGCGGAGAAATAGGGTGTAAGTATGTTTGGGGAAAGAGGCTTATACTGGGAAAACTTACCGGGGCTAACACACTCCAAACCAACGCTAGGGACATACAACCTAAAACGCTACGAGGACTGTATGAATCTAACGAAGAACAACTTGCGAATCATTACGGGATTATTAACAGGGCACTGTAGGCTGAATTATCACCTAACAAAACTGGGAATTTTCTCTGATGCTCTCTGCAGGTTCTGCAGGGAAGAAGACGAGACCGCACAACATGTGTTAGGAACTTGTTCCGCACTAATGCACAAGAGAAGGAAATACCTGGGAGATTTCATCATACCCCAGGATGAACTTAGACTCTGTGAAGTAGGACCAACACTAAAATTCATCGAGAGAACTGGGCTAAGAGACACACTCTAGCTCTGCGAAGGAGGCACAATAGAATCTTATAGGTCGCGGTGCAACATCCCCCCAACGATAATAATAATAATATTTGGAGAAATGTTGGGCTGGTAGAATTAAAGGGGATCGAAACGCTCTAGTGGCAATTCTTAGGCAATTATGGGGTTATTTATTGATTTTCAAAAATTCTTGGATTCAGTTTGTAGTCAAGATTTCACAAAGATTAAAGATGGGAGCGGTTGAAGCAAATTTTATAAAAATGGTAATTTTGTAGGGGATCATCTCTGAGGAGTAAAGGGAGTAAGTATGTTCAGAGAAAATGTTGGGAAAAATTAATGAGGGTCTTACAAATCCATCCCCTGGTGGCGATTCTGGGTATTTTAATGAAGTTGAACTTTAATTTTTTTTTTTTTTGGAACGAAATTCGACGTAACCGCATGAAAACAATGCCGGTTTTGAATTCAGTGACTACGCTTACGCATAGAGAATATATAGTTTTTTCGCGTCCCGGTGTTGTCCATGAAATATGTAGATGATATTTTTGATTATATTTAATGTGTTAATTAGAGTCATATTTTCATATTTCACTGTCCCTGCCTCGAGAAATAATTTTCTTAACAATTAAATTTCGAAATTTCATCAAAAACTTTTACAGTAAAGTTAATCTTGAGCTATCATGACTTAATGAAATATTGGTTCTATTTAAGCACTCTCAAAGTTAGTCAAGATGAGTCGGGTTTTCAATGATTCGACCTTTTTTCACTTTTTATATCTGATATTATTCGATAAATCTTGAGCTGCCATGACTTATTGAAGGCACTGATCCTATTTAAGCACTCTTAATTTTACACAAATTGGATGCAACAATGAATTTTTTAAATTTGGGTAATTTTATTGTAATATACAATTTTTGCGATTTTCATTCAGAGAACATCTTTTTAGTTTTTTTTTTTTTTTTCTTCGTTTCATAAACACTTTTCATAGACAGAGAGTGATCCCCGAATATAAGGCTAAAAGCAGACTCTATTAATAAAAAAAAAAAAAAAATAAATATGTGGCACTTAAAGCCCCAAAGGGCTCATTGGCCGAGCTTCTCTTCCATTACTGTTGTGCGTCTTAAATTTGGACAGTATTAGAAGGGACCTACTTATTTTAGCCGGTTCCGAACGGCAGAACACTTGTGACATCACTTTTTCTGAGCTTTGTCACAGAGTTCTTTAAGAAGCTTTTTCATGGCAAGTTGTTACTGTCGGAAGAATTGCCAATTGCTTGCCGACAGATGGGTACCATTCGAAAGAAAAATCTTTTCGATATTAAATTTGTTATGCATCAGCCGGGGATTGAACCCACGACCTACAGATCAGAAGGCGAACACACTAACCACTGAGCTACGGCACGACTCTATTAATGCTTTCATTAAAGTCGGTACTAGTGCAATCGGCATTGAAATAATGTCGACAAAGAAAATTGAATTGAATGCAATTTCTAATAATATCGGCTATAATAAATAAAATATTTTGATAATGTCAAGACTGAAAGATGTTTTTGTTGTTGTTGTTGTAACTGCAAAAATACAGAAATGCTGTGTTTTGTTCCTGTACAAAGCAATCCCCTATTCTGCTGAGTTTAATGGACATTGATCGAACACGCGATCGAACGCTTTCTGAGACGTAGACTTGTCCATTCTTGGGAAGCTTTTAAAAAGAAAAAATTTGGAGAGTAGAGTATACAAATGTGCATTATCGCCAAGGGAAATGCATCCAGATTTTGAATGAATATCGACAACAAATTTTATTTAACATTTGTGGTATTGTGAAGGGGTTGCCGGTGGGCCGCTTATCGATGGCTACTTGCAGATGTGTTTATTGTTATTGTGGCTGGTGGTGTGGACAATACTACCGTCTGCCACTGATATTTGGGAATATCAACACAATATACAATATACTCACATAAAGGATGTTTTCTTAATAGCAAAAAGTTTAGTTTTATTGTAATTTAAATGTTCACTTTTTAATTTGGTTCATGTTCATTTAATTTATAATTTTAATTCACTCAATATTGGAAAAGTATAAATATAAAAAAATATAATTAAGAAAATAGATATAAAAAATAATATTAACAAAATTCGAGCACTGTCTTTTTGGCATGTAAAGCGAGAATATTAATAAAACGATAGAAAAATAATAGAAAAAAGAAATGAAAAAGGGGAGAAAGAGAGAGAGAGCGGCAAATAGAAAAAACTAACGAAAAAAATCGACTGGGGCTGCCAACCCATTGAAAGCTATAATTTAAAAAATAATCAAATAAATTTATATATGGATAGTGCGCGACATTTGCGTTCTGGCGTACACAATATTAATACAATGAAATAAAGAGCTTAGTTCAAAATAAATATTTGTGTTGATTTACATTTTGAATTAATGTCGATATATTATTTTTTTTTTTTTTGGTATAAATTGAATGCAATTGAATGTCGATATTAATTCAAAATAAATATTCGTGTCGTTTTGTATGCAAAATATATTTTGAATTAATATCGCATATTCGTAGTCAAAATTGAGTTCCAACTTAAAAATAGTATAGACTTTTTAGACAAATTTCCCCTACAAAAATTTGTCAAAAAGTTGATACTAAATTCAAGTTGGAATTTCATATTGACTATGAATATGTGCCAATGGCTTTGTAAAGAAAATAAGATATCATTAATTTTATCATCATGAATTCATAAATAATTCTTTTTTCCGAGCATATATGAAAAACTAATGCAAGTATGCCGTTTAAAACTTATTTTCATCATCTCAACCTTTTTGTGAATAAATATTTAAAAGGCTTCATTCGATATATAAAATACCACCCACTTTCATACACTCGCACACATACATAGATGTTATATGAAAAAGGGACAATATTATTTAAAGTCATTAAGCATAATTGAACGAATATTATTTTACACTCATTCAAATGTAAAATTACATGCCAAAAAAAAATAAAAAGGGGGCAAAGAACAACAACGAAAAGCATATGCAAACCAAACAAAAAAGAGAGTCACAAGGTGTAAAAAGTTAAATTAACATTGACAAGATAATGTATATCATATAAATACCAACATATATTATATGTATGTGTACCTAAAGGATATAATAAATAAAGGATACCTTGCAAAAAAAAGTAACAATAAAGGTTAAATACAATACCAAAAAAGTCATAATTGGGGAGCGCAAATGCTTTCAAATAATTATATTGTACTTGTATATGTACTTCCTTGTAACATTGTTAATTGATGACTTTTTGCGAGTCGTGTAAATGTAAATATATATGCTTTTTCTATAGCCCAAGTCAGTTAGTTTAGGACGATTCTATTTGTTTGTTTTCCTTCCTATCTACTTGACGCGATTATTATGTATTTTAACAAATTAGCAATTGTCCTTCATTTGTTATGTACACATATGAAAGGGAATCCTTTAAATTTAGCTATCATTTGTATGTGTATATTACATATACACGGAGAGAAAAAATATCCTATTAAGTGAATATTTTTAGCATTTCATAAACTACAAAATTTAACACAAGAATATAATTTTTATTTTAAGAATAACTTACAAGGTGGACAATTATGTATTGAGACTGCCTCTAGAAAACACAATTAAAACATTGATATCTGCTAATTTTTCGGTATATTTATTCGAAATATTCTCCTCCTGATTCAATACACTTGTTACATCGATTTAATAGTGACGCAAATGCGTGCTCCAGCTCATTTTTCGGAATTGCATCCAGTACCCTCGTCGAAGCCCGTTGTATGGTCTGAATGTCATCAAAAAAGCATCCTTTCAATTTCAATTTCCGTTTTGGGAACAAAAAGAAGTCGCACGGTGCCAAATCAGGTGAATACGGCGGGTGATTTAACACACAGACCTGATTCCGAGCCAAAAATTGACGAACAATGTGTGACTCGGTGCATTATCGTGCAACAGAGACCAAGTTTTTGGATCGCGGTATTCTGGTCGAACACGACGGATTCTGGACATCAAACGCTTCAAAACTTCGAGGTAACATGCGGAACTAACTGTTTGATCAGTCGGAACAAATTTTTTGTGGATAATTCCTTTGCTATCGAAGAATGTGATGAGCATTGTTTTGATTTTTGATGGAACTTTTCGTGTTTTTTTTTTTTTGGCTTGTGGTGAGTTTTTTGATTTCCATTCCGCACTTTGACGCTTGGTTTCTGGATCGTATTGGAAAAACCATGTTTCATCACCCGTAACAATTGTTTTCAGGAAGTTTATATCATTTTCTGCAGCTGCAACCATGTCTCTAGAATGACTGACTCTCATTAATTTTTGGTCCTCGGTCAATGTGTGTGAAACAAATCTCGCGCAGACCTTTGTTTTGCCCAAATCCTCATGAAGAATGAGTCGGATAGTTTCTTTGTTGATGTTTAAGGCCTCTTCCATCATTTTCACTGAAGTATTGCGGTCTTCTGTAATAAAATCACGAACTTTCTGGATCGCTTCCGGCGTCCGCACTGAATTTGGCATTCCTTCTTTTATTTCATCTTCCAGCGACTTTCTCTCAAACGAACACGTGTTTTGTAAAATGAATATCAATAAACATTAAATGTCCACCAAATGCCATAAAATTTTGACAGTTAGTAGAGGAAGGTTGAAGCTTCAAAACGCATGTGCTCACACATAGATGACGCGCTTGGTTCGAGTCTTAATACATAATTGTCACACGTTGCATTTAAAAAAAAATAAAATAAATATGTGGCACATAAAGCCCCAAAAGGCTCATTGGCCGAGCTTCTCTTTCATTACTGTTGTGCGTCTTAAATTTTGGACAATATTAGAAGGGACCTACTTATTTTAGCCGGTTCCGAACGGCAGAACACTTGTGACATCACTTTTTCTGAGCTTTGTCACAGAGTTCTTTAAGAAGCTTTTTCATGGCAAATTGTTACTGTCCGAAGAATTGCCAATTGCTTGCCGACAGGTGGGTACCGTTCGAAAGAAAAATCTTATCGATATTAAATTTGTTATGCATCAGCCGGGGATTGAACCACGACCTACATATCAGAAGGCGCACACACTAACCACTGAGCTATGGCACCCACACCTTGTATTTAGTTTAGCTTATATTAGATTAATATTCAAATGTCAAACTCTTAGCATTTGAATTCGAAACTAGATAAATGAGCTTCTGGTGGATATAAAATGACCAAAAAATTGTTGAAATTACAAGCTTTTTTTTCTCTGTATTTATTTGTGACTTGTGTATTGTTTATTTGCATAAAAGGGTATCCTCTCAAGCATATAATGTTAATTAAAATCAACTGTTTACTATACATGGTGGAATGGTATTGTAACTTTATACATTTCTTATGCTCTGCAAATGATCGAAATGTAAATATAAATAAAAATCAATATTTTTTCACAAGTAGAAAAAAATTTTTGGTTTTTATTTTTAATTTTCAAGAAAATTCCATAACATATGCAATATGCATACACCCAGTTAATTGCATTTTGCACACAATAAAATACAATTTTTTGCAACTGCAATGAAATGAAAATAAATTAAAAAAAAAAAATAATAATAATTCAAATTCTTTTCACACTTTACAAATAAACTGATTCCAACTGATTTCACAACTAATGACAACATGCTGTGTCAATCCAGATGTTTGCACAACATCTACACACTCACTGAGGCATACCATTTAGTTACTTAGTATACTTGAGGATTGAAAATTAAAACTGATTTAATAAACGCGCAAATCAAAACTATTTACAATAATAACAACAACAACAACAACATCGAAATAAGTACACGCAATTCGATTCGATTAAAATTACATTTTCATTGTCCTGCTAGGAGGACACAGCATGGAATCCTTTCAAAGTTCATATTCACTATTTTTTTTTTGTGAGTGCGTGTGTGTGTGTGTGAACAATTGTAACAAAACAAATTAACACAAAAATAAATAACAACAAAATTGAAATACATAGAATATACGTATGTATAAAAGAAGCAAATTGTATATGAACAAGAAGGAAACCCCTTTCTATTAATTTATATGGAATACCACACATGCAAAAGAGGAAGCCGCGTTGTGGGCATATGACCCCGGCCACAATGCCGAGGTCTACCAGTGTGCAGAAAAAAGCAACCCCATATACATACACACATACATGCATATTTATAAAATTGTTTCACTTCACAATGAGAATATGTTGACATCGTCAACGTCGCACAGTGTTTCATTGTTGGCTAATGAAATGGTCGAATGGAACTTATAATAAAAAAAAAAATTATTTGAAAAAAATTTTAATTATTTAATTGATACACATTTTTATGATTGAAACTTCAAATTAAAATACTTTTTAAAAAATAAATAGTTGGCACTTGAAGCTACGAAGAAACTTGTTCGAGCTTCGCTTTCAGTATTGCTGTTCATTGTAAATTTAAACAAAAATGTCAATTAACACAATGAAAATTGTATAAAATTGTCGCGTTTTTATGGAAAATATAATTTTTGTGAAATTTTTCAAATCGATTTGTTGCTACACTGAAATACCAAGCTATGTACTTTATCATACAAAAATAAATTTTGAGACAATAAACCATTTTGATTCTTCTTTTCTAAAATTCTACATTTTTTTATATCACATACTTTCAAATGCTGATGCTTCAAAGTAAAACTGCAGAAATTGCGAATATTATAGACTCAAAAATTTTGATTATGACCTAAATTTTCCAGTTCATAGAAAAAAAATTGCAAATAAAGACATCTCAAAATAGAATTGTAGTAATATTTAAGTTTTTCCTTAATATGCTAGTCCCATATTTGTTGCCTTCAACTGTCTTACGCTAGTGGTGAATTTCTGCATATGTATATTCATCAAAATTCATTACTCAAAATATTAAATTCATTTAGAATATAGAATACTAAAAAAAAAATTTTTTTCAAAAGTGAGTATGAAAACCAAATTTTATAAATTTGTTTAATAAAGAAAAAAATTTTTAAGCCCAACGAGAATTTCTGAAAAATTTTTAGTAAAGAAAAATTTTTTTAAGCCCAATGAGATTTTCTGAAAATTCGGTACAAAATAAAATTATATGCAAAACAGCCTTTAGTAATTGTAGGATATCTCGAAAACTATTTATTAGAATGAACTTAAAATTTTCAGAACAAACAGAAAAAAAATATTTCTGTTTCCTCTTTCTTTTCTTTTTTTTTTTTTCTCCTCTTTTCTACTGATTTTGCATTTTCTGTTTCGTTAGCGTTTGTTTTCGCTTTTTCCTAAATTTGGAAGGTGAAACACTCATTTAATTAATATCGAACGTTGTCGACCAATCTTGACAATTTTTCAAGTAAAAGCAAAATTTAGTGAAACAAAATATCAATAAATTCTAATCAATTTAATTTTCTTTTTCAACCAACGACT
Organism: Megamerina dolium; assembly: GCA_963854835.1. Lineage (NCBI taxonomy): Eukaryota > Metazoa > Arthropoda > Insecta > Diptera > Megamerinidae > Megamerina > Megamerina dolium. The sequence continues at coordinate 67,033,685 of OY978527.1, forward strand.
TGAGTGCGTAAATGACACTGTGCATTGTCGTCGTTACCGTCGTCATAGTGCGAACGAACGAACATACACAACAATGATACACTTAACACGACACGATGAGAACAACAACAATAGAATGCGACACTTTTATTTTATATTTATTTTTTTTTTAGCGCTTTGTTGTTACTTTTTAAATATTGTTGTACTTTTGCAAGAATGCTTTCAATTCTGAAATGTCTGAATGCGAATGTGTTTTTATGTGATGCTCACACTCCTCTCTCTCTCTCTCTCTCTTTCTCACTTTCAAATGTTCCACTTAGCTCATTCAATGTGTATTTTGTTATTATTATCCTTTTCAATTATTTTGTAACGTAACATTTTCCACATCAATGACATTGCACGGGTTGAGGTTTTAAAATAATTTTTTTTTTTTCATTTGCTTATGCGAATCCTTATTTCCTCAATATATGTATTTATAGGTAGGTACATACATTTATTAATAGCATAATGATCTCGTTCTAGCAGAGGTCCTATTACTGGCAGTAGTTGGGAATAAGAACAAAAATTAACAGAATCAACATGACATCGACAGCAAATATGTACTCGTATAAAAAAGGCATGCAATCAACCAAAACGGTTGCCCAGTCAGTCAGTTAGTCAATTCAAACAACTTTGCCATGCCTTTCACCAAACAATGCGCTAAGTAACAACAAGCAACTGCTACTGAATGAATGAGCAAATGAATGAGCAAATGAATGAATGAATGATGCAGCACTTTTCTCTTTTGACATGCACCACACAAGCTCATGCATGTATGTACATAACAACAAAGCCCGGATTATCCGTCCGTTGTATAACGTAACCAGTTCATATGAATATAGAAATTAACACGTCATCTTTATGACAACAGCATCGTGATGCAACGTAGAGTTAGATATGTAGCTACTGGTTATCTCCCTACAAAGATGACAAGAGAAAAAAAAAAACAAGAAATATTGCACCTTAAAAAGACTTTCAAAGTGAAGCAATAAAAGGAATTATTAAAACAAATAAATATCATTGAATAAAACAAATTAGAAGTAACTCAAAGAAATAATAAATAATAAAAATTGCCTTGTTGTGTCGAAGATCCTCCATCAAAAATGATATTAATGATAATAATGATGATAATAATGAATATTCGCGCGTCAGAGGCTGTAATATTTTATTGATTTTTATTAATATTTCCAATAATATTCTTAAAAAGTTTTAATTCCAATAAATTATTTCGGTTATTTAATGTAAAAACTATTTTCAATTCAATAATTGGTACATATAAATTTAAATGAAATTACGAATTTAATTGGAAGCATCTATTTATGATAAAAATTTTAATTGTAAGGTGCACTGTGCTCTCTCATTTTTCTTTATCATCTTCCTAGCGTTTATCTTATTCTGTTTTTCTTCTTCCTCTTCTCATGGTCTTCTTCTTATAATCTTTTTATCGTCATCTTCATTTTCATTTTCTTCTTATCCTTCTTCTCGTCTTCTTAACCACCTTTCTTTGAGGTTTTATCTTCTTCCTCTTCTTTTTCTTCTTCATCTTCCCCTTCTTCTTTCCTTCTTTTTTTCTTCTACCTCCTCCCATTCTTCTGCTTCATCTTTTTCCTTCTTCTTCTTCCTTTCCGTCTCCTTTTTCTTTGCCCTTATTTCCGCCACTTGCTTCATTTTCTTCAAATTTCATCTTGTTCGTCTTCGTGTTCTTCAATTATGCTTTTTTCCGTTCTATTTTCCCTTCTTCTCTTATTTTTCTCTTCTTCTTCTTCTCTTCTTCTTTCTATTCCTCCTTCCATTCTTATACTTCTTTTTTCCTTCTCCTTCTTTCTTTTCTCTCCTTTTCTATTCCGTCATACCCGTCACTTCCTTCATTTTTTTCTTCGAATTTCTTCTTCATCGTCGTCTTCTTCAATTATGCTTTTTTCCCTCCTATTCCGCCTTCTTTTCTTCTTCTCCTTCTTCTCTTCTTCTTATTCTCTTCTTGTTCCAATATCCTTGTTCTCACCTTTTTCTTCTCTTCTCTTCTTCTTTACTTCTTATTCAACCTCTAGGAGGCCTTTGCTTGTCTACAGCCGGACAATCTTTTCCATATCGATAGATGAAGATTTCTTATCCAATTTTCGACCTTCGTCTTCACCATAATGCTACTGAGAGTAACTACTGTCGGCCCATAAAATTCAGCCTTGGATCTTCGTCTAGTCAAGTCGTCCGTAGCTTAATTTTATTAACGCATTACTACGAGCAGGTGGGCGCCGTAACTTAGTGGTTGTTATCTTGTATCAGAGATAGTGGGTTCGATCCCCGATTGAGTGGACAACTTTAATATCGAAAGAGATTCTCCTCCCCAACGGTGCCCACCTGTCGGCAAGAAATTCCCAATTATTTCGGACTCAAACCCGTATAGTAATATTTTTTCAAAAAAAAAAATTATTTTTTTAGTAAAATTCTTCCACATTTCATTTGCCATTAACTTACGACTATCATACCGCCCATATAACTTGTATTAATGCATTATTTAATACTTTTTAATTGAAATATTTATAAATACATTATTATTATGCCTTTTTAACTGACTGACAATTGTACTCATAGTTTGTAAGAAGAATTTATAAGAATGCAGCTGTAGCTTGCTTGTACTCTTAATAACACCTTTTCCTTCTTCTGTTCTTTTTCTATATAATTCTCAATGTGTCGACATAACGTGTTTATCAATATACCATTAAAGATAATAAATTTGAAGTAAAATCCTTTTTTCCCTTTTTATTCACTTCAGAATCGTTCTTTTCGGTAAAAACAATTGAGCATAATAATAGAATGATAAAATTTCTTTGAATTGTACGTATTATACAATATAATGGTAGTCAAACTTCTTTAGAAATACTTAAGCACTTATCCTTTAAGTGTTAATAAGAATGCCTAACCACGATAACAATTTCTCACATATTCAATAATTGTGCGTCAAGTATGTGACACTCTTCTAAATAAATATGTACCAATTATATTTTTTGTTTGTTAATTTTCTAACTTACACTCTGCGCATAAAATTTGAAGATTACAGTCATTGCAAATGACAATTCAATAAGAAGCATCTGTGAATAGAACGAGAAAATTGTAGCAGCGCAAATGAATGTATAATTGATTTGAAATTTCTAAACGCTTTCGACAAGTATTTTTGGGCATTTTTGTTAACTCCCGTTTTTTACTCAGTACACCATAAAGCATATTACATTTTTCCAAAGGGTTTAGAAATGCCGAAAGCAAATTCATCCTCAGAAATTCTTTACATTTACCTTTACCTTTTTCTCAACAAACTTTGAGTAAAATTTGGTTAAGTTAGGTTAGGTTAGCTTCTCTTCCAATACTATTAAATTTGGACAGCATTAGAAGGGACCTACTTATATAAGCCGGTTCCATATGGCAGAACCCTTGTGATATCACTTTAACTTAGTTTTGTCACAGAGCTCTTTTGTTACTGCCAGAAAAATTACCAACCCTTGCCGGTAGGTGGGTACCGCACGAAAGAAAAATCTTTTCAATATTAAATTTTGTTATGCTTCAGCCGGTGAAAAATTTGGTTAAGATGTAACATAACCTCAAATACGATATATTTCCTAATATCCTAGTATCGTAAACTTAACGACTTCTGTAAAACCCAGTATAACATCTAACAACTTTAAGGTCACACTCCTTGATAGGTTTAATTGGGAACAGAATAGAACTCGATCGGCAACTAAGTCTCATGTATGGTACATAGATGGCTCAAAAACCGGTGAAAGTGTTAGTGCAGGCGTATTTGGAGAAAAACCCCAGAAGGAGTATTTTTGCTAGCATGGCTCAAGAGAATTCAGTTTTTCAGGCCGAAATATAAGCAATAGAACATATGTGCTTAAGAGAGGAATTAGGAAGAGAAACATTAAATTGTAAGATCTCTATTCACTCTGTTAGTAAAAAGTTGCATTACTAGCGCTTAGTGCTTTCGAAATTTAATCGAAATTAGTTTGGGATTGTCTAATACTTTTAAAAAGCAACTAGCATCTAATAACAAAGTTCATCTGATATGCCAGGTGCCAGGTCATAGTGGACATTTAGGAAACGAAAAGGCAGATGAGCTTTCAAGAAAAGGGTTACTTAGTTACGTTAGGTTATGTGGCTGCCCTCTCTCTGAGAGGACACACTCAGATCAGAAAGGCCCATTATGATACCACCGAGCTTCTCTTTCAATACTGTTGTGCGTGTTAAATTTGGATATAATTAGAAGGGACCTACTTATATTAGCCGATTCCAAACGGCAGAACCCTTGTGATATCACTTTAACTTAGTTTTGTCACAGAACTCTTTTAAGAAGCAATTTTGGCAAATTGTTACTGCTGGAAAAGTTGCCAATTCTTACCGATAATAAATTTTGTTATACTTCCGCCGGGGATTGGACCCACGACCTACAAATCAGAAGGCCAACGCACTAACCACCGAGCTACAGCACCCTTTATCAAGAAAAGGGGCACTCAGTAAATTTATTGGACCAGAACCATTCTGCGGGCTGCCTTGGAGCTCCACCAAATATAAAATTAACACTTGGCTAGAAAGAAATTCGCACCAATATTGGATGGAAACAAATGATATTAGAGTTGTGAAAACCTTTATGACCGGACATTGCAGAGTAATGAAACACCTACACAATATGAGGATAAGTCAAAACTACCTCTGTAGGTTATGTAATGAAGACAAAGACACAGCTGAATATCTACTTTGTCACTGTAATGGTCTGATATAGACCAGGCTTTGTTACTTAGGTAGTTACACAAGAGAACTGCTGAAGTACTAAGCTTGACTCGGACTGGTATTTGCATTGTCACGGGATTCTTGAACGGACATTGCAGAGTAATGAAACATCTACACAATGGCAATGGTCTGATATGGAACAGACTTCGTTACTTAGGTAGTTATTATCTAGAAACGTCAGACATAGCGGACAAGTCCCCTAAGGACGCCTTTGAATTCCTAGTGAATACTAGTGACTTAAGGAGTACTTGTAAATTTCCAAAGTGTGTCACAATAGGTCTATCTTGGCCGCAGTGACAACGTGTGACTGGTTCCCGCTCTACAATCAATCTATCTAACTATCGTGAAGTAATTCCAAGGTCGCATTTGTATTGAGCGCGTGAAAAACTCTTCAAAAAAAAAATGATTAAAACATTGCTGGTTTGAAATTCTCTCGACCTGCAATCACCACTTATTTCAGTTATGCATGTACAAATATTTTTTTTTAACATTTTACACATACAAATATGGAAGTACTTTCCAAATTGTGGCGCCAGTAGCCACTTGAACATAACCAAAATGTCAAAATGTAAATGTAATACCAAAAACATGTCATCGTAAACTTTTCTCTGATTTACGTTAGTAAATTAATACACCAACAATTTGAAACTAGTACAAATAGCAGTTGTTTGCTCGGCTAACTATTACATATGTATTATCTAATAGTAATAACTCACTCAAAAAAAAAACACAACAATATATATTTCCAAGGACAACAAAAGGAATAGAATTGAAATTAATTGGAATATTTACTATTTAAACAAAATATAGATATTTGTCAATACATAGAAAATTATATGAAGAGTACAATCTAGTTGTTAAATGTCCTGTCCACACTTTAAAAGTGTTTACAACAACAACAACAACAATAACAAAAAACAAACCTCGAATTTCGAGTAGCATCATATGAATATCAATATTCTTGATCTATTTGTATTGTGTAACAAAATGTTTAATTTCAAATTAACTAGTTAAGAAATTGCCTAAGTGGTCCTACCAGGAATCTCATTATCCTTTTGCATTTTGTTTTGGTTTCATTGTATTTCCTTATTAATATTCCAAACACTTAATCAGCCATTCTGCTGTTTACATCATGTTTTGACATAAGGCGTTTGCGCCCACGCCAATACAGCACCTATACCACTCACTATACCATACACTTAGCATCACCGCACAACAACAACAACAACCATCTTCAGCCAATGATCCTTACACCTAATAATTATACCCAAACGTAATTGGATCTGTAGGTAGTATAACTTATACATATAAGGAGTAGTTTTGTGTAAATCATTTCCCTTCCTTTTTTTTTTTTTTTGTTTTCTTTTTCGTTCTGTTTTCATTTTTCACTGTGAAATTACGCATAATTCTGTCTACTCCCATCTGACATTATTCGTTTTATTGTGTTGTGCCTATTACATGTTTCATGATACAATTTGATTTAGAAAAGAAATAGTTTTTTTACATTGAGATTATTATCATGCTGCCAAGTGTCTTGAGCCTTGTAATGTATAATATTGTATGCAATTTGTGATCATATTTCTTAATCATTTCTTCTTTTTTTGAATTGAATTTCTTTAATCGCTGTTTATACTTATTTTATTCGTATATAATGTATATATAACATAAAAGGATCATTTGACAAATTCAATTGTTCTCATATAAATTACATAGCTATTTTCGATATCCCATTATCGATCTTACATGTAACAATTTGTTCATGCATTTATTCATGATTAATAAGGTGTAATTTATTTTTGTTTTTATCCTTTGCAAATCCTATTCTCTAGATCTTCTAAATATTACACCAAAACAGAGCTGAATAGACATGTAGTTATAGTATTTCATGAAGATAGCTCTTTCTCTTCGATCGTTTAGTTAGCCCATTTGGCTCTCTGTGAAGCAATATTGGTCCTCGAAAATGCATAATCTTCTATTGCCAGAATATTTAGTTAAATAAGCGATTTCTCCATAAATTCTATTTATAATTTTTTATTTTTTTTTAAGTGTGTATTTCATGTTTGGCTTAAGTGTAGCTTCTGCTGCCTTAAAAATTGCATTTACAAATTGGTTCAATTACACACTGCGCTGGTTCGGACGATAACTTGAGCAAATATTTAGCTATTTGGATGAAACTCGATATAAGTAACCTATAATCCAAGGATACGGAGGGAATTGATATTTGTCATGATAGGTCAATAACCACACCCACATGAAGCATTCAAAGCGACTAACCTCGGAATTTTCAAAATCTTTAACTTGCTATAACTCACTTAATATACCATCTAGACTAACAATATTTGGCAAGTGGAGTTATATTATACTGCTTTCAGGTAAAATGCATCAAATTACGACGACTTCCGTCGACATGCATCGTATTGCGGTGACATGCGGTAACATGCGGTAACATGCAGTAACATGCGTCGTTTTGCGATGACGCACGTCGAACTGCGATAAAATGCGTCGAAATGAGACGACTTGCGTCGTTCTGCTCTGACATGCATCGAACTGCGGTGATATGCGTCGAACTGTGGTGACATGCGTCGAGGTAGACGATGACGTAGGCGTTGGCGTAGAACAAGAGGTATTGAAAAAAAGGTTGTCTTTGCTTTTAGTTTTACTGTTGCCTCTGCCTTTGCCTTTGGTTTTAGCTTTGCTATTGCCTTTGTTTTTACTCTTGCCTTCACCGTTGCATTTGCTTTTGTTTTTACTTTTGCCTTTGTCCTTGTCTCTGCTTTTGCTTTTGTTTTTATTTTTACCTTTGCTGTTGACTTTGCTTTAGCCATTGGCTTTAGGCTTTGTTTTTGCCTTTGCCTATGCCTATGGTCCGCTAACCATGCAGAGACGACTGAGGCCTTCAAACACGAAGAGGTGTTGAAGATTGTAATGCCAGCCGCGGCAGTCATATGACTGATGTTATGGACTCATGACTTTGAAAAAATATTCAAGTTTGTTTATTTGCCGATTCTGATTTCAAAAATTTAAATGGCCCAACAACAAGTGTTAACCAGTACTCGTTAATCAAGCCTATATCTAAACTTTAAGTCGAAATTGGTCGAAATAAATCAGTTTCGTATATAATACAGAAGCTTGGACATGCGTCGAACTGCGGTGACATACGTCGACAAGCGTTGAACTGCGGTGGCCTACGTCGCCAAGCGTCAAAATGCGCCGAACTGCGGTGACCTGCGGCGACATGAGTTTAACTGCGGTGACCTGCGTAGACAAGCGTAGAAGTGCGTCGACATGCGACGAAATGCAGTGACCTTCGTCACGCGGTGTAATGTGTAGAATTGTGGTGAGATGTTTCGCATTGCGGTGACCTGTGTCGAACTGCGATGACCTACGTAAACTTCGGTGTCATGCGGCGGCAGCGGTAATCTGTCAAAAAATCAGCGTGCCACGCCCACTTCCTATTGGGACTCTAATACAAAGTTGCGGACATTAAAAAAAATTGTTAGCCGCCATAACTTACAAATTATTCAACGTAGCACAACAATTTAAGGTGTGGATTACTCCTTGACACTTGGATTAATATCGTTGTTTGAAATAAAGTAGCACGACACTAGCATACTACGCCCACTTCTTATTGGGACTACCATACAAAGTTGCGAAAATTAAAACAAATTTAAACCGCTTTAACTTACGAACTAATCAGCGTAGGACAACCAAATTAAAGGTGTTGATTAATATTGCAAAGTTAATTAGATTTACAAGAAAGAGGTAAGCCACGCCAACTTTTTATATAGCTCCCATACTAAGTCTCGGAATTATCTTAAAAACCACCTTTAAATAATCCCCTTTAAAACCACCACCACTACAAAGTAATAGAAATAAACGAAAAAGATGCATATTCGAGCAAACTTTTTATATATACATCTGCATATGCAGTGTATAATTTTGTCGGTCCCAGCCGACTGTAGGTCATTTTTTTTTTTTTTGACTATTTTGAAGATTTTTTAAGAAGAAAACCTAGCGCGATCACGAATTCGAATTCAGCGACCCAAAATCCACACAATGTACCTATTTCGGTGCATCTGATATACTACATTTTTTGGATGTGATTTACTCCACACAAAAAGTAGAATATCGGACAAACTAGTGCAGTCACATTTATGGATTTTGTGCACACTGAATCCAAATCAGGCGATTCCGGAGCTCTTGCCATGAAACAAAATCCGAAGAATTCGAATACTCTGATCCATTGAACATACTACTCTTTTGTAGATCTGAATGCACTGTCGAATTTCCGTCATTACCGAAAGATTTCTTTCTAAACTCAAAAACCCCTACAAAAATTGCTGAAGAAATATTTACACCCTCTCCCCACCCCTTAAGAGAGCTCTCTACAAAAGTGACATGTAGTCAGTAGTTAGTGCGTTGGCCTTCTGATCTTTAAGTCGTGGGTTCAATTGTAGGCACCTGTAGGCAAGGAATTGGCAATTCTTGCGACAGTAACAAATTGCCATAGAAAAACTTCTAAAGGAACACTGGCAAAACACAGAAAAAGTGATGTCACAAGGGTTCTGCCGTTCGGAACCGACCAAAATAAGTCTAATACTGTGTAAAATTTAACACGCAAAACAGTACTGGAAAGAAGCACGAAAGAAACGCACTTCGGTGCTCATAAGTGCCACATATTTATTTTCTTATAAACATTTACGTCCACCGCTATCATAGTGCCTCTACAGGGGCAACAAATATAACCAACACCCATTAATTTTTACTCTTCTACTTGGTTTTATCACACTTATTTCATACCTTTTCTTCTTAGGGGGCTTCTATACAAATTGATCTTAAAGCTTCTGCCCAGGAATCGCCGCAAGAGCAACATTTCCCCAAAATATACTTACCCCCTATCACCAACCCTTGAAAGGGCCTCGTACAATATTGATATTCATTCAACTTTTTTAAACTAGCAATTTTATATTTCATTGTAACACTTTTCGAATAAACGCCCCTCACTTAGAGCGTCAAATGGTCAGCGCCCAATTAATAAAAATTGCGCCAAATGGCGCAAACTAAATACAACAGACACAACAACTGTGTTATGAGGAGCCTGATACCATAACAATGAACAAACATTACTCTACATTTAATTGTCCTGTATAGGGCCAAAAAAAAAAACAAAAAGGTGTCGAGACAATTTATATGAACGTATATACAATATACAAAGATATTTTATAGATTTAAGGTTCTTATCATTGAAGTGACACATCAAAACTGTAGACAGACGCCTACTAAAACAATGCCAACCTACACCTTAAGGTAGCTCAATATCAGCAGCAGCAGCAGCAGCGTATCCCTATTTATGATGAGAGTTTATCAAGGATTTTCGTTAAGATTTATTACAAGATTTGTCCTACATTCATAGTATGTATTATTTTTTTATATAATTTATCGGATTATACATCATATCGTATGATGTGAGTATTTATCAGAACTTAATTTTTTATGGTCAACTGGTAGATAGGCCGATTGATGTGTTTGGATACCAGCAAATCGAAATAAATACACAAGTTTACGTAGAAAGAATATAAGAAGGAAAACAACAACAATAGTCTTACATATGCTTTATAAGATTCTCATACAGAATTACTACTATCACTGCTGTTGCTCCTTAAATTATCGATATCCCATTGGGCACGAGTCGTTGTTGCAGGATATACGAAGTATGTGCAATGTGTTGGTGTTTTGGCGTCTGTTACCGAATGAAAACACATACATCCATATATATACGCATTTATCCAATATTCGTAACAATATAACAGCATATGTTACAATGTCCTTTCTTCTTTCTTCTCGTTATTCTTATTTATGTATGTACTCGTATGTGCTTCCTACTTGCGTTTAGCAACTAAGAATTACATAGAATATTTGTAGGAGCGTGCGAGGGTGTCAATATTTACGAATATGTTTTTGTTGTTGTTGTTAGTAGTATTTTGAACGCTATTTAGTGTCATGTCAAACGAAATTGAATTGAAGTTGAAAAAGGTTAAGCGGATTTATATGAAATCAATGCGATATTTCAATTAGGATTTATTTCACAAAATGTGTTTTTTTTTTCAGGGGGACGATTGCTATTTGCATGGACTCACGTACGCATATTTATATGGCAAATATTATATTTTGTATAAATTGAGTATACAAATTTATGTGAATGAAAAATCAGCAATGTTAATTTTGGTCACAATATTGTCAAGATATTGAAAGCATTTATGGGATCTAAGGTATTAGGCTCTAATTATCTACTATCGCATTATAATGTATCTATTGACGAAATAAATTGATCGAAAATTCAATTTCCACAGTTTTTGGATCAGCCTTTCTCTAAGATATCTTTGCTTCTGTATATGATCGCGGAGTATACAATCAAGAGGGTGCCATAGCTCAGTGGTTAGTGTGTTCGCCTTTTGATCTATAAGACGTGGGTTCCATCCCCGGCTGAAGGCAGTAAAAATTTGCCATGAAAGAGCTTCTAAAAGAACTCTGTGACAAAGCTCAGAAAAAGTGATGTCACAAGGGTTCTGCCGTTCGGAACCGGCTAAAAGTAGGGTAGGTAGTACTGTCCAAAATTTAACACGCACAACAGTAATGGAAGAGAAGCTCGGCCAAAGAGCACTTCGGGGCTTTAAGTGCCACATATTTATTTTTATTTTTTTATACAATCAATCCAATACAAACAATCCAATCTAGATTACCAGTGTAGAATCTTTAGCATAGCTAGCTCGAGCAGTGTGTAGCTCTTCAGTACACATTAACAGTCTTAGAAGCGGCGAAAACTACCAGTGAAGTAGACCGCTGTACGCCACATTGACATAGCTTAACCGGGTCCTATGCCACAGTCTATAAATGGAACATTCCATCCAAAGACACAGTGAAGCACTGAGCTAGCCGTTTCCATTTTTCGCTCACCAGAGACAGTAGGAGATGACTTAAATCAGTAATTCTATAAGATACTCTTCTTTCGGTATATGATTGCTATCAAAATGTCTCCTCCTCCTGAGGGAAAAAATGAATTGGATTAATACAATCGAACATCAATTTTACACACATGTGGATCGTTTTATTTTTTGATCGCTGGAACCAGTCTTAAGTTCTAACAAGTTCTTTATTATCTCTTCGTCAGCATCCACCAGTGGATAGCATAGGGCCTCCAAAAGGCTTCGCCATCGCACACGGTTTTGGGCAGTTGATCTAGCGCCATAACAACCGAATATCTATTTTGGCCGATATAACATGCTTCGCCAGCCATCTCTGTTCTTCGCTAGCTGGCATCAGTTAGAAATTCCAAGCGCCGTCAGGTTCTGCAGAACTTGGTCTTTCCAACGGAGGTTAGGTCTTCCTCTTTTGCGTCATCCTCCAGCGGGTTCCGAATATAACACCTTCTTAGCTGGAGCGTGTTCTTCCATTCGCTCGACATGACCTAGCCAGCGCAGCCGCTGGATTTTGATGCACTTTACTATGTCAACATCAACACAAATAGGTCCAAAGATCTTGCGTAGGACTTTTCTCTCGAAAACTCCAAGCATTCGCTCATCCGACGTGGAAATTGTCCAGGCTGACGTCATTACTGCTGTTAATGCTGGTTCCAAGATAGACAAGTCCCTTACTACTTCAAAAGCGTAGTTGTCAACAGTGACGTGGTGTCCAAGACTCCGGGACTCTTTGTTTGTTGACCCTAGATACTTAGTCTTGTCCTCTTTCACCGTAAGACCCATTCGACGCGACTCTCTTTCCAACTCTGAAAATGCTGCATTGACTGCTCGCGTGTTCATGCCGACTATGTCAATATCGTCGGCATACGCCAACAGCATGACTCTTTTGTTGAAGATAGTGCCATTATGTCGTACATCATAATAAGATTGATGAAGTCGCACGACAACGAATAACCTTGTCTGAAACCCCATTCAGTATTAAACGGTGCGGAGAGGTCCTTCCATAACTCCCGTTGTGCAGTGTCATTCTACAAAGTCGAATGAGTTTTACAGGAGTACCGAACTCAGACATTGCTGAGTAGAGGTAATCCCTTAACGGACTGTCGAAAACGGCTTTATAATAATAATTTTAATGTGTCGATCTGTTTTTCTTAGGTCTTCTCCAGGATTTGGCGCAGTGTAAAAATCTGGTCGATGGTAGATTTACCAGGTCTGAAGTCACACTGATAAGGTCCAATCAAGTTGTTGAACATGGGCTTCAATCTTTCACACAGTACGGTCGATAGAGCTTGTAGGCGATGCTCAGGAGATTTATTCGGGTCTCCTTTTTATGTACGGGACAGAGAACACTGAGCCTCCAATCATCAGGCATGCTTTCACCCGGCCATATTCTGCTTATGAGCTGGTGCATGCAGGCGAGCAGCTCATCGCCTCCGGTCTTAAACAACTCGGCAGGCAGGCAGGCCATCAGCACCTGCAGCTTTGTTCTTCTTCAGCCTTAAAATGGCCGGTTCAACCTCACAGAAACAGATTAAGAAACGAAAATTTTTATTACTACCGGTAATCAATTTGGCCACACTTCTCTTCCATTTTTCGTTCGTTGGAGTCAATTTGAAATCTCAAACACCGATGTGCCCGTACAAAGCATTTCCATATTCTGATGAGTTGAATGAACCTTGGTCGACCATATGGTCGAGTGCTTCCGGGACGTAGACCCGCCGAGCACTCTAGTAGCTCTCTAGCAGCTCTCTAGTACTTGGTACTAACGCATACTAACGTCTAACGTCTAAGTCTTCCTTTTCGGCAGCGTCTACCAGCAAATATTGAATAGAACATCACAGAGTGAACGCTCCATATGGTCCAAAAAATCTTGCGAAGAGTTTGCCTTTCGAAAACGTCAAACATTCTCTCATCATAAGTAGAAAGTGTTCAGGTTTCTACGCTTCCAAGTGTGGTTTTCGTTGTCGGGAAGATCTGGACTTCTTATTCTCTTACATCGGATTGTTTTCCATAATAGTCGAATTTTGTGAAAATAAAGTCACTGTATGAAAATTGGGTAAGAAGCCGTTCAAAAATTCTGCTTTCAATGATTTTATTTCATATACTGCCAAGCCTTTAGGATTCTGGATTGCTCTTCTTTTTGTCTTCTTTAATTCCAATTTAATATAGAAAAAATTCGAATCAATACATTTATAATTCAAATTGTTTGAAATTTCTATGTATCTATCAACAATCAATACAATTGCATTCCTTTCACGTACCACATAACTAGGATTTTCATTATTTCAACACATTGGTTTCACCTAATTCACTAGCCTCTTATCAGTGCACGTTTCGGACGACATCTTTATTATGAACCTTTAATTGAAATTATCAGAAGCTATAGCCACAGCAGCGACAACAATGCCAACATATCGTGCCAAGCAATTGTTCTTGTTGTTGTTGTTATAACCTTTTACATCATAAAGTTGAAAACAATCTGTTAACTGCTGCTGTTGCATCTTTATATACACCTAACATAGATATAACTAACGTTCATTTTATCTCTCTTATGCCATACGATAATAAATACCGACAAATGTTTCACTAATTGCCGCCACTTAGCAGGACATTTTATTATATTATGTATCCAATGTTGTATGTAGTTTTGCTAAAATTGAATTGTCGAATGTCCTGTTGCGTTGAGCCCTATGTGTATGTATTAAATAGTTTTTGCATCTGCTCGATTTTTCAGGAATTGCCAATGTGACAAGCTCAATTGTTATTGTAATTCTCTATTTGATTCTTTTTGTACACTTATGTATGATTGCCTTTGATTATTGGCGTCTTTATGGATGCTATGGTATTATATGATTTATAGTTTAACCTACAAATACATATCATCACGTGGTAATGTAAAGAGCAAAGAGCAAAGAGAAAAAAACACCTGCCAAACTGTTGCAACACCAGAATTGGCTACTTTCAAGCTACTGTTTAGAAGATTTTGTAATAAGCGGATTACAATATTAATGTCTTCGCTGATATTGTGAATTTTCATAAGTTCAACGAGTTAATACTTAAAAATTATCTTAGAGAATATATTATAAATAATAATTGGAATGTCTGATTGCATAGGACGACAATTGAATTGAATGCAATTACAAATGAAAATATTGTATATAAAAAATAAAAAAAATATATACATACAAAATATAAAATATGTCCTTCTGAAAATCACAGTACACATTTCTATACTTTTCGAGTGAATGCCATCATCTAGAAGAAAAGTATCCTTATTCGACCGACCACAGGCCTTGCTTGCTTCTTTTAAATTAGCAATTTTTGTATTGTATGCTCGATGAGTAAGGCGAGGCGATAATCAGTGAAGATGCAACATAGATGACCAATAATGACCACCACGGACACCACAGCAGTTATATGTACATAGCAGCAATATAGGCGGTGGCATTGGAAATACACACAATACTAATTCAATGCAATGACCACCTTTTGATGTGAAAATAGGCGCAACATTTAAACATAATAATCAACGGTCAATGCATGAACACATGCAGCCATTCAAACATTCGTATTAAATGTTATTTTGTGGAAGTTCAGTTCACAAACTTAGTGTGTAAGGGTGTGTGTGTGTGTGTGTGTGTTGTGCAAATGATAAGAAGCCAGATCGTTGTTGTTGTCGAACATTTTAAACATTTCCGTATAATAAGCCGGCAATAAGCTAGATCGTGTCGTGTTTGTGTTGCTGCTGACCACTGATCATTAACGTGACCAATACTAGTTGCATACGGATTAGTTGAAATTTTACAAATTTTAATAGGTACTTCACCCATGTTCCACTCATTTATGTTTTATACAATATCACCCTATATACTCGTACATTTGTATAGATAGATCTACCTATAAAATATGATAAATTGAAATAAAATTATTCTTACAAATGGTATGATGCATGAATACGTACATAGTACTTACCTACCATGCATCTACTCGAATATACATATGGTTTGTATTCACTCCAACAGCGTTTATACAAACGCCTTTTTATGGATGAATATGAGATTTATGGTTGTCGCCATTGTCGTCGTTGAGCAGTGGCACATAATTTGCATATGAAACAATAACAACAAGCAGTCAATTGGACTTTAAAAGTCTTTCCATTTTTCGCTCACATTTTTTTGTTAGTTTCATATTTATTAATGTCTTCATCATTCCAACGCAAATCTCTTTGACGTAAAACCCAAAATTAAATGTTTCGTGGTGTGCCGCAGTGCAGTAACTATGCCCTTTAAATGAATTTCCTACAATTCTGATTTAAATGCAAAGCCTTTAACAATAGAAATACTCATATAATTGAGACATCAATATTACAATACATACAATATGAATCTTACCATTTCCGCTTTAATAACGAGAATTTTATATACAAATAAAAAACAAATGCATACGAATATGTACATATACGAAAATATTCACCGGCACATTACATTTTTTCTGCGGACTATGATGCGAGAGTGAAAACACTGAAATAGTATTTCAAATATTTTAAATAGTATTTCAATCATTTTAAATTTGAATTTCATAAATTTTCAACATTTGTCTAAATTTAAATATGAATCATACACATATTTAATTATTTAGAAATTTTTTTTAACTAACTGTTTCTCTACGATTCTAATCTACATATCATTGGTGTCATAGGCGAGAGGCTACGTAAGTTATGGTGGTTTAAAGTTTTTAAAAACTCCACAACTTCGTTAGGGAGTTATATTAAATAGTGAACTCAAGCATTTCTTGCAAAATTTTTTATTACAATAATGTTAATTTATATGCCACAAGGTATACATAAGTTCATTTAAATACCTGAATATTTATTCAAGTTATTACACAAACCAGCCAGGTAACAAACAGACGAACGGACAGACTTATTACATATCGTTATATCCTTGGAACTTCCTTCAAGTGGTTACAAACGTTTGCCCAACATGAATATTCCATGCATTCATGTAGGGTGTGAACTGTAGAATGACCATTACGAGTACAAGCAATGCAAATAGTACAAAGCAAAGATTCGCACCAATCACATTGATAAGCACAGGGTGTAAGACACAATGTAAAAATATAAATAATATAATTCAAAAACAACCATGTAAAGAACATGCACAATCTCCGCACGAATCCCACTGGTATTGCTTACGTCAAATATGACAACGAATAAAAATATAAAAGATCTTTATTCGATTAAAAATTTTTTAAAAACTTAAATTACAAGCTGTTACGACATGCTTGTTTTGAATACGAACCAGGTATTAATATGAACGAAAGCAGTTTTTCGGAAAATTTACGCATTATTGTCTTATTTAGGTTGAGCTATTTATTAAACGTCGTCGCATTGACAGGCAATAAAAATCGAAAGTAAATAGAGTTTTGGTGAGAAATTAATCAAAAAATTCAATTTTCATTCTCCAATTGTGCAAAATATAATGTTGGAAAATAAATGAGATAATAAAATTAAAATATCGGTGTAAAATCATCACTTTTGAACAATAATGCCGAGTAAGAAAAATAGTGTAAGTGCAAATGAAATAATATATTTACGTGCCTATAAGTTCACCGATTGTTTACAGAATCTACGAAAACGCAATGTCAAGAGCAACAATACGAATGGAAATGTCACAGACCAGCATTCCGTAAAGTCACAAGATAGTAGCACATCAACTTCATCCCCACTATCGGCACCATCTTCAACGAAAGAAAAATTTTCACGGCCGAGCAGTGTCGCGTCCAGTGGTTCATCGTCGAGATCCTCGCACAAAGCGACTACTGCCAAAAATGCTTCTTCCTTCAAAAGTGGCCGACCATCAAGTGCAGCGACGTCAAACACAAAACGATCGCTACTTATGCTGTCGTTCCTGCCACGTTTGAATATGTTGCGTGTAATTATCGGCTCCATATTGTTGATCATAGCAAGTTACTACATTTACCTGGGCTATCAAGAGACACGTGTCAATTCGCCATATAACAGTATCAAGATGGTACAAAGCACTGGTCTCAAGGAGCCAGATCGCTACTGGGGCACATATCGTTCCTTGAATTACTTTGGTATGAAGACACGTGATCCTAAGTCACCGGTTATGGGCCTGATGTGGTATGCGCCCTCAAATTTGGGTCATGGTGGTCAAGGGATACGTCATTGGTGCGATTTGGGTGATAATTTGAATACATACGGTTGGAAATATCATGATGGACGCACTTTTGGTGTGCAAGAAATCCAAGATGGCCCCTTTGAGCTGAAGACTTCCTTTGTAAAGTATCCTAATAATAATAAGTATGGTGGTGACTGGACTGTACGCATATCGGTGCGTAACACAACCGACGCTTGGGATCGCACATTGGCATTGGTTTGGTATATCGCATTAGAGCCGAAGATGCCTGGTAAAATGTGGTATGTAGAAGGTAAAGGTAATCGCGATGAGGGTATACATGGCGAAACACCAGGATTGGGACCATTTCATGTGAGTAAAATGATGGGATATATAGTAATTTCGCCCATATTAATATAACACATTTCAGGTACGTTTCCATCCCATCAAAGGACGCATAGTGGATACATCGTACCTGAGCACTGTCGCACCGCCACTTAGTAAACTGAAGGAGTCGCTTTTCTCACATTTTCGTGTATTCACAGACAAACGGGGTAAACGTCTGATTGGTCTGCCAGGACAAATGATATCTGTGAATGGTGGTCGTGCTCTTGATCCCACTTTCATTGCCGTGCAAATAACAACGGAGTCTGATTTTTCATTGGACATTTCGTATCAATCAACGTCGGGTTACACTGCCGAAGAGCCCATACCACTGTTACCTCCTGTGATTGGTCGTGAATTTACCACCTCACTGCAAGAGAAAATTGCCGAATACGATCGCCGCTTTGAAGGTATATTCAAATTGGCTTCAAAAGGTTTTGATGCCGCTCAAATAAAATTCGCCAAGCATGCCCTCAGCAATATGATCGGTGGCATTGGCTATTTCTATGGTGCCAGTCGTGTTCAGTCGGTGCTCAGCGAAAAGCCGGTCAACTATTGGAAGGCTCCATTGTATACGGCGGTACCTTCACGTTCCTTTTTCCCGCGCGGTTTTCTCTGGGATGAAGGTTTTCATGGTCTGCTCATAGCATCGTGGGACTTAGATATTGAATTGGATATTATGTGCCATTGGTTTGATCTAATGAACGCAGAGGGCTGGATACCGCGTGAGCAAATTCTCGGTGATGAGGCGTTGGCAAAAGTGCCTGAAGAATTTGTGACGCAACTCAATACGAACGCTAATCCGCCAACATTCTTTTTGACGCTGCGTAAAATACTAACGCACCACAAGGATGAGTTATTCGATGAGAAGCGCTTTGAAACATTGCAACGTTTGTACCCACGACTACAAGCCTGGTTCGCTTGGTACAATACCACACAGCGTGGTGATATTCTGGGAGCATATCGTTGGCGTGGTCGTGACGCTGAGAGTGTGCGTGAACTTAATCCGAAGACGCTCACCTCTGGCCTGGATGATTATCCACGTGCTTCGCATCCCACTACAAACGAACGTCACGTTGATTTGCGTTGTTGGATTGCCTTTGCTGCTGGTGTAATGGGTGATTTGGCAACATTGCTCGATCGAGATGGCAGTATGTATTATGAAACAGCTGCTTATCTCTCCGATAATCAGTTACTCAATGAACAACATTTGAGCAGATTCACTGAAACCTATGCAGATTGGGGTCTACACACCGATGGGGTAGAGTTGAGACGGCCACAGGTGACACCGATCAAGGATCGACGAAAACCACACCATCAGCAACAGCAGCAGCAACCACCTGAAATGGTACGTGTCACAGTGAAACCGCCTGTCTATAAATACGTTGATTCGACATTCGGCTATGTGAATCTATTTCCATTCATATTGGAAATATTGGATCACGATACACCGTACTTCCTTAAAACACTAAATGATATGCGCGATCCCAAGCAACTGTGGACAAACTATGGTCTTCGGTCGCTGTCGAAACAGTCACCACTCTATATGAAACATAATACTGAACATGATCCGCCATATTGGCGCGGTCCCGTATGGCTGAACATAAACTATCTGGTATTACGTGCCCTGCGTCATTACGGCAAACTGGAAGGGCCACATACGGCATTGGCACGCAGCGTCTATAGTGAATTGCGCGATAACATCATATCGAATGTTATTAAAGAATACCAAAGATCCGGTTATATATGGGAGCAATATGATGATACCACTGGACGTGGTAAAGGCTGTAATCCGTTTACCGGTTGGAGTTCACTAGTTGTACTTGTAATGGCGGAAATCTATTAAGAGTACGAGTATAGTTAATTTGCATTTATTTTTGCAACTTTTTTTTTTCCTTGTTTCTTTCCGTTTTTCTGTTTAAAAGCTGTTTTTCGTTAATTTTTATTATGCATTAGCATATACTACATTAATATGTTGTCAATTAGTTTATCTACTATGCAGATTTTAAATTAAGATAGTACTACATCTGTTTGCAAGCATTTAGAAATTGATTTTATTATGTGATTAACATTTATAATCTTCATTAGAACGAAATTAAAAAGAGTACCGTGCTATTTAAAAATGTTATTTTATTTCCACATAACCAATTGTCTCCAGATCAACGTACAAGAAATCAAGTTGATCATGTGGTGATTGACGGAAGGCATGCTTCCAGTGTGATGGACGTGAAATCGATCCGTGGTGCCAACATCGACTCGGATCACTACCTTGTTGCAGCTAAGGTGCGCACACGCCTATGTGTCGCAAATAACAAGAGAAGTCCCACACAGAGAAAGCTCGACGTCAGTAAGCTGCGATCACCAGAGACAGCAGATGCATTTTCCACTCGACTATCGGATCTGCTTATGCAGAACACTCCCCCACTTGATGATGCATGCGCACGGTGGACACATATATCCCACTCCATGACTACTGCTGCCGAGGAGGTAATCGGTTACTACCGGCCTCTGAGGAATGAGTGGTATGATCAGGAGTGTCGCGACGCTACCGCAGAGAAAGACGCCGCCTACAGAAAAACCCTGCGTGCAGGCGCAACGCGAGCTGTTAAGGAGCGGTAGAGAGAGAAAAGGTGTGCAGAGAGACGTCTTTTCAGGCGCAATAAGAGGGAGTTGGAAAGACGCGAGTGTGAGGAGATAGAGATGTGTACCGACAAGAATGAGACTCAAAAATTCTTTGAAAAGATCAAGCGCCTGAGTGGAGGTTTAAATCCCGGAGCCTCTTCTTGTCGTGATGGAAATGGGAATCTGGTTACGGATGTCCAGAGTGTACTGAGCCTATGGAGGGAACACTTCTCCACGTTACTGAATGGCGATGCTACGAACAATTCCGCCAGTGGAGGAGTTTGCCCGATAACCCCAATTACAGATGATGGTGTTGATATTCCACCACCCGACTATGACGAGGTTGAAACGGCCATTTTAAGGCTGAAGAACAACAAAGCTGCAGGTGCTGATGGCCTGCCTGCCGAGTTGTTTAAGACCGGAGGCGATGAGCTGCTCACCCGCATGCACCAGCTCATAACCAGAATATGGTCTGATGAAAGCATGCCTGATGATTGGAGGCTCAGTGTTCTCTGTCCTGTACATAAAAAAGGAGACCCCACAATTTGCGCCAACTACCGTGGAATAAGTCTCCTGAGCATCGCATACAAGGTTCTATCGAGCGTACTGTGTGAAAGGTTGAAGCCTATGCTCAGCAACCTGATTGGACCTTATCAGTGTGGCTTCAGACCTGGTAAATCCACCATCGACCAGATTTTCACACTGCGCCAAATCCTGGAGAAGACCCAAGAAAAACAGATCGACACACACCACCTATTTGTTGATTATAAAGCCGCTTTCGACAGTCCGGTAAGGGATTACCTCTACGCAACAATGTCTGAGTGCGGTATTCCTGCAAAGCTCATTCGACTTTGTAGAATGACACTGCATAACTCCCGTTGTGCAGTGAAAATTGGGAAGGACCTCTCCGCACCGTTTAATACCGAACGGGGTTTCAGACAAGGTGATTCGTTATCGTGCGACTTCTTCAATCTTATTATGGAGAAAATAATACGAGCTGCTGATCTACGACATAATGGCACTATCTTCAACAAAAGTGTCATGCTGTTAGCGTATGCTGATGATATTGACATAATCGGCATGAACACGCGAGCAGTCAGTGCAGCATTCTCAGAGTTGGAAAGAGAGTCGCGTCGGATGGGTCTAACGGTGAACGAGGGCAAGACGAAGTATCTAGTGTCAACAAACAAAGAGTCCCGGCGTCTTGGACAGCACGTCACTGTTGACAACTACGCTTTTGAAGTAGTAAGGGACTTTGTCTACCTTGGAACCAGCATTAACAGCAGTAATGACGTCAGCTTGGAGATCATGCGAAGGATAACTCTTGCTAACAGGTGTAACTTTGGGCTGAGTAAGCAATTGAAAAGTCGAGCCCTCTCTCGAAGAACGAAAACTACACTCTACAAGTCTCTCATCATGCCTGTCCTAACATATGGCGCTGAAGCCTGGACAATTTCCACCTCGGATGAGCAAATACTTGGAGTTTTCGAGAGAAAAGTCCTACGCAAGATCTTTGGACCTATTTGCGTTGGTGGCGAGTACCGAATAAGGTACAACCATGAGCTGTACGAGCTGTATGCCGATATTGACATAGTAAAGCGCATCAAAATCCAGCAGCTGCGCTGGCTAGGTCATGTCGAGCGAATGGAAGAACACGCTCCAGCTAAGAAGGTGTTATATTCGGAACCCGCTGGAGGACGGCGCAGAAGAGGAAGACCAAACCTCCGGTGGAAAGACCAAGTACTGGAGAACCTGACGGCGCTTGGAATTTCTAACTGGCGCCAGCTAGCGAAGAACAGAGATGGCTGGCGAAGCATGTTATTTTCGGCCTAAATCGATATTCGGTTGTTATGGCCACATAAGAAGAAGAACCAAATTGATAGAAAGGGTGGTAAATCGATAATAAACAACAATTTATACAATTTGCAAGAAAGGACAGACGTTGTGATTTCGCATTACCTATATCTATTTATTTTCTCAACAATTTGCATTGGCCCGAAGTTATAGTCAAAGTTAGAATTGTCTTTTTGACAGATTTTTGTATGTGAAATATGTCAAAAAAGTCGATTCTAACTTTAAGACGATTTTAAAAATTATTTTATTATTATTATTTTTTTTTTTATTAATCACATTTTTGTTATTTGACTAATCGAATGATTGATTAATCCCACTAAACAATCATCGTACAGCTTTAATTTTCATACCAGATTGGAAGTAAGTAAAGAATTATTTCGGGATCTGATAACACTAATGTTAATAGCTAAAATCTGGCAACACCATTAAAAAGTTTGATATTTTTTAGCAGAAACGTGCTCACAACGTTTTGATGTACAAGTGCTCCTTGTTTAGTTTAGTGAGTTAAGAAAACCAATTTGGCCAAAAAATGGAAATTTCAAGAGAAGGTTTTCGTTGGATAATTTTTCACAGCTTTCGAATGTGTCGATGAACTCTCAGTTCTTTGTATAGCGATAAAGCACCATCAAAAACCACAGTATATCGCTTCTATGGTGAATTCAATCGTGTTCGTAGTTCGATCGCCGATGAATTACGTGAAGGTCGTCCAAAAAATATCGATGCCACAAAATATCGATGCAGTGCATCAACTAATAATGCAAAATTGTCATGTGGCATCCTTGCACATTAGTTCCACTTCAATACATTCGATTTTGCATGAACAGTTAGTTGTAAAAAAAAAAATTCCAGTCATTGGAAACCCCATGATTTACCAATAGCTAAAACAAAAAAGCTCGCATCGATTGGTGTAAGGAAACTCTTAAAAAATTCGACCGTAGTGCTTCAAAAAACGTGTATAAAATCGTGACAGGTGACCAATTATGGATATATGCGTATGAACCGGAAACAAAACAGCAATGGACAGTGTGGGTGTTCCAAGACGAGCCAAATCCAAACAAAAGTTGTTCGGGCCCGTAGCACATCGAAGCAAATGGTCGCCTGTTTCTTCGGCCGAATGGTTCATGTGGCCACTGTTCCGCTTGAGCAACGTAGGACGGTCAATTCTGAGTGGTACACGATCATTTGTTTGCCGAAAGTCTTCAGAGAAATTTGCAAAACCAACCGCCAAAGACGAATCATTTTCCATCATGACAATGCGAGCTCTCTGCGACATCTCGTCAAACAGGTGAATTTTTGAGCAGTCAAAACATTGAATTGATGACTCATCCTTCATACAGTTCTGATTTGGCGCCCAATGGCCTCTTCTTGTTCCCGAATATCAAAGGTAAACTGCGGCGTGGTAAATGATTTACGAGCACCAAAGAAGCAATTGAAGCATTCAAAAACCATTTTTTGGAAGTGTCTCAAAAGGAATGGAAAAACTGCTATGACAAATGATTTAAACAAATGCAAAAGTGAGTGCATTGATCATCATGGTGAATATTTTGAAAAACAATAAAGCAGTTTTCATTTAAAAATGTTTGTTATTATTTGCTATTCCCGAAATATAAATAGTAGCCCTTGTATCGTTCAATTTTGCCAGTACCTTCAATATGCAAAATATGCAGCAAATTATAGTTAGCGCTTTAAATTGTTCTAACACCATTCTGATCTATAATTCTTAACTTGATATTAGCAAATATTGGCTCTTAATCTGTATGCTGGCGCACAAAAAATTTAACCATCTATAGCTGCTAGCGTTTCTATTATCATATATCAATTAAGACGAAGTGTCATTTTATCAGTCATCATCAGTCATATAATTATAGAAAAGCAAATATTAATTATTTTCAATATAATTCAAATGTATAATTTTCTTATTCTTTATTTTCACTTGAAACTATAATTTTAATTAATTCTTTTATACCATTGCTCTATACATTCATTTAGATATACAATATATGTATATATTATTCATAATAAATGAGACAAATGTTAAATCTTTCATTTTTTTTTTGTTACAATACATTTAAACACTAAATATTGACTAAAAGTAGATTTTTTCCTGAATAAAATTCAATTTGAAAATAAAAAAAAAATCAAAAATGCAATACATATTCTCTCATTATCGTGTAATTCTAATTTTTGCTCGTTTTAATAAATACCATTGAATAATACATAGGCATTATTTTTATAACTGATAATTTTTACCAACAAAATATGAATGCACCTACACACAAGAATTTGGATAACAATAATAATAAAGTTGGAGTAAAATTAATGAATCAAAAATGGTATTTATATTGTGTTATTACAATATATATGTGTATATATATATATATATATACATATATATATATATATATATATATATATATATATATATATATATATATATATATATATGTAGGTACAAGATAAAAATAGAAAAAATACTCTAAATACAAATAAAACATGAATTTGTTGTTGCAGTTATCTTTCGCAAAAAATAACCTAAGTACACTTAACGTCTAAATCATATGTGCGAGCACATACAGTACACAATGGGAAAGGAAATTCTTTGCATCCTTTTCCCAGTACATATGTACCAACACATCCGCCCACCAGTTTACATCATTTTAAACATCTAATATGAATATAAAATTAAAGAACTTAAAAACTATTGTACAAAATAAGTATTTCGATTTGGAAGTGTTTAATTCGATCAAAAACAAATAAAAAAAAAAAATTGAATCACTTAAAAAATTACTTTAGATTTTATATTTTATGTATTTCAGACAGATTGCTAACACAGTACTTAGAAGAATAGAGATTTGCGAGTATTTATGTCGCTGCTTGTTGCTTTTGCTTTTGCTTTTTTCTGGACGACAATAATTTTCTGATTTATTGTTATTTAATTATTAATTTAATCTTTTTTGCTACGGAATGGTGGAAAACGTTCAAGCAATGCAAGCAATATGCTACCCGGTATACGTTGATGTTTATTAATTAGTTCTTCAACAGCAGCAGCTACCTAGAAAGTAGATAAAAACAAAGATAATTATAGATTATATTAGAATTGTAAAACTAAAATCGAGTTTTTAGAGTGTCTAGTTTGGATTTGAAATAAAACAAAAAAAAAAAAAAACGAAAAACCAAAAAATATTCAAATGACCTAAATCTCATGTTTATAATTTTATGTTATTTTGTATCTGAATATAATGATCGAATTAATAATTAATATTAAATGACTCGAGTAGGTCGAATAATATTGTATCAAAAAATGCTTGGAGTTAATTTTTCGATCACTTTTTCGACCATATGGTTTGGCAGAAAACATAAAATTTGGATCAATGGATCTAGGATTTCTTTCCAAGGAGGCGGCTTCTTATTTGGACCCGCCTACTTTCGTTGTTTCAACAGGAATAAAGAAACATTTTCCCAAATTTATTTTCTTTGTTAGGTCGGATAGTTCTGGGACCGCTCTCGTAACTTTAAGACGACTCTAAAAATTTGTTTTTTATTCTTCACAATTTTGTGTTTTGACTGATCGAATGATTGATTAAGTAAATAATTTGTTATTTTCAGTATTGGTGGATACGGGCACTCATTTTTATACCCTGCATAATGCAATATGCAAGGTATATTCATTTCGGTCAGATGTTTGTGTCCACTTGAAGGAATCTCCGGAGATATAAACATAGATATATATTCGTGGTCAGCACCTACTTTCGTTGTTTCAACAGGAACTCCCCGGCTGCAGCATGATAAAATTTCATATCGAAAAGATTTTTCTTTCGAACGGTACCCACCTGCAGGCAAAAATTGTCAATTTTCGCGGCAATAACAATTTGCCAAAAATGCTTTTTAAAAGAGCTCTGTGCCCAAAACTAAGCTAAAGTGATGTCACAAGGGTTCTGCCGTTCGGAGCCGGCTAATGTAAGTAGGTCCCTTCTAATGCTGTCCAAATTTAAGACGCATAACAATATTGGAAGAGAAGCTCGGTGATGTTGTTGTTGTTGTTGTAACAGACAGACGACGATTTCGAAATCACGAAGGTTTATGTTGTTAAAGTGTTGTTGTTCACGTCCACCAGTTCCAGGAAGATGGCAGCCTCCAGGGGGTGCGTCCACAGCGCAGAAGGGGTCAGACTGGTGGGCCTTCTGGGGCAGGCGAAAAGATGACGAGTGTCGTGCGGGCTCTGCCGGCACCGTGGACATCTATCAGGAATTGTATCGGCCAGCCGGTGTATATAGCAGTTGAGATAGACACTCCATCCAGATCTTAGCTGCGGTGATTCTGGCTGCCCCCTCTCTGAGAGGGCGGCCTAACCTAACTTAGGCGCTCGAAATCAGTGAAAATAGGGGGAAATATATATATTTCACTGCTATAGGAGGGACTCCCGAGCGGCTATTGTTGATTTCCAGATGTTTTTGTGGTCATTTTGTACGGGAATCCCCCTAAGATCTGGATTTTACTGCACTAGGAATGATTTCTGGGATTATGTGTTGATTTTCAGTGTTTTTTCGGTAATTTTTGTATGGAAGCCTCCTTAAACGGTAGATTAATAAGGATCAGTCAGACGATTTAGCGTTTTAGTAACGATTGTTTGTATGTGGAAGTCCCCTTAGGGGCAAGCGTGTTCAGAGGAAACGTTAAGGAGGAAAAATTAATTATGGTATGTGGTTATTTGTTGATTTTCAGTTTTTTGTTTTCAGTTTCTCTTCCTATATTTATAAATATAACATATTCATTTATGCTAAAACTCACCTTGACCTGTAACTCCTCGGGCGTTAAACTATATTCATATTCGATTGGTTTACCCAAATATGTACGAAATTTCACTGGAAATCCACCATAAATTGGATACACCGGTATACGTGCGATATTGTACAATTTCAAAAAGAATTTACGAAATATACCCAATTGTCGGAAGCCTTCACGTAAATTCTGTGTAAAACACGGTATAATTGGTACTTTTGCCTCAAGCGCCACCTTGGCGAAACCCAAACGATTGCGCCACAATAGCTCATAGTAATGATCACCGAATTGTGCCTCATAAACACCACCCGGTGATATCGCCAACATATTGCCCTCTTTCAATATGTTCACACATGATTGCACTGTGCCTGGACTAATGTTGAACGCTTCGGAAATTGTACCCCAACCGGGTAATTTAAATAGGAAACGATCACCGATCGTATAGAAAAGACGATCACGTTGCAATAGTAGACGTGAATTTAAATAGTACATATCAATCGGTATGGCACCATGATAGAAGACAATCAATGCTGGACCGGTTTTTGGTAAATTATCCATACCAATCACTTCGTAGCCATGATAGATGCGTGCGTGTGCATCCCAAACGGCAGCAACTAGCTTACGGCCAAATTCCCAAAAATTATGATCAGTTTGTACGGCTCGCATTATCACTTTTCTAATGTATAGAGAGATAGAGAGAGAGAGATAAAGAAGTGGATGAGGAATAGAAGAAAATAATTAGAATGAGATGAATACGAATATTAATATGTTTACGTTAAATTAATATGTGGTGTGTACATAGTGACAAGATATCAAAATAAAGCAGTGACTAAGTTATGGTGTGAAGAAATAGCTAACCAACAACAACAACAACAAAACCAAATCAAAGCAATTATCAATAGCAAGCTAGCTAGCTAGCTAACATTGATAATACAATTCATTATCGGAAGCACGAGTCAGTCAGTCTTAGCTCAAGTCATTTTGCATAAATCACAAGCAAGAAACAACCAAGATGAAATCAAATACATGCATATATTCTTTAACTGAGGTCAATTCCATGAGGTCTTTATTTTTGTCCATTATTATTATTATATTTTTTTTTTTTTTTCAAATGTATAATTTTTTTCTTCTACCTCTTAATCAACATTTTTTTGTTTTGTCGTGATGCTAATGGTGATTAGTATCAAATCAACTTGGTATATACTATGTATCATATATATTTGATATATGGTCAATATTCTAGTTGCATCAGAAAGGCAATTGTTATCTATTTCAATTTTTTTATGAAATATTATTGCCCATATTTAATGATAAGATAATGTAATATAATGCATATTTTAATTCATTTCTAAATAATAATATTTTAAATTAAAGTCATACTCGTACTATTGACTAAAAAAAACAATATCTACGCAGATTTTATGACGTAATTCTCAGTATGTAATTTTTTGAGACAGGTTTGCAATGTACATTTACTAGTATTATTGTTAGTATTCTAAATTAAACGTAATTATTGTGACGCTAAGGTACGCAATAAGTAAATAATATCAGTAATTACTCCAAAGTCGTATTTATCATAAGTATTTGCAATTAAAATTTCACTATTATACAGGGAGCTTCATATGTGTCACTTGTCACCTTGAGTTCATATAGAATCTAACTTCTAAAATTATTTTCATCGTGTCTTAAACTATCCAAGCACCCTGTATACTTATACACATACATATATACGAATACGTACACAGCTCTTTCTCTATTCAAGCAGAAATAACAAAAAAAAATAACATAGCCTATAATAGATGTAATGGCTTATTTTAAAAATAATAATTCTAATAGATAGGCAACTAGGCAATTATAAAAGTTGTATTAGCAACATAGACCACTATCAATGATAAATGTGTTGGAATGTGTTTTTGTATTAGCAATATAAATATATGAAAAAAAATGTTTAACTAATGGCAATAATCAAATGCACTATTAATATGCAACACATATAGAAACATATGCTGTGTCTTATCTAACATCAAAATCAATAAAGTAGAGAGTGATAGTGTGACATTCATTAACTAAAACGCATTAAGCCGCTTAGAGAATATTGAAAAAATAAACGAAACTGAAAGAAAATATTTAATACACAATTAAAACTAATTAAATACAACTTTATGTAATGCTATTGACCACAAAAATATATACATGCACACATCAAAATTTCTTTCTGCATAATGAAAAATGATGTATCTTTATTTTTAGATTAATTATTATAGGCCTATAGGTGGTATATATATGATATCGAAATGATCTGTATGGTATGTATGCACATTATATATATTTTACATTCATACACTTACCTGTGCATTTTATATATGAAGAGTATTATAAATGATATGTAAATTAATGCCACAAATACCAGCGGTAAAAGGAATGTCACAATTAAAGGCAGCAATAAACGATATAGCCATAATGAGTAATCTAAATCAATATAGGTTGCTGTAAGAAAAAAGAAACAAATAATATAACGATTGCAAAAACAAAACATCAACAATATAAATATGTGAACTTACAAAGATACTCTTGTATACTATTTAACATATTTTGTAAATATTCCATTATAATTATTCTATTATTGAATTTTATTATTGTTTATATTCGACGATTCGATGACTTGATTTTTAACCGACTTCTTTATATGCATGTACAAACATACAATAAATGCATGCATGTATGTAATCGTAGAATGTCCACTCAATGTTCAAGAGTATTATTATGGCAATCGCAAAGCCAGATTGTAGTAGCCAGAGCAAAAGAAAAACACCTTTTTGTAAAATGCCAAAACAATTAAAAGATCGGTGGTACTGATGCTGTTATCGCTGACGCTACCGATACCGATGATGAAATGGTCACGTCCAATGTTGAGTCTCTTGTAGCAAATTTTGTTGGGCTTTCCCTGTTGGTGTAGTTGTTATTGTTATTACTTTATTATTGGTTTTTTAATGGTCAGTAGCTTTTTTTCTCCTCACTTTTTCCGGTTTTTTGCTGACTTGGCCCAATTTTCACAAAAAAAAATTTTAATTGTTATTGTGGTAGTTGTCGGCAAATGGAATATTTATGTTCATATGTACATAATTTGTAAGGTGACTTCTTTATACGTGTGTGTGCATATTCATATATTTATGAATATCATTTTGTTTTTGTCGATTTTTTATTGAACTGCCTATTTTTTTTTGTCTCTTTCATTTATTTAATAATGCATTTCATGTAAAATTTCACTTTATCGGCTTTTTATTCGTGTGCTTTTTTTCGCCACTTATTCCGTTTTTATCCAGTTTTAATGAATTTTCATATACTTTTTGCACTCTTCGCCTTTTATCAATTTTTATCTTGTGTATTTTTGTTTATTTTGTACTTTAGCGTAATACAAAATACAAAAAAAAAAACAACAAAAAGTAATAACAAATCCTCTGAAGTGACCGCTGAAAAATATAATGCGTATTCTCAATCTCACTTCTCACTACTGAGATTGTTAGTAAACTACTGTGAGCACAAGAATAAATTAATAATGAAAATTGTTTAAAAAAATATACGACAAACTAAAAATTAACAAATTCATTCCTATCAGTTTGTCGATTTGACAATCAGCTGTTTTGGATGTTTTCTTTTTTTTTTTAAGAAATTTTTCGGTAAAAATTTGTAGTTGCCATATGATTTCAAACTTTAGCTTTGTTCACAACGCACAACGAAAGGTCATGCGTTCCCTCACAACATTTTAACTTTATCTACGGCTAAAAATATCAAAAAGTTCCTATTAGATATGTTGTGTTTATAAAAAATATTTAACTTGTTTCAGGTTTATCAGGCATCGTCTGACAGTTAACTCATTCCAACATTAGTGCTAGTGAATATGATTATGCTAATGGTGTAATCGATATCACTTACCATGTTTTGAGAGGATGTTACACGAATTTCAGACAATAAAATACAAGGCAACATTTTTCTTATATGAAAATTAATATGAAAAGTTTAACCAAAATACTGATCTATTAAAATTAAATTGTAAAATATCATTTTTAGCGAACTATCATTCTTTATTCGGTGGTTCAATCCCCGGCTGATGCATAACAATTATAATATCGAAAAGATTTTTCATTCAATTGGCAATTCTTCCGACAGTAACAACTTGCAACAATGAGACCTTTAAGGCTTTAAGTGCAACATATTAAATAAAATTAAATTAAGCTTATTGTGTCCTCATCCCTAAAAATAGTATTCTTAAATGAAAATGCTTACAAATTTTAATTGCGAAATACAAAAACTTTGAAAAAACGTAAAGCGCAAAAAGTTTCAAGTGGAGTTGCTCGGCTGAAAAGCCTAAAGCTTAATCACCTTGAAGAGCCTGAACGACTTCGAGAGCCGCAACATTAAATCCATTTCTTTTTAATTTTTTGAATATTTAATTTCCGCACTTTCTTCGACTAACTAATCGCTTTTGAAAACCGTTAAATTCCTGTCTCAATTTGCATATCTCTCGTGTTCTTTAACACTGAACCCTAGTTATAATGAATAAATTCAAAGTTCTACAAATATTGGAGGATAGTTTTGCTATGGGGCTTATTGCTCTTAGTAAGAGAGCAGTGTACACTTTGGTTTACAGAATCGCATGAAAACGCAAAACGTAAATTTATTGTGAATATGAGCTTTGTGATCAGTACACATGTCATTTTCAAAACAACCCCTGGTGATGTTTCAGTTTATTAAATTGAAACGATCATAATAGCCGCATTCTTTTGCAAGCGAGTTGCACTATTGTGAATAGACTACTGGAATGTGCTTGCAAAATTTCAACAACACGTCAAACTATTGTAAATATAAACAAAAATAAGCAAAATAAAGCAAGTGAAAATAAAAATTTATTTTAAATAAACGAATATATTTACCACAGATTCCCCAGAATTGTTTTTGTTTGTTTTTATTTCGTTTATTAATTTCACGAACGACCATATATACCACCAGCGTTGCTAAGTAACTAAAGGGAAATTATATTCAAGTAAAAGGGAAATTAAATACGAGTTGGTGTTCTTTTGCAACTCGGTTACAAAGAATGCAGCTAATGAGACAAGCCAAATTCTGTCTCGTTTGACATACTACGAACCAACCAACTACAATGGCAAAATATGTCAACATGGCAACACTGTGTCTATACACACTTTCTTTGATTATCTTCTCTCAAAACATTCGTTTGTTGTCAAAATTGCCATTGTTTTACCTAAACGAAACTTCAAACGTCGTTGCACTAGCACGTGTTTGATTTGCAATAGATCGTGAGAATAAAATCAGTGGAAAAAATATATAGAATAATTGCTTAAAAATGGGTAAATTTCGTTCAAAACTCAAACGCCATACAAAAGGAAAAGAATGGTCCAAAGGACATTCATCCACATCAAATCCAGAACAGATGAAACATCGTCTTAAAGCGAAATCACGTTTCTTTCAACCAAATTTAAGTTTGGGTAAGCATAAGTGCATGCATGAGATTTATGTAATTTTTCTTTTGTCAAATATACAATTGGCTAACGATTTTATGTTGTAGCACCTCCAGTTGAATCTGCCAGCGCGAATGCACTTACCACAGATGCTCTGCTGAAACATGATCAACGCTTGGCATTTAATTCCGAAGCCATCACTGTAAATGACGTTGCCGGTAGTTTGAAATCGTTTAGCTTAAACGATGATGAGGATATGTCGGAATCGAAATTGGGCGGAACCTTTAAGACGTTTCAGACGTTCGCCTCAAACTATAGTTCATGCAGTAATATGAGTTTTAAAAAATTGCTCTCGGGTTTTCGTGCTTCATCCGATCTGCACAAAGAAATGTTGGCAATACTAACCGCACTTACGGAGATTATAAAAGAACGTGGTGGTACAGAATCGTCAACGGAATATTTTATTCTATTAATGGAACAAATTGAAGCGAGCACAGAAGATAAAGACATCATCGCCGGTGTATCACTCTTGGGTATGGGTATTAAATCGGTACCACCAGCTGTGTTGCGTAAACGTTTCGGTGAGACAGCACAAACGTTAATGGCGTGCTTTAAACGTTTTGCCGAATCATCGAATCCATCTGTTTTGAAATATGTAAGTTCTGTGTCATACGTTTCCATACATCTTGTGCTAATAATATTTCCTTTAGATCATTGGTTGTTTATCTGTGCTTTTGCGTGCCCAAGATTACAGTACTTGGACCTATTCTTCGACATGGCAATACATTGATGCCATACTCTCCTTTAGCATACACTCTAAACCGAAGGTAGCTAAAATATTACATTTAGTATTATTATAGCTCATAACATTACTACTACTTTGCAGGTTCGTAGAGCGGCACAACATGCAATTGTTTCCATTGTACATGCAAGTTCATTTATGTTGCCCGCGAAAGCAGATGGTAATGATGACGCAGGTGAACAGCAGTCAGTTGATCCGAATCAACCGAAACTTACGTATCATCCTGCTAGCAATCGCATTACCAAGTTCTGCCTTAATCAATTTCAATCGGAAATGCTGGCAAACGCTCAAACAACAGTGCTGCATACATTGACACTGCTCAAAGATATTGTCAGTGGCCTGAAAACCGAAGATATACGCTCAATCTGTGAGAATCTACTCTCAATTATGACAGCAGCAAATGTGCTAATACGTACGAATTGCTTTCAAACATTACATTCACTTTTCGTATCACGTACCACCAATTTAAATGGCAATCTATGTGTTAAACTACTTGCTGCCATACACGAATATCGTCCCGATCGTTCTGATGTGCGTCAGACACTTGCCTGGATTACGGTTCTCAAGGAGGGTCACATTCATTTGGCAACCTTAGATTTGAGCCTATGCATTAGTGCTCTGCCTCGTTTGATTGATATTTGTACCACAGATTTGTGGATGTCTGATCGTAGTGAAATTATAACTGGTGTTTCGAATTGCATCAAAGAGCTACTGTATGAATGTGTTAGACCAGCATGTGTCAGTAAAATGTCGGCGGATATGTATCGTACATCGATCACACGCATTATATTATCGATAGATAAGGTACTCAGTGCACCATTCGGTGAGGTGGCGAAATATGTTGTGCTCACTTTTTCAATAGTGTTTGAAGTCTGTGGCGAGCATTTTAGGTAATTATTTTTATTATAAAAAAATGTCCAAGGTAATTACTAAACTTTAATTTTTTTCCAAATTTCAGCTCAGAATTGTCACCATCACTGCTGACACTCTCGAAACGTTACGATACGCTCAGTGCGTTACGCATACAAATTGAACACTCCATTATAGCGGCAATTAAATCAATGGGCCCAGATTGTGTGCTTAAAGTGATCCCCCTAACCAATGTGGGCGGAGAAGTTTTAGTAGAACGTTCATGGTTGTTGCCGCTGCTGCGTGAGGGTGCTAGTGGGGCAAGCTTTAAATTTTTCAAAGAATCAATATTACCGCTTGCATTGGATTGCAATACGAAATGGCATGAATATGCCCAAAAACAAGAGCTACACATGTCACACACCTATGAGTTGCTGTGCTGTCAGCTGTGGGGTCTGCTACCAGGTTTCTGTCGTCATCCCAAAGATCCGGAAAATTTCCGTTTGATTGCTCCAACACTCGGCAATGCATTGGACAATAATCCAGAATTTCGTGCGCCAATTTTTGATGGCTTTATTGAGTTGTTGCAACAAAACGACGATAATAAGACCGAAATACATGGGATGCTGGAAAAATATTCCAAAAATTTCCTTCCACGCTTATTCAATATTTATACACAAAAGCCAAATGGCACATATGAGGCAGATTTGCGTAAGAAAGCATTGGAAGTGATTGGAGTGAGTATCTGTTCATGTACATAGAAAATATATGAATAATTACAAATAATTATCTCCCCCTTAGTTATATCTTGCAAGAACATCTGAGAAGACACTAAATGAATTGTTCGAAAATGTTAAACAACAATTGACAAGCACAGCTTTAGGCACATTTGAATATGATGCTATCTATGATATAGCTGCTGCATTGCTTCTATTTCAGACATGTGAAACTATACGCACATTTATGGATGAATTTATTGCGCCAATTTTAAAGAATGAGAAATCGAAAGTCGTCTCAAAAGATGAACAAAAATTAAAGAAACAACAACGTAAAACATATGAGTAAGAAATTCAATTTCACCTTATTTATTTTGTATCAAAAATTTATGGTAAATATTTGTTGTTCCACAATAATAACAGACTGTTACGTGATATTTTAATGTCCGAGGCCGCATCATGTCAGAAATTTGTTCGTAAAAATGTTGTCGCACTACAGAAACTCTTACTAGAAGCTTTTGCAACCAGTTGTACAGTATGCCAGGCGGCACGTTTAAAGTAAGTTCGATTGTAATATGATTTTTCTTCATTGATACCCATTATTTCTCTAATAGATGTTTGAAAATTCTTATTGAAAATCGTAAAAATTTAACGATAAATGATAAGATTGTGATGAAAACCATACCAGAAGCTGTGCTCTCATTCAAGGAATTCTCAACGCGTAAAGAGAATATCTCAGAGGAACTTGTTATATTAATTGCAAACCTCTATCAGGTATGATTACTACTTTAAAATTTGTTGTGATATTTTAAACGATGATTAATAATTATCAATTTCAACAGGAAGCTGAAAAACTCAATGATTTTGTTGACATTCTTACAGCTGGTTTTGCTGGCGATGAATCCCTTACAACGAATACGATATTAGCCTTTCGTTCGGTTGTGCAACATCAGGGCAAAAATCTAACCATTAACACGTTGGAATTTATTTTAGAACAAATTTCCGTATTTCTGGTGCAAAGATCACGTGCCCAAGCCGAAGCATCTGTCGTGTTTTTAATAACGTTTATTAAAGTAATGCCATCACCATTGGTGGCAAATCATTTGGAAACAATTGTAAGCTCATCCGAAAAATTTGAGGCAATTAAACTTTGCACATTCAATTATTTTAATCCACTTAGATGAGATCGCTATCAGCTATGGCTAAGGATACAAAACGTTATTGTCGCATACAAATTGGTTATCTACTTGAGAAATTATGCAAACGTTTTACAGCTGAAGAGTTGATTAAATTTGTACCTGGTGATGATGAAGTGACACATCGACGTCTAAAGAAAATACGCAAAGAAATGCGTCGTAAAATGCGTGAGAAAACAAATGATAATAAGAAGAAAGGTGCCGACGACGACGACGATGATGATAATGATGATGGCAATTCTGATGATGAATTTATTGCCGGCCTAGAAAAGAAAAGTCTTACGTGAGTTACGATTGACATATTTATTTTCATTATAATGCAATCTATATATATAATTGCAGTATTGATGATATACTCGCCGATTCAGACTCTGATTTACCTGATGATATGGATGATGATAGTGATGGTGGTGCAACAAAAGGCAAAAATAAATCCAAAAAGAAAGGACATGAAACATATATACGCGAAGATCCGGAGGATATTGTTGATTTGGCCGATATCAAAGCAATTGGAAATGTTTTAAGTAAGTAATTGGATAATATTTTCATATGCTTTCAAATCCAAAGTATGGAATACCTTAAAATGTGATTGACTGCAAAATCTAAATTGTGAAAGCAATAATATATTATATTTAGTTCATTAGTCTTACAAGACTGATGTGATGGAAAGCACTCAAAATAGAAATCTACCTAGAAGCTATGGAAAAAGTACGGCGACTCTATCGACCTGAAGTGCTTAGGCTCTGTGGACGGCCCCAGTTAAGATTGCCATGTTATCAATAATACAACGGTTATGTAATATCGAAAAGATTTTTTCCTTTCGAAAGGTACCCATCTGTCGGCAAGCAATTGGCAATTCTTTCGGCAGTAACAATTTGCCATTTAAAAGCATCTAAAAGAACTCTCTGACAAAGCTCAGAAAAAGTGATGTCGCAAGAGTTCTGCTATTCGCCATAAATTGATTTCAGGCTGCTCCATCTATTGTCCCTCAGCACCAGAATCATAATATACATATGATTCCACAAGTAAGACTTGATATCAAGATTTGACACTCTGTAGAAGAAGAAGAGAGGCTTAGAACCGAAGCACAACACTTTAATTTTTTTCACAGATGGCTCCAAAATGTGGTTGTGCTTGGTGTTCATTGCTCTATATGAGACATAACCCGGTTACAAAAGCTTCGAGAATATTGCAAAAACTTCCAAGCATAAGTCTACTGAAGTTCGCAATGAAAGTTAGGAACCCCTGAGTGTGCTGAAATTCTAGATGAAAACCAAAGTGTTCAAAGATCTCTACATCTTGTAGTTCGTCCAGTCGCTTTAGTGTAGTTAAGGACTCCCGAGGGCGCTGAAATTCGATATGAAAATCAAAGTGTTCAAAGATCTCTACATCTTGTAACTCGTCCAGTCGCTTTGGTGTAGTGACGGAACCTGTAAGAGTGGTGAAATCAAAGTGTTCAAAGATCTCTACAGCGTGTAGCTTGTCCAGTCGCTTTAGTGTCGTTAGTGACCCCTGAGGGTGCTGAAATTCGATATGAAAATCAAAGTGTTCAAAGATCTCCACATCTTGTAACTCGTCCAGTCGCTTTGGTGTAGTGACGGAACCTGTAAGAGTGGTGAAATCAAAGTGTTCAAAGATCTCTACAGCGTGTAGCTTGTCCAGTCGCTTTAGTGTCGTTAGTGACCCCCGAGGGTGCTGAAGATCGCGATTAAAAATCAAAGTGTTCAAAGATCTCTACGTCTTGTAACTCCTCCAGTTGCTCTGGTATCGTTGGGGACCCCTAAGGAAGGGTCTATTGTAATCCCACAATATATAAATCTTTCGGTGATCTATGAAAAAGCCTACGAAAAGCATACACAAAGACTTCCTTGAGGTCAACAGATAGCACATCAGCATTTTTGGTTGATTTTTTTCAGCAGACAACATTGAGTCAATAAACCTTTATCAATATAACTTTTATTCACATTATTTTTAAATAATTTTACGGTCGTTAAATACAACACTTGCCTTTTGTAAAGTTCAAGCGAGTATCATTTAACGTAGCCTTTCTTATCGTATTTAATGTGTGATCTCTTCAAAGAACCTTTTACAGTCCAATGATATAATTGGCTTTCTTAATTTCTGCATTCCATTTAATGCAATTTATGTAATTTTCCATTAAAAAAAAATTGATGATGTTTTTAATCGAATTTTGGAAATAATATTGTTCTTATATTTACAGCAAATCGTCCAAATTTAGAAGCTACAAATACAACAACTAAAAATAAGAATAAAGATGTGAATCGTGGTTTCAAAACAGCCGAAGATGGAAGACTGATTATAAGTGATAAAGCTTTACGTGGCGTCAAAGACAGTGACGACGATGACGATGATGATGATGATGATGATGAGGATGC
Source organism: Megamerina dolium (assembly GCA_963854835.1). Taxonomy (NCBI): domain Eukaryota; kingdom Metazoa; phylum Arthropoda; class Insecta; order Diptera; family Megamerinidae; genus Megamerina; species Megamerina dolium. The sequence continues at coordinate 67,072,671 of OY978527.1, forward strand.
TGCAGATGACGGCGATATTGATACTGGCAATGATGCTGATGGTGCCAAGGTTCGTGGCATATTAATGAGCGGCAAGAGAGCACCAAAACGTGGCATGGAAGAAGATTCAAGTGATGGTAAGTGAATGGAGAAAATTGACTCTTTTTTTTTAATAATTCCATTACAATATCAATATAATTGGTTATCACTTGTAGAAGAAGAATTACCAACTGTTAGTCGTAAACGTAAAGCTACCGATGCGCTTAGCATCCGTTCGGGGAAAACATCAACATCACGTTATACAGCCGGTGGCAAAGGTATTCATCGACAAGTGGGCGCATCCGGTAGTGATGCAATCTCGATGAAATCAGGCTACTCGGCCAAATCGAATAAATCACAACATGCTGGTACGGAATATTCGACCAAAAAAGCTCAGGGTGATATGAAGAAGAAGGGTAAATTGGATCCATATGCGTACATACCATTGAGTAGGAATACATTGAACAAACGGTAAGTTTATTAACGCAATCTCAGTAATCGCACGTCAAATCGACCAAAAATGTTTAACATGAAATTAATTAATTTTTTTTTCTTTTAGTAAACGCGCTAAACATGCTGGTACATTTAAAAATATCGTAAGCGGAGCCCGTAAAGGTGCGCTCAAAGGTGTTAAAAATCGTATTTCGAAAGCGCATAAAAAATAAATACACTAACAATATGTTTTTATGAATATACAAATGTGTTTTTTTTTTAATTAATGTTATTATTATAAAATATGTATGTATATACATTATATGCATTTTTTTCTAAACAACATAATACACATACATATGTAAATTATTTAACAAATTACATTCACAATATTTGTTTCATTTTTATAAAATTTTAAAACATATAATATAACGAAAAATGCAAATAAACAAATATAAAATAAAATTTAAAAGGAATTATGATGATAAAACAATAACAAAAAAAAAAGGCAAATTTAAAAACCTGAGTATAATTGCATTTACATTTAAATAATCAGTTGTTTATACAAAATGCATATTGCCCATAGTGTATGCACGATAATATTTGAAAGCTTCAAGCAAAACGAAAAATGATATTTCCAAATAGCGCCACATACATACATTCCATTCCACTCAAACTAATTATCAGTGTTGAAGAATTGCTGTTGTACAAGATGTGTTTTTAACCAGTCACCATTAGGATCTGATCCCTTCATTGTCTCCTCATAGAAATGCATTTCATTTTTATCATCCACCAGTATTACTGAATGTGTACGACTGCCGTAACCTTCGAGTGGCATACATACATTTATTGCACTTAATTGTTCACCCCAGTTTGGAGCACGTCTTTGTAATTCGGCATCAGGCCAACATTTTTGTTCGCATTTTAATAATTGCTGTAGCTGTTCTATAAGCTCTTTGGTTTTCTTTTCCCTTTGTTGAGGAGTAATATTTCCCTTCGTCGTCTGATCATCGGCATGGAACTCCTTAACGATTTGTTGGAAATATTGCTGCCCATAGATGACTTTCTGAAATGGTACAGCTGGCAAACTATTGCCAAAGCCATAACATTTACCCTCCTCGTAATCGACCACAGTAGGTGGCACATTGCTGCATAGTGATATGCGTGCCGGTTGTTTTGGTGTACTAAAATGGATAAATGGATAACAAAGGATTAGCAAGTGCTTCCAAGACATGACATGATTATGAAAACAAAAGTGAATAAGACAATAAGACTAACCCAATTTCAATGGAGATAAAATTAAATGCATTATACTTTGTGCAATCTGCCACCAATGCGCCATTATAATCATTGATTGTGTGCTTTCTAGTGGAGGTAACAAAATCCGAGACAATCATACCGCGCCCTAATAAAAAATTATTATTGTGTAGTGTTGTACGTTGCTGCAGTATAGGTTTAGTTGTTGTTGTTGATGTGGCTATATGATCAGCTTGCTTATTGTTGCAGCAATTGTGAGTAGAGTGCAAAATATAATTTTTGTGTGCTTTACCAATTGAAAGGAATGAAAAATATGAGTTTGATTGTTTTTTGTTACATTAAATTTCACGCATTAATGCCAATTGACCCATGTAGGAAACGTCCAAAATGGATGGATATTGCAGAGGAAAGGTACAAAATTATTATTATTACATTTTTTTTTGTATATGTTTGTGGTGGCATGTAAATGAATTTATATGAGTCCACACAATGCGACAATAATAGTAATCACATACGATTAAGCAGTATGCTTACCAGCAGTTCCATTTTTTGATTTTGGTTCACCAGTTAGATTTAGTAAAGCACCAATTTTGAGAATACCTTCATTAGCACCAATAGCTAACCAAGTGCCACCTTCACGACCGGGCTCTAAATCAATACCTTTTTTGTTTGTTTGGTTAGAGGATGGAGCAAACAAAAAATCAATATTTTAAAATAAAATTATATGATGTCATTTATGCTGTGACATTAGCTAACCTCCATATACCTCAACTTGTTTATTCGGTAATTTCCATTTAGTGACACTGCGAGTTTCACGTGCATAAAACTCATCACGATTTGAAGCTAAAATTAATTTAAAACCTCCTGGCGCAGGATTAGAGTTAACATAAAAGAAAATAACACACATTATTGTTGTAATTATTTTATATGCCCCCAAACAGCAAAATTCTTTGCGATATGTGCTTTCAACAGCGTTTAGAGCAATGACCGTTCGATACACACTGCTGACAAAATACGCAAAATTGAAAATGTGCTTGTTAACGTTTCTTATTTGTCTTTTATCGGTCTTATCTGCGAATTTCGTTGATTATAAAGTGCAAATGAAATCAACATAAATTTAAATCATCCCGGAAATTTAGGACGCAAACAATCTAGTATGTACACAGTACAATTATACAATTGCTGTGATGGTGAGATATCTTACACCCTACCCTTAGCTGTCAGATATTTGTTTCTGTTTTTTGCTAAATTTACTATTTGGCTTTATATTAGCAATTGTAATAAAATAAGTGTTGATAATACATTTAAAGATTAGATATTAAAACGTGTCAAATACAAGTATAAAGTCACATTTATAAAAATACTAATGTTATCTATTTGCATTATGCATGGAAACGAATATAGCCAGTCATTGCCGGTGTAGTGTTGCTATATTGTGCTCAGCTGTTATTGTTTACATACTCAATTAATGCTTCCTCTCGTTGGGAAATTTAATTTCCCTTCAAGTTGCCACGTTTTATGGTCACAATTTTGTACGCTTGAAAATCAATATTTCGATTTCATTGCTACCCAAAATGTTAATACTGATTAACGCACATGCTCATGAAGCTTAAAAGAGAAATTAGTAAACTTTTTATAGCCGAAGCCCATAGAATACTTTGATCCTTTGCGTATAACTGACAGCGACGGAAAAAACGGTATAAGCTGGCCCAATCAATACGTTTCACAGCGGCTACAAAATCATCTGTTTCTTTTATGCGTACTATACAATTTTCGTGTTTGTATACATTTAGTGTTTGATTTGTTTGAAATTGTATTTTATTTAAATGAAATCTGTGTATAGCACTTTATTATACAATCAATAACTATTTGAACATCCAATATTTGATATGTTTTTAAATTTTATAATAATTTTTGTTGTTAAAATGCAACCCTGCTTGCCTTACGTACGTTAAAGATAAAAGTTGACCATCTTTTATACTTTGCGTTGAAGGACACGGAGTGATTGGGCACCACTTCATACAAATTCATGTATTTTAACTCAGCTGTCAGTTGTGTATGACGGATTGGCGTATATAAATTATTATTTGGGCTTCGGCTATTAATCATTTAATAAGTGTACTATCGTTGTTATTTGTCTTCCAGAATTTCTTTAATCTTACTCTGTAAGAATATCACCAAATATTTTATATACTTATATCAAATACATTTTCTAAAAACTAGAAATATTAATTCTATGGCATGAAAATAGTTGGAGCTGTTCATGTCCAATTTGTACTTGCGTTGAAAGTTCTGCTATTATCGCTCATTTGTGCAATTATTGTTAAATGAAATATGCCACATCCTACATATTTTTGCTATGGAATTTAGCAAATTGCACTGATCACCTCATCCAAACATTTCCTGCATTAATTAATCCTCAATTGTAGTAGCAAAAACAAGTTTTCAGGAGCAGAATTCAAGTTTTTGTTTCGGCATTTTAGAAAATCTGTCTATACCATCGTAATACCAAACAGAGCCCTAAATCCATGAACTGTTTTTTATCTCATTTTTTTTTCATTTATGTGTAAAATACTTGTGTTTTTCGAGAAGAAAATTTAGCGAAAATCAATTATTTATTTGTATCGGCTGTGAGCATCGAATAGGGTATCACTAAAAATTGTAACAAATTTTTAATAATATCAACATAAAGTTGTATGCATTAAAAGAAATATAACACACAAATCTGGTTTAACCTCTCAACATTTGTACACTGTAAACGTTTGAAAGGAAAAATCAAAATTATTTACCGATTTATTTTCACTCTCTGGATATGATAATTTAATGTTTTGATAAATGAGTTTAAACAATTAAATTAATTAAAAAATCTGATATATTTAAACAGCAGGGCCAGTACTTGTATTCAAAATTAAAATCACCTTGATCTTATTATTTCTTTAAGAGCTACCTTTACCAGAAAAATCTGCTTTATAGCAACCATGTGGGAAATATTTGTGTAGAATAACTAAACTTGGCATCACTTTTGGATTGTCTCTCTACTTTCTATGCATGACATTCCACATCGAGTATGATTTAATGAAATAGACTATAATTAAAAGACTAGTTGAATGCAATAAAGTAACACGCAAATTAAGTGAGCACATATTTATATTGCAATATTAAAACGTTTCCCTGGATATAGTTTGTTTGAAAATAGTTGAAAACTAAAATATAATATGTGAAGTTCAAGATGTGTACAAGTTTGAAGTGAAATTTGAATGGATTTTTAATAAAAATTGCATAAAGAAGAAGCGTATTTTTTCCCTCATTGAGTCGACCAATATTGGTTTTGCAGCGGCAGCAGTACAAAGAAGGAGATAAGAGAAAGAAGGAAATGCAAAAGTGGAAAAGAGTGAAAGGGATGAATGCGTGTGACGACAAACAACTAAAAACTAAAAGAAAAAAAACGGAAGAAATAATAAGAAATTAACCAACAGCCGCTATTGACGTTTACACGCATACAATGCGACGACATACCAAACTTATGAAATGATATATGTATATATATATTGTGGTAGTGTTATTGACATAGAGAAGAAGTGATAATAAAATTTGTAAAAAAATAAATGCGAATAAATACTCATATAAGAAGAAGATAATGTTCATCAAAATAGCAAAGAAAAAATCAGTCAAAATTTTATAGTCGGAGAATACCTAACAGCATATACGACAAATGTACTACGTACGCAGATAGTATACCGAGTGAAAAATAAAAAAAACATCTACAAGTACCATGTCTAAAAATAGATCAAATCGTGAATAAATTGGTTACAAATAATACGAATTTTCTGCAATTGTACATTTAAAATGTATATTAAAAGATCTAATAACAAACCAATCTAAATTACTTGAAAAAACGACCGGAGGATAGTGTCAAGAATATTTTCAAAATAAAAATATTCATATTGGTACTTTGCATATTTTTGTACAATTCAACTTTAAAATATTACTTCCAAACGTGTCATCACCAAAAATGCTGTTAAAATTTACAAAAACTAGCGGTGCTAGTTCCAGTTCTTCCACATCAACAACGCACATCACTCGTGGAACAGGTTTGTTTGCTTACTTGTCTATCTTCGGTCATCATTATCATCAACATCATTATCATGTTTATCATGCACGCGTCGAAGAAGTGTATCATCGTCATGTGCATGCATTATGGTAATGATTGTGATGTTAATGGTGACCATGTAATTTTTGTAATTTTGTTTTATTGATACAAACATGCCTATATGTTTGCTTGAAATATATGATATTTTATTGTTATTTCTTAATAACATCAAGAGCAATATGTGCATATGCATTCGAATATAATTCAAATATTAATTTGTCAAGAAAACCAAAAATTTTGAATTCTTAGCTCAACTCATGTAGATTGCTAAACTCTTTTCCGGCATATCGTAAGCCTACGTTACATTTACGATTTGTCGAAATCTATGGTTGACTGGGTATACACGTAAATAAAAATATGAATAATGTTTGTATTTATAGTTCCAGTTAAAAGTAGTCAGTGAAACTCAACAATAATAATATTAGCTTTAAGTGAGGTTGTCTGCGGCGACACTACTGATAACAATACCATATCATAACATCATTAAAATGCTTAGATATGGTTTTTTCATTATGAAAGATTGTATTGTAAACAAAACAAAAAATGCACATTAGACTTATTTATTTCATTTCGGAATCGAATTTCATTATATTTGATACAATATTTTTGAAATAATAGACTTTTTATGGATATAAAAAGTAAGTAAATTTGTTGGCGCATAAATGGTCGTCGGACCTACATTTCAATGCTTTGGGCAATTTTCAGGTTACTTGTCTCCTTAAGAAATAAAGATAGGGAGCAAGTATATTCAGGAGAATTGTGGGGAAAAATGAATGGTGGTGCGTCATATGTTTTAACCTTCTATGGGACCATGGGTACGGTGGGATTAAAATAAAAATCGCTAATTTTGTAGGTGAGCCATCACAACGGGTGAAGATAGAAGGGACTATGCTTGAAGAAAATGTTGCGGAGCAAAAATTAATGGGGGTAAGTCATATATTTTATACTTCTAGGAACAATTTTGGATATTTTAATGATCCAATATTCAGGTTTTTATACCTTACACTCTAAGAGTCAAAGGTATAATGAGAAAAAAGAGCTGGTCGATATGAGAATTTCTGTCTGCCTGTCTGCCTGTCTTTATTATATTGTCTATATATTATTTTCTCCAACCAAATCGGATGATAACCATCCTTACTTCTCATACAAAACTATGATTTTGAATAAGTTTTTCTCACTTTACACACTAAAATATAAATCGATTGATCTAAATCTTGGAATATAAAATTACTCTGAGCACAATATTATTATAATTTATATAAAATGATTGTAATAGGATAAAAACCACACCTATCTCCCGTACAAAAACATGCCGTTTAATGTGTATTTTCACATTGGATGCAGCTAAATGTTAAGATATCAAGCTGAAATTTGATATCTATGCTTATATTTACTAATTGATACACATATTCAAAAATGGGAGTAATCGGATAAGAACTACGCCCACCTCCCATACAATATTATGTTTTCGTGTGCATGTTTTTACACTTTGTGTATGTTAATATAAAGTTATTAAGATGAAACTTGGTAGTCCCGATTACATTTATAGACATATTCAAAAATTGTCTGAATAGGTTGAAATTCACGCGTACCTCTCATACAAAATAATGTCGTTGAAAGTATGTATTCACACTTTACGTCCGAAAATATGAAGATATCGAAGTAAAAATGTAGTATATAATGTTATTTTGATCAGAGAAAAGACATATTCAAAAATGGGCGTAATAGGATAAAAACTACGCCCACCTCCCATATGATATTATGTTTTCGTATGCATGTTTTTACACTTTGTGTACGTTAATATAAAGTTATCAAGATGAAAAATGGTAGTCTCGATTATAGTCGTAGACATATTCAAAAATTGTCTGAATTAGTTGAAATCCACACGTACCTCCCATACAAAATAATGTCATTAAAAGTATGTTTTCACACTTTACGTCCGAAAATATGAAGCTATCGAACTAAAATGTAGTATATAACGTTACTTTGATCATAGAAAAGATTTATTTAATAATGGGTAAAATCCGATAAAAATTACGCCCACCTCCCATACAATATTATGCTTTCGTATGCATATTTTTACACTTTGTGTACGTTAATATAAAGTTATCAAGTTTATAACGGTTAGTCATGATTATATTTACTGATGGATTATAATAATTATCCGAATATTCGAAATTGGGCTGAATAGCATGAAAACTACGCCTATAATTTATACAAATGTGTATTCCTGACTACTGTAGTTTGAGCACGAACATATAAAGTTATAGGATTAAAGCTATACAACTATTTTAATCAACATTTCAGTATCCTGATAAAAATATTACTATTACTACTACTATTATTACTCCTACTACTATTATTAATACTACTACTATTGCTACTACTATTGCTACTACTATTAATATAGTACTACATAGTACTATTGCAATTATTGTCAAGTTTTTTCATATATAAAATCAATGTCACTCCATATGTGTTCATTTTAAGCCAGATCTTTTAAATGAATACACAATTTTATACTACAGATGTCGTATACACGTACAAGTGTGATTAATTTTTACATTACTAAGTAATTCTAGAAGTTATTACCACTTTTGTTTTTATTGTTTCTACTATTGCTACCATATTACAATACATATTGCTTACTAATTGTTGTTTTTGTTGTTTTTATTGTTTTTATTGTAGTCGTATTACCATTGAACTATTTGTGTCTCGTGACTTTGAACACAGCAATCGTAAAATATATATTTTTACATACACTCTCAATGGAGCTTAACGGAGAAATTAAGATATAAATATGTTTGCATATAAATGTGGTTCAAAATCTCAAATTTTATGGATTTTTTGCTCAAAATTAATTTTAAAAGTTCTTCCGTTCGGAATCGTCTAATGTAAAAGTAGATTTCTACAACAAGATTGCACTATGAATTGTTAAATTTAGGAATTTTCAAAAGCAAACACCCCTTCCAGCCTATAGAATTTTTGCCATATAAAAATAGAGTAAATTGCTCTTTAATAGGTTGCACAAATTTCGCAGATCTTAAATCACGTTGAGCAACAATTAATGTCTTCTTTTAATATTACAATGGAACATTCTAATGCAAATGTCCACGTACAACGTTCTAGGTTAGATGTTTTCTTTAATTGTTATTAATGCGCTCCATGGGTAATTTATTTACTTAATTAAATTATATGCATAGCTCTAATAATTTATGTACTTTTGTTCTTTTAGGTTTTTTCTTCTTCTTTTTTTTCTGGCTTCTCGAAACTGTGCGTGCTAAACATTGATTTGAATGTGTTGCTGCCGGTGTTTGTATGTATGTAAATATGTATGTACGCATTTATTGGCATTGAACTTCCCAGTAGTAAATGGTAATATGGATATGATCATATTGAATTCATATGAGTAGATAATGCACACAACTGAACGATTCGCATATCCCTGGATATGCGAATCGTTCAGTTATGAATTTCCTAGAAGATGGCCCGACTTATGCTATTACCAACTCATATACTTTTTCAGTAGTGCTTTCCATTACTAGTGGGTAGTGTAACAGTGTCGTAGTGCCGAAGTGATATAAAATAATGCCATATTACAACGGGTGTTCGAAAAAGTTCGGTTACAAATTTGATCAAAAATGAAACACTTTTTTCTTATATTTGAAACGAGCTTTATTAAATCAAATATGTGCCGTTTTGATCGATAACCTTTCGTGGTTTCCCAAGAATGGACCACGTGGTCGACCATGGTCCATTCAACTCATCAGAATACAGAAATGCTTTGTACGGGAATAAAACAAAGCATTTTCGTAGTATTGCTGGTACAACAACAACAACAACAACAACAATAATATAACCTTTTGCTATTTCTGGGGTAAAGCCATTATTTCAGCTGTGTAGAAAACTTGTGGGTTTTCTGAGCGAAAAACTGATCCAAATGCGTTTTGTTGAAATTGAATTTAAATTTACACCATTTGCAGAGATCGAAACAAAGGATATTCTGAAGGTGCAAGGTCCGGGCTAAATGGTCAAAAAAACTACCCAGATAAGCTCTCTAAGTTTCTGCCGGGACATCATAGATGTGCGTGGTCTGGCGTTGTCATGATGGAGTACAACATCTTTTCTGTTGATCAATTCTGGCCGTTTTAATTGAATTGCCTGCTTCAATCTCGTTAACTGTTGACAGTGGAGATCAGAATCAATCGTTTGACCAGATTGTAGAAGCTCATAGGGAACAATTCCCTTCCAATCCCATCAGACACACAGCATTATCTTTCTTGGTGTCAACCCTGTCTTGCCACCGTTTATGAAGTTTCATCTCGTTTCGTCCATGATCTTTTTCGTACATTATTGTCGTACGTAATCCACTTTTCATCGCCCGTAATCATTCGCTTCAGAAATGGTTCGATTTCGTTCCGTATCAGCAGTGAATATAACCATAGATGTTACATTTTAGAGTTATCTACCAACAAAATGTTACCGAATTTTCTCGAACACTCAAAATATACAATTCGCGATTTAATTTCGCAAAATTGTTTATCAAAGATTTTCATTTGACTTCATTTTCGAATGAGCTGAGTTCAATAACGCCTCCAGCGCATAGAATGAACCAAACACTATATTCCAATTTGGCTGTAATGGCATTTGGATCAATGTTTTCTGTTGACGGTTAAAATCGGAAGTAAAAACGATGATTACTCGGCATCAATGTAGTTTCTATTACATACGAGAGCGGTCCCAGAACTAGCCGACCTAACAAAGAAATCACAAAAAATTTGGGAACATTTTTCTTTATTTCTCAACATAATCTCATTTTAACTCTATACACTTTTCCCAGCGATATTCTATAGTTTCGATACCCTGTTTATAGTATGAACTGTCTAGCTCATTAAAATAGCCATCTACCGCAGACCATCCACCTCTTTACATTGTTTGCAAATCTTCTACCATCAAGCCATTTTTTCAAATTTGGAAATTGAAAATAATCCGAAGAAGCTAAATCTGGCGCGAATAAGGTGCATGCTGAAGCAATGCGAGCTTTAACTCATTGATTTTGACCATCGCAATAGCGGATGTGTAAACTGGTGCGTTGTCTTGATGAAACAACACTTTCTTTTTCACCAAATGCGGCCTCTTTTTCTTTAATTTCATCACTTAAACGCTGCAACAAATTAGCATAATACTTGCCATTGATTGTTTTTCCTTTTTGAAGATAATCTTCGCCTTCTTCACGATCTTCCCCTTTAGTCCACTGTTTTGACTGCTCCTTTGTCTCAGGTGTGAAGTGGTGGACCCATGTCGCATCCATGATTACGAAACGATGCAAAAACTCGGCTTTATTACTGTGAAACATCGCCAAACACTCTACAGAAACTTCTTTTCGTTGTTGTTTTTGTTCTATCGTGAACAAACGCGGCACCCATCTTGACACTGCTTTTTCATCTAAAAATTTTCGGTCAATATAGGATGTATAGCACTTTTTGAAATGCCTGTAATTTTATCTAGCTCACGCACCTTCAGCCAGCGATCATCAAATAGCATTTTGTGGATTTTCTTAACCGTTTCTGGCGTGGTCACCTCAATTGGTTGACCAGTACGGTGTTCGTCTTGGCAGCTCGTACGTACGTTCTCGTTTAAACTCTGCCACCCAATATTGTATGGTTGTAAACGAAGTAGAAGACTCACAAAGAGTAGAATCTAGTTCGGCTTTAATATTCGTTGGACTGAGACCTTTCAAATGAAAATATTGAACTACATAATGGTGACCAATTTTTTTCATGTTTACAAATTCACTGAGGTCGGTAACTTTCGATGGCCCTAAAAAAATACTAAACAACATGGCGTCTTGAAACCTAAAACATATGTGTTATAAGGTTGACACTTTTCACCAAAGTAATTTTGTTCAAACTACTGCCGCCATCTATATGTCAGGTCGGGTAGTTCTGGGACCGCCATTTCATGCTGAGTACAAATGATACCGGCGTTGTCACATTGAATGGACTTTAATATACTTTATATATTACTTAGCTCATTGCTAGAACTGTTTATGCGATACAAGCGAAAAGAAATGATAAAAAAATTCATTTTTAAAAATATAATGCGCTAAATTCTAATAAATGAGTGATTCCGATATTTGAGTTGTTTAATAATGTTTAGTACTCAAGTTGAAATTGTTTACAAATTATTTTCATTGTTTTCTTTTCGACTGTTTCATCTGCCTCTATTTTATTTCTACTGCCGAGCGATATAGAATATCGTCAGTCCTTTATAATTATCTATATATTTATATAATATTGTATTTCGTATATATAAAGCGTATATGTGTATATGATTCATTACGAATTCTCGCAATTTCTGTACTCTCTCTATGTTTGTTTATATGCTTGCACCTAGTTTTGATGGAATTTTATACATAATCTTACAAACCGTGTAATATCCAAGACACATCAAATGTATTATGATGATGGTTCTTATTATTTCACATAATTATAGGTGGTAATACTTGTTGCTGCTGCTGCCTGCCGGTGTGCAACTATCGTAATGATGATAAACAATAATTGTTGTTATTTTTACTTGCTTATTTGCTTACTTTTTCATTCGTTTTCATGGTCATTTCGTCTGAAAGCACATGCTGATCGGCTGACTTGTCGCAATTTCACGCGATCATTATCATAAATACGATACAACAATAACAAAAGCGGCAGCCAAATAAAAAAATAAAAAAACAAAGTAGATAGAATCACTAATTTATTGACATGAATGAGCAGAAAGAAATAAAGAGTGAGCAACACTGTGAGCGAGTTAGACAATAATTGGAAATTGAATAATGAATAGAGGTTGTTATTTACATAGTATACACAAATATCTGCTTATATCTGGTTTTTCCAAATGTCTCATAAATAATATTATAATAATTTTCTAATTGTTGTGGTTACTATTGTATGAATAAACAAATCAGAGGTGGGCAACTTATACAGCTTTGTTACTACCGATTTTGTAATTCATACAAATTTCACTGGTTTATGTGAATCATGAATATAAAAAATAGCATAAATTTCTTCAGAATTTTGTTCATGTTGGAAATGAATAGATTATTGCGGTTAAGGGGGTCCACCTGTGTAAAATTTTCGAAAAATCGATTTTTTTTTTGTACATTTTTCGCATCTTTAACGAGAGCTTCTACAGGATGAGGAAGGGGAAGTTTAAGGTCCTGGTATTGCAGATTAAATGTGAGTCTATAATATAAAGTTTTGTTGTGTTTCCAAACTTTGAAAGCGTTTTTTTCGAAACCATATTTTTGAATTTTGTGGGCAGGATTAAAAAAAATCTACTTAACCGATTGACTTGAAATTTTGACAGACTCATTAATACAGATAACTGAAGGTACCCACGTAGCGGTTTTTCGAAATTTTTTTTTTTTTCAATTTTACAGCAGTTTTTATATCGAAAAAAAGCATGAAAACGAATAATTTTTATAAAAACAACTGCCATTTCTTCAATTTTTAAAATTTCGTCAAAATCCTACGTCAGTACCTCAACGATATAAAAAGAAATAAGATTTTTTTTACTTTTTGCGTTTTAGATAACTGGTTCGAGCGGAATCTTGACCACAATTTCGGTATTTCATTTTGAAGGGGTCACTTTGAACGCCCTTAATGAGTACAAGCCTTCGGATTACACTATTGGAAAAATTTACTATTGAAATATAAGCACAAACCTTCAAAATAACGTAAAACTTATTCTTATTTTCGAATTAGTTCTCCTAACGAAAATTCTCGAAAAAGCATTCGAAATACCGCGCTCACACAGGTGGACCCCCTTAAATAAAGGTTAAATCAAGTAAATATATTTAAAGGTATTGAAAGAAAATGGGAGCTTCTCTCAAAATTGAGATTTTAAAAGTTACCCGACGTCCTTGGCATTGGACTCTGAATACAAGAAATTACTAATTCCAATTTTTAAGAGTTCTATGCTGGAGCCGTAAATAAAATTTAATAAATATTTGACCCAAAAGCTTTTCTTCCAGTACTTTAGTGCGTGTTAAATTTTGGACAGTATTAGAAGGGACCTACATATATTAGCCGCTTCCGAACGGCTGAATCCTTGTGACATTACTTTTTCTGAACTTGTCACAGAGCTCTGAAACTTTTTCATGGCAAATTGTTACTGGTGGGCTCGAGCAATGCAATGCTTTTTTTTAAAGCAAGAATGCATAAAAAACTAATTAGCATCCACTTACTTTTCGTTTTAATTGCCACTATAAATGCATCCATTTTGTAGGGGAGCCCTCCCTAACAAGTGCAAATATGTTGACAGGAAATATTCGGGAAGAAGAATTAATGGATTGTCAGTTAAACATCGCAGTAGAGATAATTTTTGGGCAGTTTTAGCGATTTTCAAGTGTTTTTACGTCCACTTCGTATGGGAGTCCCCTTGAAGGATGGAGATAGGGAGTAAGTGAGTGCGGAGGAAATGTTGAGGAGGAAAAATTAATGGGCGTCGGTCATACATTTCACCACTCTAGGGAAGATTTCTGGATAGCTATTAGCGATTTTCATATGTTTTACGTCCATTTTATATGGGAGTCCCCTTGAAGGAAGGATATAGGGAGTAAGTAGGTGCGGAGGAAATGTTGAGGAGAAAAAATTAATGGGGGTCAGTCATATATTTCACTGTTCTAAGGGCGATTCTTGGGCAGCTATTGTTGATTTTTATGTAATTTGTCGGTAATTTTGCATGGGAATCACATTAAGGTAGGCAGATAGGGAGTACTTAGGTGCGAAGGAAATGTTGAGTAGGACAAATTAAAGGGTGTCGGTCTTACATTTCACCACTGTAGAGGTAATTTTTGGGCAGTTTTAGCGATTTTCAAGTGTTTTTACGTCCATTTTATATGGGAGTCCCCTTAACGGGTAGTGATGTATGTAAAGAGTGCGAGAGAGAGAGAGAGAGTTTAAAGTATGTTTAGAGAAAATATGAAAAATAAGAAATTAATGGGAGTCAGTCTTTCATTTCTAGGAAAGGAGAGATTTTTGAGCAGCTATGATCGATTCTCAGGTGTTTCAATATATCATATGACTAACCCTTATTAACTCTTAATCCTCAACATTTCCTCTGAATATACCGCAAAAATTGATGGTTTGATAAAAAACGGAAAAAGCGCTAAATTGCTGGTCCATATTTTAAATGAAATGTATTTGCCCGCCACAGTATGGTTTGACGTCAATAACATTTTGTCGCTATCAATTGAGTATACGACTTCTTTAATGTTATTCTTTTATTATTTGTTCGTTGTTATTTATTTATTTATTATTATTGTGTTTTTAAACATTTTTTTGTCATCGATAAGCAAAATAATTTTTTATACATGTATATATCCTTTTCTTAAGATGTCGATTTAATTATTAATTGTACGCTTTTTTTTTTTGCTATACAAATTGCAAATTTATAACTTCATCTGGATTACAACTTGTTTTTGAGATTTGATTGTAAACAAAATTAAAATCAAAATGATAAATAATAATCATAATAACAATATAATAATAATAATAATAAATTTATATAAATTTGCACAACTTATTAATTTTTTAATATAATATTAAATAATAAATTATTTCACAAAAATAATAAAAAAAAAAAAAAAATCTTGAAAATATGTATATCAATATTTCTAGAACAGATGTGTACTGTACTGGATATACACCGATATCTATTTCATTACATTGTCTATTTAATATAATATACAACAATACAGTTGCATTTATAATTTATAATATTTAAGAATAACAACATTATTAATTACCATTACAATGCAATTTTTAGTCTCACGTCTCACTCGGTTTGATGATGTTTATCATATAACTCATTTCTAATGTCATGTAATTTTTACACTTAAATAACATTAACTATGCCTTCATTATATATCGAGTACATAAAATTTAATGTGAAAATGTGAGTAAGCTTGCAATTTTCTTAGAATCACGATCGAAAAGTTAGTTGCATAGTCGTTGCATATGATGGCAGTATGACAACGGAAATGCCTTATAACTACATCGTGATTTTTAAGAGCCATCGATTAAAAGATTAAGAAAGAAAAAACACTTAAAATTCTAGAGAAATGTATGAAATCTTTATTTGAGTCGATATAACGATCTATATGATGATCATTTCATGTAAATGTTGACCGCGGATGCGCGTCAAATGGTTCATACGCTGTGTCCAGCGTATCTCACGAATAAATTCTTCAATATTGGCTTCCAGTGCGTCAGCCGTTGCGGGCTTGTCGCTACAGACATGAGTCTTAACATAGCCCCACAAAAAATAGTCTAAAGACGTTAAACTGCACGATCTAGGCGGCCAATTAACCGACCCCAAACGTGTAGTAAACTGTTCACCGAACTCGCCTCTCAATTGGGCGATTGTTTCGCGTGCTGTGTAGCATGTGGCACCGTCTTCTTGAAACCACATGTCAGCCAAGTCCAGCTCTTCCATTTTGGGCTAAAAAAAAGTTTGTAATTATAGCACGGTAGCGCTCGCCGTTCACAGTAACGTTCCTGCCTTCGTCGTCTTGAAAAAAGCAGGGTCCAATGATGCCACCGGCCCATAATTCACATAAAACAATGCATTTTTCGGAATATATTGGAAGTTCTTGCAATGCTTCTGGCTGCTCTTCACACCAAATACGGCAATTTTGATTGGTCAGATATTCATACAACCAGAAATGAACTTCGTCGCTGAGTACAATTTTCCGTTGTGGTAGGTCGTGTGGCCTCAATTCTTGCACCAGCTGTATTTTAAAAGGTTTTACACCCAAATCCTTCTGCAAGAATTTCCACGTAGTGGAGTAACAGAGGCCCAATTGGTACGAACGGCGCCGAATCGATAATTCACGGTCATGAACAACACTGGCGGATACAGCTGTGTGATATTTTCCTCTGTCCGCACTCTACGTAAGGTGGTTTAATGTCTACTAATGTAAATTTGGTGCGAAATTCAGACACAAGACTCCGAATAGCTGCCTCAGTAACATGTTACTAACATGAGCTGCCAAAAACAATGTTGCCAAAAAGAAAGTTGCTAAAAAATCACCCTGTACGTACATACGTAGAATGTAATGACGTAGATAAATTATACTTGCAAACTGGTCATGTAATCGAAAATTATAATACTTCGAGTAGTATGTAATTCCCCCAATAATTAGTAAATTGATTTAATTGATACATTTCGAAATAGCGAAAGTTGGCTGTGTCAAAGTACAATTACATTTTCAATAAGATTTTTGTAATGGTAAAACTAAATTAAAAGTAAATACTTGATGTAATTGTGCTCGAATATTTTCTTGAGTACTACTACAATAATCGCATTCCAAAATTTATGAGTACCACACACTTTGATTACAATTACTTTTGAAATATAATATTAACACAAGTAATCAAAGAACGAAAAAAGTAATTGTACTCAAACAATGTCTACTACAACAATTATTGTAATGATACAAGAAAATATACAATTAATGTGCGATTTATATAATTGTATTTAAAATGCCTTGGGAATGATTACAAGTAATCATATTTTATCTGTAATTCAAATATACAGATTACCATTAACGCTCGTCTCTACAATATTTGCTACAACTATTACCGTTTTTTATGTGAAATTAAATTATAAAAGTAATCATTATGTCATCTATTAAAAAGTAATTGCACTCAAATCCATTCAAACGATTACTGTAATGGTAAAGCAATGGTAATTAAAATATTGTAGAAAAAATGACAAGTAATGACACAATATGTAAATAAATTACAAAAGTAACAATTATTTAACGCTCTTCTCTACTTTAAGTAGTTTTTTAATAGATTTTTTGTTTCCACTGGTAATGCAATAGGTATTGAATTCATTTACAAATAATTTAAGTATAAATATTGCATTTTATATATTTTTTGTTTATTGATTTGTTATAAATAATGAAATTGCATTTTATTTATTTTTTATTTACTGCTTTGTTATAAAGAATGAAATTTGTAGTACTTCGTCGTATAGTTTTATTTCTAAAAATGTACCAATTTTTAATGGCAGAACATTTGTTAAATCACTTGATTTCAAGAGCTCTCTAAGAAGTCCGATTGTCCGTAGTAAATTTGTGTTCTCAGTGCTGCAATTGGCAATTGGATGTCAATAGGTCAGGTGGGTAACTTCAGATTTATCAAAAAGCGTCGATAATTTTTAATATTGTTACACTGTTTTACAAAATTTATTAAGGGGGAAGACCATTTTGACGGTTTGAAAAAATCGATTTTTTTTTTTTTTTTTGCTTGAAACGTTCTATGAGGTGTGTATTTTAATGTAGTATGCATCTATAGTCCGCCAGAAACATTTAAACGAGGTAACGAGACGATTTTTTAAAAAATTTCCCGGCGCACTGAGCGAGTTTCTAAAACTTCAAACGCGTTTATCTCGAAACGACATTTTGTAAACTGGTGGGACATATCACGCTTGCAGTTTTCAACCGATTTTGATGAAACCTTGCAAAATTATCGAGAATTTAATTCTGCATCGAAATACTGGATGGGAATTTTGATATTTTATAATTTGGATTTTTAAAGCACGATTTTGAGGCAAATGTTACAGGTAAAAAATTAACAATTTTTTATAAATAGCCACCATTTTCGTAAAAATTAACTTTTCAAAAAAACGGCTTCAGTATTTCAGTGCGAAATTATATGGAGAATAACCTGCCTATCTAACTTTTGTTCCAGATTCACTTGGCAAGGGTCCAGATGTCCCACCGATGGGGAAAACCGGGCTGGAGGGGGGCTACGCGACCTGGTGCAGCGTGTACTGGAAGCCCGAGATCCAAGCAAAAAAAATTGACATTTATTGTAAAAAATATAACTAATAAAATCATATAAAACATTTTATCATTGCAAGTTGTTTTAATGCTGAAAAAAAATTCCGAAAATACTTTATTTTCCGACAGCTCAAGGTGGTCTTCCCCTTTAATTAAAAAAAAAATCTCAATAGAAATAAACGTTTCTGATTCAAATACTGCATTGGGGAAAAAGAAATCCATTATTTTTAGGTTTATACCAAAACTTTACTTAACACAGTTCGGGTTGTACGATTTAGGTCAAATATGTGCCATTTTGTTTAATAATTTGATGATAGTTTGACGTCATAAGGTCTATCTCTCTCTCTATCTCTCTATCTCTTTATCTCTCTGTCTATCTAGTAAAAGTACTGCGATTTTCATAATATTTCCTCTTGATAGCAATTACTTAACATTAAGAAAGTTTTGCAATTACAAAGACATAACTTCCAATCAAATTCTCAGAGTTTCTGGCGAGCCACTATAGACGAGTGCAACACCACACAGTCTCAGTGAACAGCAAACGAAACCTTTCAGGCGATCAGTCTTGGTTTGACACACATTTTGAGTCTCTTCACGGTGCTTTGACCACGATCGTTATAACATAATATTATTATATGGAGATATATACGAGTACATATATACTTAATATCGCTATAGTCATCTGACAAAACAATAATGGATTTCTTTATCCCCAATCTGTAATATTGAGTTTAGAATTTCATGAATATTTGATTAGAAAAAAAAAAAAATAAAAAATAAAAAATAAAGTGAATAACCTTTAATTATGTAAAAAAAATTTCAAGGGCTAAAGTTCGCAAAGAATTACAAGCATGTTTTGTGGTTAATTGAAGAGAGAAAAAAAAAAACGAAAATACAACCAAAACTAATACTGATCGATGGCATTCAAATGGTCGATAGAGACTTAAATAAGCATAATTGAGTTGCAAATATTTTTACGATACCGAGTTACATAGTTCGTTAAGTACAAAAGTTTTTTATTATTATTATTAAGGCTATGTAGCACCGCGACCTGAAGATCTTTTCTGCAGCCTTATTCCCTAGCTAGCAGATCTCAAGACTATTTATAAATGTTTGTCATTGCTGTGGGATTGATTTTAACTAGGTCCCTGAGAACTATGAATCCGTTACCTAGGTAGTTAGTCTGAGTCTAGCCACAGCTGGGCAATTGCTGGGTTTCCTACTCTTCAAGACAGAGTCGATAGAGATCGTTGTTAACCACACCCATTTTCATCATGTGATAATTAAGTTTAAAATGACCTCTTAATAGTTCAGTATAAAGCTTGATGTCTTTTCTGCTGAGGTTCAAGATAGCATCTACCTTAATGTGTTCAGGGTCAATGAATCTTTTCGACTGCCGCATGCCTTTTTGGGCTTCCCAGTAATCGCTTAGACTATTTTTTTCTTCTTCACATATTAAGTTAATCATGATGCTACTGTTTACCCCGCAGAAGGGTTCTGAGCCTATGAAAGTAGTGTCTGCGCCCTTTTTGGCCAGTGAATCTGCCATTTCATTGCCTGCATGCACCTCGTGTGCTGGTACCCAAATTAGAGTTACAGAGTTCCTCTTTGCTAAGGTATTGAGAAGTTCGAAGCATTCCCAGAGCCACTTAGATTGGAACGAGAAATTCATTAGTGATTTTAGAGCTCGGTTTCTCGAGTGCCCCTACGTAGACATTCTCTGACAGATAGCTCTAAGGCGTGGACAAAAGATAATAGCGCATGTTTTGAATAGTATCACAGTTATTCCAAGTTAATTCTCCCGTACCTTAGCTTCGACATCTGCTGGGTGGCCTCGGCGATTGAAATGAAACAATTACGTAAATTTCTTGATGGAAAATTTTTCAAACTATCGAAAAGTAGTAAAATAAATATATGCAGCGGTTGTGTAAAGTACCATGTTCATAACTTATTAACCCATTTCTGCCCATTTCGAATTTTTTCAAATTTAAAATCCGTCGTCAAATTCATGTGGACAAAAAATGGAAATTAAGTTTCAGTTTATAAGTTTATCATGTTGTTTGTTATAATATATTTTTGAAAAAAAAATTTTTTTTTTCTATGAAAGTACTCTCTTTTGAAAACCAAACCTTGCTTTTTTTGTTTTTTTTCAAAATTAATATCAAAAGTGCTGTTGTTGGAATACTAAAATAATTTGAAAGAAAGCAGTCTGAAAAACAACAATTTCATTTTAGGACAGAATGGGTTAAAGATTTCGACAAATGACAAAAAAAAAAAAAACAAAAACCCTCTGTAATCTGATGATTTGATTCTTCTAAATATAATCAAATATTTTGTCCAAGTCAGACAACTGTCAATAGCTTATCTTCATTATATTAATTTATATGAATTTATATGAAATTTCAATATTAAAGTAAGAAGCAAATCTGATGTAACTTTTACATCTAAACTGGTTTAAACCAATTTTTTGCATAACTAATTCTATCATGCCGTAGCTTAGTGGTTAGTGTGTTCGCCTTCTGATCTGTAGGTCGTGGTCAATACCCGGCTGATGCATAACAAATTTAATATCGAAAAGATTTTGCTTTCGAACGGTACCCACCTGTCGGCAAGCAATTGGCAATTCTTCCGACAGTAACAACTTGCCATGAAAAAGTTTCTAAAAAGAACTCTGTGACAAAGCTCAGAAAAAGTGATGTCACAAGTGTTCTGCCGTTCGGAACCGGCTAAAATAAGTAGTTTCATTCTAATACTGTCCAAAATTTAAGACGCACAACAGTAATGGAAGAGAAGCTCGGCCAATGAGCCCTTTGGGGCTTTAAGTGCCACATATTTATTTTATTTATTTTTAATTCTATCATACGTACATACTAATACTTGCTAAGTAACAATGTGCTTTCATAGCTTCATATGCTTACGCATTTATTTTAGTATATGAAATGTAAATTGAACAATAACAATTTATTTGTCTATTCTCTATTTTTAGGTATTCAAAAAAAAATCATGAATTCCTTTTGACGCTGACGTAGTAACACTTGTATACTTAGAATGGTTAATTAGATTTACATACCTTGCTATTACATGTAATCAAGATTTTGTCGTAACAATTAATTGTAAACAGGTACAATTTTATTTATAAATTCTTATACGTATATTCCTAAAAATATAACAACAATATCAGCAATAGCAGCAGCACGCACAAGCGGATATTTCTATAATGGCCGATGGCATTTCTAATGTGTAAGCTGGGTTTTATCTAATACTCGTACTTAGCTGGCATCAATAAATATCTGGCCAAACAACAACAAAGACGCTAACTTTAGCGAGATGCTAAATATAGATGCTATAGATGCTAAAAATCTTAACATACTCGCTAAGTTCATCATCATCATAGTTGGCCGGACAACCCGTGTGGGTCTTTGCCTACTGTAAAAACGGTTCTATCTTTCGCTAGTGCTCTCCAATTTCTGATTTTTAGGGTGGCTGCATCACTGTCCACTTCGTCCATCCATCTCAGCCTTGGGCATCATTTTTTCCTAGTTCTATAGCATATGGAACGCAGGATTTGTTGCGGGGAGGTAATTTACATTCTTTCTCTCTCTATGTGACCAGCCCATCCAAGTGTCGGGACTATTATAAAGCTGAGTGCTCTGCTTTTAAGGTCTTTCGCAAAGGCGTAGTAGCTTTTGTTTGCTAACATTATTCGCTAAGTTCAGTGCAGCCAATTTCTTTAATTTTTTTTATTGCGCACATATTTTCCGGTTAACAGTCCGGAGCCAAATAGGGCTGGGACTGGTAGTAGCTTCGGCTACGAGGTCTGAGCAAAGACTTTAAAGTTGGTACCGCTAGATATCAGGTGGGAATCACTTCAGCCTAATCGTTGGGAAGGGCCCTTCAGGGAGGTTTTCGTGGTGATTGTGGTTAAAACCTAAAGTATTCCATGTTGTCACGGCATATGTTATTCGATGTGGAGTTGTATATCCACCAGGGTGCTGACCCCTTAGGTTAGAAGTGGTTTTAGTTAAGCCAAGATCCTCACCAAGGAGGGTAACACGAACGTTTGCGTGTCCCATTGATATCGCAGAAATCTGGAGGTTGGATTCCGATTTTCCAATGTTGTTGTTGTTGTAGCTGCAAAATTTCGGAATTGCTTTGTTTTGTTCCCGTACAAAGCATTTCCGTATTCGGATGCGGTGAATGGACCTTGGTGGACCACGTGGTCGAGTGCTTCCGGGACGCAGACGCTTCCATTCTTGGGAAGCCCGATTTTCCAATCATACGGGGCGCTTATTAGCGCTTCAAATTGATACTTGCGTATTGAGCGTCGTGAGATTTACATATAAAATAGAGATCAAATTAGAAAACTTGGCATTTATGTCGTTTTATTGGCACAAATATAAGAAGATGTCGAATAAAACACGGCTACTATATGCTAAATTTTAAATACTCTAAACCCATGCGCATATGTTTATTTATTTTGCTCAGAGTTTACAACAACTTGAGGGAATCTCTGGACATATAGAAAACTCCACAGTCGATTTAACTATATCCGATCATCTGTTTAACTTCTGACCGGTCCGGATGTTTAGATATTTTGACAAAATTTGACATAAGATATCACTATAGTCCAAGAGTATAAATATTATTCAAAATGCCCATGATTGGTTAATTGTCACAACCACACGGAGCAATCAAAGCGATTTAACTCGGCATTTTTTCAATTCAATTGGAATTTTCTTTGAAACGTACTTGATATTTTACCTATGGCAAAAATATTTGATATATGGGTTAATATTTTAAAGGATAATAATCATGCAAAAAAGTAGCGAGCCACGCCCACTATTTCATAGAGTTGCCATACAAAAGTATATTGTTGTGTGTGAAAATATGGAATTATCTAGCTGAAACTTGGTATTCGGAGAAGCCTGGCAAGCCGTTGGAGCAGGGGAGTTCTTACCGTCCCACCTCTTTGCTTTCTTCGGTTGTCAAAATTATGGAGTCTCTCTTGCTACCGGAGCTCACACAACAGCTCAAGCTTTCCAATCACCAACACGGCTTCCGCAAACGTTGCAGCACAACTACGGCATTGGCCGAAATTACCTCACACATCACGTGTGGTCTGAACCAGGCCCATCCTTGCGAGCGCACGTTTCTGGTGGCTCTTGACCTGTCCAAGGCATTTGACACGGTCAACCTGGCTACCCTGCTAGACGATATCCTGCTCTCATCTTTGCCTAACTCCATTAAGCGCTGCATAGCTATCTATTTGGTCAACCGTCAGTCGTTTCTGGAATTCGGAGGAGAACGTTACCCGTATATGTAGTTAAACAGGGGGTTGCGCAGGGTAGAGTGCCCATCATCTTCAATTTCTATCTGTCGAAACTCCCTGCGCCTCTTATACGGATGATTGCATGATCCTGACGTCGGGACACAACATCTCGGCGATATGCAACAAGATCAACGCGTACTTTGTGCACGTCCAACAATGCTTCAACCATAGAAGCCTTATACTCTCATCTGAATAGTCTAACGCAACACTCTTTATCACCTGGACTAAGGAGCTCGGAGCCGTGCTCTCGGTGGCTTTTGATGGCAGACCTATTCCAACTGTGAATAGACCTAAAATCCTCGGAGGTACTTTCGATAGTCTCATGACCTTTGCCGCTCATGTTGAATACACCATCCAAAAGTTGCATAGCAGAAATAAGGCACTTGTCGGCACTGGCTGGGAGAAAGACAAGGAGACGCTGAAACTTGGTAAAAAATTGGGTAAAAATCACGCCTACCTGGTATACAAAAGTATATAAGTACAATTTTGTAGAAATAATTGCTGCACCAAGACTTTTTGGGTGATTTTTTGTTAAATTATTTTTCTCTCTCTCTCTGGACAAGTAGCAAGGGACTTATAACGATTAATCATGGAAAGGTCCAAAACACCCCAAATTTGTTTGCTCTTGTGACTATGATTTTATTGAATTTTATTATCATATTTGTAACTGGACTAACAACTTCAAAGACACATGAGAAATTTGATTGCAAAAAAAGAGACAAAATTGTTAAAAAACTATCTATTCCAACCTAAGTACCTTTCGCCTATATAGAGTAATATTAATTATTTGGCCTACATATTTTTTTAATTTTCAATATTTTATTTTTATTTTCATTTTATTCTATATTTTATACTTGAGTTGTGACTACATATTATATCTCTTCGGAGCAGTTGTTCAAAATTTTGTTGTTTTCAAATAATTCGTACATTCATCTCTAATTATTTCAATAAAAATAAAAAAAAAATAAAGTCACCAATTTTATTTCATTTCATTTCATTTTATTTCATTTCATTTGCGTAAACATTTTGATTTTGTTCATGCATATTAGTATACATAGTATGTACATGTATGTATGAATATTCATACTCACTTATTTCATTCTTTTTATTAATTTATTTTTTTGTATTTAAAATCGAGGTCAATTCATTTTTATTCTTCTGTTGAGCTCTTGTATTTTGCAATTTGTTGTTGTTTTTTGTTTGTTTTTTTTGCCAAAAAGAAAAATGAAAGAAATAAAATACAATTTATTTAATTGTTTTTGTTTACTCTTTCTTTCTCTTCTTATACTTTCTTCTTTTGCCATTTTTTTTTATTTCTTTTTTATTTTTCTGTTTAGTTGTCATTTGATTGATATTATCCTCTGTATTGTTGTTTACAATTTTTGAAATTCGTTCTTTGCTTCAATAATATGTATATTTGTTATTATTCATATTATTATCATTATCATACGTATGGGCATTTCTCAGAAAATATGAAGCAAAACTGAGAAAATTTGAAAAAATTTTTAATGCTCGAGTAATTTTTTAAAAATATCAATTGGGTTATATGGCTAGTGCCTGTACCAGTTATATTTATTTGGCATCCACAATCCAAATCCACAAATTTTCTATCATAAAGTAGTCTTTATATTTTTATTTAATTCACTAAAAATTAGTCACAAGAAATGTTGGTATGATGCTCTAATATCACAACATTTTTCTACATTTCCATATCAGAAAGGTCTTAAATATTGAAGATCCCATCCATAATGCCTTACTTTAGCTGAAGTCGAAACCGAACACTCGATTGGACCCAATGTTTTGTTTAAATATATTTAGCTCTCATCTAGTGCTATACTGCGCTATTTATCGTATAATATAACTGGCAAAGCCCTAAGGGCAAGCAATGCGTGCCAGAGACTACACGGTAAAAGCTGGGGTCTGGTGGCATGGTCGTATAGGACTGTAATAGTGCCAATGATCACCTATGCCTGGTGGCCGAAGGTAGATCAAACAAAGGCTAGAATGATTCTTAGCAAGGGTCATTGAATAGCCTGTTTGGGTTTGGGAGCAATGCGCACGTGCCCTATTGCAGCCTTAGGAATTCTGACTGGACTTACGCCTCCACACCTTATGATCAAAAGGACGGCACTAAGGATGCCCAATCTATCTAACCTTAAAGAAGGCAAATTCACAGAACATACAAAGATCCTGGACACCGTTTAAGGCTCCCCTTGTCTTGTGGTCTTCGACAAGATAGATAGAAAGCTAACATTCTCCAAGCACCCTGAAGTGGTCATGAAGGACCGTTCGGCTTGGAGGAGTAGCAATATGGTCCCAAAAGGGTACTCACAGTTGTGATACACTAATGGGTCTAAGATGGAAGTTGGCAGTGCGAGGGCGGGAATTGCTGCACCAAGATATCGGAGAGCAATCGCAATGGGGAAAACAGCTTTCATCTTTCAGGCGGAGTTTCATGCCTTAGACGTAAGTGCGAGAGAATGCATACGTAGGGGCACCCGTGGTGCCAAAATATGCATCCTCTCGGACAGCCAGGTGGCTCTAAAGTCCATGGCAAAATTCTCGTTTCAATCGAGGCTGGTTTGGGAATGTTTTAAACTTCTCAATGCCCTGGCAGCAAAAAATTCTGTCACCCTCATGTGGGTGCCGGGACATGAGGGCCACGAGGGAAACGAAATGGCTGACTCCCTTGCAATGAAGGGCGGAAGCACTCCTTTCATTGGACCAGAGCCCTTCTGCGGGGTTACAAACAGTTTCATAAAGAACTTGTTATGTGAAAGGGAGAAACGGCATCTAGTCGACTACTGGAGAACCCAAACGGGCATGCGGCAGTCGAAGGGACTTATTGATCCCGCACATGTTATGGTACACGCTGTTCTTAAGCTCAGCAGAAAATGACATTAAATTCTACACAGAGCTGCTCACTGGGCACTGTAGACTCAATTACCATATGAAGATAATAGGTGGGTCGACTCTGTCATAAGGAGCAGGAAACATCGGAACATATTCTATGCAATTGTCCAGCGGTGGTAAGACGTAGATTTGGTTACGTAGGTAATGGAATTATATGATTTATAAATAGTCTAGAATTGTTTGGATCTTTTAGGTCGCAGTGAATTGAATAGCCTGAATAAGTAATCTACAACAGCTATACAATAATCAAAATTTACAAATATCACGTCCATAACATAGGAAATGCCTATATGTATGGTATATAATATAAATAAATAATTGTACATTTGCCTAGATTTTTCTTCAATTAACTTTCAATTTGTTGTTGTGGCATTAGTGATTAATATACATATATATATACATACAATACATATTTATAATATATTTTGTGATGCGTTTATATGATAATAATAAGTCGTCGGGTACATTGTTATTATTCTATATAAGACGACATTAAAATGTCCAAAAGAAAATACTTAAAATTCTTCATATCGATGTGGGTACTTTATACAATATAATATAACAACCTACGTATGTATGTGAGTATGTATTTATTTAGTAGTATTAAATACCTTAGTGATTCTAGTACAAAGTTCATTATTTTATTTTATTTTTTTTTTCTTCATCATTATCATTCTTAAACAACGCAAAAATTTGTTTGTACTCGTATGTGAAAATTGACAATATTTTAGGTAGAATAAATTCATTATTTGGTTTTTTTTTTTTTAAATAGGCATTTGATGTAGCAAAAGTGTCAGACAATGAATTAAATTTTATGTAAATATTGTACATAAGTATCTTCTTAAGCATTCATACGGCATTAACGGGTTAAACAAATTTTAATAGAAATTTTGTACACAAAAAATATTCAACTTTATTATTCTGCTGTAGACAATACTATTTGCATATGCATGATGTTGTCTCATAGAATTATACATATCGCTACTGCACCTCTTTCATTCTCATCTCATCTGCATTATAATCAAATTAAATACATACGAAACGTACTATCAAATAAAGTAGAAAAAAAAAATAATAATAATAAAAAATAGAGGGAAAGAAATGCGTAGTGAAGCATGTTTAATACGAATTATTATTATTATTATTTTTTTATGTCACTTGTGTGTTGTGTTTTGTGCTGTTCTTGCATGAGTTATACGTACCATAAGTACAACAATACATTTAGCAACCAGAGTTGGGTGTAGTAATGTAAATAATATTAATTTGAATCATAAAGTTGTTGTTGTTGTTGTTGTTGTAGTAGCAAACCATTGAACACATTTGAACACTGAAAATTTAAAGGAAAAAGGAGGCAGGTTCTACATTTCATGAAGCATAAGTTTGTATGGGAGTTAGCTGTAGATTTTATTCGATTAGGCACATTTTCGAATATGTTTATTAATTTGTAAATTTAATCGTGTGCATTGAGTTTCAACATGATAATTTTATATTTTTTGCATACAAAGTGTGAAAACACTTACTAAACGACATACTTTTGTATGGGAGATGGGAGTGGTTTTCATTCGATTACGCCCATTTTCCAACATATGAATTTTGTGGCAATAACAACCTTACATACCAAATTTTACTTCGACAGCTTTATATTTCCGCGCGTAAAATATGAAACACTCTTTCAACAACCGACTTTTGTATGGTAGGTAGGCGTGGTTTTAATCCGATTACGCCCATTTTCCAATATATGCATTTTATGGTAATAACAATCTTACATACCAAATTTTGCTTCGAGAGCTTTTTATTTCCGTGCGTAAAGTTTAAAACACTCATTCTACAACCGACTTTTGTATGGGAGGTAGATGTGGTTTTCATCCGATTACGCCCATTTTCTAATATATGCATTTTATGGTAATAACAATCTTACATACCAAATTTTACTTCGACAGTTTTATATTTGCTTGCGTAAAGTATAAAACACTATTTCAACAACCAACTTTTGTATGGGAGGTAGGTGTGATTTTAATCCGATTACGCCCATTTTCTAATATATGCATTTTATGGTAATAGCAATCTTACATACCAAATTTTACTTCGACAGCTTTATATTTGCTTGCGTAAAGTATAAAACACTCATTCAACAACCGACTTTTGTATGGTAGGTAGGCGTGGTTTTAATCCGATTACGCCCATTTTCCAATATATGCATTTTATGGTAATAACAATCTTACATACCAAATTTTACTTCGACAGCTTTTTTATTTAGTACGCAACGTGCCAAAACACTTATTCAACAACCGACTTTTGTATGGGAGGTGGGAGTGGTTTTAATCCGATTTTGCAAATTTACGTACTCATCTGTTTGTTGGTGAACACAATATTAAGTGTCAATTTTCAGCTTGATTACTCTGTGATTACGGCAGTTATCGCAGCTGACAGACAGACAGATTTGGTTAAATCAACTCAAAATATCATCTGTCACAAAATTTTGATCATAATGATATAGATAGATACATATAATGATGATGAATACACAAATATTTCCCATCTGAATTTAATGACAATTATTCCACAATTTTTTTTATAATGAATTATGCCCAACACTGTTTGAAACATGCACTCATACATATACCATACGTATGTAGTTCAATGATAGTTGTTGTTTTTATTTTTTATTATTTTTTGTTTGTTTTTTTTTTTGATAACTTTCTGTTATTTGAATATTCTTTATACTTGCATAGTTAGCTTCGCCTTCCGTCAAAAGATTAAAATCATCACTTTATTGCCATAAACGTACATTGACTGTCTGCGACAGACGGACGATTTGCTCCCGTTGCTGTTGTTGTTGTTGTTGTCGTTGCTGTTGCGAATGTTTCAAGCAGTGCAAACATTTTATTTGTATATTTCTTTTTCATAATTGTGTTGGTTTTTTTTTTTTTTGTTTTATTATATTTTCACAAAACATTAAGGGTATACACAACGACTCTGGTATTAGTTTTGTGGCATTTTCAGTAGCATTTTTGGGTCGGTGTTGCACCATTTTTATTTTTTAGTTTTTCAAGCAAAAAAATTCCCATTGTGAGCGTGTTTTTCAGTTTCTGGAGAGCAGGCATCACACACCCTCAACTGAGCTCTCATTTTTGTATATTTTTGCGTAGACGATTTCGTCAATAATTTTGATAAAATTTTTTCATTTCCGAATTTTTAATTGATAGGAAATTGCAATAGAACATATGCAAATCAGGGATGCAAACCGGCTCTGAACAGAATCGGTTTTCGAACCAGATTTATGGCTTCAAACCAAACCATGAACCGAATCATTTTTACCAGATAATGTAATCCGACATATTGAAGGTATATTTCCTACGAATAAATTGATCCATTAGAACCAACCGAACCACGGTTCAGAGGTATCCATGAACCGGTTATGGCACCGGTACAAGTTTTCTCTAAGTGGTTCGAACCACTGAACCAAACCACACCGATTTTTGGAAAATGGACGGGTCTACGTTCCGGAAGCACTCGACCACGTGGTCGACCAAGGTCCATTCAACACAGAAGAATACGGAAATGCTTTGAACGGGAACAAAACAAAGCATTCTTGCTGCTACAACAACAACAACAACAACACCGACTTTTAGAGTGATTTGAACCCGTGATTCGCTCGAATGTCAATTTGGGTAACTCGGGTATTTATTGTTGGGTATTTGAATAACTTTACAAAAACAAAATGCACACAAAATACCAGAGTCGCTGTGTATACCCCTATTATTTTACGATAAAGCTATTGTGGCATTGTAGGACTTGCTGGCGGCTGCTGCTGTGTTGTTGTCATATCAATCGTCCATTTTGTTGGTGTTTGCTGTTCGCAATTGTTGGCCGTTTTGTTTGTTTGTAACACCATTCAAATTCAATAATGTGTGTGCTTTATGTTTGTGTGCGCGCCTGTGTGTGTGTGTGTATGTGTGTGTTTTGTATTGAAAATACGTGCGCGTATCTATTTTTCGTTAATTTGTCGTCTCGATTGTACCTTATACGCGTACGTACGTATATAAGTAGTTGTTGTTGTTATTACACATTATTAATTCTTGTTCTTGTATTTAGCTGTTTTATTTCTCGCTTATTTCGTTCTTTTGTATGAATATTCAGTTCACATTCAGTTGTTAATAAGTATCTTAAACTTTTATATTAATTATTTTGCAGCTTTGTGTAGTAGAAGGGGTCTCTTCTAACTATACTAAGTTGATTTCGATCAATTTTTGTGCTGGCTGGTATTGTTATTCTTTGTTTGCTTTTGCGCAGTATTTTTTTAATTTGCAAATTCATTAAAATAGAATTTTTATTCTTTTTTGGTGGAAAATTCCTTTTTTTTTCATTTCGTGTTTTTGCGCAGTTTTTTTGGTTTGAATTTTTTTTTTTTTTTTTTTTTTTGATGCATACCACCAAAAATTTTGACATTTTCCAATATTAAAAATAAAACTACGGTGAGCCTGAAAAAATTAGTTTGGTTTAATTTCTTTGATTTTTGGTGGGCAAAGCACATTGCAAAGCATTGCTTCAAATTGTCTTATTCGAAAGTTTACGGCAAAATCCTTTTCGAGACAATTTGGTACTGACCGGAAGTTCTTCAATGCCTGAAAGTGCAATAAATTGGTTGATTTCAACCCAAGTAGTTTTTAGTTTTTATAGGGGAACTTCTCTAATAGAAAGAGATAGAGATATATATGTTTAGAGGAAATGTTGACGAGCTTTAGAGGCAATTCCTGGGTGCTATTTGCCAATTTGCAGGTTTTTGCATTAATTCTGTATGGCAGCCCCCTTAAGGAGCGGTGCTAGGGGGTGAGAATATTTGAAGGAAATGTTGAAAATGAAAAAATAATGGGGATCGGTCTTACGTACCACACTTCTAGAAGCGATTTCTAAGCAGCCATAGGGCTATTTGTCAATTCGCAGGTGTTTGCGTTTTCATTTTGTATGGAAAAAATTTACCCAACGCTTTTGTCATGTTGAAGTAAAACCGACATAAGATATCTTCATAAATGTGAGCCTTCACCTGGTCCATATTTGTAACGCCGGTCGAAAATTTCAGGCGATTTTCATTTGATTCGTCTTACACAGCAAAATATCTCATCTGGAATTTTTGAAATCATTTCGAAACAGTTACAAGGGATGGCTTCATATGTCTTTTTGGCATTCATGGAGATTTTTCACTAGTTTTGGAGTTGATGGCGAAATTTGTGAAGGATTGCAACATGAGGGTTCAGTCTCTCAGCCTTTATTATCAGAAAGTTATGGCATTTTTTCGTTTCCTTAAAAAATTCTTAATCAAATAACAGTAAGAGCATCCAAAATTGTCCATCAGCTTTGGATATTTTGAAAAACTCCAAAAACAACAACGCAAATTTAACAAATTTTTTGTTAGATTGCTTAGTGTGTCTGTACTAAAAACGTAATCTATAATTTAGATAAATTATCTCCAACTATGTCTAAGCAAATTTAAGTGTTTGCTAATACACAAGTGTATTTTCAGCATAGGGGATCTAATTTTGAATATACTTGTATCCACTGAAAATAATTATTTTCACAAATAGGCCAAATTTTTTCGTTAGACAACCACTGAAGCGTATGCAAGCGTGTGTGTTATCTTGAAAGCACTTGTGAGCTGATATTATAAGTAACCAGATGCAACAAAAGCTAACGTGTACATGTTTAAATATATATTCGTTAATCTCTAGGGTAAATACAGAAACTTGTGCAAAGAGTAGCACATATTTTTTTTTTTTTTTTTTTTTTTTCGTACAAGCATATATTCTTGTGTAAATATGATATTTTCTATTATGATTATGTGTAAAATCATGATTATATCGTTAGAATTTCAAAGTATATGTATTCTATATATCAATTGAAAAATATTTGGGTATATTTGGCAACACAATTCCACACATGTGAATGCATGCAATTGAGAAAGAGGCATGTTTCTGTTTACTTTCTGCTTATGCGAACGAGTATACTAGCAACGTATTAGTTTATATAAATATTTGCATAAATATAAAATGCGAAATTTTTTGCTCATATTAGTGTATTGTTTTCTTTTTCTTTTGCCAAAATATGATAATTTTGGCATTACCTTGAAATGTTTTATTACCAAGTTATAATGTCGAATTATAAAATTTTGGTGTATTATTATTGTTACTATTACGCCGCCCGACGATAGTTTGTACACATTAGAATATTCAAAAGAATATGAAAATATATATCAAAAGAAAATACACATATTTTGGAGATTTGCTGTGGCACGTCAAAGGTTTTTTTAATCGACTTTTTAGCGCTGAGAATCTTGAAAAATTGTAAACGTAAATTTTGTAGGGAAGCTCCCATAAGGAATGAAGATATGTTGTCAGTATGTTCTGAGAAAATGTTGGGGAGAAATAATTGATGCGGTCCATCATACATTTTATCCGTCTAGAGGCGATTTCTGGGCAGCTATTTGGTTACACTGTGACACAATTTGAGGATCATTGTCTTGGGGATGAACCAAACTAGTTGTTGTTGTTGTTGTTGTTATTGTTGTTGTAGCAGCAAAAATACGGAAATGCTTTGTTTTGTTCCCGTACAAAGCATTTCCATATTCTGATGAGGTGAATGGACCTTGGTCGACCACGTGGTGGTCGAGTGCTTCCGGGACGTAGCTCCGTCCATTTCATTTAGACGATCGCATTTGACTTCCTTAACAAAAGTCCTAAATACTTTCTGCTCCATTGGGTCACAATTTTTTTAGAGTTGTTTAAAATTTCGGGCTTTTCGGTTCAAAGTAGAATCATGAAATTTGAAAAATCATATGCAAAATTACATTTAGGATAGTTCTTGCCTTCAGAGATCTATATTAAAATTTTCCGAGGATTATTTTCATGAAACATTTTAACCCTCTAACTACCACCCGTATAGGTCGTTTTTGGACTTTTTTCGAAAACTCCCATAAAAGTCAATATTTGGGAGGAGATCAAGGGTTAAAGTCTTCCACAAAAATATTCTCCGGAAATTTTCACTATGGATCACTGAAGCCAAAAAAAAAAAAATATGTACCACTTATAGATAACTATATTTTTAAGCATCTATTGCATCGTGTTCATAGCTTCATTCCACAATTTAAGGGACTTTGTCTCAGAGATGAACCAAACTACACTCAAATGATAGAATTTTTTTTACAGTGGTTTACAATTTGACTTTTTCGGTCAAAAATAGAATTAAAAAAATCATATGTAAAATTACATTTAGGATAGTTCTTGTCTTCGGAGACCTATATTAAAAATGTCCCGAAGATTATTTTTTCAGAGCACTTTAACCCACGAGAGGGTGTGTTACACTGTGGTATTGTTCGATTTTCAAGTGTTTTTGTGTTAATTTTGTTTATTCAGGATACGTATGTTTGGGGAAAACCATTAGAGAGGTAAAACTAATGGGGGCATAAGCTACATTTTAACCCCCTACGAGTGATTCTCGAGTAGCCATAAGATTTTTTTCCGTTCATTTATATGGCAGCCCTCTTAAAAGGCACCGGCAGTAACAATTTGCCAAAAATGCTTCTTAAAAGAGCTTTGTGACAAAACTAAGTTAAAGTGATGTCACAAGGGATCTGCCGTTCGGAACCGGCTAATATAAGTAGGTCCCTTCTAATGCTGTCCAAATTTAACAGTATTGGAAGAGAAGCTCCGTGGGTTCACAATGGTCTTTTCTGGCCTAAGCGTGTCCTCTCAGAGAGAGGGTAGCCACATAACATAACCTAAGGCAGAGATAAAGGGCAAGTACGTTCGGGAAAAATATTGAAAAGCTAAAAGTAATGAGAGTTACATTTCAAACCTCTAAAGGTGATTTGTGTGCAGCTACGTGGTTTTGTTTTTTAAAATCGGTTTTAAGATGTTTTTACGTCCATTTTGTATGGTAGAATAGAGGATTCGCGAACAAAATTTTGGAATGGTAAAACTAATGATGCGCGGAGTTACATTTCGCTCTTCTAAGGGTGACATCTTCACAGCTCTGGGATTATTTGTCGATTTTATGGTATTTTAAGAGCGTTTTGTATAGTTGGTTGAGATCGGGGATAAGTATGTTTCGGGAAAATGTTGAGGAGAAAAAATGAATACGGATCGGTTATATAGTTTACTCTCTTGGAGGTACTCTGGGAATGGTGGAAGCCAGCTCTGTGGTTATTTGTCGATTTTTCCTTACCTTACATATAGGGGAGCGGGGAGATTTATATAAGTATCAAAAGCTAAAAGTTTCATATGTATTTGAATACAAGTATTTGTAATCTTCTACTTTGATTGGCTTTGATCGAAAACATGCGCCAACTGTATGCCGTATAGTATAATAGGGAAATCACAAAATACTATTATGCAGCGATAATTCGCGATATAAAAATATAATTCTAGAACTCTAAATGCAAATTTGTTTATGTCCAAATTTCTATGTGCGCTGCGTACTAGACGTGGGAACGGTGTGTGTGTGTGTGTGCATGTGTTTTAAATTTTTGCTCAATTTGATTAAATTTGTTTAGTTTAGCACAAAACACAAGAACAAACAAAAAACACCGAGTATGCATAACACGCAAATGTGTGTAGCTATTTTATATAGAGTTTGTATACAAATTTGATTTCTATCAACATTCAGATAGATGACACGTGTATGCGTCTATAAAACACCAACAATAATTTATTAATCTAATAGACATGCCATATATGCATGAGCATTTATAATAGATGTTTGAATATATACGTATATATATTTTTTTTCTCTAATTTTTGCTATATCATTCAGTACTTTTCGGTTTGTTGTTGTTGTTTTTTTTTTATATTAAGAATAGCAATAGTTTAAAAATAGCATTTTTTGAACCAAAAAAAAAAAAGTAAAAATAAATATATTAAATGTATACTTAAATTTTTATATAGGTACCAGCAAAAAAATATATATTTATTTATGGGAACATATTGTTTTTACTAGGAATTCTTGTACTATTGTTCGCCAGAATATGTGTGCTTTGATTCATCGGTTGTTTGTTTGTTATTTCTTTATAGTGTGATTATGAGTATTATAAAGAGTATATGAGTATATGTAAAGAGTGATCCAATAGGAATTCTCAGACAACTGTCATGTTCATATGACATTTGTGTTCATTATTGATTGACATTTCACCATGAATAGGCACAACCTGTTGATTTATTGAAAGAAAATTTTAATGAGAACTTCAAATGGATCCGTGATTAGGTTCGACTACTTTTTGTCGATAAACCACAATCGATTCCTGCATTAGAAGCGAACATTGCAATATCGGTCGAAATGCTCGAAAATTGGACCCATAGAATCGATCATGTAAGAGCCAGTTGCGGACAAAATTGAAAAAATTATTTTATTTTCAAACATTAATTGCCATAAATCGAACTTACGTCTCAAATACAAATTTTTGTTATTAAATTGATTTCAATGCGAAAAAACACTTCCGGATGCTCTTATTGGATCACCCATTATAATAATTTTCAAGGACAAACACAATCGGTGTAAACAAAATAATTTAATGCATTACGAATAACAGTGGCTGGACTGATGAAAGTTATCCAAAATACACGTGTATTGTAAATTTGGGCTAACATCAAAAAACGGCTACAGAAAAAGTTATTAACTTGCATAAAAAAAGTGCAACAAAAGTAATTACAATTGCGTGGTAAATTTGGTTTTTATAGCCGAATCAACGACAATTTGAATGCATAAATTTTATGACCATTGAATTTTCATCTCTGTACCACTGTACCACTACATAATTGCACACGTACATTATTTGAATCGAAATTTTTCTAGTAATTTTTCACTTCAAATGCTACTCTATATGTATGCTGACACTGATTGGTACGTTTCGCATGTTATTATTATTATTATTGTTCACATTTATTATAAATTTTTACTATACATATAGAATAGTAAGCTATACTAAATTGGTTTGGTCAGTTCGTCTAGATATTTGATATGCCAAAAATGTAATAAAATTGTACAAATATTAAATGAAAAGACAATATATTGAATATATATTGTATAATTTTATTATTCTTTAATTAA
Organism: Megamerina dolium; assembly: GCA_963854835.1. Lineage (NCBI taxonomy): Eukaryota > Metazoa > Arthropoda > Insecta > Diptera > Megamerinidae > Megamerina > Megamerina dolium. Next base: position 67,109,715 of record OY978527.1, read on the forward strand.
TACTTATTAAATTTTTTGTTTTTTTTGTATATCATCTGCATGAAATTAACACCTTTTTTTTTACTTATACTCTCATATTTTCTTAAAACATTTTCGTTAGTATTTTTCTAGATGTTTTGAAATTTAGTATTATTCATATATATGCAACAAATAATGAAAAATATAAAAATTAAATAAAAATACAATTCTAGCAGGGATTTAGATTATATGGGAGTTGTCACAGGTCAGTCCATAGTTTCACAGTAGGCGCTTTTTGCGTACAAAAAAATGATTCGTGGGAGATAAAGGAACTATTTTTATATTCTCTGAGATATTGTGCATTCAACAAGTGATGAAGCGGATAGAAGTAAGCGTTGTTAAAAAATAAACTTGAATCTTCGAACGAGTATATGAGGCATATTTTGTATTTTTTTTTTTTTTTAATAAAAGTAGAAAAAATGCAACAAATGCTGCTACAGAAGTAAACGCAACCCATGGTGAGAATACAGTGAGTGTAAGGACTGCGCAAAAGTGGTTTACCAAATTCCGAAGTGGTGATTGTGAGTTTGAGGATGCCCCGCGCTCTGGCCGTCTTGAGTTCCTTAACTCCGACGCCTTGCTGGCTGACTTGTGAATGCTGAGCCAAGTTTGACAGTCGATATGATGGCTGGAAGGTTAAATTCATCACATTGAATAGTTTACAGGCACCTGCTGAGCAATTAAGCAAGGTTCCAAAGCTGGGAAAATGTGTTCCGTATAAACTTTCCGTCGCAAACCTGCAGCAGAGAGTGAATGTGTGTTCTCAGCTGCTGCAGCGGCTTGAAAATCAGAGTTTTTTGAACCGTATTGTTACTGGGGACGAAAAATGGATCCTTTACAATAATGCTGTCGCGCAAACGTAAGTGGTTAGATAAAGATGAAACATCCTATGTGCAACATCCACTTGTCCGATTTTCTTCAATTTTTACAATATATTTCTCACAGAATTGCTAACCGTCACTTTTAGAACAAATCTCAGGGTTATGTAATTGATAAATGTCTAAATATAGCCACTTTCACTTCCTCAACAATTTTTTTTGCTACACCAAATATCGATAGTCCATATTTGTAAGGATTTTCTCCTTTTATTATCGAAAACTTCAAATGCTTGCTTCCAAAAATTCCAATTATCTTAGTGTAGCTATTTTCAATTCAATCTATTCAATTAATATGCTTATTACATTGCTTCAAGTTCTTTGTAACAATATTTCACATCGATGGTTTCACATACGCCCAGTTGGTCCAATACGTATACGCCATGTATGTTTGTCGTGTGAAGGACAAGTGGGAATCAAATGACGACAATACTACATATAAACTATAATATATAAATATATGGAAGTATATTGGCACGTGCCAATCATATATGTGCTTATTTTGATGTGAGCGAAGACATCTCCGCCTGTCTATGCATCTGTGCATCAGATTGATTTGATTTTAATAGAATTTTTTTTTTGCCAATACGTACGTACTAGTCTGTTTGTCTGTTTTTTTCTCTCTCAATTTCCAATTCAATTGAATTTCATATAACTATATTAATAAATTGTTGCCTATGTATTTGCAAATATAACAAATGTACGTATCGATTTATCAACGTATGGCATCATAATCATAAGTATAATTTTGAAATATTTCTTGGGGGAGACATCAGTCTCACAGTGAAAAGGTAAAACGAAGAAAAGAAAGAAACAAACAAAAGTGAGAGAAAAATAAACAAACAACAACAAGAAAAAGGCAATAAAATACACACCAATATATACATTTATTCGTATAATCAATTTTGTGTTACCTTGAACCACAAATTGTTCGCAAAGAACCTTTTGTAGATCATACTAATACTGCGAGTATTATCATCGGCTTGATTTTATTTTGTTTCGCGTATTTCGTAATGTAGAATGTAAATAATGTTTATATATATTTACTCATATATGTGTGAGTATATTTGTTGGCTGCACATCGTCAAATGGATCGAAGATTATACAAACAATAGACTGCTGAACTCATTGATTATGTATCCAAGGTATTAGCATATAACAGCAATAAATTCGAGTATATTTCTTAATTCTATAATGAAACAGTAGCATGAACAGCAAAATACCTAATATAGTTGAATTTTATTGCAACAATTTATGAAGGTTTTTGTCTTAGTCTTACCATAAATTATTACATACATAATACTTATGGTAATGTTAACATAATTATAGGAAAAAAAAAGTATTTTTGTCAAATCATGCTTACAATGTGTGATCATTGTCACATAAATCGCTCATAATACTACACATAATTATTCTTGTTGATTGTCTATAAATAGTTATGAACACTGCATAATTTTTATGTAATAAAAATGATCATACGTCATTTACGTAAATCATGCTCCATCGCATATATACAATATACGATATATTCAATTTAACAATTTAATGACTGTCAAGTCTTTTGAATTTGAATGACTACTTTTGTGTGTTTTAATTTAATTTTTTTCTTTGTTTTATTGAAACACTTAAAAATGTCCAAAAGTACTCACGTATATTGTGTACACTAAATCGATTATCTTTAACATGCCATCAACAATATTATGTATTTGTCATCTCATTAATGTTGCTTGTGAATACTTACATATGTACGTCGAGATTCATGTATGTATGTAAACATATGTAATTGTAAACATTTTGTAGTAAGTTTTCAATTCCAATCCGCATATGGATGTTTTCTTGCGAATACTTTGGCTGTGTGAATTAATAATCGGTATTTTACGTTAGATGGCGCCAAGCGTAAGCGCGTTGTCGTACATCATTGTACGAAATGTCTGTTCAATTGCTGTCAAAATCAGTCAAAAGTTTTCAATTTGGTTTTCACGATGAAAAATTTTGAGAATTGCCGAAAAAAAAAAACAGCATTTGTGGAAAGTTTTCTTAAGTTAGTTTTTTGCAAAGAAAAGTCCAGCTGAAAGTCATCGTTTGCTTGTGGTGACATTGTATGGTGACAATTCTCTATCCAATACACAGTGTAAGGAGTGATTTGTGCGCTTCAAATACGCTGATTTTGATATCAAAGACAAAGAACGCTTTGGACAGCCGAAAAATGTTGAAGACGAGGATTTGGAGATATTACTCAACGCAAGAAGAGCTTGCAGAATCATTGAGAGTAGATTGCTCAATCGTTACCAAGCGTTCAAAAGCATTTGGATTTATCCAAAAGGTTGGAAATTGGGTTCCATATAATTTGAAGTCGAGAGACGTTAAGTAGTCCGGTGTGACGACCGAAATTTCGACGTTTTTTTATGAATTGTTTTTAACAAGAAAATAAAATGCGATCGTTTTAAAGTTTTTACATGTTTTTATTGGTGTTTTCAAGTATAGAAAAAAAAAATTTTAATTTAATTTTACATTAATTTGTTTTTAATTTTTGACGTCAGAGTGGAGTCCTCGAAAAAAAGATGAGTTCGTTCGGGGAATCACACAGCCCTCCGAAGTCATCTGAAATAAAAAATTCTTTACTTTATTTTAATGAACTAACCTATAATATACATAAAAAAAAAACAAAAACAAAATGGCGGACTTGTGAAAAAAAGTTCTCAAAATCTAATTTTTTTTCTTGATAAATTGTTTAAATAAAATAGTTTATTATTAAAAAATTAAATGTTTTAAAGGTTACGTATTTAGACATGTGTGTCTAGAATAACGGATAAAATCGGTTGAATAGTTTTGAGTCAGTGCTTCCTCGATATTTCGAAAACATGGTTTTGAGAAAAACGCATTTAAAGTATTCACAACAGATTCACTACTACACTACGGCGCGCTCTCTTATTTTAGCTATAACTTAAAAAATAGGCAAAATTTCAGTCTGAAATTTCTAGAGTATATTTTTAAGATTTTTTTCTTCCGAAAAATGTAAAAAAAAATCGATTTTTTGAACCCGTCACATCGGACTACTACCATAAAGGTCATTTTGCATGTCCGAAATGCTGCTTGAAATGGACAAAAACAAGGGATTTTTGTATCAAACGGTAAATGGCGACGAAAAATTGATATATTGTGACAATCCCAAGCGCAAAAAATCGTTTGTCAAGCCTGACCAACTAACCGAATCGACGCCAAAGGCAGCTTCCCAAGAATGGACGGGTCTACGTCCCGGAACCACTCCACCACATGGTCGATCAAGGTCCATTCACCTCATCAGAATACGGAAATGCTTTGTAGAGGGAACAAAACAAAGCATTTCCGTATTTTTGCCGTTACAACAACAACAACAACAACGCCAAAGGCAAATATTCACGGCGCCAAGGTGCCAATGCTCTGTATTTAGTGGGATCAAAGAGGTGTGATCCATTATGAGCTACTAGAACTTGGTGGAACTATTACGGAAGAGCTGCACCGACAACAATTGAAGCGATTGAAGAGAGCAATGATCGAGAAACGTCCGGAATATGCTGCGACCCCAAACACGAGTCGGTAATTTTTCACCATGACAAAGGCATGGCCGCACGTTGTTATTCCGGTCAAAAACAATCTTGCTTGCTTAGCCTTATAGCCTAAACCTGGCGCCTTCAGACTGGAACCACTTGTTCCGGTCCATGCAGAATGCCCTTCAGTCTCCGGAATCAAAAATTGGCAAAAATTGGCTCGGCGAAGTCCATATGGAATCCATAAATTGTCAGAAAGATGGGGAAATGTCAGTTTCTGATGGACAATACTTTGAGTGACATGTTTTTTAAAGAATTCTTAAAAATAAATGATTTTTGAGCACTAAAAACGGCCGGCTTTTAATTCACACACCCAATATAACTTATCCGTTTGGTTGAAAAACATATTTTTGTACGGGAGCTAGGCGTGATTTTCAGCTGATTACACTCGTTCTGCAACTTATGGATTTGGAGGTGAAAATAATCTTATGCGTCAAGTTTCATCGCAATCGATTTACATATCGATGCATATTTTTGTATGGGAAGTGGGTGTGAATAGTTTTTAATTTTTTTTTATTTTTTTATTTTTTTTATAAATATATTGTTTATTTCGCTGACTTATCAAGTGTAGAAAATCCTGTAGTGCTACAAGAAAGTCATTTACCATGGCTTCTCATATGAGGTGCACAATGGGACTGATCGTAGATCAATCCGTACCAGGCTACATCGATTTATTGTTGACATTTTATACACAAATATTTATGTACGAATTATTCAGTCGATTAAAATTGTGTTAATGTAATCGCTCTACCATGTTGGCAGACATATAAATATGTATATGTGCGGCTTACACATAGTAAAAAAAATTTGTTTTTTTTTTTTTTTTATATTAAAATTACGTGAATTTCGCTTGTGTTTTTTAAACAATAATTAAATTGTTGTTGTTGTCTCATATGAAATCACGTGATATTTGAGAAAAATATCGTGTAAAACCGCAACAATAACAATAACAGTAGCAGCAGTCAATAGCAAGCATTATGGTAAATACAAATAATATGAAAATATATATAATAAGTATGTGTAATGTATGTAAATAAAATATGTAGGTAATTAAAATCAAAATTGAATCTAATTAATTGAAATTACATTTTGGCCTTTTCTTTACATACATTTCAAATATTTATTTATATTATTGAAGTCAACTTTAAGATGATATTTCTTATATCATTATTAGCTGTATATTATAAGAAGTATAGAAGTACATAGACATGCATTTTGCTAGCTACACAATGATATTTTTCGAGAGGAATATCGTTGCTATACCTAAGATTTCCATGCAAAGAAGGCTCATGCTTTTCAAGTGATTACAGAAATGATATTTGAGCTAAACATGATTAGTGATTAGATATGAAGATGAAAGTAGTCATACCTTATAATGGCATTGCGTAAAGTATAACACATTGCTAATATAATATTCGCTCACTATCGTCAACCAAACAGTTTATAGTTTTTCTTTACTGATACATCATGTATTTACAATCAGTCTGTATACAATATATGTTCATTGATAAGATTTGCTTACTTTTGATATATGTGTACATATCACCATCATTCGTCTTTCTTGTATTTCACATATGTACACGTTGAATAATAATTCGTTATTACAGGAATTATGAAGTGATTTAGTCTTAAAATATGTCAGAATTTCGAATATTTTCAATCGAAGGCAATTAATCGAAAGCCGAAGGCTAAATTTTGTTATAGAAATAGATACAATATAATTTAAGATATTAAAATTCATGCCAAATTACACGCTCATCTTTAATGATAGCTCTAAGCTTGATGGAAAGGTGGAAGTGGGTGTGTATTCCGAGTCATTCAACCTAAATATTTGTTTTCGCCTGCCTGACCACTGTTGTGTGTCAGGCAGGCGATTCAAAAGCGATTCACACTGCACTTGCTCAAACAGATTATTGTCTCCCACAGAGTCCCGCCCTGGACTCATTTCTCGTGAAATCGAAAACCATTCTTGACTGCCGCAAATCTCAGACATTCTCGGACACAGGAAACTGTATAGCCGATGAGCTAGCAAGCCAGGTTTCAAAAGAGTCTCTATCTAACCCAGGAGAATTTTCGGTTAGGGATCCCCATAGCTACGGTTAAGCATAATTTGGGGTTATTACCACCAATGTCTTCCAGAAAAGATGAACGGATACATCCATCTGTAGGACGGCGAAATTTCTGTGGCCCCAACTCAGCAAGAAACGTTCACGCAAACTTGCCGATCTTAATAGGGTAGATATGTCGACTTATGTGAGAGTGCTCACTGATCACTGCCTCATAGGGCGTCCTCACGCTGTGAGATTAGGTTTGGGCAATCTCGCTCATGACTTTTGCAGAAGCTGCAAGAAGATGAGAAGGAACTTGAAACGATCTCACATTTACTATGTAAATTTCTAGGACCCTACCAGCTGAGTGACCTAGCCCAATTATTCCAGATTGACATTGTCAATCTCCTCAAATTCATTCAATATTCCGATTGGTTCAGCTAGTAACTAGGTGGAGGGATAAACCGCGTGGCGGTATCACAACGGGCCTAAATATGGCCTATGTGCGCTCTCTCATCAGAGAGGGCGGCCGCTCTAACCTAACCTAACCTAAAATTAGTTTTTTAGCATACAAAAGAGAATACAGAATACAAATCAAACTTTCTTTGAATTGAAACAAATATCTTGAAATGAGTATTGAAAATCAGGAGAAAGTTTATAGGCAAATGCGCTGAAACGTAATACATGTAATTGTTCGGACAAAATTTTTAGTTTACATGCAAACATCATTTATTTAACTTTCTGAATAACCAGCAGACATCTTATTTTTTCAGCGTGTACGAAACAATGCTTTGCTTATTCAAAATCGTCTAAAAAAGAAAAAGAAATAAATACATTTATTATATACATTTATATAAACAAAAGCAACAAAAAAGGAAGAGGGTGAGAGTGAGAGCTAGAGAGAGAGAGAGAGAGAGTGAGAGAAAATACACAAACAGAATATTTAATCTATACGTATTTCATTTTGTTGTTGTTGCTTCGAGTATAACCATCTAACCGCAATCACGTGCTCAGCGGCTGATGATGTTGTTTTGAGTTCAAATTCGATCGATCGATCGAATCGATCGATGGAGCAATTTACGGTTGACAACGAAGACAATGCCGGTATAAATAATAAGAACGACGACAACGACAACGCCAATGAGGTTCAAATCCAGTTCAATGTTCATTATGATTGTTTGCTCAGTCTTTTGTACCGTCGCTATGATCTATTACCGATTTCTTCATCCAGTTCTCTCTGTAGAAATTGATTGTTGTTTATCGATAGAATACTACTTTAATTGCTTTCAAATCGGAATACCCACTAAAAATTATAAATTTAAAGTAGCATCTTAGATGACGTCAATAGGTATTCGCAATCGGTAAACAATTCGTCATCTCGACTCTTCTCTCTAACCGCGCATCGCATTGTGTTTGGTGGTGGTGATGTTCTTCTGTCAGCCAAAAATACTCGTTTTTCGAAAACATAGAAACACATTCATTGTAAACAATGTAACTAACCTCTCCCTATAATTTTGTGATTTCATCCAAACCGCACACAATAACATAAACAAAATAATTGTCGAATATATATATATATATTTTTTAATTTTAACCATATTATAATTTGATGATTTGTTTTTACTTTGTTTTTTTTTTTCATCTTTCTTTGCTCTTTGTTTTTGTTTTTTTGTTTGTTTTTTGTTTTAGAGTAAAAACACGAATTAGTACGGTACAACCATTTTTATTTTCAATCAAATATTTTTAAATCGGTCAAACTCATGAAAGTTTTTCGATTTTGGATCATAGAGCTGAGTTTAAATGATTAACGATGAATTGTTGGACAAGTAATTGGGAGTAGAATGTGTAGAAAAATAAGGTACAAAAATGTGGCACAAGACCTAGAGGACATATAGTCTTCTACTAATTTCTTTGACGTAGTGAAATACCACACCTTTACGATTGATCAGCTTGAGTTAATTAATTTCTATAGCTGCTAGACAATGATAATTAATAATAATAATAATAATAATAATAATAATTATTAATTAGCAGCTCATAGAAGACTGATCCGCTCCCACCAGATCGACAGCATCGTTTTGTTTGGTCGATGTCTTAGAGGCTACCAGGCTGACAGCGAAGAAAATGATGGGCTTGATGGGATTGAAGAACTTTGATGGGCTGTAGACACTCACACATTTTCTAAGTGAGGGCCCAGTCTTGACAATCTGAAAGAAAAAGTTCTTAGGTAAGCACTTCCTCGACAATTTTTGCTGACTATTTAGAAGTTATTCCGTATAACATATTACGTTATACATTGACTCGACAGGATGGACCTAGTTAGATACGTTGTCCTCTATCTTACGAGTGTGTGGGGTAGGATTATGCAATGGCAGTTTATGCTAATTGTGTGACGCAGTAAGATTTCTGCGCATCAGCCCTTTCAACTAACCAACCATTTTTCGTCGCTTTCTTGACTTTTTGATAAGTACATAGATCGCAGGTATTAACAACCCTTTGTCGAGGTCTTCGTCACGGAACATACCCTGGTCATTCCAGGTCAAGGATTGCCAACACAGCGAAAAATGCTGATACAACAACAACAATCCTTGGTTAGATGAATTTTTTTCATCTCATGCAATACTAGACTTTTTTAAGACGATAGTGAGCTCCCGCATATTTTTTGTTTTATCATCAATATTAAGAAGGCCTACTGGAGCCTACGAATGTTTTCAATTGAAAAATTATCATCACGGAATTGGGGAAATCGACTCTGGCAATGCCATGCTTCGATGACATTTCTGTCGTAATATTTATTCAATTTTTTCCGAGCATCAGCTGCTTTATTTCCATTTTTAAAGTAATAAAACAAAATATTGCAAGCAAAAATTTCAACGGAATCGCATCCAAGCTATTATTATTACTTTTGGAAAGTCACAACAACAAAATTCACGCTACATTCGTACTACTAATATGGTTAGGTTAGGTTATGTGGCTGCCCTCTCTCTGAGAGGACACACTCATTGTGATACCACCGAGCTTCTATTCCAATACTGTTGTGTGTGTGGTAAATTTGGACATCATTAGAAGGGACCTACTTATATTAGCCGGTTCCGAACGGCAGAACCCTTGTGACATCACTTTAACTTAGTTTTGTCACAGAGCTCTTTTTAAGAAGTATTTTTTTTTGGCAAATTGTTACTGCCGGAAAAAATGCCAATTCTTGCATGCAGGCGCGTATCGTTCGAAAGAAAAATCTTTTCGCCATTAAATTTTGTTATGCTTCAGCCGGGGATTGAACCCACGACCTAAAGATCAGAAGGCCAACACAGTAACCCACTACTACTACTAATAAGCGTGCACAAATTTAGTGGGTTAGTGTAGTCGACCTCTTAAATAAGAGATCCCATGTTGGCCAGACCCATACCCCTTGTTATACCACACGGGAACAAAGCTAGATCACTTTTCTATATTTAACTAGCGTCAAATTTACCCTAGAAAATTGCCAAATTTCGCTATGGAATACCTAGGCCTACTAATGAAATTATTTAAAAACATTTTTATGTTTCTAAAATGCAAATTATTGCCAGAATTTATGTCAAATAATGTTTGCGAAATAATTTCATTAGAAATTTGGACAATTTGGAATTTGTAGAGGACATTAGAAATTGTTGAAGAAAAATATCATTTTTGGGTGTTGAATTTGTTCAAGCGCCTTATGTCGAAATTTTTATGAAAATGAACACAAATCCTCTTTTTAGATGCTTTGGACTTAATCAAAATACTATTATAATATTTTTTATTTTCCCTGTTTTTGCTATTGACTTGTAATTACTCACATATCATATAGTTATAACTAAAATATTATTATTCTGTATTTTCTATATTTGTTATTGTTAATTTTATTCTTGGTACTTTTTGTCGGCACAGCTATTAATATCACTAGAAAAAAAAAAAAAAAACAATTGAATATTGAGGAAGAAATTTACACAACACATCAACATATCGTTTCATTTTCGTGGTTCTCGTTTGAATCGAACTAACCAGAACGATAATAATAAGCAACAAACAAAATGTAGAAAGAAAAAAAAAAGACCTAATGAAAATGTCACAAAAAATTGTTATTTGGGATCATTATCATCGCCATATACACAGACAATTAAATTTCAGTTGTCCGTTAATGATTTGTTTTTATTTAATTTGTGTATTTGTATTTTTTATTTTTTTATTTTTTTTATTATTTTAAATTCATGTCTTGTACTTGTACATATATGTACATATTTATGTGTAAAAATATTGTTGATGTTTTACAAATGCTTTGAAGTGAATACCACAAAAAAAAAGAAAAAATTAAAAAAAAATTTAAATAAGATTGAAGATGTATAAAAAATAGTTGACTAGTTTTTATTGGGTTTTCGTGAAAGAACAACAAATTTGTTGGCTATAAATAGAGTTACATGTTCTAGGTATATGTCTCATTATAAATTGTAAGTATTTGTATTTGTAAGTGTTTTGTTATTGTAGAGAGTTGCGTGTGTAAATAATTTTTTATTTTGATTTATATTTTGTTCACAATTTATTGAAATAAAATTTAGCAAAAATTTAACACAATTCAATTTAAATGAAATTTTTATGTATAAGTATATAAGGCGCTAAGGTGCTATATAATTTGAAGCAATAAACTTTTGATAAAAAAATATAAAAAATAAAACCGGTACGAACTTGTCATACCCAACAACAGCAACATTACCTTCATCATATCAGAAAAAGTACCGTCTCAGCTTGTTTGGTTGTGTGAATATTTGAATATTTTATTCATATAATTTGATGCATGCAGACAGTAATGTATTTTTTTATTTTTTTTGCTTTTTATATTATTATTATTAATATTTTCATATATTGTGTATATGTGTGTGTGTATTTTGGTAATTAGCATAGAAATCACAAAAATTCTTTCATTTAATAATAATAATAATAATAATAATAATCGAATCGCCAAATGAACAAAGTTGATCTCGATTAAATTCGTCGTGTTTTGATGATTAACATAACACCAATGGCAGTTACTTTTTAATCTTCATAATTCATAATTTGTTCTACGCTTTATGTATGCTTTATTTGTATATACAATATTTGTTTGTTTGTTCTTCTGTTCTGTTCCACATCACATCATTTGATCATTTCTTTTTATACTTGTAACTACGTTATATTCTCTGCATATATATACAGGGTGTGCCAGGCAACAACAAAATTATAAAGTGATTCCCAAAAAATACTGTGTATAATACGATAGGGTTTTATTCTTTTTTATTGTTTTTTTATTTTGATGAAGTGAAATTGGCAACAAATCGCAACAATACAACTCTTTGAGGTTAAGCAATAAAATCGCAATCACAAAAAAAAAAGCATAGCAATTGGAAGAAATCTTTGAAAAAATCGTATTTAATTGTTTGGAAAAATACAGATCAAAATAATTTTGTGATGATTTCACATTCGTATTTGTTTTTAGCTTCTCTAATTAGTCACCATTAATTTCAATACGGTTTTCGAGTCGGTAGGGGTTCGACTTTTAGAATAATCATCTGAAACGTCTATCTGGAGGTTGGAGGTTCTTCATTTTTGGCATCAACTAATTTAATCTTCTGTTGTTCTCAGTATTTTTTGTCGGAACAGCAGTTAATATCACTAAAAAAGTTTTTAACACTAGAACTACCAACCGGTCAATATGACCGATTTCAAAAATTCTTCACAAGACTTTTATGTAAAAACCTTACTCATTATTTTTTGAATATGTCATGACTTTTTCATTAACACCATATATTTCTTCTTTCCATTTCTTGAGTTGCATATGCAAGATACTTAAATATACCAAGCGGTCATTTTGACCGTTTGGGGATTCACCAAAATTTTGGGAATTCACCAAAATTAGTATATTCTACTTTTATTTTTGGTTTGATTTTATTGACTTGACATTATTGACTATTATTGTAAACAGTTCAAATTACTTTTATTACATTGTTATTGTTCTATACAGTGAAATACATTACCTATACGGTGAAATACCTATTCATTGTTGCTGATCTTTATAATAAGTATTTGGAATAAGTATTTTGATTATTTGAAGTCGAAAAATATATTTCATGCAACAATGCCAAAAACATTCTAAAATACGTAGAATATTGAAAGACAAAAGAATTATAAGCGAATACCTATCCGATGCAGAAGAAGATGGTTATAAGTTGGAGGAGGATGAGAGAGGCAAACAAGATAGCAGTAGTAATTCAAAAAACTTCCATATTGTAGGCATAGACGAAAACATCGCAGTATAGTTAGGATTACCCTCATATTCTGATGGTAGTGAATACGAACACTCTGAAATTTCTGCCGATGGCACAAACTGGATTGATATAACATGTAAATACTGCCCGGGAAGAATGTCACTGAATACCATTTTCAGGACAGCTAGTGGACCTACATCATAAGCAAAAAGAAATATAATAAAGGGTAACGTAAGTAGTGTCTTTTGACTGATACTGAATCATCACGTTATAGACTATATTATAACATGCATAAAACTAGAAGCTGCCCGAGCCTCAGGTAAAAAAATGGGATATATCTCAAGAAAAATTCTACAATTCTAAAATTTATTCGTTTCGATAAAAGAAATGAAAGAAGTCAGCGCTTGCAACAGAACTTTCTGCATAAAATGAGAATCCTTTTGAGCTACAAAACTGTACTGGTTTATTAAACGGTCCTGAAAGACCACAACAACACGAAAATCTTGCCAGATAGATTTATGTAATGACAATAAAACGAAGAATATCTGTGGTGGTTGTACAAGATATGTATTTGGTAAATGTATATTCAAAATAATATCACTTTGTAAGCATTGCGTCGAGAAAAATCAAATCTGAATAATGAAAAATAAAAATAGTCTTAAAAATAAAAATTAATAATTGAACTTGTTACTTTGGTTTTGTATAGCTTAATTTATTTTTATATTTTTCCTAAAATTTTCTAAGAGAAATGTCCTGTGTTCACAATAAATGTAAGAAATAAACGTTATTTTTTGTAAACGATTCTATTTTTTACAATTCTACAATAAATTTATTGAATTATATTTAATACTTTGCAAGCACAAGTCGTCCGGTCATTTTGACCGCTTGGTAAAAATAGCTCATATTGACCGGCTGGTAGTTCTGGTGTTAAATTTTTACATTGAACAGTTGCTTTTCGGTCATTACGGTTTTTACCCTAGTAAAGTGGATACCATTGCTCAGTTAGTGCGTGTTGGCCTTGAGGTAGTGAGTTCGAATTGCGTTTGGTGAAGAAATAAATTTTAGGTCGATTTCTTTTTCGTAGTACATTAGTTGTTTTTTTAGTAAAGTGATTTTATCTTATTGTCTGTGACACCATGTATTTGTGTGGAGATTTCTTCTTCTAAAAGAATTTAGTATAAAATCAGTGACACCATTTATGAAATTATATCTTCATGATATGATAAATAACTTTATCTGAGTAGATACCTGATGTACATATAAATATTCATAATATTAAGGTATTTGAAATTGTTTTTCAATAATTTATCAGTTACACTAATTCATATAATTCTACATACATATGTATTTATTATAAACACACACACACACACATGTATGTAGATGCTGATGAACAAGGACATACATACACCTTAGATTATCTATAACTACATTTCATCATTGGTTGTGTAGGTCAATGTTTAACTAACGTCATGTATAATATATATATATACCATATTGTACCTATACTTTGTTGATAAGAATGTTATACAAATTTTGCTAATCAAGGAGAGAGTAAACAAAAACAAAAGAAGAAAGAATGATCATCATCAAGAAGCATAAAAACGTAAAATTAAAAATAGAAATATGCATAATAGTAATACTACGTACTTACCTGCCTCTTTTAGTATGAGTACACTTACATATAAGCACGAGTATTATATTTAGATGAAAATATTTACATAATTACATACCATTTGCATTTACTATTAATAGACGTTTGTTGTTGGCACTTGGCTCATTGGTAGATAATACAATACATACATACATAATTAGCACATGTACCTACTATTGCGTATTATAGAAATATCAAATTATTTTAGCGCGTTGATTGTACAATATGGATGATGATGATGATGCCTCGTACATATTTTGAACAATAATTTTCATTCCAAAGGAATTTACTACTTGACGATGAAATTTATTACTTTCTGAACTCCTTTCCTGTTGCAAATAAATGTTATACCTGATTTTTTTTTTTTAGCTTGATTGGCTGTGTAAATATACAGCGATCGTGTTTAAAATTGAACGAACGAATAGTCGAAATCGAATGGAAACCACGCCTACCTCCAATGGAAACCTTCGATAAGTACATATTGAAGTTATTTTCATTTCGCTTTTTTTTTTTCGCAAAGTCTTTGTGGAAGCAATTTTGCTCGAAGCTATTTTTGCCTCGATAAAAGTGGCTTATAGAGGCTATAAAATTAGAACGATGCTCGTAATTGTAAAAGCAAACAGCTATAACACTTCTGGATTTGTTTCTAAAGACCAATTGGAAACTCCTTTATAACGATAGATTCAAACTGCCTTGAGGAATCATTACGGAATCATTATAGAAGCAATCGCTTGCATTGTAGCCTTCTGGAAGTGCAAATTGCTACTTGGGAAAGTATGTTGTTGAATGTGTGTTTTCAGACTATAGCATGAAAACATAAAGAATTTGAAATTTTGGGTGTTTTTACCGCAGAAATTATTATACATTACATGCACCTGATCTTCAAACACGAAAATATAATGTTACCAAACTGGAAATCGGCTATTGAATTGATCAGTTCGAAAATGAGCGGAATCGGTATTAGTTATGTTAAACTTTTCGATTTGTACTACTTGTTCAAGCTCTTCACAATCTGCCGAGCACAAGGCAGCCAACGACGGCAGGCATGCAATGATTTGCTTCGATAGCCTCAGCGCTATAAAGGTATTAAGAACAAATAACGAGATGTGCAATTTCATCCTAGATGGCGGAGAAATACGCGATAATATCACAACACTTTGGGTTCCAATACATATTGGATTAACTGGGAATGAATGAAATACTAGGAATGAAAAACGATCAAAACGTCTCTTATTGTAGAAGTGCCTTGTTAGAGCGCTGTTGTCACAAACTATCACTAAGCACACTTAAAGTTCGAGAAAACCTGCAAATGGATGTTGTCCGTATCATTTTTAAAGACGCACAACCCTAATATAAGCAAACTAAGGTACAAAAATAACTTTTTGCGCGACGACTGGATCAAATTTGCCCGAATGAGAGTTGGAACTACAGCGTTCATGGAACCACACCTATGGCATGCGCTAGATGCGCCGCACACCTTTACCGTAAAACATATATTAAAGGACTGCACGTTATCTGCAAGCAGAACCAATCTATCAAGGTCGCTAGACTGCAGCAGAGAAGACCATCACCATTTTAAACGATACGCTGTACAAACACAACATAACATTCGCAGTATAAATCAACTGGCATCAACGAGGGGCAAAATGGTCACGCAATAACCTCGCCCCCATATATATTTTATAAATTTTTTTTTTATAAATTTTTTTTTTTTATAAAATATAAAATATATATAAAATATGATAAAAAAAAAAAAAAACAAATAACAAATTATTAAACTATATGATGACGACATTTTCGAAATGCTTTCGAATTTACATACCCAACGAGTCATATGATAAGGTAGTTTCATTTTTGCAATTGCAAAATATTGAGTAGCATGTTGCTCCAATTTTTGCTTTAAAATGATAAAAATTACATAGTTGAAAATGATTACTTATTTTTAAATACTTTTTTATATAAATCTTAAATATTCTGAAAATGTACCACATTGACGTTTTTTTTTTTTTTGGGGCAATATCATCATTATGAATAATATTTGTATATTGTAAGTTCAATGCACTGATAACAGCATAAATAAATATTCGTATAAATAAAATAAAAAAAAAAAATAAATAAATAATTAAAGTCAATAATAAATAAAAATAAAAAAAAAAAAAAAATGGAAGAGATGAAGACTGAAAGACCAAAACAAAAATTCTCCAACAGCAGCCGAAATGCATTTGTGGTTTTGCTTCGATACTTTTTATTTTCTTATATTTTAGCTTATACTTTTTTTTTTTTTTTTGATATTTTGTTAATTTTGTCTGCATTTAGTAGTATATTTGATTTTCTTTCTTAATATTTTTGATAATAACTTTATGACTTATGTCAATGTTTTTTTTTTTTTTTTTTTGTATAATTTTTATTTGATATTTTTCAGGTGTTTTATCATATTTAAAAAATTTGTCTGTCACACAAAAATTTTTTCCCAGAATTACCTAGCTACAGTTAAAGACTAAAATCAAAAGCTATTTACTCCATTTGATTGAAGATTTAAATAACAATATAGGTCTACATTTATTTATATAAATATTTCTATATAGAGAAAGAAAGAAAAATCACTGATATTGTTATTGTATATTTGTGTATACTCGGAATTAATCCGATTAGAATCAATAACACAATTGATGGCAATTTTGTACATACATAGATGCATATAATACGAGTAGTTCCCTTCTGTGCATTAACTAAATACCTTTATGATAATATTAAGTATCATTTCGATGTTAGTGTAAGCTTCAACTATACTTCAATAATTAACATTATTGTTGACGTCAAAAGATAATATGTAATTTAATAATTACTAATAATAGTAATCATTTCAACAATATATGCACATTTATTATCTTAATTGCTTTTCAGCACTACATACACAGTGGTGGAAGTTTCTGTGAACTCGAAACATATTTTCACTCATTCACTTTTACTCAGAGTACAGACGTTTTGTGTAGTTGCAATATGTATTTGTTTTAAATAATAATTGTATTGAGTTTATATGAATTTCCACCACTGTATATACATCATTTATTCACATACAATATTCATACTATATTGTACGTATTTGTATAATTGTTAATTGTACATCTGTACCTACATATTGATGAGTGCACGCAGTAATAATATGCATTTAGTTAATGGTAATACAGAATATACTATGTACTTAGGTATCTCATTGTTTATTCTAATATTGTCGTCTTTAAACAAATTGTTTTATGTGGATTAATTTCATCAAGTTCAATTCATTCAATTATGTCGGTATTTGGATATTTCAAAGAGGAAATTCTCTCTCAGAATAACACACCTTACTTTATCAATGATTTATGATGAGTATAAATACTATTTATATTCAAATATACATTTATTACTTATATTATATATGAATATTATTTTATACGACACACCATTATACCTGTCACACCTACTATCATACAATTTCTGGCAATTTGTGGTCTGTAGCAGTAATGTATGTATGTGATTCGCAGTTTTCAAGTGCAATAAAATGAAGAAGGAAACTTTAAAGTCTTACTAATTGACATGATGTGAGAGAATTGAACGCAAAGGACGAATATATTAATGATTCCATTAGCTGAGACATATAAGAAGGGAAGAAATGACGTATATTACTTTCAGTATTTCAAAACTATACTATATAATATATTGTCATAGACCTTAATTATCACGAAATTTCAGAAAAAAGAGCAAAATTTTAAAATAGTCGTATTTTGCTCACAATAGTACAATTTTTGTGTGTGACAAATCGCACGATCCTGGCATCCTGTGGAAGAAGCTGAGTTAGCAATTTGATTTTTGGCTTAATTTTAATTTGTAACACCTTTAAGAAGACTTATAAAATATGGGAAAGTAAAAACATGTTTATTAATGACCACAATATGAAGGGAAACTTTGTATTTATGATCATTTTTGACAACTAACGAATGTGTTCGTGAATATACATTAAAAATTATGTATTCAAACATATGCTTGACGCCTTTTCCTATGTAAATATAAAGTTATCTAGCTAAAAACTTGGCACATTCACATTACTTTTATACTTCCCAAAAATTGACGGGTCTACGTCCCGAAATCACTCGACCACGTGGTCGACCAAGGTTCATTCACCTCATCAGAATACGGAAATGCTTTGTAGAGTTTTTGCTTTTTGCTGCTACAACAACAACAACAACCACAACATTACTTTTAAAGACGAACGATTACAATGGAGAATAGCCGTAGTGGGACTAAGACAACCAAACTGCCTAACTGCCATAAAAAACGACGCTTTCGAATACATGTTTTCACACTTTCACACACACGTAAATATCAAGATATCGAACTGAAACGTGAAACATACAATTACTTTTAACAACAAATTTATTAGTCCGAGAATGGGAGTGTTCGGATGGAAATCACACCTATTTGCCATACGAAATAATGCTTTCGAACATCAATTTTATGACTTTCTATATATAAATCTGGGAAGGACCTCTCCGCACCGTTTAATACCGAACGGGGTTTCAGACAAGGTGATTCGTTATCGTGCGACTTCTTCAATCTTATTATGGAGAAAATAATACGAGCTGCTGATCTACGACATAATGGCACTATCTTCAACAAAAGTGTCATGCTGTGAGCGTATGCCGACGATATTGACATAATCGGCATGAACACGCGAGCAGTCAGTGCAGCATTCTCAGAGTTGGAAAGAGAGTCGCGTCGGATGGGTCTCACGGTGAACGAGGGCAAGACGAAGTATCTAGTGTCAACAAACAAAGAGTCCCGGCGTCTTGGACAGCACGTCACTGTTGACAACTACGCTTTTGAAGTAGTAAGGGACTTTGTCTATCTTGGAACCAGCATTAACAGCAGTAATGACGTCAGCTTGGAGATCATGCGTAGGATAACTCTTGCTAACAGGTGTTACTTTGGGCTGAGTAAGCAATTGAAAAGTCGAGCCCTCTCTCGAAGAACGAAAACTACACTCTACAAGTCTCTCATCATGCCTGTCCTAACATATGGCGCTGAAGCCTGGACAATTTCCATCTCGGATGAGCGAATGCTTGGAGTTTTCGAGAGAAAGGTCCTACGTAGGATCTTTGGACCTATTTGCGTTGGTGGCGAGTACCGAATAAGGTACAACCATGAGCTGTACGAGCTATATGCCGATATTGACATAGTAAAGCGCATCAAAATCCAGCGGCTGCGCTGGCTAGGTCATGTCGAGCGAATGGAAGAACACGCTCCAGCTAAGAAGGTGTTATATTCGGAACCCGCTGGAGGACGACGCAGAAGAGGAAGACCAAACCTCCGGTGGAAAGACCAAGTACTGGAGAACCTGACGGCGCTTGGAATTTCTAACTGGCGCCAGCTAGCGAAGAACAGAGATGGCTGGCGAAGCATGTTATTTTCGGCCTAAATCGATATTCGGTTGTTATGGCCACATAAGTAAGTAAGTATATATAAATCTAAAGATATCAAGCTGAAACTTGATACATGCGAATGTTTTGCGACCAACAAACAATTAAGTTTGAAAATGGAGGTGACCGAATGGAAACCACAACCATACTCCCATAGAAAAGAGGAGAACGTTCCAGGTAAAGCAGGGCATTCCGCAGGGAAGTGTGCTGTCGCCCATCCTCTTCAATTTCTATCTGTCGAAACTCTCTGCGTCGCTTCCTGGCATACAACTCTTATGCGTCATACATCTCTTATGCGGACGATTGTACGATCCTGGCGTAGGGACATAACATCTCGACGATATGCAGCGAGATCAACGCGTACTTGGTGCATGTCCAACAATTCTTCAACCACAGAAGTCTTATACTCTCTCTTGGAAGTCTAACGCAACACTCTTTACCACCTGGACTAAGGAGTTCGGAGGAGCCGTGCTCTCAGTGGCTGTCGATGGCAGAACTGATTCCAACTGTGAATAGACCTGGAATCCTCGGAGTTATTTTGACAGTTTCATGACCTTTGCTGCGCATTTTGAATACACCATCTAAAGGTTGCATAGCAGAAATAATGTCCTTTAGGCACTGGCTGGGGGGAAGACAAGAAGACGCTGCTCATTACCTATAAGGCCATCGGCAGATCGATCATCAACTACGCTTCTCCAATTTAGACGCCACTCATAAGCGACACGCAACGGAGGCTTCTGCAAACGCGGCAGAATACTGCTTTGCGCATCATCACAGGCTGCCATAAGATGGCACATGAGTATCACCTGCATCAGGAAGTGCGTAAGCACAGGAAACTACTTTCACAGTATTTTCTTCTTTTCTGCCACCTTCCATCACAACCCAACAACTGTTTAACGCAGTTTGCCTCTCCCCCGCGTAGCATCCGTGGTGGCTTACGCCCATTTGATGGGCATGTGAGTCACCTGCATGAAGATTTGAGCTCTAGTACGCATAGGGCGGCTCTGAATTCACTGCTGCAACGCGTGGTGAAGGCGGCCATCGAGAGTCATGCTCATAACATCGTGTTGGGGGGTCTCACACCGCCAATTGCAGACTGCGAACAACAGCTCCCTAGATCCCTACATGCACCGGCTGGCTGATACAATTCTAGACCGATGCCCGCGGTGCCAACAAAGTCCGACACCCGTCCGGGGTGCACGCACCCCCTGGAGGCTGCCGTCTTCCTGGAGCTGGTCAATGTGAACAACAACAACTGACATACATATATATTCGTGATTTAGAAATCGTTGTCAGTTACAACAACAACAAAAGTATGTATTAGGACGATGATTGTTATACTTGTAGCACATAAATACAAAGTAATCGATTTGAAACTTGAAACGGATAACCATGGAAAGCACATCTACCTTCCATACAAAAGTATGTTCTCGAATATATGTTTTGGACACATTTTCCTGAAGCGAGCTAGCAAATGACACATCTAATGTTTGGTTTACCTTGTGACTATGAGCAACAACAATGGCAATATATTGTACCTACAACAACAACAACAACAACAACAACAACAACAAATGCATTTTAAACATCCTTTCCCAACATACATACATATGTACGTCTCAATACGCAAGTTAATGCATTGTAGGGAGTTGTAAAAAAAATTCTAAACGCTGAGTAATGCATATAGAACAAACAACAGCAACAACAACAACAACAACAGCAACAACAATGTTAATAATAATGTCTAATTAAATTAACAAGTTGTCATGTTTTTACAATATTTTATTCATACATGCATATATATTTATAAACGAGTACATCATTGCACAGACACACTCCCGGTGTCCGGTCATCTTATATGTATAATTTATAACATTTTTTGTGACAGATTACAATCGTTGTTTATTATTTGTTTTGATTCTGTGATTATGAATGTATTATATTATACCCTACGGTTGATTGTTTTGTTTTTTTATTTTTTATTTTAGTTTTTTTTTTTTTTTTTTTCGTTAGACTAGTAGCTGTGTATGTTCGTACACATATGTTACTTCTTTCTTCTGCACTTTAGAGTTTTACTTGTGTGTAAGTAATTATTATTTTGCATTTTGTTAAATTAAACTGGTTCAAGGTTATGGCCTGTTACTATTAATGCGGTTTATTGTACTTTATAATAATAATAAACATTATGCCAGCGCACTCCTCCTATCATATCTAAAAAAATAATAATAATCATCAGAATAATAGTCGTAAGGAAAAAACAATAAAAAAAAAAAATGTTGTTTCCTTTCAGTGCAGTGTAGTACGTACTTAGTACATATGTACATATGGATAGATTCGTACCTACATACTTGTAGCCCCTTGTGTAAATTGCTGCAACAAAATAGTCTCACTGTGTAATTATTTATACGATGTTTCATTTGTTTGGGATTTTTCCATATAATTGCAAATTTGTCAAAACACTTTAACATTGCAATATTTTAAGATTTTATTTATAATGAGTCTTTTTATTTTATTATGATCTTCATATTATTATTTTTTAATTTTTTTTTATTTAATTCATTGTCTCGTTGTTTTTGCTTTCCTTGCTTGGAATGCTAATACTCGTACATGCACATATACTAAAAAAAAAAATCCTTTTTAATTGTCTTGTTGTTGTTGTTGTTGTTGTTGTTATTATTTTTATTATAATCATTTCTGCGGTTTATCATTAATGATGATCGCACCAGAACTTGACGTTTAAATTCACGAAAATAAGTTTTGTGCCAACATTTACGAACAATTATACAAATTTTATTCAAATCGTAAACAAATAAACAAAGTGCAAAAAGTTTTTTTTTTTGGAAAGTTTAACTTCGGTAATAGCGAAGCTTAGATATCATATCACCATACACCATGACAGATAGACTGATACGCTTTCGAACGAAATACTTTCGTGGTTTTTCGTTTTTATCCGATTCAGCTCACTTTCAAGCCGTTTTCGGGGGCAAGTGTAAAAACACACATTCATCTTATTTCGCCTAGATCAAGAATATATATACTATTCTATATCTGTTTGCTCTCCTTATGGACGTTACAAACGAAAGCAGGAACTCAATATAGACTTGACTCTTTGAGTGTAGGGTACAGAAAGTAAAAAAAAAAAACGATCAAAATAAGATTTAGTTTATTTAATTCTTTTACTCTCGAAATATTAATTATATATAATT
The DNA here is from genome assembly GCA_963854835.1 of Megamerina dolium. NCBI lineage: Eukaryota > Metazoa > Arthropoda > Insecta > Diptera > Megamerinidae > Megamerina > Megamerina dolium. The sequence continues at coordinate 67,132,816 of OY978527.1, forward strand.
TATTTATTTTAATGAATTAATTCATAACAACTTGCTGTTGGCTACATTTTCCTTGAGAATTCTATATAATCAATTCTAGGCGGGAGAAAAATTGTACAAAGGATATAAAAATTCATTTATTGATTGTTCTGGGTATTTTTTTTTTTTTTTTTGTGCAATAATGATAATATCTGTGTATGATTATGAAGCCTTTTTGATAATTAAATATTCAAAATAACCAAAGGTTAATATCAAATATCAAAGGTTGAAAATTCACCTTTAATAAATAAGCATGATCAAAAGTATTCTACATATATGAAAATCATTAAATCAGATATATTTCTGTTTGTGTCACGATCACTTTTTTAATTTTTACACGTAAAACTGCTTCAAAAAGCGCCGCCGTACGCAACCAATCAGCATTTAACATCTCTGTAATTTTGACTGGGTATAGAGAAGCCTATACAGATTGTGAGAGTAAAAGAGAGGGAGTATGAGCGAGATAGAGAGAAAGAGAATGAGATGAGAGAAGACGAAAATTGAGGCAAATATATTTTCTCTCTGAAATAGGTTCGACGTTATAATAAACTACAGTACAGTATCAACTCGATTGGTATAAGTAATATTTATAAAACGGGGATGTTGCGACAACTGCGTATATACATATTTTTTGTCAGTCATTTGTATAGTATTTCCTTCAAAAAGAAAAAGTTGCAAGTACGTTTTTTACCATTGAAAATATATAAAAGGGAAAAAAGAGCAAAAAATAATAGTCATTTTTAATTCGAATTTTTAAAGAGAATACATTTTAAATAAGAAGATATTAATAATTGTAGAAATGAAGAAGAATAACGCACGAAAAGTCACTTTTTAAGTACATATTTTGAAAATTGAAATTTCATGCCAATCAAAGGTCGCAAATATCGAGTGAATACTGTATAAACTTTTACTTGTACACACTTGATATTGTTATTCTACTGCATTTTTGTATGTTTTGTTTTTATTTCATTCTTTCACGAGATGTACTGAACTAAATTTTCATTGGTTGGTGGTCAATTCATCGTATTTCGCATTCGTTTTTTTTTTTATTCACACATTGATGTCGTATTGACTCATATGGACGACCATGTGTGAGTCGACAACATGAAATAAGTCTCAATATTTTTTTTCTTGTTTTAACAAGCACGAGATCAAATGATCGTAATCACACAGCACACGACCAAGACTGCTGCTTTTAAATGTACGCATATATTAGTGAACGTACGAAGAAACGAACAAAAAAAAAAAAATGAATGAATACCAAAAGTAATAAACGCCAGCAATCGATAAAAAGGTATGACTAGTGTTGTCAGAACTTTATGAAAGAAATGGCAAAGTGAAAACATTTTTTAAGTCTACAAACAGCAGAATATTCGCGATAAGAATTTTGTAATTTTACATTTTTTTTTTATGAGGTTTTAGAGCATTGAAACTTTTCACTTTCACTTGATCTTCACAAAATGATGATGAAAACGAAATCCAGTACACATAATTCGCTGATTATATTGACAGTCATAATTATTTTGGGTCATAGATTTAAAGGTACTTTTTACAGTAGGGATTTCATGACAGATGAAGCTGTCAAATTTTTTGACGTTTCATCATGGAAAGATTTGGCTTGTCACAGAGTCTAGAAATTATTGAACTGCATTACGGATATCTGCATTCTGTGGGAAATGTGTTTCAAAATTATCATATTTGGACTGAAGAGCAATCTGAAGAAGTTCAAGATCTGTCATTCCATCTAGAGAAAACAGCGGTTTGATATGGTTTATTAGTCATTCACCAAATGGTTCTTTTGTAAGATTGCTCGATTAAATTTGTTTCCAAATTTCCAAATAAAAATTGCTTGTAACTGAATCATTGCAGCACACGTTCCTGGGATCATATCAATCTTGTTTTCCTTACGAGCGCGTCAAATATGGTTTCTACCTCGGAGAGTATGAACTTCGAACAACCAAATTAAACAAAATTTTGATTAAACAATTATTTGATTAATCACTATTCAATTTAATCATATAATCATGATATTGATTAATCAAAAATTTTAATTATTCGATTAATCAGTTTTTCGATGGTTTCTACCTTGGAGAGTATGAGCTTCGAACAACATTTTTATACAAAATTCTAATTAAGCAATTATTTGATTAATTTTGATTAATCAATATTTAAATTAATCATATTATCATGATATTGGTTAATCAAAAATTTTAATTATTCGATTAATCAGTTTTTCGATGGTTTCTACCTTGGAGAGTATGAGCTTCGAACAACATTTTTATACAAAATTCTAATTAAGCAATTATTTGATTAATTTTTATTAATCAATATTCAAGTTAATCATATTATCATGATATTGGTTAATCAAAAATTTTAATTATTCGATTAATCAGTTTTTCAGTGGTTTCTACCTTGGAGAGTATGAACCTCGAACAACATTTTTAAACGAAATTCTGATTAAACAATTATTTCATTAATTTTGATTAATCAATATTCAAGTTAATCATTTAATCATGATATTGATTAATCAAAAATTTTAATTATCCGATTAATCAGTTTTTCAGTGGTTTCTACCTTGGAGAGTATGAACCTCGAACAACATTTTTAAACGAAATTCTGATTAAACAATTATTTCATTAATTTTGATTAATCAATATTCAAGTTAATCATATAATCATGATATTGATTAATCAAAAATTTTAATTATCCGATTAATCAGTTTTTCAGTGGTTTCTACCTTGGAGAGTATGAACCTTGAACAACCTTTTTAAACAAAATTCTGATTAAACAATTATTTCATTAATTTTGATTAATCAATATTCAAGTTAATCATTTAATCATTATATTGATTAATCAAAATCATTAATCAGATTAATCAGACTAAAATATTGATTAATTACTCAGATTGTTTGACTAAACGATTACTCGTACAATTCTAATTATAATACATAAACGTAACTGTGCTATCAGTTAAAGGGTTAAAATTATCTCTATAATTTACAATTTATTTTACAACTATTACAATACATGTATCCAACTCTGGGATATATTATATTTCTCTTATTTTATGCCTCTCTATCTCTCTCTCTCTCTCTCTCTCGATGTTTATGCGATCACTGGGCTTTATACCGTTAATTGAACATGTTTGTACTATGACCTACCTTTTTTTTAGTTTGTCTCACACTCGATCGATATGCGTACGATCATTTTTAGGAACATTTTCTAAATCTCACGCTCTTGCTCTCTCGTTTTTATTTACATTCTTTATTTACACACACACACACACACCATATGTGTTCGGTGATAATCACTTGTTCGCTTGCTCGTAAAAGCTTCATTGCTTGCTTGTTCTGTTCACACACAATTTAGTTCATCGATCTCAACGTAAGTGTTCGGATGCAAAATAAAATGCTATTTTAACTATATATATATACATATATACAAGCATATTAATCTACCTGTGTATCTACACATATGCATCTCCTTCTTCTTATCAACGCATCAAGTGAAACAAGTGAAATAGTCCGCGCTTGAGTCTCGTGCTTCGTCGCATCGTTACTGATCCTCACCTCTTATGTAGTTGAGATCAGGCAAAAAATCAGTGACGAATAAATATATTTCTCTATGTATGTGTGTGTGTGTGCAAATAGAATTGAGAGTAGTATGGAAAAAATGGGGGGCGAGGGGAGGTGGTTTGGTTAAGTTAAGCAAAAACACATTTGCTCTCTTTATAATTCAGTGTCGCTTGAAAAATGTATTTTATCGTATTTTGTATGCGTACCAAATGATTTCGTAGTCGATCTGAGAGCCTTACGTAAAAGTGTCGAATGAGCAATAAAAAAAAATCAAAGAATTTTATATAGTATTAAAAAGAAAAAAACCGTCGCAAAAATTTAAATCGAAAAAAACATTATTTATGTTAGAGCAAAAAAATGTTATTTACTAAAATTGGCAAATTCTAAACATTATAAAAGATCACCGTCAACAACATATTTAATCCAATCGAATATAAAATTACAAACTCAGTGGTTGTTTGACACAACAGAAGAACAAGAAGAAAATATTGTGCGCGAAAATAAATGTGGAAAAAGTGAATATCTAACTTTAATATATTTTCAATATATTTTTAATGAAATATAAAATTTATTATAAGAAAAAAAATATTATAGATCCAATTTAAGTCAATATATTCTCATTACGTACAGAGAAATTTTTGAAATTCAGAAAAATATTTGCAATATTAAATTACATATTTGAAAAAGAAAAAAATAAAAACAGATAATGAAAAATAAATAATACTTATTTGTAGTTGTCGCATAAGAAATAATTACCTATCGTCATCCATATCTAGATGATATTTACTTAATGGAAAAAAAAAATGTTTTTATATAAACTAAATATCATGTCTATTAAATAATTTCTTTGGAAATGTGTTAATAGACATTTGAGAATTCTTGTTAATATTATTATTATTATTATTAATATTAATTTTCTTTTTTATATAATTTTAAGTACTTTTATTACACTATTGTATATTTTATAGAATTCTTCACGATATTGAATATACAGTTGTGTTCAAAATTGTTGGTGTGTGTTGTGTCATTATCGGTTCTATCGGTTTATTTTTGTTTATGAAACTTGACAATTAAAAATGTTCTTGCCGCAATAATGATATAATAAATTTTCGCGTTTGAAAGGCAATTTCAATTTAATTTCAATAAATTGAATTGAAAATGGTGAAAAAAATGTTAAATATATAAGAAAAAAAAAAAAAATTACACAAAAAAATGACAAAGAAAAATTTTGTCAAATAAATTGAATTGAAGAGGGCGAATAATACTAACTATATAAAATAAATGTTAAAAAAAATAAAAAAATTAAAATGTGTGTAATAATTTTTGGTACAACAAAAAAATATTGCTACTGCGTTCCAATGAAAATATTGTTCGTTGTGAACATTTTTCTACAATTGTTAGTGAAGGCTCTGGTCATACAAAACTACGAGAAGTAACGACACGAAGAGCTTGATCCGGGAAACTGGAGAACATTCTTTATTGAAATATCTAAATATGAATGGATTTATTGAATTTCCGCAAACAGACCAAAACTTACTAACTTTCTCAATTCAATATAATTTTCTTTTCCGAATTTTTTGAAACTATTGAATATAAAATGAACAATAAATTACAAATTTGGCTAATTTGCCAAATTTCAATTTTTCCAATTTATTATTAATTTTGCTCTTTTGATGATTCATATCCCTATGAGGATTGGCCATTATCTCTGAAAGTAGTGATTTTTACTTGTTTTGTGTGAAGATTTAAGAAAATTAATTTTGCAACAACTTTAAGAAAAAACATTGTGATAGTGAAAGTATCAAATAAAAGTGGATTAGTACAAAATGAAATGTTTTCGAAAATTTGCATTTTCAAATATTTTATCGTATAATTCAAGTTTTGGTCTTTTATTTTTCATGAAAAATATGCTTTGCTTTGAAAATGCTTTTTGTAGCAGAACAATTATATTGACGTTGATTTGAGACAATCTTCAATCAAATTTAATAATATTTAAACGACTTGCTACATGCTTAAATATCCGACATCGTTCACAATAACTCCTGCGCAGAATAAATATGATTCAAATTTTGAGAAACTTGAAGAAACTGTTTATAGTTGATCTTGAAATTAATTGCATATTTCAATTTTTTTTAATGAAAATGTTTCTGAATAAAGCTCTGTGAAAAACTTAGAAAAAGTGAGGTTCTGCTGTTTGGAATTGGCCAAGAAATACTATAATTTATAAATATTAAAGACAGTTTCATCTCAAACTATAGAAATTAGGACTATGTGATTAATCTGATTAATCAATTTTTTTAATCAAAATACAAATTAATCGAAGAAAATTTTTGGAATTTTTATAATATTTTTCCAATACGAATATACGAGTGTTTGAAAAATATATTTATAACAAAAAATAAATCAAAATTCTGATTAATCCAATAATTTGTATTACGATTAAAAGAATATTTGATTAATCAGAATTTCGATTAATCAGATTTTACGTCTAAACGATTAATATTATTTTTTTTAGGACCTCAACATTTAGAAATATAAAATTACAAATTTATTTTCCTAATCGAAATTGATATTATATTTCTAGCAGTTTTTAGTGGTTGAAAAATTTCCATTTTCAAATTTTACTAAAAAAAATTAAAAATACGATAAGACCACCAAAATAATTTCAACTATAACTACAGAAACATTATTTTTAAAATTCTTAATATTTATTATCCGGTTAGTGATGAAGAAACTTCAAAATTTAGTGAAAATCAACATTTTTCAAAATTTACTACTATTCATTCGTACACAACTGTATCTGGTAATAGTAGGTATTTAGGTATTTTAATATATATTTTTTTCCTTCTCTTGAAATATCTGTTTGATTGAAATGTATATGGCAATAAATTGTGGATTTTTTCGTTATTACATTGAAATTACTCGAAAATGTTGATTGATGCATTATTGCATGATTAAATATTCAACAACAACAACAACCAGAAACAGTAAATAGCTACTTATGAAACCGCAACAAACAAACAAAAAGTTGCAGTTACTTACCTGTTTAACTATACCTACATACTAGCTACGACTATCTAAAAACGGAAATTTCTGTTGTATTCTTCAAGGTTATCATCCTTTTAATCGCCACTCATATACGGAATAAATAACATAAAATTAAATTAAGTTAAAATCCATAATAATGCATTGCAGTGCATTGCTATTAAATGAGAAGAGTCGAAATAAAGACAAACCACTAAAAAAAAAACAGGAGGATGTAAAAATGCATTCACAACAATTATAGTATGAGAAGGACACTACAGCAGCCCCCAGCTGTAAAGAAATCAAATCAAGCAGGGCAAGAAAGAAAAAAAAAATCAAAACATAAATTTAACAATAAACTACTTTTTGGTCAGATATTATTGTTGATCTGATTTGACTTGTTTTCTCTGAGTTGCCTCAGTTGGTTGTACCTATTGTCTCTTTTTGGTTTGTCACGAATGTGGCCACTTGTGGTGATGATAATTGGGTATAGAGATGCAAGTATTGTGCTGCTCTTGGTTTTTGTGGCATATAATGGACTTTGAACATTGTTTACAACAACAACAAGCATATCATTTTAAAGTTAGTGCCGTCGCACAGTGTCTCACTGTTGGCCAAAAATGGCGAAATACAACTTTTCAGCTAAACAAAGTAGCTATTTGTGTCAGCAGAAAGAGAAAGTAAAATAAAAATTTTTGTTGAAAAATTCTTATGTAAATTAAATTTTAAGCCAATTTTCAAATGGTTTTTATTATTGAATATGCATATTAAAAAATAGCGAAAAGAATCTATTTTTTTCATTATTTTTAAAACCTGCCAATTCTGCCAATTTTATCGATTTAAAAAAAAAAATTGAAAATTTCAAGTGAGTTGTTTACAAAATTTATGACGAAATTTCACCGACAGTTGTAAAAAATTGCTCCCAAAATGTTGAAGATTTTATTCGAATTTTTGTGAAAAAATTTTAACATTTCTTTTAAGGAAAATTTTCAAACAATTGAAAATTAATATTATTTTAGAAAACTCAAATTGCTTATAAATTAATGACATTATTTACATTAATCAAATTATTGACATTTTTCGATTTTCATTGACATCATTTTATTAAACATTTTTTCAACAAAATGCAAAGATTTCTTTGATCAAAAAACAATTTTTTTGTTAATTGTATATTTATATTGCATTATTTCAAAATTTCAAGTGAATCGAATTGTTTATAAATTTAGGACAAAATTTTGTCAAAATTTGCCATGAAGTGTTCTTCAAAATATCTATCCTTTTTATTTTCAGTGACATCACCAACATAAATTTTAGAGGTTTTTTTATTATTTTTTTCTGTTGAAAATAATCAGATATTTTTTTAAACAAATTTACTTGATTGTGTAAAAAATTTTATCAATGTTTAATCGAATTTTGCCTTAAATAGCTCCAAAATACGTTTCTATATTTTTTCTAGGGAAATTTTCAATACAAACACGAGAGGTTTTTAAAGTTTTGCTTGTGCATAGAAATGTACTAAAATGTAATCTAATTTTGCCATAAAATGCACACTCAAATAATTTTTTACACTGTTTTTACTGAAATCGCCAATACAAATATGAGAGCACCATGTTAAAACTTTAAAATTTTTACTACTATTTCACTGAGAACTGAAAGGCACAAAATCAAATTTTATACCAGTTTATGCGAATTGAAAAAAAAAAAGGCTTCTGCCGAACTTATACACATATATTTCTATAGTTTTTATATTTCTATCTATATATTTATCCACCAACTGTTAAAATATCCGTGCCAAAGACCCATCTCTTTTGTGGGAGAAGCATTTTTACTTTACAACATTGAGAAAAAAATTAATTAATCCATCAAACAATCAATTAATATAGTGGGGATTAATATGAAAGTGCAAATTTTTCACATAAAAGCAATTTTTAAGAAAATAATGAATACTTTTGGCCACTGCATATATGGGCAAGTGACACTGTGCATCATCGGCAGTTGACACTGTTAAAGACGTCATCATCATTGTAATCGAAAATATTAGTGATAATTATGGTCGTGATAATGATGATGATGATGATGATGATGATGATGATTATGATAATTATTTCGGTAATGGCATAAATACACACTAAACAGAGAATACTTGGGTGGAGGTGGTGGAGGTGAAGGTTTATACATATGGGAGAACAAAACAAACAACAAACGTTAGCAATAATTGTTCACGAGATTTGCACGCGATTAAAGCTTGCGCGCTGTTTTGTTTTAATGTGAATTTAAATTTGCCTTAATTTCTTTTAATGAGTATTAATTTATTTGTCATTTCTAAATGGTATTTTTTTTTAAAATATTTTTTTTTTCTAGTAAGATGTCTTTCTTTATTTGTTTTTTTTTTTTTTTTTTTTGGTTTTTTATTTCTACGTTTGTTTGTTTTTGTTATTGTGCTTTGCATATTTTTGCCTTTATGTATGTATATATATTATTATAATTTTTCTTTATTTCTTTTCGCTTGGTCTCGTCTGTTCAGTCTGTTTAATGTATTGAAACGGAACAGGCAAAATAAAAAAATATTTATAAAAAATTCAATTGTGTTAAATAAGACTTGAATAAATTAAAAAAAAAAAAATAATAAAAAATAAAGAGACAATTTATATACATTTCAAAAGAAGAAAAAGAAGAGTAGAGAAGAAGAAGAAAAAAAAAAATCAAAAACAAGCCAAGTGAATGGCACTTGACAGTGTCTCTGTAACACATACTGGCATATAGTTGCATATACAAATGTATGAATATACTATATGTAACAATAATAAAAAGCAACAACGGCAACAATAAAGTGCAACAAATTAATTGCAACAACCTGCAACAACAATAAAAGCAACAACAACAGAAACAGCAGCAGTAACAACAACAACAACAGCAGCAGCAGCAACAATAATAATGCGTTTCACTTATAATCAGTATAATTATTGTGAATCCGGTTATCGGATTCCATCGAAAATGCATAGCATCAACAATTCATCCGCAGCCGCATATCCACATCATCATAAGAGCAATTTTGGTAAGCGAGAAAGTGTCTTCTGTTGTGTGATTGTGTCGCATTTGTCTGACAATCTCTTTACCTTTCTCTGCCTCTTTACCCAGAGTGCGTGTGTGTGTGTGTTTGTTTGTTTGTGTTTGTGTGTAAATCCGTCTGTCATCATGTGTACATAGGTATCACAAAAAAAGATTTCGGTCGATCGGGCAGTGATGTAAATTTTGTATGTTGACAATATTACATATGTTCATATGAAAACATGTGCTGTGCATTTTTTTTTTTTGTATATATTCCGATATTCATAAAATTGTTCATTTTTCGACAAGAAAAAAAAATAGTGAAAAAAACAAACAAATCGTTTTGGCACATTTTATGTGTCGTATTTAATTTTTATTTTTATTATTTTTTTTGTATTGTATATTTTTTTTTTTTTTTAGCAATTATGCATATACTTACATATGTATTTCCTTCTTATTGCTTATCTGCTGTAAATTAAATGAACCACCATAATATATTTTTAGAGATATTTTTCCCTTGTTACAAGAAATGTGTAAATATAAAATTGAAATCCTTTAACACACACATCTTTCTAGTAAAACAGTGTGTAACTACAAGCAGACCGCCGCTGTTTGAATATCTTACAGAAAGAAATGCCGCAATTGATTTAAAACATGTGGGTTTCAAAGAGATTTCAATAAAATCTAATTACATACTGCATTTTGAAGAATATGTGTGCATTTTGAGTTATCAGAAAATTGGAATTTATCAAAGAAAAAATATGTGGTTTGTCAAAGTTTCTGGATTGTTGCATAAAAGGTCCTGCATATCGTTTGAATCCAGCAATGATGAAATATAGTCAAAATTGATGGTCCGCAAATTTGGATAACACAAAAATGTAACTAGAAATTACTAAAAATGTGTGAAAGTTACGAGGGCGGTCCCAGAACTACCCGGCCTAACAAAGAAAACACAAACAATTTGGGAAAATTTTTCTTTATTTCTCAACATAATCTCCTTTTAGCTCCATACACTTTTTCCAGCGATATTCTATAGCTTCGATACCCTGTGTTTATAGTATGAACTGTCTAGCTCATTAAAATAGCCATCTACCGCAGATTCCACCTCTTCATTGTTTGCAAATCTTCTACCACAAAGGCATTTTTTCAAATTTGTAAATAGAAAATAATCCGAAGGAGCTAAATCTGGCGAATAATGTGCGTGCTGAAGCAATTCGAACTTTAACTCATTGATTTTGGCCATCGCAATAGCGGATGTGTGTGAACTGGTGCATTATCTTGATGAAACAACACTTTCTTTTTCGCCAAATGCGGCATTTTTTCTTTAATTTCATCACTTAAACGCTGCAACAAATTAGTATAATACTTGCCGTTCATTGTTTTTCCTTTTTGAAGATAATCTTCGCCTTCTTCATGATCTTCCCCTTTAGTCCACTGTTTTGACTGCTCCTTTGTCTCAAGTGTGAAGTGGTGGACCCATGTCGCATCCATGATTACGAATCGACGCAAAAACTCGGCTTTATTACTGTGAGACATCGTCAAACACTCTGTAGAAACATCTTCACGACGTTGTTTTTGTTCTATTGTGAGCAAACACGGCACCCATCTTGCGCACAGCTTTTTCATCTCCAAATTTTGGATCAATATACGATATATAGCACTTTTTGAAATGCCTGTAATTTCACCTAGGGATTATCCAATACCATTTTGTGGATTTTCTTAACCGTTTCTGGCATGGCCACCTCAATTGGTTGACCACTACGGTGTTCGTCTTGGCAGCTCGTACGATCTCGTTTAAACTCTGCCACCCAATATTTTATGATCGTAATTGAAGGAGCAGACTCCCCCAGAGTAGAATTTAGTACGGCTTTAATATTCGTTGGACTGAGACCTTTCAAATGAAAGTATTGTACTACCCAATGGTGACCAATTTTTTCCATGTTTACAAATTCACTGAGGTAGTTAACTTTCGACAGCTTCAAAAAAAAAAAAAAAAAACAACGTGGCGCCTTCAAACTTAAAACATAAGTTTTATAAGGTTGCAACTTTTCACCAAAGTAATTTTTTTGTTTTTTTTTTCAAACTACTGCCGCCATCTAAATGTCAGGTCGGGTAGTTCTGGGACCGCCCTCGTTTTTTCAAATAAAGAAAGATTAATTTTTAAAAGAATAACAAATTCTGCTTCAAGTAATTTTTGCCCTTTTTCTCTTTTTCTATATGATTTTCTATTCAACATTTCTAATTAATTCTAATTAGGCCACGTCAATGCATTCAAGAATGTTTGGAAATTTTTTTAATAATTACGAAAGTTATAAAGTATGAATTCAAATTTTTAATTGCTCAATCAGATAATTAATAGATGTAGATTATATTATAAAATTACTAAAATACGTATATAATGTATAGGTAAAAAAAAAAAAAAAAATATGTTCTTGATATTTACCTTGATTACATGTATGACGAATAAGGTTTTTAATTTGTGCACAGCAAATAAATATCAAAGGATTAAATAATTAAGTGATTAACAAGGTACAATACTTGAAATTAGCTTCTTTTTCCCCACACTCACTGCCATCTTTATGCCAATAAAATGGCGTAGATGCTAAATTGCTTTTATAAGTTGGATTATTTTCCATTTCTTCTTAATTATTACATTTTTAATGATTAAATAAAAAAAAAAAAAAGATCCATAAGTAAATGGTAGAGAGTGCGAATGCATTCTCTGTTATTCGCGCTAAAGTTAGCACGTTTGTTGTTGTTTTACCAAGAATTCATCGTTGCTAGCTAAGTACGAGTGTCGAATAAAACGCCGCTAATAGCGACTTAACGCAATACAACTATGCTTGTTATATTACTGGATTGTTGAAATAATACACAAAATGTTGTTTTTGTTCAACTAGAAATTTTGCCATATGACTTTATGAGACCTTGTGAATAACCTAATTTGTATTTGCATTATTTGCATTAGAATAATATATTTTATATTATTATAAAAACACCGATTTAATTAATTATTTTATACAATATATTCTATATTTCAATTCGAAGCGTCGTAATTTATTTGATTTGGGGAATTTTTGTTTAGTCGTAATTTGAATCTAATAGTTGATTATACATACATCTGCTTACATACATATAAGAGGTACATAAATACGTAGATATGTTTTCTATTATCAATGTGCATTATTAAATATGTATAATTAATATTGTTTTGGAGATATTTTTTGTTTTTTGAAAAAATTCCAAAAAATTCTTTTGAAATCCTGAAATTGAATTGGATTGAATTAATGTCTCTTTTTTAAATTTTTTTTTTATTATTTTACAATTAATTTTTGTTTTTTTTTTTTGTTGTTGTTGTTTATTTTTTAAAGTATTTTATTTATTTAGTATTATTTCACTTTGTTTATTCAAAAATATGATTAATAGATATACTTATTCGTACATTTTTTTTTGACTTTGATCAAATAAACTTTTATTTTCTAAACAATTTAAACTTTATTTCTACATTTTTATTGGGTACATATCTACTATATAAATATTTTGATTATTTATTTTCCAATTATCACTTGATAATGTATACATTTTCCTCTCCTTAATGTACTCCGCCCATATGAAGTTTATTATTTTGCTACAATAAGAATATTTTATTAGTATATATCATATATTGATGAATTTATTAAAGCGGGTCAAATTTTATGTATTTTTCATTCTAAGGTTCAACATTTAATTGAAATTTCTCATTTGTACTCACCTACTCTTTAGTTGGGTGAGTATTGTACTATAAAATCATCAATTTTATATGGGAGCCATCATAAGGACTGAAGTTGTGGGGGAACTTAGCACAGAGAAAATATTGAAGAGGAAAAAATAATGAGTATTGTTTATACATTTCACTCGAGGTGACTCTCATATATACTTACCTCATATATCTGCTTCTTAAAGGGGGTTTCTCCCACAAAATTGATGATTTTCTGAAAAGTTGAAATCATAGGCTAAAGTAGTAACTCAACTAATTCGAATTTAATGCTTTTCATCAAAATTTTGCTCCATTAAATTAAATCCACCTTAACATCTTGCTTTTTTTTCGTCCACAATCATTTTACCGCCATTATTAATATTAATCATTCATTGCTAATTTGTATTTGTTATTCGTGCACGCTTTAAAAATTGAAAAATTTTGCTAAATAAATAGTAGATAATAATGATAAACAAATTAAATGAACAAAAATCATATGTATATGTTCGTAAAAAAATATTTATAATAACACTAATATATGTTCAAGATGGAGATACATGTGCGCCTGCCTTTATATTTTTTTACGAACTAATTATCGTCTCATAAGCATGTTTTCATGTGAATTTTCTACTATTAAATAACTGATACATATTTCAGGTGTTTAGAAGTATCAGGTGTTGCAAAACGAGTTTATATTTAATTTGTATAGGATCTAGTAGGGCATTGAGTTGGAAAATACTAAAAATTTAATTCAATTATGAACTCAAGTATCGTCTCGTGGTTCCATTGTATTGACAAAATATAAAATTTCAAAAAAAAATAAGGCGTAAATTAAATTAAAATCTTATTGAAACACCAGTTATGATTATTTTCAATCTGGTAATATCGAGTTTACTTTTTTTTTTTTGTTTTTATGGCTTCATACTCATAATTAAAAATGTCTTGGTGTTTTCATCCATTGCCCATTGTCTCTTGTTTGAATTTCATTTGTGGTACTTAATTTTTATTGTGCTCGTACCTGTATTTATTTGCTCTACCTTAACGATATAATTTTACTTTATTTATTTATTTATTATTTATATTTGGTATCATGAGATAGCGTGTTCTGTTCTTGCCTACTATCAAGTAGATAAATATTCGTACTGATTGTGAAATTCGTAATAAGAAAAGTTTGCTTTTGCGCAAGAAAAGCCAATATTTTGAAATATTTAAATATCAACTAGTACATATATGCTGCAATCTTTAATAAAAAAAAATTCATATTTTATTTAATATAATTTTTAACATTTTAATACTTAAAAATTATTAAGCAAATGATTTCATAAGTTCATTGACCTGTTTGAATGTATTAAAAAAAAAAAACCAACAACAAAAAGTACAATACTAACTTATCTACAAGTTCCATGTTTATAGCCTCAATTATGTTTTTTTGATAAATAATACAAACGCATGTTCTCTATGTACATACATGGGTACATAAGTTGGCATCAATTTAAAGCAAACATTATGATAATCATATGATTAGCAAAAATAATAAAATATTGCAAAATCGATTCATGAAATTATTGTTTTATTATGGCTTATAAAATCAAACTTTGCCTTAAGTTTATAATATTTTTTCGCATTTTTTTTTTTTTTTTAATACTAACTATTTATTTGTTTATTTTATTTAATATGACTATTCTATATAATATTAATTTAATTATATTTTATTAATATTTGTCTATAACGCTAAGTAATATCGCTCATAGTTGTTATGGGAGATATTTTGCTACGAGATTGTTTTTATCGCTTTATCTAAATGTTTGTTAGTTTCTCGCATTGATATAATTTATGATTAACTCCATGGTGTGGCATTAAAAATTATATGATTTCACCTTATAACTGATGAAATCTATGCATTTTCAATTTTATGATCAGAAAATTGTTGTCAAATCTAAAGTTGATGAAAATGAAAAAAATTTTATAAAAAGATCAAATATGTTCGATTCTCAAAATGCTGACGATTTATTGTGCTGTTTTTGTTTTTTCGACATAATTTTCATCATTTGTTTTTTCAAACATTATTTATGTGCGTTCGCATGTACTTTTTCATTTATTGAATTGAAATTGGACAAGTTTTCATCTACGGTCTATCTACGGTTGAACTATCACCCGACAAAATTGGGAATTTAATCTAATGAAATTTGTAGGTTTTGCGGGAAGGAGGATGAAACCTTGACACAGGTGCTGGAGGTGTGCCCCGCACTAATGTAAAAACGAAAGAAACACTTAGGGGAACATCTACTTACTGATGGGGCAATCAGACTCGGGAATATAGGCGCAATACTTTGAGAATGTTTGACTCAAAGAAATAGTTGGACCCAAAGTGAAGGGGGCACGATAGATCTTATAGGTCGCAATGCTACATCCCCATAGACAATTATAATAATAATACTCTACGGTCCAAGGGTCCAAGAGACGGTGTTGAAAATAGAGATGATCGATCATCTGTCACGTCCGCATGGAGTAACTTCCCAAGAAGTCTATGTCCGGGAAGCACTCGATCACGTGGTCGACCAAGGTCCATTCACCTCATCAGAATACGGAAATGCTTTGTACAGGAACAAAACAAAGTATTTCCGTATCTTTGCTGCAATAACAACAACATGGAGTAGTCGAAAATAGGCGATTTAGGCGGAATATAACATGCTTCGCCAGCCATCTCTCTTCTTTGTTAGCTGGCGCCAGTTAGAAATTCCAAGCGCCGTCAGGCTCTCCAGTACTTGGTCTTTCCACCGGAGGTTAGGTCGTCCTCCTGCGGGTTTCTTTTTAGCTGGAGCGTGTTCTTCCATTCGCTTGACATGACCTAGCCAGCGCAACCGCTCAATTTTGATGCGCTTTACTATGTCAATATCAGCATACAGCTCGTACAGCTCATGGTTGTACCTTATTCGGTACTCGCCACCAACGCAAATAGTTCCAAAGATCTTGCGTAGGACTTTTCTTTCGAAAACTGAAAGCATTCGCTCATCCGAGGAGGAAATTGTCCAGGTTTTAACGCCATATGTCAGGACAGGCATGATGAGAGACTTGTAGAGTGTAGTTTTCGTTCTTCGAGAGAGGGCTCGGCTTCTCAATCGCTTACTTAGCCCAAAGTAGCACCTGTTTGCAAGAGTGATCCTTCACAATATCTCCAGGCTGACCATACTTGGTGCTTAGATGAATATTACACTGGGTATAAAAGCTCGAAAAAAATGAATGAATCACCACTTACTATTTCATAAATCTCCCATACACAGTTATTGCTATCTACAGCTTAGAAAATATGTAAGTTGGCGATTGAAAGTTTAATAAAGAATGGGAGTTTTATTTTTACGTGGGCAACTTGAATATTTTTATGCAGTTTTGTGTTTTTAAATGTTTAAAATTATATATAAAAATGTATTTATGTTCTCACTGCAATTGGGTCTCCGCCCCGAAACAGTCTCCGGACCCTTGGATTACTTCCGAGGTCTGGACCAAGGATTGCTACTTTAGACTCATTTTACGAAACAACAAATAAGTCGACTTGGACCAGCTGTAAGGTCATTTTTATAATGAATATTTGGTATCATTTTAGTATTATTATTAATTATGATATTGATATATTTTTATGTGCTGGTATTCTATATATTTACATTTCTTTTCGATAATAATAAACAATCAAAAAATTGAATTTTGTTTACACATTTTTTAGCTTGGCTCTTTTTTTTAATTTTTATTTTTATTTTTTTATTAAATTTGATATATTTGTAAATGATATACATTAAAAAAGTTTTTTTTTTTTTATATATAATAGTAAAAATATCATACAACACTAACATCACTTGGCAACAGATTTTCAATTCGTTTATCAATGTTAATGATTAAAATAATATTTATTATTATTACTAGTATTACTTAATGTTTCATATTAAAATATATTAGAATACTTAATAGTCAAGGATATAGATTAGTATTTTTTGCTATTTCTCTCTCTCTCTCTCTCTCTATGTGTGTACTACAAGTATGTATATGCGTTCAATTGATTTAGCCTCGTTCATTGCGCTTTATTGAATTTAATTATTTTTCATTTATATTTATTATACTCATATTCTTGTCGTCATATGCATTTATATAGAATATTTGATTTTATTTTTATTTTTATTTTTATTTATTTCAATTTCGCACTATATAAATATACTATATATCTAATAATATTTGTTTGATTGCTAATTAAGATATATATATGGGGGCATTTTCAGGAAAAAGTCGATGTGTGATTGAAAAGACTTAAAATTTACATTTTTTTGGCTGATATCTGAACTAAAAAAATAGTCGATCAATCGAGCCAATTTTTTAAAAAGTACTGTAAATATTACATCCGTAGCACAGGAAATGCCCCTATAAATATGAGAATGCGTAGCAAAAGAAGAGAATTATATGTATGTAGCAACTGTATATGTATAGTATAAAGTTAAATGATTACAAACAAACAAGCAAACAAATTAAAGTGCAAACATATATGCATACACACACACACACAAACACTCAGTCACGTATGCACGCATTTATAATAAAATAAATTGATATACTTCATATGTACAATTCATACAATATATTTTCATAAATAAATTCATTTCTACGTAGTATATGTAAATAGATTTATTTAAATATGAATGCATATAGTTAGTGTATTTTGATTACTCTGGACATTGTAGATTTGATTGTGCATCAGTCAGTAGATTCGTTCATCTAGCCATCCTTTGGACGCATGGTTGAATGGATGTTCTTCTTATCAATTTAGTGCAGAAAAGCATGAAAGCATGGATGTATACACATATATATATATATATATATATATATATATATATATATATATATATATATATATATATATATATATACAAATATATGTACATGTATGCTATATATTAATTTATATTTATATATATAATGCATATATTAGAGTGACTCTTGAAATGTACATTGGTGGTTTTTGGTTTTATTTTTGTGATATTTAAGAATAAAATTCCTCACTTTCTGACAGCATTAAATTAGAATTGAAGCAGTAAATGTCTAACGAACGAGGAGCCTATATTGGCGCTGGATTGGCCACACGCTAAGAAAACAGCCAGAAAGCATCACTAGAATGTCGCTTGAATGGAACCCGCGTGGGAGCAGAAGCCGCGGACGGCCAAAAAACACTTGTAGAAGGTCAACCCTGCGGGATCTATCTGATGTCAACATCACATGGGATGGCGCTAGGACAAACGAGGCTTCTGTGCTCGTGTGCGATGGCTCGTGTGCGATGGAGAAGCCTCGTGGAGACCCTATGCTCCAATTAGGAGTAAAAAGGAGGACAAAAAAAGTCTAATAGGCTTAAGTATCATTAAAGATTTTTTAGTCTTTAATTAAAAATGCTTTTTTGTATTTGCCATTAAAAAAAAAAATTAACTAAAGCCTTAATGTTTGCTGAAGATTAAGTCCACAACACATCATTTGTCATGAACTGTGACACACATGTTGTTGTTGTTGTTGTTGTTGTAACATCAAAAATACGGAAATGCTTTATTCTGTTTTTTGATGAATGGACTTTGATTGACCACGTGGTCGAGTGCTTCCGAGACGTAGGCCCGTGCATTCTTGGAACATCTAGTATTATTGCTTATTGGAACATGGAATGAGGAATAATGAAAATGTATAATTTATTTAATAATCAATAATCATACATTCTGTCAAATAAGTACCCGGAAATTCTCATTCTCGGAAATTCTCATTTTTAATTTTCCCTCTGAGAATATTTCAAAAAAATTTTTTTCCCAGGTTGGCACAACTGTCAGCCACTATTCTGTGAATTTTTATTGCTATGTGACATTTAGTTTGGTTACGGCGTCATTAGGAACAAGTTAACCTTTTGTGTGCGTTGCGATTTTTACTATGTATAAAAATATCGAACAAAGAGTTTGTGTGAAATTTTGTGTTTCAAACGAAATTTCTTGTGCCAAAACGTTGGAAATGTTGAAAAAAACATTTGCTGCTTCAACCATGTCGAAAACTCAAGTTTAAGATTGGTATAAATCCATATTTTATCTATAGTAAAAATCGCAACGCACACAAAAGGTTGACTTGTTCCTAATGACGCCGTAACCAAACTAAATGTTACATAGCAATAAAAATTCACAGAATAGTGGCTGACAGTTGTGCCAACCTGGGAAAAAATTTTTTTTTGAAATATTTTCAGAGGGAAAATTAAAAATGAGAATTTCCGGGTACTTATTTGACAGAATGTATATTACAAATCACAGTTAACATTTAAAAATTGAATGCCTAGTAGACAGGTGGGTGCCGTAGCTTGCCCTCCCCTGCTGAAGCATAACAAAATTTAATATCGGAAAGATTTTTCTTTCGAACGGTACCCACCTGCCGGCAAGAAATGGCAATTTTTCCGATAATAACAATTTGGCAAAAATGCTTCTTAAAAGAGCTCTAAAAGTTAAAGTGATGTCACAAGGGTTCTGCCCTTTCGGAAGCGGCTAATATAAGTATGTCCCTTCTAATGCTGTCCAAATTTAACACGCACAACAGTATTGGAAGAGAAGCTCGGGGGTATCACAATGGACCTTTCTGGCCTAAGTGTGTCCTCTCAGAGAGAGGGCAGCCCCATAGACTAACCTAGTAGACAGAAAACCATTTTTAGTTTAGCTGTTACCTGCTGACTGACCTAGCTATTTTTGAACCATTCTAATGTGCCTATAGGCTACTTTTTTCACCACCCATTTTCTTTAGTTTTTTTTTTTTTGGAATATTTTTATTATGCCAATTTATGTTATTTATATTATATATGCATCAACATATGTACACCAAAATTTTGTTGTTGTTTTGTTTGTTTGTCTTTTATTTTTATTCAATAATAAGAACAAATTACAATAGACAATAACAACAGTCAGGAACATGAACTACGTACAATGCTTAATAGCAAGAAAGAACAACAATAGATAAAGTGACAGAGAGAAAGAGAGGGAGAGAGAATGTGCGTGTGTGTGAAAGAAGCATCATTCGATGTCATCGTGAATTGTGTTATTTGCTGCAATTGTTGCTACACATTTCTACAATACTCGTATTATATCAATATGTATGTGTTTGAATGCGGTTTGGTTGTATTGGTGTTTATTATGCATACAATTATATACAATCATACTGAGGAGGGCGTTGTACTGTGATTTTATCAATTCCAATTGTGTTCTGATTTTTCCTTGAAACATTGCTTTGTTATATATATATATATTTATGCACACATATATATGTGCAATATATAAAATATTTCAATTTCAATGCATTTAACACGCTAAAATATACACCTACATATTTATTTAGATTTTTCTAACAACATTTATTCTATTCTTGAAGTACATTTTTGATTAAAATACTCTATTTCTTTTGTTTGTGCCATTTTTTGCAGGTATGCGTATGACTATGTCAACAGCATCAACGATGACATCACGTATACAACGTAAAGGATTTCGTACACCATCCAAACGACATCCTGGCAAAGCGCTGCCTGGAAAACTACATTCAATTTCAAGAGTGAGTTGAATTTCATTAAACAGTATTTCATTATTTTAATATTCATGTATCATCGCAAATATAGATTGGTCCTGGAAAATTGGTACCTGGTAAAAGATTACCACAACGACCCCATCCACCACATCCCTGTGATAATTCGAATGATAGTGGTTTTGGTTTCGATCAACATCTTGAAGTACAACATCCACAGCAACATCAGCAGCAGCAAGCACAACAACAGCAGTCACCACAAAGTTCTGTCAGCGACAGTAGCGCCGGCAGTAATGGCAAAAGTATCAGTAACAGTGGTAGCACTGGTAGCAGTGGTAGCAGTGGTAGCAGTGGCAGCAGCAGCAGCGGCGCCGGCGGCAGCAGCAGCAGCAATAATACTAGTCCGAGCACAAATTTAAGTCCGCAACATCAACAGTTACAACATCATGGCACTAATCATAGTCATCACCATCATCAGCATAGTAGTAGCAGCAACAGTGGTGGTGGTCATCATCATCATCATCACCATCATCATCATAGTCCAACAACATTGCAACATTCACCACAACATTTAATACGTGCAATACCATCATCAAGGTGAGTGCAAATTGATCAGAGCAATCTGAGTCTGTACATACAGTTTGAAAGTGAATTTAAGTAAAATGAAAAGAAAAAACGAAAAGAAATATTTCTTTGATTTTTATACATCATTCAGGCTTATTCTGAATCTCATTTTCGATCGAAATGCACAAATGCACAAATGCAAAACGAACGAACGATGGATTAATTTTGTAAAAGGCAAGGTGATTTGTTATTGTTTATCTTATTTGTACAGAAAAACATTAGTGTTGGCAATTACTAGACAAATAATTTTGAATTTTTTATGGTAAAAATTTCAATTTCGATCGAAAGTGAAATTCAGAATATGCCTGATTATTTATTTTTCGTTCAATGAAATATTTTAAATCATGCTCATTAAAAAAAAAAAAAACACAGTAAATTGCTGTTTTGCTAAATATGTATACTGGGTGGAAATGAGTAGTTCTCTCATTTTTCCGTTATGTAAATGTTTTCAGTTATTATGCGGCAAGTACCATTATTGTATCGAAATATGAAACACATATATAAATGCTGATATCAATTTGAAAATCATTATCTGAAAGCGATATTACATGTAAATACTCGTATGGATATCGATTTTTGCATGCTTCACAAATCATTGCTCACATTTGCTCACATCACATTGCAGACTTGGTCAATGTATGCCAGAATACGGAGCTGATTGCATTCATCAATATCAAAGTTTAGTTGAATTTTTGACAGGTGACTTGTAACAGTAACAATTCGGCTACTGGAAGAGGAAAATATGGATTTGAAAAATATTGTATTAATCTTGAAAATCAGTGATAATTGATGAATGCAATTATTTACAGCTCTGATATGTGTTTAAAAACTCGATTAATTGTTATTCATCAGGCATCAGAAAAAACATTATCTAATTATGTGTCTGCTATTTATCGAACTATTGAACAATATTTGAACTATTGAACATTTATGTATGTAGATTAAGGTGGGTTAAAAATCATAAAGAAATTCCCGTTTTCAGCTCGCCTACTTTTTAAAATTGTCACAAAACCATCTGTAAATCGGGAAATAATCCCATAGCTGCCCAGGAACTACCTGTAAAGTTGACCAACTCCCATTCATTTATTCTCCTTGCCACATACTTATCTCCTATCTCCACCCATTAAGGGGACTCTGATACAAGACAATCGAAATTTTTCAAATAACACCATAATTGAACAGGAATCATCTCCAGATCGGTATAGTGTATGACTGACCTCCACTAATTTTTCCTTCTGAACACTTCCTTTCAACATACTTACCACATATCTCCACTTCTTGGGGGCTCCCCTACAAAATTGTTTAAAAAATATCCCAAAATCGACAACAGGACGACGATAATCCTAATAACCTCCATTAATTTTTCCATCTCAACATTTCCTCCCAAACATTTTTTCCCCATTTCTCCACTTCTTAGTGGGGCTTACCCTATAAAATTGATGCATTTATAGTGATTGTTAAATTGAAAAAGTAGACGGCTCCATGATATGAATTTATTTATGCTTGCTTTGGAAAAAATTGTTAAAATTATTGAAAATTTATATTTTCACTGAGTCAAGTCCGCTTTAATGTAGGCGGTATTTCCATCTGCCGGTTATAAGTATTTTTTTTTTTTTTTTGGCATGCCGACTATACATTTGGTACTTAAAATAAAGAAAAAAAAATCAATAAGAATGATTAATCTGACGAAATTTGTTATCAAAATCATTATAAGTAATAGAAAAAAAAATTGAAATGGTCGTTTTGTTGAATACATTTAATATATAAATAATCATGATGTGCCACATCAGCTTTAAATATGAAATATTTGAAATTTGAATGAAATTTAAATTGTAAATTTTTTTAGTCCGAAATATTAACTATACTATTTCATATTTATGAGAATATGAAAAAGCAAGAAATAAAAAAAATGAATATAAAAGCTTGAGTATAAATATCATATTGACCTACTAGTTGTCTACTAGTTATGGCTATTAACGATTGAACAATTTGTATAGATGTGAGTGTCAACTAATGAGTGAAATCAATTTTATAATTTTGTTATTTTATTATTAATATAAAATCTCTGCTTCCAACTTTATTGAATTTAAAAGCCATGGTAATAGCAAAGAACTATTTAACAAATCATCTGCCATGAAATTTTTCAATTTCGTCATTCCAAATGAATACATATGTATTGCACTAAGGAAGCATTTTGTTAATCAATAATTTTTGTATAGATTTTTTTATTAAAATATGTTTATTTATACCACTTGTTTGTAAGCATATGTACTATTTACGATGTTATTGACATATCTCGGACAATAATAACAAAAGTGTGTCTCTTCCATTTGGGGCTTTTCGAATAATTAAATATTATATTATGTGTATTGACTAACTGACTGATTGGTCACTTTACGTGCTCTACTATATTACTGATAAGCACAAAAAATAAACATATTTTCGTATACTTGTCGATTACAAGTATTTTAATAGCACCACTATTTAATTATTTTTTTTTTTTTTTTTTTTTTTTAATTATTAAATAAATACTTGCCGGCTTGTTTATTATATAATTTTTTTTTTATATATATTTATGTTTGTTATTTGCTGTTTTATATATATTTTTTTCTAAGCTGACGTTATTATACCAATAAAATTGTAGGTCATGGTAAAGTTGTTGTGCATTGCTATGCAATTTATTTGAATTAGAATTTTATATCGATTGAATAATATTGTTCAAGTGGTGTTTGTAGTGCGATGTATATGAATATGATTGATATGAAGTAAATAGATATCAGTAATGTCAACAATAATATACAATATAATAATATATATCCAAAGAAAAGAGCTTTAAACCGTTTATGATCTCTAGGTAATTCACATACAATTCCATTGTAATAGTTTTTAATTCGGCAATAAATAAAATGTTTTATAAGAAAATCTCGCCTTTTTCCTTCTTCAAATTTCTTAATATTACATATAATTACTGAATCTACTTGAGCCGCACGCAATAAATGAACACTCGTTTTATAAGAAATTTCATTCGAATATTGATACCAAAAAATTTTTCTTAGCAAATTGTTGCAAGAAATTGTTGCTAAAATAGTAAAAATGAGAAAAAAAATTTTTTTTAAATTTATCACAAATATTTTCAAAAAGTTGATAAATAATAAAAAATAAAATAAAATATCTCATTCGAAAGTAATGTTTCGGAATTATTTTAGAAAATGGCTGAATTATTGTCCGTTTTAACGGTAAATCCAAAATTTGATTGTGTTGGAAATTTTTTAAAACTCAGTTTCGTCTTGTCTTTGACTTCACCTTCAACTTCCACGCAGTCATTTCAAAAGTATGTCTAAGAAAGCTTTTTAGTTTGTTTTTCTAAATTTTTTAATTTATCATATTTTTTTCAAAAAGTCGATAAATAATAAAAAAATAAAATAAAATATCTCATTAGAAAGTAATGCTTCGGAAATCAATTAGAAATTGACTGAATTATTGTCCGTTTTAACGGTAAATCCACAATTTGATTGTGTTGGAAATTTTTCACGCAGTCACTTCAAAAGTATGTGAAAGAAAGCTTTTTAGTATTTTTTTTTTTTGTAAATAATTTACATACCATAAAGAAAGGAAAATATTAATTTTTGCTGTGAAAATCATTTTTTGTTTTGGATTAATGTGGCATATTCTGAATATCATTTTCGATCGAAAGTGATTTTTTCAATGTATGAAATGTGGCATATTCTGAATATCATTTTCGATCGAAAGTGATTTTTTTCAATGTAGAAATGTGGCATATTCTGAATATCATTTTCGATCGAAAGTGATTTTTTTCAATGTAGAAATGTGGCATATTCTGAATATCATTTTCGATCGAAAGTGATTTTTTCAATGTATGAAATGTGGCATATTCTGAATATCATTTTCGATCGAAAGTGATTTTTTCGATGTATGAAATGTGGCATATTCTGAATATCATTTTCGATCGTAAGTGATTTGTTCAATGTAGAAATGTGGCATATTCTGAATATCATTTTCGATCGAAAGTGATTTTTTTCAATGTCGAAATATGAAATATATGATTTTTGTCGAAATATTATTTCTAAATTTCCACTAAGTGAAAAGTGGCATGTCATGTTGTAATTCTAATTCGAATATCGAATAGATTGCAATCGAAATTGGATGAGCAGCACTTGCCTCCTGATAGTGTATTAATTATTTGTTTACATTTGATTTCTGATTAGAATTTCTATCAGATGATCAAACAACTACGTCTATACATGATTATACTCAAAGAAACAAACAAACAAAAATGTTCACGCGTGCTATAATTTTATTTACTTTACAAGCGATTAATTTACATCAAAATATCAATATTTCGAAATCATTTGATTAGAGGTAATAAATTAAGAAAACACTATTTCAATGCTATCAATAAATGTGCATAGATTAAATGAGGTTATAAGTGATATTTTTGATGATGATTTTTCAATATTATTGAAATGAAAAATTGGCAAATTACAGCTAAAATTGCATAATAGTACTTGACACTCACATTCGCGTGTAATATATTGTTAGTACCTTACACATACATTCATGCATGCTTGAAATTAAATTCAAAAAAAACACAAAAATTACCACCATCATAGATCGACACCAGCCAAAAAATTACCATTCTTAAATGATGAAGACAACGCCAACGATGATGATGTTGATGAAGATTTTTGCACTGACGATTCTGATGATTTTTATGCAAACAAAAGCATTGAGAGTACACCATCCAACGCCAATTTGCTATTGAGCTCATTGCAATTGAGCAATCCAAATGATGAATATAATGGTCATCATGGACACGGACGTTCGGGAAAGGGCAGAAAACTTGATACATATGTAGAATTGGATAATGATGACGCTTGTAGTGAGGATGCTTTTCGTAGGAAAATTGCAAGAAGAGAAATTGCCCAGAAGCAAATTTCTCCGCCATCGATACAAATACAAGCACCCACAAAGTAAGAGCACTAATAATAAATCATATACATACATATATATATATATACATACATTCCTCTTAATATGTACTTAATATTTTTTCACAATATTGGTAAATAATACAAAACCTTGGTTATAGACTCTAGTATGTAGTGTAGTGTAGCGTGTATTAAAATACTTGTTTCACTGTTTGTGTTCAAAATTGACATATAAATTTGCCCTAGTATAGTATATTTGACTTTTTTTTGTTTTTTTTTTTTTATTAAATATCGTCTTCTTCTAAAAACCACTATGCCTATGCTATATATATATATTTTTTTTTTTCTTCCTATTTTCACTTGCCTGTGTACGCTTTTGTTACCATTTCATTCTCATTTTTAAAAAAATTTATTATTTATGTAATTAAATAAATATTTCTTTTTTATTTATATAAATATTAAATATTTCATTGACAATCCATAATTTTATAATATGTTTGCTATTTATTTTAGATTCATTTCATCCAGTTCACGTAATATGACACGTGTTGCCCATAAACGTCAGCCTGCTGCATCTTTAAATAGTGTTGCCACCTCAACAGATGGTCGTGTGCAATTGGAGATTGTCTCACAACCAGAACAACAACATCGTGCAAGGTATGTATGGCGGGTGGCGGTTGAATTTTGTAGCAAAATTTTTGTCTACCCGGCTTGGATCATTTCAAGCATTTTCCCCCAAGGTAGCTTCTAGAAATTCCCGATTTGGATCAATTGATTGACTTTTTTCAGTTTTTTACAAAACCATCCATTTTGTAAGGGAACCCCCTAAGAAGTGAAGACATGAGGTAAGTATATTCAACGGAAGGAGAAAAGTTAAGGAGGAAAAATTAGAGGGTGGTCGATCATACATTTCACTGCTCTAGAGGCGATTCTAGATTCCATACCTGAGCTTGAATCGTCTCTAGTGTGTTCAAATGCATGTCCGACTTCCATTAACTCTTCCTCTCCCGCATTTGCTCTATGCATTCACACACGCCTATTTCCGCCCCTAAAGGGCACCAATTGTTAATCAACAATAGCTACCCAGAAGCCCATCGAACAGTGAAATGCATGAGCAACTCACATTAATTTGTTCTCCTCAACATTTCCTCCAAGCATACTTACCCCATATCTCCACTTTTTAGAAGGAGTCCCCTACAAAATTGATGGTTTTATAGTTGCTGCCTTGGCGGCGAGAAGTGCCATACTCACTGACTCACCTTATAGTGATAACGGTTCCTAATTTATCATATAGGTACCTAAGTATTTGATTATAATAAAATGTTGTCATTTCAGATATCAAACAGAGGGTAGTCGTGGTGCTGTCAAGGATCGCAGTGGTAATGGTTTTCCGGTAGTTCGTTTGGTTGGCTATAATAAATCAACCGTACTGCAAGTTTTCATTGGTACCGATATTGGTCGTGTTGCACCGCATATGTTCTATCAAGCCTGTAAGGTTGCGGGAAAGAATTCCACACAATGCAATGAGAAGAAAGTTGACGGTACTATGGTGATTGAAATTGATTTTAAGCCAGATACCGACATGACGGTGACTTGTGATTGCGTTGGCATTTTAAAAGTAAGCATCATGTGGGATTTCATTGCAATTAGTATCATATTTATTAAATGCATATGTCTTGCTATTTAGGAACGCAATGTTGATGTCGAACATCGTTTTCCCGATCATCTAGCACAGAAGAATAAAAAGAAATCGACACGTTGCCGTATGGTATTTCGTACACAAATATCACATGATGATGGTACTATGGAAACGTTGCAAGTTTGCTCGAATCCAATTATATGCAGTAAGTAAATGCATAGAGTCATATGCGAACAACATGTGCTAATATTCATTTGCATTGTTTGTTTTAGCTCAACCGCCTGGTGTGCCGGAAATTTGTAAAAAATCTCTACACTCATGCCCAGTCGATGGTGGTTTGGAATTATTTATTATTGGTAAAAATTTCCTTAAAGATACACATGTTATATTCCAAGAGACATTCGATAATATGAATCCAACTGAAACGGCTGTACGTCAACAAATGGTTGGCGCCCTCTGGGAGCAAACAGTGCTACCAGATAAGGAGTATTTACAACAAGTATGTTTCGTTGATAATGCTTTGTGTGTGTGTGTGTGTGTATTATAATTGCAATTACAATTACAATGTACATACAACTAAACACTTTCACTAATTCCTTCACAATTTTTCTACATTTTTATTTATAGACTCATTTGATTTGCACTGTGCCACCGTATATACATCAGAATATACTCAAGCCAGTTACTATACAAGTTTTGATCATTTCAAGTGGCAAAAAGAGCGAACCACATACGTTCGTTTATACGCCAAAGGGCAGCTACTCGCCAATAGCTACATTAACGTCACCGCCAACGTTAAGTAGTAATCTACATGGTAGCTTATCAGCGTCACAAGGTATTTATTTGTTTATTTTACTATTATTTTACATAGTATTGCATAGTTTTTTTTATTGTCTCTTACTTTTGTTTATACAATAACACTGCAAATGTCGAAACGTTTGTGTTGTATGCAAGGCAGGCAGGCAAGGCAGTCAGGCAGGCAGTCAGGCAGGTAGGCAGTTCATAAACAGTCTATTTGGCAGAAGGCAGGAATAATTTTATTTTTATACATACATATATATATATATATATATATATATATATATATGTATATATATATATATATATATATATATATATATGTTTATATATATATATATATATATATATATATATATATTATATATAATATATATATATATATATATATATATATATATATTATATATAATATATATATATATATATATATATATATATAAATATTATATATATAATATATATATATATATTATATAATATATATATATATATATATATATTATATATAATATATACATATATATATATATATATATATATATATATATATTATATATATAATATATATATAATATATATATATATATATATATATATATATATATATATATTTTTTTTTTTTAATTTTTTTTTTATTGAAATTAAATATGTTACGCACAAAAATACAATCATATATAGTAGGTATTTAAAGATTTAAAAGAAAAACAACAACGCTGCTACTGCTACTGCTGCTAATAATAATAACGATAATTGATAGTTTGATGAAAATGAAAAATGAAAAAAAGAAAATGGAACAAAACTATAATAATAATAAATTGCAACACGTAATATTGAATGCGATATTTTATTGTACATAATATTTATTCGTATTTATTATGTTAATTAATTATTTATATTAATTAATTATATCAATTTATAATATAATTATTAATTAAAAAGCTTGCATGAACATTCTATATATTTTAACCCAAGTCAATGTGGAAAACATATTCCATTAATCATTCATACAAAATTCTATACTGTGACAAATTTCAAATATCATTACAATTGGATATCGCATTAATATGACGACTTTGAAAAATTCTAATTTTAAGTAGATAATGTGATGATAATGACAGAAGATATAATTTTAATTTTAAGAACCCTAGATTGCGAACCTGATCAACAAAAAAGCACAACAACAACAATGTCTTGTCTTTATTGACTTGCAAACCCTCATCTTTAACTCAGCATTGCAGTCAACAAATACACACAGAGAAACGCCAGGAGGCAGTCATATACATCAAAACTAATCAAAACAACTCTGCATTGTATGAATTATAATTTTTCATTTCATTGGCAAGTGTTAGTGAAGTTTGTTTTTAGGATAGTAAATTCATTAGGAAGAAAAACGTACAGAAAAAAATACACACCTCTATCATGGTTGTCGATAGTGATTCTATAAAAAATTTTTGATGATTTTTAATTTAAATGTTTGAATTCATAATACAAAATGTTAAAGTATATTTGATTATGATCAATTATAACTTAGCTAAATAACAGTGATTAAAGACAAATGCTCGATTTTTCGAACATTTGACATTTTTTGGATGACATTTTATCCTGATCTTCGAGATCTATTCGACTACCACGTTCTAGGGGTGGAGTATATAGCGACTCAGCGTGAGTGTTAGTTAGGTTGTGTTAGGTGGAAACATAAAAAGAACAATAACGTTATAGGAAGGAATAAATGTGTATGTTTGCGAATGATTGTATGTATGAGGCAGAGTTTTCTTGGTTATGTTTTGATATTGAAATTGTACGAGTAATCGTACAATTTCTGTTTCTTCTCCTACAATTTGAAATATTTGACATTAAAAAAAAAATATATATTTTTATTTTTGCATCAACACCAACTATAATGATTCGAATGAAAATAATATGAGAATTATTTAATGGTAATTATTTGAAGTAAGCAGCGCTGATTTGAAAATTCCCTCTAACATTTAAATTTGGCTTAGGAATTATTTTCCAACAATGGTCATTTTTTAAAAATGGAATCAAATACAAATGCAAATAAAAAGATGAAAGGATAAACTTGTGAATAGGAAGGAATATTACAAGAAAAACAAAAAATATTACCGATGGCCGAAATCAAAAAAAACCAAATCAAAGAGTTGCACAAAAATTCATTTAATAAATATTGAATATTTATATCAAATAAATACCAAAAAAAAAAAAAATAAATAAATGAAAAATCAAAAAAAAAAAAAAAATCCTCACTACTCAACTAAAAAAACACTGGATGTTTTTCAACACTAATCACAAAATATTTTTACTTTATTTCCCTTCTCTTAGCAATTTAGGTACGTGATTAAAAAAAAAAAATTAAAAACGAAATTAAACAAAAATAATAATAATAATATAAAATAGACAATATACATATAAAAATTAAACAAGTAAAATTAAGTAATGTGTTTCAAAAATTGCTATTGCCAAAAAGCTACATAGAATGAATGAATGCTATCTGCATATTATGAATAGAAACACATGAAAAAAAAAACAAGACGCAACTATAAATGCGAAAAAGAAAACAAACAAACAAAATCAAAATTTAACAATCAGAAATCATTAATTGTTGCTGCTGGCTACTACTACCAAACAGTGATGCAGTGAGCATTGATCGAGACTCGTTTCGTTTAAACACACACATACAAGTCCTTGTGCAAGAGAATTTTTTTGAAAGAAATTAAAAGAGAGAATAGACAGAATGGAAGTATACATGCCAAGAATATATGTACAAAAGAAAGCCGATGTTTTACAATACGGAAAAATATATATGTGACTCAAGGAATTTGGACAGATATTGATTGAGATTTGACTTAAATTTGAATAAAAGCTGTGTCATCTGAAATCCACTGTCAACTATTGTGCTGTGCTGTTGCTGTCACCGTATCTCATCTCGTCAAGCTGCGCGGCTGCTCCATCAACTGTACATTAGGGTACTGGTTAAAAAAAAAAAAAAAAACAAAAACAAATAAACAGATTATTTCTCTTACATTTTACTACTACTACTACTACTACTACTACTACTACATACTCTTAAAATCAATTTTAATATTTAAGCCACTTCCTAGTCTATTTTTACTAATTTTTTTTTTTTTCTTCTCTTAATTATATACACTGTGTGACAAATTGAACGCGATAAGAAATTATTAATATCAAATTATGCTTTTTGCAGACTGTTTTGGGCTTAAAGCTTGCGCTTTTCTGAATAAGTTGATAGAATGAAACCTCAGACATCATGTCTATTTTTGTATCTGAGAATTTGTATGTGGTTGGCATCTGATAGTACAATCTTTCAGAGAATATATTTTTGGAATGTATTAAAATTTGTCCAAAAGTTATTTCTTATAAAACATATTTTTTATTTCTATTAACCTATTGTATCCTGCTTTTTTTTTTTTTGACTAGTCTAGAGAAATCGCTATTTGAATTCGCTTTGAGTTTTTTCAAAAAAAAGATTTCTGAGTATCAATAACGTATAAACTTGGTTTTAAAACATTTAAATATAAAAAAAAATATTATAGAATTGAATATATTGAAGTTTTCATAATTTTATCATATCCCTCTATACATCTGTTTGCACCATAACTACCGTAATTATAGAGTGATAAAGCTAAAAATTGGTGCATAAGATTATTTTCACTTACAAACGGATAAACCTGTTAATGAGCGAAATCGAATAAAAACCACGCCTACCTCCAGTACAAACTTATGCTTCCGTATGCCGTTTTCCGTTTTCACACTTTGCGTTCGAAAATATAAAGCTATCAAGCTGAAACTTAATGTATACGATTATATTAACTAAGGAATATACATGTTTAAGAATGGGCGAAATCGGATAAAAACCACGCCTACCTCCCATACAAAAGTACCTTTCCGTATGCATTTTTTTTCACACTTTCTGCTTGTGGGAAGATAAAACTATCATGCTGAGACGGGATATGAGCTCAATCGAATGAAAGCCGAACCTTCGTCTCATATATATTGAAAATGCATTTTTTTTTTGAGTTCTATGTATGAAAAATTTTTCTACAAAATGCCAAACACATAAAATTCGAAGAAATATATCATATTTTTGATCGCATTAAAAAAAAGTGTGTCTTTGAGATTGAAACCTGGAGCACTTCTATGCAATAAGCATATATTAATACCGATTACTTTTCGCGTGTCTCACAGTGTATTAAAAAAAAAAAAATTTTTTTTATTTACTTTAAATTTTTTTTTTGTTTTTTAATTTTCTATTTACTTGCATTTAATCTATTTATTTACATACGCGTACATACAATATATACATATGGCGCTATGAATTAATGTTGTATGAATTAATGACGAAATTTTTATGCAATAATCTGCTTTCTATATTAATTTATTTCGACATTATTGCATAAAATGTGTCGGCATTAATGCACCATTAATACACCAATAAAAAGTGTTGTAACATTTTTGTTCGATATTTTGCGAAGAACGAAAAATTTTACAACACTCTTTTTACATGCTTACATACATTTTTTTTATTCATAATACTAACAATCGGTTTCGCGTTTTTTAATTTTAATTTTTTTTTTTTTCAAAATTCTAACACAAATTTTTTAGCTTGTAAGAAGTATACATATATAATGTAAATTTAGCAAAAAAATAAATAAAATATAGATAACTCGTTCGATGTATGTGAGTGCTACTACGCTTGCTTCTTTTCTACGATAAACTAAATAAACTCTAAATTATGAATTTTTTGTTTGTTTTTGATTTTTTATAATTTTTCTTTTAATTTTATTCCTCTTATTTTTCATTGCTAATTTTTGTTTTTGTTTTGCATTTTAATTTGAAAAATGTTTTTATTTTAATTTTCCCATTTATGATTTTTTTTTTTGGTTTTTTTTTGTTATAACATTTTTATTTAATTCACTATTTTTATAAAAAACTAGAAAAAAAAAACAAACAACCAAAAATTTTCCTTCTTTTAAACAGTGGCTTAAATCGGCAGCAATTGCGAGAATCAACGTTGGTCGCTCTCCCATTCACTCAGTCAGATAGAATTGGGCTCTCTTCGTTCGTTTGTTTTTTCTTTGTTGGTCAACTTCGACACAACTTTTACTTTCGTTTGGTTTGTTCTGTACTTTTTTACAGGTCAACAGGCAAGCATATGTGCAAAACAACTCATACATGTATACAATACATTTTTATATATATATACATACACACCCACACACACACACAACCATACCCATAAATACA
This sequence comes from Megamerina dolium, assembly GCA_963854835.1. Taxonomy (NCBI): domain Eukaryota; kingdom Metazoa; phylum Arthropoda; class Insecta; order Diptera; family Megamerinidae; genus Megamerina; species Megamerina dolium. The sequence goes on from OY978527.1 coordinate 67,167,067, forward strand.
CAATTTAATTTAAGCCAACTCACCTATTCAATATAATTAGAATTATAATCATAGTAATATAATATTAATAGAGATACTATATAGTCTACTACTACAACTAGTTTTAAATGGTGCGGTTTTTAGATTAATTAGAATTAATTGACAAATTACTATAATCGAAATTACTTTGAGTCATCACTATCATTATTTGTGAGAATTGATGGGAATGAAAGAAGATGAGGAAAAAAGTAAAACAAAAAAAAAAAAAAAACATTTGCTTTTATTTGCTTGTTTTTTTAATACATTTAATTAAGGATTATTTCGATTTCCACTTCTCCCACATTCTTTATTTGCATCATAAATTAATGTTGTGTTTGAAATTTCTTTTGTGCCGTTTCATTGACTAGGATAAATGATTGCAGTGATGTGATGGTGGTGAAAGTTTAGTGAGACTGAGAGACGACGCACACACAATTCTGCTTTTTGTGTTCGTTTTGTGGCATGTCTGATGAAGAGTTTATGTGCTTTGCGTGCGTGTGTATGTGTTTATCTATGTGTGTATGTGTCTATTTTTCTTTTCGACTCAAATTATTCAAAGTAATTTCAGAACTCTCATCATTCTACATTCTACATTTCATTCTAAATACAAACAATCGGCAGGATGATGAGAAATTGACTGCTTCTGAGATGTGTAAAATGATACCTTATGCGTTTCGATTTGCCTGACGCGTTTCACTTTACACATTACAATGTTCGAATTTCGAAATTTTGAACTTCGAATTAATATAAATTTATTTTAAGATTATCTACCTACTCTATATTTAGATAGTTATGTTGAAATTATTATTTATGTTCCTTAATTTGTTTTTTTTTTTTTTTTTTTTTTTTGCTTTAACAATTTAGATCAAATTCTAGCATATAAGTTTAGGTTTAAAAACATATTAGATATAAGTTGTAGTATTAAAAAAAAAAAAAAAAAATAAAAACAAATAGTTTGTAAAATTTCTTTTTTTTTCCAATATGTTTTTTTTCTTAGTTTTTTATTTTACATAGTAACAGCAAACAAAAAAAAAAAAAAAATCAATATTCTCTATTTATTCTCTTTATTTCTCATCTATATTTATTTATTTTAATTTTTTTATTTCAAATAAAATTCTACCATTTCGTATTACCCTGCATTGGGCGTTATTAACGTATGTCTTATATATTTTTTTAGATGCTGCCAACTTTATGGATACCAGTGCTCCGCTAGCCTCACAGTCTGTTACCGTGAATGGTCCAACTGCGCTATGGCCAAACACAGAGGCAAAGCATGAAATTGATTCCGGCATGATGCCACCTCCAATTACCACACAAATGCCAATGGGCGTGCGACGTCCATCTTTGCCAGCAACAACGCCCATGATCACTGATCAACAATTGGCCCATTTGAATGCTGTTGCTGCTGCCGAAGCACTCAAGACTGAATTGATTGATGAGAACTCGCAAAATTCCCTCGCCGATACAATGCATTCGCCTGAAGCGACTGTGGCCGCCGCATGTGATCTTCCACACAGTCCCACTGCTTTACAGTATCACCATCACACACGTTATGGCCGCAAGGCTAGCATGGATGCAATGATGTATGAGTCGAACAGCTTGCCAGGATTCCCAGCAGCGGTCGCAACGGCAACAGCCTCGGCTGCTGTAACCACAACGGAAATGGAGGTGGCCGCTGTTGCGGCTGCCGTAGAAATGGCTGTTATCAAGAATGAAATTGCCCAGGAAATATTAAATGCTGCCGTCGCTCAACAACAGCAGCAGCATCAGCAGCATCAGCAACAACAGGCCGCCGTAGCAGCAGCCGTAGCTTCGGCCGCAAGTGTTGATAAATTTATCAACGATTTGACTACATCTGCCGTTGTGGAGGATGGAGGTGTGGCGGCAAATCAAGCCCTGTTTAGTGTCGCTGATGCGGGCGATGTCATTGATCATGATATCTCCGATATTTTGCATCAGCCCGTAACTGTGCTAGAGCGTAGTCTCTCCATATCGAGCAATTCATCGTCACACTCGAACTCGAGCTCATCGTCAAGCGGATCGTCATCACAAGTTAATACTTCGCCGCCCAATGCGCTTACCGGTCATAGTTCACCCATAACACAAGACATCATACTCAATTCAGAACCGGCAGCCAATTTGAGTGCTGTCTTGCCCATACAACAATTGCTTCCACCACCATCGGCTGTTCTTGCCGATGCATCAGTTCCATCCACCACACCATTAGCTGCTGCCGCCGTCGCCGCTGCTGCCGTCACCAATGGTCTATCGACAGAAATGATTATGAATCCGGCTGTCTCGCCATCAACAATTCTATGCTCCGCAAATGGTGCTGCCACTGCTGTTGTGCCCAACATTATGGCACCACATCAGGTCACAATGGCTAATTCCATACTAAACGACATTGCTATGCAGCCACAGCCAACAGAGCAGGATGCGACTGTAGCTGCGCTCGCACTCAGCAATATTATAATGAGTCCACCCGCCGCTGGTTCTGGTGGCGTTAATAGCGTTGTCGTACCCGCACCACCAACTGCCGTTCAGCCTGATGTGCCCACTGCAACAACAACGGCCGTAAGTAATATGATTTTGAAAGCCGCTGCTGATTTCATATCAAATCAGGAGCAACAAACACAACAGCAGCAGCATCAGCAACAGCACCAACATCATCATCAACAGCAGCAGCAGCAACAACAGCAACAGCAACACCATATTCACCAGCAGCAACAGCAGCAGCATCATCATCATCAGCAACAGCAGCAGCACCACCAACAACAACAGCATCACCATCATCAACTTCATCACCATCATCAGCAGCAGCAGCAGCAGCAACAACAGCAACAACAACAACAGCAGCAGCAGCAACAGCAACTAATGAATGTTAATGCGACCGCATCAACGGATCCGCTTGTAAATTTACTACTAAATCATGATGTCCCGGCAACAGCTGTGGCAGCAGCTGCTGCTGTACAAGCTGTCTCAGCTGCGGCAGCCGCCACTGAAGTGCAATCGCAATTTCCATTGGGCATGTAAGTATCAAAAGAAGAGGAAGAGAGGGAAAGAACGTTCGTAGGTTGTTGGGACGACCACTGCTTTTTAAACCATAGCATTTATGGAATTGTCTGCAACACTAAAATCGATCCCATAGATGAAAGAAGAAAATGATGACAGTTCTTGCATGTCCCTTCATTCGCTCACTTGTAGAACTCATACTGGAATAATATCCTTGGTCTACTCAGGCAAGCCTAAAAGTTCACTGAATCAAACACAGCATCCAATCGCACAATTTCTCACAATTTCAACTCACAAGTAACCATTTGTGTTTCGATAAGAAGCAATATTACATATTTTATAGAAACCACATCTCCTCAAGGCCTTTTGCTTCGTAGAGGTCTCTTGGAAGTAATTTTAGCTGATGAACGATTCCCAGCTTCATCGCAATAGCAATGACCATGAATCACAAATATATTATTTTTAAGCTTTCATTGCGAAAGGGATTATTCAAAGATTATACAAAATATTAATATTCTTTTAGAAACGATAAAGCACTACATTTACCATTATTAGTTATCTGTCGCATCTCGAACTTGCATACGCTCCATCGTATAGATCACCATTATCACTCTAATCACTACTTCTTTAGCATAGTCATTGTCATTGAAGATTAAGAATATTCCAGTTAAATTATTTCGAAATTAAAGTGAATCGCATTAATCGAATTGCTTCCATAGCGCCTTCTTTTGGAAGTTGATTATCCTTATAGAAGGAATCTTCATTCAAATCTTTTTGGAAGTTGATTATTGTAGTTTACCTCCATTCCAGAAGTATTTTATCTCAATACTCTATAAAATTTGTGGAGTGTTTTACTACAGGCCATATGGAAGTCACGTTAAACAAATTGCTTCGAACATCCTTGCGTAAGAGTTATGGAAACCTTACCGAAAGAACTTTCATTTAAAACGTATCCAAGTGCAAAATTATATTTTTTTTTAATAAGAAATAAACATTGAAAACATTAGGGAAACTATGAAATCAATTTTTTTTTGCGATCGATTGTCCCATCCAACAAAATGTGTCAACCTACGGGCACCACATCCATACATTTAGACATTTGCATTGAATTAATTGTGTCATCAATTACAGTCCATCAGCTACACAACCGGAATCTTTAATTGTTGCATTGGCTACTGAAAATGCACTACAAAAATCGGTGGCAGCAGCGGCTGTTACTACAAATGGAGCTGTTGTAACACAACAGACTGCAGCCGCAACCGCTGGCATACATTCGACAGCCGCAGTAACGGCTGCAGCTGTTGGCGCAATAGCAGCGGGTGCTGTAGTACCACTTCCGCCACCCATTCCTCAAGAATTGACCACCATGTCGGATCAAGATTTAATCAGCTACATTAATCCAAGTACATTTGATCAAAGTGAGTATATAGGTACATACATATGTGAATATACCGTTTTCTTATAATATATATAATCATTGCATTTTATTCTATTTTTCAGTTTAATTGACGTGAAAGTTAAGTTGAAATGTGAAAATGAAACAAAATAATTATAGAAAGTTTCATATAGAAGTTCTCTAGTACATAGTAGATGGTACATGCAATACATACATGTGTGCATTTGCGCAATAGTGTGTTTTTGCAACCTGATCGTCGTACTCGCTTCAGATCATGGCATAATATGCTAGCAGATCCTACAGAAATTGTAATCAAACAAAGGACCAACTTTTATATTTTTGATGAGCTAAAAAAAAAAAATAAGATTTAAGATATATTCTAAAAAAGAAAAAAATAGCAACAACAAACAAAAATGCTAAAAAATATAAATGTATTGAATATTCAATGTTAGAATTCAATATGATTGTATATTCGTTTTACTAACTGGGCATAGTCATAGTTGAAATCAAGTCGACTATTTGACAGATTCAAGTATATGGGAAATTTTAATTATGACTGATGCGCCAATATTTTTCTTTTTGTGTACAAATTTTGATATTTTTATGTTTACATTTATTATTATTTTCAAATGATGAAATGCTTTTAATATTTAAAAACACAAGTCAAATTATCTCAACTATGTAATTTATGACTGCCATACAATAAAAAAAAAGAAGAGTTTAACAAAAAAAAAAAAAAAAAATTTGTAAAAGAAGAAAAAGAAAATAACAACATTTTAAGATGAAATTAGAATTTTCATTTTTCTTCTTCTTATTATTATTATTATTAATTTTTCTTTGCTATAAGTTATTAAACGTATATGATAAATTTAAATATATTAAAGTTGCTTACAAAATATATTGAGACGAAAGAAATTTGTAAAAAATTTGTGGCTCGAAAAAAACATAATTACGATTTCTATGCAATTTTATTTGATTTTTCTTTTTTTTTTTTTTCATTTGATTTCATTGTGAAATGTGAATACAAGCATATATAATTGTATTTATGTATAGCTAAGGCCACGCTTTTAAATGTTACTTGTCCATCTAAAGTGTTCAGGGACCAACAAAAATTAATTAAAATGAAATTTGCTTTATTTTTAAAACAAAAATTATATTTGGAGCTATTATATTAATCGTAGAAAAACAATATATTTGGATATTAGCTATAATGGTCCCTGAAAAAAAAATGTTAGTTTTATAAAAAAATAAACAACATTAATAAAATATTATTAATATTGTTGCTGAGTGTATTCATACATATAATATATAAATATTGCGCTTGAAAATATGCAACACTTTTTTGGTACTGTATTGATACGACGAATGTACCTTGAGTTTTAGGGAATAAAAATGTATTTAAAAAAAAAAAAATACAAGCATAAGTTATAATTATATACAAATTAGATGACACAGAATATAGCAACAATAATAATTTAAGTAATTCACAAGATCACATGTAAAATCATTGAATAATTGAATTTTTTTTTTTTTTTTGGTGAAATGGCGACACCTTGTGAATGCTTTAAATATTTTGTATTTTTTGGGCTGTTTACTAATCGCTGAGTGCTTCGTAAAAATTTGACATGCTTCAGGTGATATCAAAAATGATTTACTTGTATCAAAAATGACAAGAATGAAAAATTAGCAAAATGAATTTATTTGTTGCTAAACACAAAGTGTTTATTAAGCAAACCAAAATTATTTATACATATATATATATAATATACAATTTATTGAAAGAAAACAAAAACAAAAACTTAATGTTTCTAAATGCTCAAGTCTGATTTTGGTTTATTTGCATACTCGTAATAATATTTGAAACGGTTTCACATACACACATACACACACACACACACACACAAAATATATTGTATATATTTTTTGTTGTTAAATTAAGCAAAATAAACATATATCAGCAGAAAATTTTGATTTAAATTAATAATATATATATATGTACCTATATATGTTATAATAATAGTAATAATAATAATAGCAAACAGCACAACACACAAAAATAGTAGGAGAATATTTAAGAAGAAAGAAAAGACTAAATTATTTGTATGTTAATATATATAACAGTTCGTTTGCGCGAGAAGAATTATTTAAGCTAATTATTTGTAATAGGTATGCTTTAATTGTTTGCTTAATAATTACTATTAACATATAGCATTAATAATAATTTGTTATCGGATATCATCATACATACATTTTACAATAGGTACATTATTTACATTGGAAATATTGTATTTGTAAAATTCCTAAAATTATTGTTGTTTATATGAAATTCAAAAAGAAACTCACACATACACATAAAACACACATTGTAGCGTCACAGAAATTGCTTAACACTCCTATATGTTTGTGAATTTTGCCAATCAAAGAGCAAATCAGCGACAAGTTGTGGTTTTCAATGGAACAAGTCCATTATAATTTAGTTCAAATCATTGCTGAGCTTGTATTGATTCGATTTATTCGATCAATTTCACTTTCATGTCATCAATATTGTTTTCGATTGTTTTAATTGCCATTCAAAAAAAACACAAAACATCAAATTTGTCAATTATTTGCTCACGCAATTTTAAAATTAGCAAATTATTGAGCTGAATTAACTAAATTATTGTTAATGCAAATGTTTTTTGTGTAAAACTTAAAAACAACAACAACAATGATCTATGTTTATCAAATATTCCTAATATTTGTAGTATATATAAATGTAGTAGTAACAATGAAAATAATTCCAATTAATGCTATCCAATGAATTATTACATTTGAGCGTGAATGTGTATGTGTGTACTTTTGTATATGTTGATTAGTGATGTGCTGAAAAATTGAAAATAATTTGAATATTTTGTTTATGCACTTTTGTTCTTTCATTGATTTTTATCAGATATAATTGCGATTTCATTTTCACTCGGCTTTATGTTAACACAAAAATGCAATCGTACAAATTGAGAAATTGAAATTTATTCCTTTCAACAACCAAAATTCAATTGTCTTCGATTGAAGGTGATATTCAATTCATGTCTGTCTATGAATATATAAATATTTCATTAATAAACTATACAAGAAAACAAATTAAAAACTGTAAATGTTGCATTTCGTTAAAAAAACTATCTTAATTGTCGTACCAACTATTTTATAATATTATAATTATCTATAATTTTTATTCACACCTATGTAATTCATTTTATTATAATTTATATGATTTTTTAATATATATTTTTTTTTTCTAAAATTCAACATTTATTATTGTTTTAACTGTAATCATATTTATATAAACATATATATATATATATATATATATATATATATATATATATATATATATATATATATATATATATATATATATATATATATATATATATATATATATATATATATATATATATATATATATATATTTGATACATATTTTTTAATTTCTATTACCGCTATTATTATTACCTATTATTTGTATATGTCACAATTGTTTGTATTTAGTTGTTATTTGTATTTTTTAAGCTGATAAAATTCTGAATACCTTTATAAAGTTTATAAGATGAAAATAAAAAAAAAGAGAAATATATAAGTTGTTTGCATACTGACACCTTCTGAATTTCACTTTTTGATCGAAATCGTTTTCAACAATTGTACAATATTTCAGGTCTTCAGCTTATTTTGCCATTTTATCAAATTCGAGTTGAGTTGATTGAAAGTGAAATTCGTAATACATGTTTCATAATTATTTTTTCCATTTATAAGGTTGATTATAAGCCAACATTAAACAAATGGAGAAAATATATGTATTTTTGATGTCCATATTAAAAAAAAAATAATAATAAGATGATAATAAATAAAGTGCATTCATATTTACAAGAGAATCGAACAAAAAGGTGGTTATATTAAGAGAAAAAAAAAAGGTTTTCATTGTAGTAGTAGAAGTAGTAATAGTAGCAGTAATAGCACTAGTAGTAGTATGTAGTAAATGCAGAAGATTACATGAAACAATTATTTACAAAATCCAAGCACTATATATACTATATACTTATATACAAAAAGATTAAGATGAATCGATGTTAACTGATATATACATACTAGGGACCTAAAACAATTGTAGCTTGAAAATATGTTATAGCAAAAAAAATCATATTGAAATGGACTATAAAAGAAAGATAAAGCTTTGCTGATTGCATATTCAGTAAGTAAAGATATGGTCTTTTTAAACATTGCTATACAAAATGTTTTTAAAAAAGTTTTTTTAGTTTTTATTAATATATTTTAGTTTTTTAGGTTTCATTAAATAAAAATCACATTTTTTGTTTATTTGCATATAAAACAAAAAATTGTTTGTGCTGTATTTTTTAGCATAAAATAAAAATCATAAATAAAAATGTTATACCAAATGGAAAAAAATTTAAAATCAGAAAATATTATTATTATGAACCCTATGATTTATATAGATACATGTATTTGAATGTATGTAGTATGTGAAAAAAAATTATATTTTGCGACAGTGTATGTCTACTGATATTTGTATAAATGTATATTGATGGTTTCAAAAAAATAAAGAAATACATTTTACACAAAATTATATTATTTTTAATTTGATAAGGCATGTGAAATTAGTTAGTGTCGATAAAACAGTTAATTAATAGGAGAAACTATTTTGTTTTGATCACCCTATGTCTTGGTGGTTTGTGTCTACGCTATGGGATGGAGATGTCGCACAATCGCGAATAATTCGTATTGCGGTGCTAGTCTATTATTCAGATGCGGAAAATATTGTTATTTTTATCATTTGCATCGATTCTATTATTTTCGTATTTAAATTGATTAAATTAATTGTGTATTATGAACCTTAAAATAAAATATAAACTTACTAGAAATGTATCAGGCTGTTGAATGTCACATTGTCATTTTGGAATTCTGTGGCGTTAATATTCAATAATTGATTGTTTGTAGGAAAAATAATAATTTTAAAATAAAATTGCTTTGAATAATTTCATAAAAAATTTGTCCAGTTTTCAGCCAAAACGGTTTCCATGACCGTTTTCGCTTTCAAAGAAACATATCCTAATGAATAGAAATTTGAAATATTTACTTCGAAGACAATTTTACTCAAAATTTTAAGAAAACAAACTTTGATATACAAATCCATTTCTAACAATTTGAATTTTCAAGGTTTAACGAATCCAAATGAAAATAATATGAGATTTTCGCGAGAGTTTTTGCTTTAAAAAAAAAAAAATATGTTCAACGAATCCAAATGAAAATGGTATGAGATTGTCGTGACCGTTTTTGCTTTCTCAAAAATATGTTTTCATATGAACGAATCCTGTTAGTTTATATTTTTAAAGATTATATCAATTATTCGTACCCTTGTTTTCAGAAATAGCAAAATATAATCCAAAATTGGAATCTTAGTTCTAGTTCTTCTTTAAACTTCACAAAATTCAAAAAATTCAAAACCTAATTAAAAAATTTTTCGATACTCGTTTAATATTGAAAAAAAAAATGTATGTGTTAGATAATTGCTCATTCTCTGCGTTCTCTGAAGAATTAGCGAACTAGTTTTGAGAAATTTTCACTTCTAGCGAACTACTGTCTTAGGTTTTACAAACTCAAAAATAATGAAAAAAATCGTATAACTTCGAGTTTCTCTTTGAATCGAGTTCTATTTTGGAAAAAACAAAAAATCAATAATAAACGCTAATACAATGAGCAACATTTTCGTTTGAATATATATTTTCAGTTAACTTTAGCAACGCAATGAATATTGTTAAAAATATAATTTTTCGTGTCTGCACATAATTTTTCTAATCGATTAAAATTTATTTTTTAGACCATTCACAGAAAAAATAATAATTTTGAGAAACAAATCGTCAAATCGTTATAGACGCAAAACAATCGTACAAATATCAACAAAAATCACCAGTCTGGCAACTCTGACTTGGAGAGTAAATCCAAAAAAAAATGTTATTATGTGCATATTGAAAATAATTCTCACCAGGTGAGCGTATATTTGCTGTTTATTTGACAATTTCAAATAATTCAACTAGCTCTCTTCCATGGTATTGAAGTCAGTCTTAAAACGACCATCGACAGGTGTGGATGCATACGAACGGTTCAATCGGATGTTGTGATGTGTAATAGAAATATATTTGTACCATAATATGTACTTCGAAGTAACTTAATACGCATTATTAATGTGTTTTTTGTGTATGTGTGTATGTTGATGTATATTTGTAGGTTTTCGTCTTCTAAACGTCATAAAAAAATACCTACATATAGTATATTGCGGCATTTAAAACTTGCAAAGTACGTACGAGTACGTAGTAAATAATATAATAAAAATAATAATAACAACAATAACAACTTTAAATGAAAGAAAAAAAAAATTGTGACAGCAATTTTGTTGTTTGTGTATGCGAGTGTGTGTTGCATTGTGTTTTCTAGTGTGCCTATCCATTGCCGGAAGGTAAATAGAGCGCTGAGAGCGACTATTTTGAATTGGATGATATTGCAGTGCGCGGGTGATGTTTTGTTGTGAAAATTGTTGCTATTGTTGTAATGATGAATAGAAATAACAATAATAATATGCAGATAAATATGTAAATGGCATAGAAAAGATAACAAAAGCGCTGAGAATAAAAGAGAGAGGAAGCGACAAAAAAAAAAAAAGAGATTTTTATAAATGTGTTGTTATTGTGCTGAAAGCTCGTGTGAAACTAATCATAATAAATATATTATCGTAGTTACATGCATGCATAGTAAAGAAAGCATTTTTTTATTTTTCATTTGGTGCTTATCAATTTTTATTTTATTTTTTTTTTTGGAATCATTTTCAACCAACCAACAATTAATTGGCTCTATAACATTATGTGGTTTTTTATTGGATTTATTTACCTAGTACATGCATGAATGACAATAACAATTAATGGCTACAGATAAAACTTGATCGATGAGCATTATAATGAGACTATGATGTAAGTACATATTTATTACATTTGCATATTATCGTATTTATCTTAATATACAATATATGGGAGAAATTAATTTCCCTTGTTGTATTTGATTGCCCATAAAGTGGAGTTAAGTAATAGGTGGTACTTTTAACCAAAAACTTTAATTACAATAAGCAAAACTAAAACTTGAAATTTATTTTCCACATTTCCAAAATATTTCGTCTTTAGCGACAAACATTCCAAAGTTGCACCGTCTTAAAAAACTACTAAAACTCAATATTTGCTTTAAAAAATTCTCCTTATATGACTTTTTGCACAAAAAATGGCCATAACCAACATAAAATCATAAATATTTAATGTCTGTGTGATAAAGTGGATATTGTTTTATCTGTAACTTGCCGGTTATCGATTCGAAGCTATTAAGTTTTGAATTTTAACCCAAGTGTAAGTATTACAAGAACCTAAATTTAATGAAATTTGTTGATTAATGGATTAATTGATCTTCTAAAGATTAATATTATTATTTTTTTTTTTTGTATTATATAGTCTTATTCGCTTATTCTTTGCGTCCAAACCCAGTCAGTCGTTCAGGATTCAGGTTTTTTGTATGTAAATAAATTTTCGTTACGCTACTGTTGACCAAACAATTAACCACAAATAATTTACATAAATATTTTTAGGCTCTATGTGATGTTTTATTTTGTAAAATATTTTTTTTTTGCCTTATATTTATATATAAACACTCTTTTATTTGGAACAGGTTAATTATTACTATTGCGAATAATTTAATAATAATATTTCCAGTTTTTAGTATTAATTTAAATATAGTTTATCGCAAAACTGACAATTTTTGTAGACATTTTCAATTTAATTTATTTAATTATTTTTGGAATTTGTGAATTGCTATTGATGGGCTTCTGTCTTTTGATCACTTTGAATACACCAACAGCAATATTTAATAATAATAATAATAATAATAATAATAATAATATACCAAAATGGCTATAATCGCATATCTTAGCAGCATAATTTTCTAAAAAAAAAGTACTTAAATGTTAGAAATGTTAAAAAATATTAAATATTAATAGGCACAATCCCATAGCTCAGCTGCGTGATTTTCTATAGAAGACATGTTTATATCTTTGTACAAAAAAAAAGTTCTTCAATGTTGGAAATGTTAAAAAATGCTAAATGGTAGACATTTTCAATGGATTTAATTATTTGTAGAATTTATGAAATATGAAAATTTTTTTTTTACAAAAAATATTCTTAAATATCAAAAAATTGGCCGTAAATTGATATAAGTTCATCACAGTTTTTCTTTTCTTATTTGGCAAATTAAAAACAGATATTTTTTTTTTTTTTTTGTAAATAATTATAAAATAATTCAAGTTTAACTTTTAATTAATTATTACACGAAACACTCTAATGTATAATAGCTCAATTTTAAATGAAAGCTATAATATTATTCGATGATTTTTACTCTAAAACAAAAATGGCCAATTTCATTTTGTACAAAATTTACCTAACCCTGCACAATATTTTATCTAAATTAGTTGACATAATCAAATTCGAAAAAAAAAAATATTTAAATGAAAATTTTTAAAATTTTAATTAATGTACAAATTAAAATTGATTACTTACATAGTTTTCGGTATACACTCATAATTTCATATATATGTATTCACATACAAAATACCAATTAAAAAGAAAAAGTATAAAAATGAAAACATTCCACACCAAAATTTCCATATAAATACTTGAAAGTTATCTATTCACATATAGCTAACGATTTGAAAATATAAAAAGAAAAATTTTCAAAAAAAAAAAAACGAAAAGCAAATCATTGGCCACACGTATTAAGCGTGTGAAAAATACCTGTTTTCATATTTTATTTGATTGGGAGTTTTTTTTTTTTTTGAATTTTTGTATTTTACCATTAAGACTAGTTGTTGTTGTTGTTTTCAAATATTTCTTATTTTCAATAAATTTATAGATCCAAACGAATCCAAACAATGTAAATGCTGCCAAAAGCCATATCAAATATATATGTACATGCATATCATTACCACATACATACATACATACATATCGTTAGGTATGAAAGTATACTAAGGTATATCGATTTGTTCGCATTCGTGTTAACTCTGTCACGCAATACATAGTTATTCATTTTGCTAAAGCAATTTATGGAAATTTCTTTAGAAATATTAATGTGCAACTCTATGGAAGACCCCATGACCGGTAATATTCGACATGCTTACATGTGTGTATGTTTATATGTACTAGCTATATTCGTAGGTAACATGTGTATATATATACATGTTATACTTAAGTATGCTTTAATATCAACAGGTGTTTTTTGAAAGCAAATAAAAGCAAATAAAAAAAAAATAATAATTTGATAGAAATTATATTAAAAATTTAATATTCTTATTTTCAATAATCATTAATAATTCATTATACTTTTGTTTCATAGCAAAATTCTTAAATTACACTGAGTCTAGCATAAACAAGTTTTCCAATTTATGAATATTCATACACTCGCTACTTAAATGAATCACATTCAAAAGGTGTTACAACATAATATAGTACTCATATTTGTACATAAACCATATAGAATAAAGCTGAATAAACAAGAATATAATATTCAATTCAATCAATATAAAAATAATATGAAAAAAATTAACACTTCATTCAAATTTTCATCGAATTCACAATTAACAAATATTAATGTCAATGTTAAAGAGTATAAATGTATAATAGAGATGCTCCAAAATTATGACAAATTATGACATTTCGCATTTGCGTAAGAATTTTTGGAACGAATTTTGTTAATAAAATATGAATTGCAAGAAAAAAATTCTGTCTTCTAAATGTCTCCAAAAGACACATGCTTTTGGGGAAAGTTAAAGAAATACAAAATGTAGTTATCTTATATTTAATATAATTATTACAGAGTTTATGAATTGAAAAATCTTGAATAGAAAATATTTTTAAAACTATTTCTATTATTAATCATTAGCTCTATGGGAAGTTAAACCCGTTTTGGTGTTTTTTTATTTTTGGATTTGGGTTTCCTTACACAAACAAAATTATTATAAATGTACCTTAGAACTGTTAACTTTTACGGTAAAATTTTACAAAGCACGCTGCAACCTTTTATAAACTACTTTTTGGGGAACTTTTTCGACTTTTCTTTTAAAACATCTAATAAATATTTTTAAAATAGGACGTTTCGTGTCGTCAAATATTTGCTAATATATTTTGCAATGATTTCAAGTCTATACAATAGCAATAAAATTCTGAACAAATTAAACTGGAAGCGTTAACAGCGAGATATATCGTATCTTTGATGTTAACATGCTCTACACTGAAGATCGATTTGCTGTATTACTATCCGTCTTCGTTATAACGGTATATAGGAGGTAATTGTGGAATGTTGATATTCCAGGATTAGTTTCAATAATATATTTATCACTTATATTTATCAATTTAGCCAATTGGTGATTCTTCTATTCTAAAAACACAATAAAGAGTTGCCCCGAAGAATATTGACTAAATTTCCCTTTAAGTATTGGCGTGTGTATTGCAATACAGCCATACCTTTCTATATATCCTATATATGTTCGGTAAAAATTTGCTGTAAAACGAAGAGTTGCATTTTCGTTATTTTCAATTATTTTCGATATTTTCTCATTCGACATTTATGCAGTACTTCAGTCTAACATTACAGCGTTTGGGTTGTAAAACAAAAAATTGCAGGCCGTAAATCGAAAAAGTGCTTTAAATAAATAGGGCCGTTATAATGAAAAGCCGTATAGAGAGGCACATGTATTTGGCGATCCTGAATAGTATAATTTTTGTGACAGCGTTTGGATATAGCAAAATTTTATACTGCCGCAATTCCTTGCTCACAAATGTTTACCGCTTGGTGAAACGCATTTTGTGCCTTTCTTGAAAAATGTCTTTAGTTCGAGTTCAGCTGAGCCTACATATTTACGAAAGAAACATTTTTTTCGAAAAATTTACGTTTTACGTAGTAAAAAATTTTATGTCGTACTTTAACTACAATTCATAAATTCAGTTCTGAGTTTTTATTTTGCCATAAAAAATATGGTGAAAGCAAACTTGTGTACATCCACTCTGATTTTTTTTTACCTATGAAAGACAAAACAAACAAAAAATTTGTTGACAGTGAAATAACTTTGATTTCTTTTACATTATTTTACTGCCTCTCATGATTCAATCCATATTCAGTTCACCATTAGTTAACTAAAGAGCTGACTAGGGTTAACTAATGTTTCGCATTCAGTATAACCAAATCGTTGAATATGAAACCAGAGAACTTTTAATACCAGAGAAGTCCTACGTTCTCTTATTTCTGTACTCCATACGCATGTACCTACACATAACATATATTGAATAATACTAAAAATTCTTCATAAAAAATTCTATTTGACATACATAAGCATATAGAATTCAGTCATACAATAATTTACTAATTCACATATAAATGTGTAATTATGTGATCTTATTTCAATTTAATTCGCAATGTTAATCTACAGCAATTGCTCTTCTGGTCATGGCATTGCTCTCTTCAAAATCTCTGTATACTGTAACTCTGTAAAGTGACCCTGATATTGTAATCAGAAATAAGATCAAAAGAAAAAGTAGGACTTCTCTGATATTAACAGTTCTCTCATAAAACAAATATGGGAGCTCTTTAAAATGAGTGGATTGTAAAAGTGTGGAGTATGAAGCCGTATATTTGTTGTTTTCAATTTTCCTTTGAACTCTATAAAAATAATGCACAGTGGGTAAGTTCGCAGCGAACTTTGGTGTTAAGTAAATAAATATTCGTGCAGTATAATCAGTTGCTTAACTAATAATTAACCAATGACACTCGATCATATAACTAAAAGCTAACTACGCACATATAATAAAAATAAATCTTTGGAGCCATTAAGCAGAGTCTTCTTCATAATTCCACTAATGTGTTGAATATAACAAAAATATTTGTGGAATCATCATCATAAATACGAAAACAATCTTTTTTTTTTTTTTTTTGATAATTCTTAGTATGCAGCATTACATCACATAAATATGTTTGAATGTATCCTTTGTGTGTGTGAATATATCTCCGATCAAATTAAAATCTTGAACGAAATTCAAATATTCAATTTCATTTCAAAAACCGACAAAGGCCACTACTAAATGTTATTGTCCATCAAAGAAGAGACAGCAAAAAAAAAAAAAATTGAATACATCACATCACACATGATATTTATTATTTTTTATTTTTTACTCTTCAATTTTTTTTTTTTTTTTGGCTTTCGTAGCAAAGTCATCAAATAATCATGTACCTGAGAAACATATATATAAAAACATCATTTAAATTTAAATATTTACATTTATTATTTTATTCTTCAAGTTCCACGGGTCCACTTATATGCCCAACGAACCGAGAGGGTCTCTTTTTAAATGACTTTGTAGATTTATTTTGTTTCAATTTGCATTGAGAGTTTGTTTTTTTATTTTTTATTTTTTATTTGATATTTGTATTTTTTTTTACACATTTTTATACCCTGCATAATGCAATATGCATGGTATATTCATTTCGGTCAGATGTTTGTGTCCACTTGAAGGAATCTCCGGAGATATAGACATGGATATATATTCGTGATCAGCGTCGCTTAAATTTTCGATTTAACTTGAGTAAATACTGAGCTATTTCGACGAAATTTGGCACAAGTAACCTATGATCCAAGGGTACGGAGGGGATTGACATTGGGCGTGATCGGTCAATAGCCACGCCCACACCAAGCATTCAAAGCGAATAACCTCGGTATTTTCAAAATCTTTAACTTGCCATAACTCACATAATATACCACTTGGGACAACAATATTTGGCACATAGAGTTATATTATACTACTATATAACCTCGCCAAAAGTGGGTGAGCCACGCCTACTTTTTAGCGTAGCTCTCATACAAAGTGTCTGTACTTCTTTTAAATTGAAACAGCTGTAACTTCTACAATCTTCTGTCTAAAATAACCATAATTGACACCTAGATTAACATGGTAGTTGCAGATTAATATGGCAGAAAATCAGTGTGCCACGCCCACTCCTTTTTGGGTCTCCCATACAAAGTTGCGGAAATTAAAAAAAATGTTACCGGTTATAACTTGCAAACTATTCAGCGTAGAATAACGAGATTTAAGGTGTGGATTAGTATTGTACAACCAACTAGGCTCACAGAAAATGGGCGCACCACGCCCACTGTTTATCGTAGCCCCCATACAAATTTTAAATTGAAACAGCTGTAACTTCGGCAATCTTCTGTCTAGAATAACCATAATTGACACTTAAATTAATATCGTAGTCGGCAAAAATCTGACAGAAAATCAGTGTGCCACGCCCACTCCTTCATGAGTCTCCCATACAAAGTCAAGGGAATTAAACTAAAACTTTTAAGCTCCATAACTTACAAACCATTTAGCGTAGGACAACGATATTTAAGGTATGGATTAGTATTGTACGAGCAACTAGGCTCACAGAAAATGGGCGCACCACGCCCACTGTTTATCGTAGCCCCCATACAAATTTTAAATTGAAACAGCTGTAACTTCGGCAATATTCTGTCTAGAATAACCATAATTGACACTTAAATTAATATCGTAGTCGGCAAAAATCTACCAGAAAATCAGTGTGCCACGCCCACTCCTTCATGAGTCTCCCATACAAAGTCAAGGGAATTAAACTAAAACTTTTAAGCTCCATAACTTACAAACCATTTAGCGTAGGACAACCAAATTTAAGGTGTGGATTGATATTGAAATATTAATTAGATATACCAGAAATAGATACGTCACTCCCACTTTTTATATAGCTTCCATATAAAGTCTCGGATTTATATTAAACATTAAAACACCCATAACTTGCTAATTAATACGCCTAGGTCAACCCATTGCAACCTATGTAGTTTAGTATTATAGGCAGAAATTGATCCTCCAAAATTGGTGAGGTACGCCTGCTTCTTATTGTAGGTCCTATACAAAATAGTGGAAGAAAAGGATGGATATAAGAGCAAACTTTTTATATATACCTCTACATATGCAGGGTATAATTTGGTCGGCCCCAGCCGACTGTAAGGAGATTTTTTATTTTATTTTATTTATGTAGTATGCCAATGAAGTGCTAATTACAGGGTGTGTTTCTCACTATATATTACTCTGTAGTGGTATAATAAATAATATATATATGTATGTAGTAGTGGTTGTATAGTGTAAATGGCAAGTTATTCTTGTTTGGCATTTATGGAATGTGGATTTTTTGTAGCACAACAACAACAACAACAACAACAACAACAACAACAACAACATAAACAACATAAGCAAGAATAAAAACATAAATTTATTAACTTCTTATGACAAAACACCAACATACAAATATTAAATATTTTTTATAACATTATGTTACGAATGAGTATAGTTTTTTTTTTTTTTGAGGTCATTGAATATGAACATTGAATTGATTTTTGCTTTTTAGGTTATATTTCAATGTACATGGGATTATTTCCTAACCACTAAAACCAATATACAGTCAGGGACTAAAGTTTAAATACACCCCACAAATCTTAATTTTAACTCGTATAAAGCATTGCTGCGAAAATCTAAGTAAGCAGTTTTTTTGCAGTCTATCAGTAAGCAAACACAATA
This sequence comes from Megamerina dolium, assembly GCA_963854835.1. Taxonomy (NCBI): domain Eukaryota; kingdom Metazoa; phylum Arthropoda; class Insecta; order Diptera; family Megamerinidae; genus Megamerina; species Megamerina dolium. The sequence goes on from OY978527.1 coordinate 67,186,204, forward strand.
ACAAAAAATTTGTATTTGTCGCATAGATAACTGTAAATTCATTAAAAACTCAAAAAAATACGCTGGACAAAAGTTTAAATACAATACAAGAAAACACGTGTTTTTGCAATTTCTTTGGAAAAGTACCGTTATATTTTTTTTGCTTTCTTCACTTACGCATATTTATTCAGTATTATTAGTGATTTCATCGTTGTCGGTAGACTTGAAAGCAAAATAATGGGCAAAGGAAAACAAATAGAGTCTGGTGTTAAAGATTTAATAATTAAACACTTTAAAGAATGCAAATCCTACCGTGATATAGGAAAAATTTTGAATTTGTCCTGTGCAAGTGTGCAAAACGTAATAAGAAAATATAAAACTTACAAAACAGTGGAAAATAGGCCCAGAACTGGTCGACCAAAAAAACTTTCTCGCCGAGATGTAAACCTTATCCTAAGAGAAGTGGGCAAAAATCCAAAAATAAGTGCGCCAAAGTTAGCCGGTAGTATTGCTGCGGTGTCAGGCAAACATGTTCACCCAAAAACCGTACAAAGAGCTTTACAGTATAACGGCTATCGAAGCAGAGTTCTACGTAAAAAACCGCTTATTTCTGAAAAAAATAGACAACTTCGTCTGGATTTTGCAAACAAGTACAAGGATATGGATGAGGACTTTTGGCGAAGAGTCTTATTCACAGATGAATCTAAATTTAATATTTTTGGCAGCGATGGTCGCGCAAAAATTTGGCGCAAGCCCGGCACAGCACTTCAAACCAAAAATTTAATACCAACCGTTAAACATGGGGGCGGTAGTGTGATGGTTTGGGGAGCAATTGCAGCAGCTGGCGTGGGACACTTGGCTTTTATCGATGGAATAATGGACAAACACGTATATAAAAGTATATTGGAACAAAATTTGCAGCCTTCTGTGGATAGCTTGGGCCTGGGAAGAAGTTGGATATTTCAACAAGACAACGACCCTAAGCATACCGCGCATTTGGTGAAGGACTGGTTGCTGTATTTTGCTCCACGTCAGCTCTGTAGTCCTCCCCAATCACCGGACTTAAATCCAATTGAATACACTTGGGAATTATTGGACCGAAAAATCAATCGCGCAGCTTTAAAGAACAAAGAATCCCTTAAAGAGGCTCTGAAAAAGGCCTGGTCAGAAATCAGCACATCCGAAACAGAAAATTTGGTTCTGTCTATGCCACGTCGTCTGCAGGCAGTCATTGAAGCTCAAGGCGGACCTACCAAATATTAATTTAAGTTTAACGTTTTTTAATTAAGCTAAAATCAGCCAAAAAAAGACAATTTTGTATTGTATTTAAACTTTTGTCCCATGTATTTTTTTAGTTTTTGATGAATTTTAAGTTATCTATGAAAAAAAGTGAATTGTTTTGGTTTTCGATATTGGTCATTATTCAACTAAAAATAAACTGCATACTTACATTTGTGTTAAAATGCTTTATTTTTATTTAAAGCGATGTTTTATGGGTGTATTTAAACTTTAGTCCCTGACTGTATATATTTTTTTTTGAACAACTCTAATGTACATATGCAATAAAATTTTATTATACGAGTAGTGCAATCCAATTGAATGTACATACTCAATATACTTACTACTGTTGATTATTAACTTTAGAATTGTAGCTTTACAATCTTATCAAATAATTAATATTTTCTTCCCTCGTTTTTACGAGTATGTACTTGATTATTGATGTATAATATCGAATTATTTGTATTTTTATACAAAAACTTTTAAAGGAAAAATAAAAATTTAGGAAGTCGAAAAGAGAGAAATGCAAAATAAATGCGAATAAATATTGTTTATTTGTATGATATATTATATTTATTGAATACAAAGAGTCAACAATCGAGAAATTGTTGTCAATAACTCGTATGCTGATGCTTGTACGAGTATGTACATATTAAGACATTTGTCAGCAATGGGGAATGGAAATAATGAAAATGATCAACATACTCTTAATAATACATGCAAGCTACAATTATTGGTAAACAAAAGTCACATGTACGAGTACAATGACATTTGTGTTGTGTAAATAAATGAATCTATCTGATATAAACATAATAAATACTTGAATAAATAACAAGCCGAGTATTTACATATATATACGACTGTATATTTATTGTATTTATATAAATTTTGATATATATTTTTTTAATCCCATCTTGAATGTGGTAAATGTAATAAAGTAAATAGTATTTACAATAGAATTAAGGTCATATAATTGCATACTCCAGCAACAGATGAAGTATCATATTATGAAATTTCAAGACATGATTTCTTATCTTATTCTTATTCAGCTCATACGAAAATATTGAATAAAATTGAAATAAAATCGTGCAAATAGTTGAGTCCAAGTGCAATTTGAGATCTTCGAAATTAAAATAAAACCATCGTAATAAACCAATATGATGGCAAAACCCAACTCAACCAGGACTTGTTATCAAGTGTAATTCTCAAACTAAACTCTCGAATGCATGTGAAAAATCTTATTTCTCAAATTGATATCCAATATAAATAATTCCCAAACCAACATCGAACGATTTTGTCAACTTTAGAGCTGGTTGAGAAGGAGTTGAGCCATTTTTTCCACGATTTATTTTTAATTTCTACAAAATATTTCATCAACCTACGATTTTTTCATTCACATAATAAAAATCAAATTATACAAAATATGTATAAATGTGCCAAAAAATATGCGAATAATAAATGAATCAATGCAAATTGTGCAAATGCTCAGCAATCCATCAAATGGTGCTGACATCTTGAAAGCAGAGTTTTTCACTTTAGATCATTTTTTTTCAAATTGAGGTGGCTTGTATATCAAGTTGAGAATTGCATTTGAGTTCAATTTAAGAATAATGCTTTTTTCATGCTAAAAATACGAATATCAAATTGAAAATTACAGTTCCGATCAAATAGAATAATGATTTTCTCAAGCTGATAAGTAAATAGGACTTCTTTAAGTAGAAAATATTATAATTCTCGAATGTTGAGCCTGTGAGAGTCAATATTTGAGATTTAAGAATAGCTTTAGATTTCAACTCGAATCCAAACTTGATATTCAACTCTCCAATGTTCATTAAAAGTGTTTTTGATTTTTTCTGAAATTTCTGAAATTTGAACCAAGTGGAGAGCACATTTAGAGTTACTTTTTAAAAATAGTTTTGATAAAAATATCAATCAATCAATCAAAAGAGAGCGTGAGAGCATGAGCGAGAAGGACATAATCCTTCTTCATTAAGTGGACCACGTGAAACCAGACCAAGATCTGTTAGAGGATATGAGCCCTACGGCTGATACCTCTGAGGGCCAACCACAAGTGTTACGGGCACTGCGACCAAATGAGATCTTTTGTACACAAGCCCGTCAATGACACTAGAATCTCCACTATCTTTTTAATGAAGGATAGAATTGATCTTGTCGAACTTTTGATGATTGAAGCTGGTGTTTGGAAACTCAGTTGAAAGTGTTTGCGGCGAAGTCTGGCCAAGGCCGGACATTCGCAAAATATGTGGACAGAGTCTACACTCCGTGTCAGAGGATAGTCCCATTTTGTGGAGGTGGTATTTTAACCAGTTATATTCTGAGAGATAGCCGGTTATTAGGCGTAGGTTTGTTCTGCTAACACTAATTCTGTCAAAAGCTGCTTAGAAGCTGATGAGAGTTTTCGCTTGACGGAGACCTGTCGAATTTGTCCATTATAGTGGGTATTTGTCGTGGTAATGTCTTTCTATCATAGCTTTGACCAATTCCCAGCTTATAGCGCAGAAAGGTTCTAGGCCCGTCAGTGGTGAAGACGAGTCAGCTCTCGCCAGCTCGTCTGTCACTTCATTGCCCTCAATTCCGTTGAAAAAAATATAAGATGCACTAGAATTTTGCAACAGTCGAAATTTAACAGTTGAAAGTCTACAAGATATTTTTTAAAATATTTTATTCTGATCCCACAAGGTATTGGCGATGAAAATCTAACAATCCATTGTTTTTCAAGAATTTTTCCAAATTATATCTACTGATCAAAAACCTTAGGCTTTATGGAACTCCATCTGTCATAGAATATATTTAGTTACGTGTCAAATATTTTTCGATTAATATATATTTTATTTAAAACAAAAAATACCACATACTTTGGTGAATTAGCTGCTTGTAAAAAATATTAAAAAAAAAACAGACCAAAAGTGCAGAAACAATACATTTAACAAATTTTGAAACTCTGTGATTTTTTAAAAGCCTTCGGATTGAATTAAAAAAAAAAACACATAAAATTTAGAAAAATGTATGAAATCTTTATTGGAGTCGATAGAACGATCTATATAATTCAATGTTTAAAGATCATTTCATGTAAATGTTGATCGCGGTTGCGCCTCAAATGGTTCAAACGCTGGGTCCAATTTACAGCTGTGGGATACAATTGCGATATTTTCCCCTGTTCGGCCTCTACGTATGCGTGTTGGTGGTTTAATGTCCAATAATTATTCTTATTATTATTATTATTAAGGCTATGATGCACCGCTACCTGAAGATCTTTTGTGCAGCCTATTCCCTAACTAGCAGATCTCAAGACTATTTATAAATCGTGTCACTGCTGATGGATTGATTTTAACTAGGTCCCTGGAAACTATGAATCCGTTGCCTAGGTAGTATAGTCTGCGTCTAGCCACAGCCTGGCAATTGCAAAGAACTCTTCAAGACAGTCGACAGAGATCGTTGTTTACCACACCCATTTTCATCATGTGATAATTAAGTTGTTAGTACAGGTCATTGTAAACAGTGTACTGTTTGATGTCTTTTCTTTTGAGTTTCGAGATAGTATCAACCTTAATATGTTCAGGGTCAATGAATCTTTTCGACTGCCGCATGCCTGTTTGGCCTCTCCAGTAATCGGTTAGACTACTTTTTTCCTTTTCACATATTAAGTTGTTCATGAAACTACTGTTTACCCCGCAGAAGGGTTCTGGGCCTATGAAAGGAGTGTCTGCGCCAGTAAATCTGTCCCGGTACCCATATTAGAGTCACAGAGTTCCACTTTGCTAAGGTATTGAGGAGTTCAAAGTATTCCCAAACCAACTTAGATTAACTCCAATAATGTAAATTTGGTGCGAAATTTAGTCACAAGATTCCGAATAGCCACCTCAGAAGGTCGCCCAAACTGACTATAAAATAATGAATGAATGAATGAACCGAGCATGAATTTTGATAATAAAATTCAATAATCTGCAAGCATTGTTCGTTTGGAAGTCGATTAATAGTTAAATTATAGACCAAATTGAACATGTTTGACAGTAACATGTTACACGAAAACAGCTGAGCTGTCAAAAACAGTGTTGCCAAAAAGAAAAAGTTGCTAAAAAATCACCCAAATTGGATAAATTTCCATGGTATGAATATTTCAGTAAATTATACTCGAATACTCGAATTCTTGAGTATTTCGAATATTCTGAATATTGCGGAATAATACTTGGGTGCTTATGACTACTTTTAGGAAATAAATATCAGGATATAAAACTAGTTGGTTTTCCTTCTCAGTACTATGAACTTTTACTTGTCATAAAGTAAATAAATAACAACACTTTCTTTTTTTTTTTTTTTCTTTAATATATCCGCTATTTAAATTTGATTTACATCATACGATATACATCAGTACTTGGTATAATTTATGTTAATTTATGTACATTTCCTTTAAATAAACTTGTACTTTTTATTAAATAGCATTAATAACATTATTATGCATAAATATCGATTAATTTTAATTTTCTATTACTTCTATTTTCATTACAGAATTAAATAAAAAGAAACAAGGCAAAAATCATAAAGAAAGAAAAATTTTATATAAGTGAAATTTGAAAATTTCCCATCGAGAAGAGTTGCTACACTTTGTACATTGCATGCATTCGTTGTCTGCATTCATAAGCAGCATAATAATTTGTTAAAGATTTTTAATTACAAAACTATTCTCTGAAGAAATTGAAATTTAACGAATGTTTATAAATAAATTCAAGAAGAAGAATTGCAAAAGCTTCCGTGATTAAAAGTGAAAATCTATTGAAAAAAAAAGGAGTGAATTTAAAGTTGATTAAATGATTTTCTAGTGCAGAAAATAAGAAGAGTAAGAAAAAACAACAAAATTTAACTGCAAATCGTTTTATTAAATGCCAACACATGCATACATACTATTGAGATATTCTATCGATACAAAAAAAAAATATATATAAAAAACAACAACAACAGTACAAGTGTTTCATATACAATTCTTAATTGAATAGCATCATTCTTGAACATGGATACCACATCATCTTGCACCACCGATACAGCTAATGGCAGCAGCATCAGCGGCAGTTCGGATGGTTTATCTTTCTGTTTCATACGGGTAAGTTTCACTTTTTAAGTTTTCACTCACCACTCTTGTACTCGTTCACTTACAGTTTTATTTGCGCTATTTGTTTTTTGCTACATATTGGTAATATACCAACTATATTAATGTACGTACGATAGTTAGTGCAACATCTGACCTACTCCATTATCATGATGGATGGATACCTTTACATTTATTTTTTTTTTCATAATTATTACTATTGTTGTTTTGAATTAATTTTTTTTTTTACGTTATCTTTCACTCTTTATTCATTTCTCGAGGTAACTTGTATAGTATCATATATGGTGGGTACCACTTTTTTGGCCTTCTTTTTTTTTCATATAATTCCATTTTAAAAGATTTAAACTTTTCAATTTGCTTTAATTTGAAATTAACGAAAAAAACAAAAACAAAAAATATATAAACAATTTAAATACAAAACAAAATCGACAGTTTTTTTTTTTTTTTTTTTTTTTTTTTTTGATTTTCATTGGAAATCTTATTCGATAAGACGTTATACATAGTTTGTGCCCCCAAGCAGCAGTAGCTGATCGTGTTAAACAAAGAGCTCACATTTGACGGTGTATCATTATATGTTTTGTGTTTTTTCACTTTAACCAAAAAATAGATGAAAAAGCAAATCAGAGAATAATAATAATAATAATAATAATAATAATAATAATAGGAATGTATAATAGGTACTTGTACAAATTGTTTTAATCTACTTTTTATTTTTATTACACTATTTTTTTTTTTTATGCCGCTATATATAAAAAACTGGTATATAGTTTTTCCTTTCATTGCAACAATTTTACTTTTACGAGAGTCTATTATACCATGTTATTGGCTCTCTTTCGTTTACAAAATTTAAATTTTACAACATTTTATTATCTACATAAAAATAATTAATATTCTGGTATTTACTAATTATCATTAACCAGATATACAGCCAAATAAAGGCATTTCCTAGAAAAAATGAAGCAGTGAAAAACATTTTTTTTTTATTGTAAAGGCACATAAATTGATTTTAAAATAATATAATTGAGATTTAACACACCAATATTAAGACGAATATGTATCGAAACTTCAACTCAATTTATTGCCAACGAGAAAAAAAATGAACATTATTTCTTTGGATCATGTAGGGGATGCCCCTTCTGGTTGTTAAATTCCACTAATTTTCTATATTCCTCATCATACCGACAATCTCAGCCACTCGATCGAATTTCACCACTATTCGAACCGGGATCGTCCCTAACCTAAAAAAGATAATGAATGATAATAATAACACAGGCTTCTGAAAAAAAATTATTGTCCAGCAGATGGGATAAGCATATCTATAAGTATTTCGGGTTGCCAAGTTCGATTTCAGAATTGATTTGACTTGGTCAGATCAAATTTCATACCTAACCTAAAAAAAAAAATATTAAAATAGAGACACTCATTAAAATAACCAGCACCGCCCCTAGAAAGGTAAGAAAGATAAGACCGACCCATATTAATTTTTACTCCACAACAATACATATCCCCTATACCTATTTCTTTAGAGGTATTCCGATGCAAAATTGATGTTTTTATAAAATTTGCTACCACGGTGCCTATGGAGGGCTAATTTTTATAACCCACTCGCTAATAATTTTTGATATTCAAAAATTATTATGTGGCTACGCTCTCTCTCTGAGAGGACACACTTAGGCCAGAAAGGCCCATTATAATACCACCGAGCTTCTCTTCCAATACTGTTAAATTTGGACAGGACAGCATTATTACTTATTTTAGCCGATTCCGAACGACAGAACCCTTGTGGCATCACTTTAACTTAGTTTTGTCACAGAGCTTATTTTAAGAAGCATTTTTTAGCAAATTGTTACTGCCGCGAAAAATTGCCAATTCTTGTCGGCAGGTGGGTACTGTTCGACAGAAAAATCTTTTTGATATTAAATTTTGTTATGCCTCAGCCGGGGATTGAAACCACGACTTGCAGATCAGAAGACCAACGCACTAACCACTAAGCTACGGCACCCACTTTTATGAGCATGTTACCCACTACTTACTTGTTTATGAGGCTGTGCTACAAAAATGAACTCAAAATAGTTGAAAATCGACAAATATCCTCATAATTTCACAGTAATCGCTCCTAGAGTGATGAAATATATGATGGACCTCTATTAATTTTTACTTCTCAACATTTTAGGCAAACATATTTTTGCCCTTTATCTATTTCTTAGAGGTGCTCCCCTACAAAATTGTAATTTTTATAAAATTCACTCTCATCGCTATCAAGGTTCCCATTGGGGGGATCATTTATATGACCCAACCCCAATAATTTTTCCTTCCCAACATTTTTCCTCAACATACCTACTCCCTATATTTACTCCTTTGGAATGCTCCCCTACAAAATGTAATTAAAAGCAGTTGAAAATCGAAAATATCCTCAAAATTGCTAAGTAATCGCTCCTATATTGATGAAATATATGACGGATCTCTATTAATTTTTACTTCTCAATATTTTGGGCAAACATATTTATGCCCTATAACTATTTATTGGAGATGCTCCCCTACAAAATTGTCGTTTTTATAAAATTCGTTCCCATTGCTATCAGGGTTCTCATGGGGGGATCTTTTATATGTCCCAACCCCAATAATTTTTCCTTCCCAACATTTTTTCTCAACATACTTACTCCCTATCTTTACTCCTTTGGAATGATCCCCTACAATTTTTACCTAGAGTAATATGATTAACTGACTGTATGATTAACCCACTTTGATTTTTTCACCTCAATTTTTTCTCCAAACATATTTACTTCCTATTTGCATCCCTTAGAATGGACAAATGACTAAAAATGACAAAATAAATGATTAAAAGTAAAAAGCGATGTTTTAAAAGACCATGCCGATTAAAGAAAACACAGAAATTGTATATTCATCATAAGACATAAATTATATTTTATAAAATTCAAGAATGGTTCATCATAATTTGTAGCTGTTTGAGGTCTCAAATTCTATAACAATAGGGGCCAGCTTTTCATGACTCAGTTTAAACTGAGCGAATATTGACGCATTAAACTTGAAGTATTATGGATTTAAATAGTTCCGCTTCTTTTAAAGTTTCGCTAAAATGTGTGATTCAGATTTTGAAATTCAATTTCAATCACAAACTAAATTAAACTTGCACTAACAAACTGGCTCTATATCAACATATTCATATATTGTTAATAATATTTGAAAAAAAAAAAAAAAAAATAAGAAACTAAATGAAAGTTGAAAAGTTGAAAAATATTTTTTTTATTAAAGTATTATTGACTTAAGTAGCTTAATGTTGTAAAAATGGTTCTCATCGTTCATATGTTATATAGTGATGTTAAGCTATGAATAATAGAAAGCTCTGTTTATATATTGTATATACAAATGTAGATGTAGAATAGTAAAAAATATAAAAAAAAAATTTGAAAATTCAAATATTAACCTATATGACATCCGAAAAGCCATCAAAATTTCCCACACAATCAAAGACTTTCTCAACTATGACCTCTATAATAAATCACACTATATAAATAACATATACTATTTATTTCCATATAAATAACATATACTTAGCTCAGTATAAATTGCAGTGAAAAATAAAAGAAAAGTCAAAAAAAAAAAAAAAACAAAATTAAATAAATAAATAAGAAGAAAGTCAACCAACCGTGACCTTCGACAATTAAATTAAAAAAAAAAAAAAAAAAAATCATCGTAGTCGCAACAATATTGTTATATGTGTTATATCTACTCGTAAACTAGAATAACTGACTCATTACTCATTGTTTGTACTTCAGTATTTTTAGTAACTATGATATTACGCTTGAGCTACGATTACACGTATCCATACAAAGTGAGGGTGTTGTGATTTGTTACTTATTTATTCTTACACTGTGTAACACATGTGTAATGTAGTGTAGTGTAGTCAATTCACATGCACATTCATGAGCAAAAAAGAAATAAAGACATTTAGTATATATATGAAGAAGGTATGAACGAAAGAACGACAGAAAGAAAGCAATGCTCTTTTCCAAAAGTCAAGTTCCTAAGCAATATAAATACATACATAATTAAACCATGCTACAAATACCCACATATACATGGCTATAGTATTATCAACCAAGCATGAAGCCCCTAAAATGTGAAAAATAAAGAGTCATCACAATGCCTACTCATATGAGTGAGTGTTCACGTGTATATTGGGTGTAAAAAATGACTTACTACTGTTGTAAGTTGTCATCCATATATATTTGTAATAATTCATTGACCTTTACAGAAATTATAGTGTCAGGTTTTTTTGTTGTCCATTTTCTTCTTTTGGGTTATTGTTCTTGTGATCATGTGAACCCTTTAACAAGACAAAGAATTAAATTACTCTGATGATTTTATGAATAATTCGAAGATTTTTTGTGTTTTTCATATTCATCATCTTCTGCTTATTACCTTGTTTTTGTTGGTTGTTATTATCATTTCTTAGCTTGTTATACTCAAATTCAGCTACCAACATTTTCGGTTATTGACACTAATATGGTTATTTTCTTACCTTTTATTCATGCCTGTATGCGCCTGTATGCCTTTGTGTATCGTATTTATGTAGAAAAATATGATTTTAGGGTGGACGTTCGAAATAATGATTTATATACTCATTCATTCACTCAACTTATTTAATCTCTGTTATTCATTTTTCGTTGAACTACTTGTAGGTATGTTACTTGTAAGCAATCAACGGTAGAGGTACTAAACAACCAACAAACCAACCAACCAACCAACCAAAAATTTTCACACTGTATAATTATAGTTTTGTATAAGCAATCATTGCCTTGTGTTCTCAAATTTGAGTTAGTCACTTTTTATATTAGTTCATTGCATTTGACTTCCTTTGGGATATATTATTCTCTCCCAAATGCAGTTGTTTACTTTTCTTCACTAATGATTTTTTCACAAAAAATTCATCTTGTTCTTTCTCATTATATTGAAGTAATTGACTTGATTTTTTATTTTATTTTTTCGCCTTCAAAATACGATCACGCATCGTTTGTCATTTATTCGTAATGGCTATGATGTTGATGATGATGATGATGATGATGATGATGATGTTGCTTATTTCATTTCATTTTCATTAAATTTCAACATTTTGATGAAGATCTCATCTCATCTCATCTTGCGTTGTGGCGTGGCAAAAGAATTTGCTAATTATTTTGTCATTTTCATTGGACTTGAACTTTGTAATCATAATTTGAAATTAACTTTCAAATAAGTTAATTTCTGAAATTTTAGCATTAAAATAATTTATGAGAACTTTTTTTTTTTTGGGGGGGAAAATAATTGAGATATTATTGTTCTCTGAAAAATTGCCACTGATGTCATGAAAAATAATTGCAAATTTTAAGAATAGTTTTTATTTATTTCTATTGCAATTAAATGGATGACGTAAGCTCGGTGATGAGTACATTGAATTTTAGTGCATACAATACCCGATTGAAAATATGCTTCCATCAGTTTAATCGACTTTTTTCGAACAATCGACAAAAATTGGAAACATTTTTATATTAGTTAGACATTAAAATTTCTGAAGCTGAGTATGGCATCAAAGAGATTTATGAAAGATCCTCGTTTCGTGGTTTTACCATTTAGCATTTAAGCTCCTAATTAAAGCTCAGAATTAATATAGGCAAAACTATGGCGCTATATCTAAATGGATCTTCTACGGGACTACTACAAATTGGAGAGCATCTATTCGAAAACGTCGATAAATTTTGTTACCTCAACTGTATAATCGCCGCGGATGACGGAAATCAGTTGGATGTCGAATGTAGGATAAAAAATCTCCTTACAGTCGGCTGGGGCCGACCAAACTATACCCTGCATATGTAGATTTATATATAAAAAGTTTACTCGAATATCCAACTTTTCTTTTATTTCCACTTTTCGAGAAACAATTTTTGCATATACTACTAATTTACACCCGAAATATGGTTGACTTTGACGAAGTAAAAGGATTTTAAGATAATTCCGAGGCTTAGTATGGGAGCTATATAAAAAGTGGGCGTGGCTTACCACTTTCTAGTAAATCCAATTAATTTTTCAATGTTAATCCACACCTTAAATTTGGTGTCCTACGTTGAATAGTTTCTAGTTTCTAAGTTATTAACATTTTTGTTTAATTTCCTCAACTTTGTATGGGAGCCCCAATAAGAAGTGGGCGTGGTACGCTGATTTTTCGCCAGATTATTTCCGACTACGATATTAATTTAAATGTCAATTATGGTTATTGTAGACATAAGATTGCCTAAGTTACAGCTGTTTCAATTTAAAATTTGTATGGGGGCTACGATAAACACTGGGCGTGGTGCGCCCATTTTCTGTGAGCCTAGTTGCTCGTACAATACTAATCCATACCCTAAGTCTCGTTGTCCTAGGCTAAATGGTTTGTAAGCTATGGAGCTTAACATTTTAGTTTAATTCACTCGACTTTGTATGGGAGACCCATGAAGGAGTGGGCGTAGCACACTGATTTTCTGCCAGATTTTTGCCGACTACGATATTAATTTAAGTGTCAATTATGGTTATTCTAGACAGAAGATTGCCGAAGTTACAGCTGTTTCAATTTAAAATTTGTATGGGGGCTACGATAAACAGTGGGCGTGGTGCGCCCATTTTCTGTGAGCCTAGTTGCTCGTACAATACTAATCCACACCTTAAATCTCGTTATTCTACGCTGAATAGTTTGCAAGTTATAACCGGTAACATTTTTTTTAATTTCCGCAACTTTGTATGGGAGACCCAAAAAGGAGTGGGCGTGGCACATTGATTTTTTGCCATATTATTTCTGACTTTAAAATTTAATCGACGCTGATCACGAATATATATCCATGTCTATATCTCCGGAGATTCCTTCAAGTGGACACAAACATCTGACCGAAATGAATATACCATGCATATTGCATTATGCAGGGTATAAAAAGGCCAAGGCCTTATTTGGTACTCTTGCGCCACTGTGGAAAACAATAATATAAGTTTTCACACCAAACTTCTAATATTCAATGCAAGCGTCAAATCCATGCTGTTATATGGCTGTACTACCTGGAAGGCAAGCACAGGGATTACAAAGTGGTTGCAGACATTCATTAACCGATGCCTACGCCGTATACTGCGAATTGTCTGGCCCCGTACCATATCTAATGCAGAGTTGTTGATGAAAGCGAAGCAGACTGATGTTGCGAATGACATCCGAAAAAGGAAGTGGCAATGGATCAATCGCACGTTGCGTAAGGAAGACGATAACATCTCTAAACAGGCGCTGCGATGGAATCCGTTCGTTCCAACAATCGGGACGCACTTAAGATGAACGATGTTTCATCGTTCATCTTAAGTGAACGTTTTAGGTGGACTAATGAAATATGGTGATTTTTAAGCAAACGACAGGTATCACAATTGTTCAATGGACTTTCGAGTGTAACTTTCCTTTGGATGAATCTTTGGTTCGAGAAGCGATTCTTTCATGAAAAGTTTAAAGTTGGTAAATATGTTTCATCGTTCATCTTAAGTGAACGTTTTAGGTGGACTAATGAAATATGGTGATTTTTAAGCAAACCACAGGTATCACAATTTTTTTTTACAGGTATCACAATTATTCAATGGACTTTCGAGTGTAATTTTCCTTTGGATGAATCTTTGGTTCGAGAAACGATTCTTTCATCAAAAGTTTAAAATTGGTAGATATGTTTCATCGTTCATCTTAAGTGAACGTTATAGGTGGACTAATGAAATAAGATGATTTTTAAGCAAACAACAGCTATCACAATGGTTCAATGGACCTTCGAGTGTAATTTGCCCATGTAAACCAATCGCATAACCTAACCCCACCCGTTAGATAAAAATGAACGTTCACATCTTAAGCGAATGTATGTAATTGCAGTTGGAAAAAAATGTTAATCATATAGTTGATCGACAATTTACTGTACTAAATGCTTGAAATAACAGTTTCTATTCATATAGCTATTTATTATTGAACAGCATGTTGTCACAACATGATTTAAAACACACTTAGGTGATGCACAAGCTCTCATAAAGTCATATAAAATATTTTTCAGCACTTTTAATGGAAATATGACAACTTGTGTATACCCTAATAGAAGTTACATATCATAACAGCTACTATCATCATCAACAACAATCATATCGAATTTGTTCATGTTGTCAATAGAATTATTGAAGAACTAATATAATTGTATACAATTCTTAGCATATAATCACAAAGTATAGATATGTTACATACATAGAAGAATGTCATAAATATGAGAAACAAAGTAAAACGTAACATCACCACTCGCTTACCAATAAGATCATAAAAAATACCGACTTATTAAACATTGATGCTAAGACATTATGATTGTGATTGTGAGTAGTGTATGAGTTATATTTATGTTTACATATACATTCATAAGTTCGATATATATGGTAGATATGCAGGTGTTACATAACAATGCCGTCCGCAAAGGGGAAAAATCACAAAATTAAGATATGATTAAACATATGATCGACAATCATTGTCTCCTTTAATCCCTCCCATTTATAATGTAGACATACGACCTTGTCTTTATGTCTTTAATATGCATACACACACACACACACACACAGGTATATAAAATAAAATATTTATAATACAATAAAAATCATAAAAAAAAAATTGTAGAAGAAAAAAGCGATCATTTGCATGTTGAATTGAACTCTTTTTTGTTTTTCTCCAAGTGAATGTATCCATATGTAGGGAAATTGTCTGTATGTTGGGACAGTTCATTGGCAATTATTTTTCTTCTAATATTGTCCAATTGTTCAATTACATTTTGATCGCACTTTAATCCACAGGCAAGCAGATTAGCTAGGTGAAACTCAGAATTTATTTTGAATGTATATATAAGGTCTAGTAAAAAGTAATCCACTATTTTTGCATTAAATTGGCTTGGCGTTGTCCTGATGGAACACAATTCCTCTCCTATTGGCCAAAGCTGGCCACTTCTCGGCAATTGCTTCCTTCAAACGGTCCAATTGTTGACAGCACAGGTCCGAATTAAGAGTTTGGCCGTAGAGGAGCTGCTCACATCACATAGCAAAACCTTCCTGACCGCCAATCCTGGCTTGACCACCGTTTGCTCTGGCTCACCACGATTCAACCACTGCCGTTTTTGCTTGACGTTGTCGTAAGTGACCCACTTTTCATCACCAGTAACCATCCGCTTCAGAAATTGATCGATTTTGTTGCGATTCAGCAGCGATTCGCAGATGAAAATTCGGTCCATGAGGTTTTTTTGCGATAACTCGCGTGGCACCCATACATCGAGCTTCTTTTTGTATCCAGCCTTATTTATATGGTTTCAAACGGTTTTTTGTGCAATGTTTATGTTGACGATTTCCATTATTTTATCGATATTTTCGACAATTGGCCTTCCAGAGCGTGATGCATCTTTGACATTAAAATTACCGGAACGGAATCGACGAAACCAAAAATTGTACGTGATTGGATGTTACAGTATCAGGACCATAAACATTATTCACATTTTCAGCCGTCTGGCTTACGTTTTCGCCTTTATCGAAGAAAAACTGTAAAATATGGCGTATTTTCCCTTTACTGGTGTCCATATTTGACGCGTAGTCAAACAATACTGAGTCAAGCAATCACAAAACTGCCTGAAGAGTTTATGAAAAGTACTAAATCCTATCTTTCTAATGTCATCTAGCGTAACCCGATCGCACTTATACAACGCGAGATACAGATTACTAAAGCCATCTATTAGAAAAATAATGGATTTCTTTTTACTACACCTGATATATTAAATTAATGAGAGTCCGGGTCCTACGATGCAACAATATGATTTTCATTGAAATAATCATTGACAAAATTTGATGCTGCACGAAACCAAACCCATCCCAACTGATGTACCTCTCTCTGCAACAAACATAAGATACTAGCATTTATGTTTTTTGTATAGACTTGTTATACTATAAAGTTATCTGCTAGAAAATAAATACATTAAAATATATTTAGAGCTTCTATGCACGAGTAATCGTATATAATATATGTATAAGAATGCATGCCTGAGTGTTATTACCACAACCAGTTACAGAACATTCGCATTCGGTATATGTATCTACTATTCTTACTGCCAATTCCAAGTATCATAGCATATTCTAGTACAGTATGGATGGTTTGGATTAGTATGTTGTGTTTAGCAACATGGTAGGTGTCCCATGCATAATAATAATAATGATAATACCTATATGCCGCCATAGTGCACACACACCGGCAACACTTGCAAATTGTTCAAGCAGCCAAGCTGCTAGCCATCTAGCCAGCCAGACAGTCAGCCAAACAGCATGCTAGCGGGTTTTGCACCGTACAAAATTAAGCCATTAAAAATGCATTTTGTAATGGCGACGACGCTGACGACACTAACTACGCTGACGACACTAACGACGGTAAGAACGCTAACAACAACAACAAACATTGTCGACAGACGGTAGGCATTTGCTCTTAAAAAGAACATTCTTATGCAAATATTGCCAACATTTTTATGGCATTTTGTCGCTTTGTATCTTCTCTCACAATTGTTGTTTTCTTTCATTATTTTGCCATTAACCATACTAAATATATGGTGGATGGTAAGTAGCACATAAATAGAAACCATTTTTAAGTCATCCATTGTATGTGATGTGTATCTGTGGCGGTGGTGTATATTCATGAAAATTCCATCGAATCGAAAAAACGTTTGCTCCTGCACGGTTGAATTGAAAATTGAAAGCGAAAATAAATATTGGCTTGATGAAAAAGTATGGCACATATTACAATCGAAATCAGCAAATATTGTATAATCGTATGTACTGACTTATTAACTTATTACTTAGTATATTAATAATATTTTCGTATGAAAAATGTGAAAATATGAATACGGAGGCATAATTTTGTAAAGTAGGTAGTGGTGGCTTTCAACCGATTGGGTCCATTTCCACATATGTCCATTAATTGGTCAATTTAATATTATATACCAAGTTTCACCTTGTTAACTTCATATTTTCTCGCAAAAAGTGTGAAAAAATGCATTCGAAAGAATAATTTTGTATGGGAAATAGTCGTAGTTTTCATCGGATTGAATCTATTTTCATATATGTCTATTAAATTGTAAATATAATCTTACATATCGAGTTTGAACTTTCCAACTTTAAAATTTCGTGAAAAAAATCTGAAAAAATACATGCCGAACCAACATTTTGTATGGGAGCTAGGCGTGAACTTTATCAGATTCAGACTATTTTAGAACATGTCTATTAATTAGTAAATATAATCGTATGTAGCGAGTTTCAACTTGTTAAGTTTATATTTTCGAGCGCAAACTGCGAAAAGGCTCTTTCAACGGCATACTTTTGTATGGGAGGTAAGCATGGATATCATTTGATTATAGCTATTTGTAAAAAATATTTATTCTCTGATCAAACTAACTTTATGTATCAAGTTTTAGTTCGATAGCTTAATTTTTTCTCGCAGAAAGCTTGAAAAAATACATTCAAAAACATAATTTGGTATCTAATATAAGTGTAGCTTTCATCAGAATACACCCATTTTCATGTATATTGATTCTGTATTAACACTAATCTTACATACCAAATTTTAGCTCAAAATCTATATATTTTCGTACAAAAAGTTGGAAAATATTCATCCAATAACATACTTTTCTCTGGAAAGTGGTTTTTATCCGATTTGATCCATTCACAAACACTTCTTTTCGTTAGTAAAAACATTTTTATGTATGTACCAATTTCCAGCACTATCGCGTTATAATTATGGGAGCTATCATGCGAAAAGATTGACAGGCAATCAGACAGAACTGGCTAAATCGACTTACATTGTGATTTTAATAAGCTTTGTCCCATAGCTTTGTCATTAATAAATTTATAAAAGAGCTTTACAAGAAAGCTTAGAAAAAGCGACGTTACTAAACATCTGTCATTCAAAATTTTTTAAGTAGATCTCTTCAAATATTGTCCAAATTTATTTCACATACCAAATTTATGTGGAAATTTTCCAGCGAATTTTTTCTAATATTCTGCCGAATTTTGTCTCATATGCCAAAAGAATTTTGAAGCTTGTGTAAAGCTTCCATTTAAAATGGCTGAGTTATGTTTCAAAGCCAATACTGACAAAGTAAAAGGTGACGCAATTTACTTATTTTCGTAGTTGATTTTTGTTTGCCCTGTCCACATTCCTATGTGAAAACATTCAAATGAGTAGTTAAAATTTTTTGTTTGTCTTTTAGCCAGCCCACCATTAGCACATGAAATATGCTGATGTTTTAATTGTGAGTTGTCGGTTGTTTTTTTTTTTTTTTTCTCCATTTGGGGAAACAATCAACTTTCATTTTCATTACAATTTATTTATTGCATACAAGATGCCATTATCTATGTGTATCTTTTTATCTAATTTTATATCTGTATAAGTATGTAGTTAACTTATGATTCAACATTCAATTTTAATTTCTTGACATTTCCGCTTCTTTGCAACTAATCGATCAAAAATATGAAATTCCTTTTCATTTTTTGTATTTTTTTTTTTTGTTAACTCCTATCATTATGAAGTTTATCAGAGAATTTAAACATTTTTGAATTTTAAGCAACATTCACTTAATGGAAATAAATTTATTCAAAGAATTAATTTTTTGAATTTCTTATTTTTCGATATCTAAATATCGCATTTGCATTCGTTGACGTGTTTTATTTACGATAGAAACTCATTAAATGATTTTTAAAATTTCACTTCTTTGTCATGACAATTTGATTTTTTGGGTAGAGCCTTTGATGTTGTTTATTCACGGCTGGTTTGGTTCAATGAAGATGGAATCATGACGATGACGATAATAATAATGAAACCGCACCTTAGAAATTTATTCATATAAAGAGAGAGAGAGAGAGAGAGAGAGAGTGAGAAAACGATATTATTAAAAAAACCAATGCATTTATTTGTAAATTAATTATTTGATATTTTCCCTTTTTCGTATAAGAATTTAAGAATTAATGCGATTTGTCTTCAGTGATCTCCAATGCACATGGACTGATAATAAAATCAATTTTGAATATTTTATAACTGAAAAAATTCCAATAAATTAAAGAATTATAAATACGACTAAAAATAATAAGATTTAAATACTTAAAATGCAAGCGAGGGTGCAGTAACGCTGTAAATAGCTCGTTTTCTTTTAATTATAATATCTTGATTATTTTCACAACGCCCACTATTAGCAATTCTTCGCATAATATTCTGACAAAGTTCTGACTCATTTAAAAGCGACTGAATGTAAGTCTCGCTGATGAATATATTTTTTACAATAAAATTAACTCGGAAGAATCTTTGTAGAGCTCCTAGGGTCATTTCTGCTTCTGCTTGAAATGCTGTGTGATGATATTTTTAGATTCTATCATGTTAATGTACAGTAAACATTGGAAAAGTCGAGTTTGCCCGCAAGGCCCACATATCACCCTTACAGCGGTGAAACATATGACATACCTTCTTTAACATCTCCTCTGAGTATATTTACTTTTATATCCACTCATAAATAGATGTGTTCCTTTAACTCCTATTTGGAGCATAGGGCGTCAATAACTCCTCTTCGCCATCGGACACGGTCCTGCGCAAGGGCCCTCAACTTATTCCATGTAAGACTCAGCAATCTCATCTCGGCTTCAGTAGAGCGGCGCCATGTGGCCGCCAACACTGCGTCCCGATTGTTGGAACGAATTCCATGACAGCGCCTGTTTGGTGATGTTGTCGTCTTCCTTTCGCAACATGTGACCGATCCATTGCCACTTCCTTTTTCGGATTTCAGTCGCAACATCAGTCTGCTTCGTTTTTATCAACAACTCTGCGTTAGATATGGTACGGGGCCTGAAAAAAAATTCTCAGTGGTTACCTTCAAGATAGTACAGCCATATAACAGCACGGATTTGATCCACTCATAAAGAAGGATTTCTTTCAAAATAAAAAGAAAAGCACTTCAAAATCAATAAATAGCTCAAAAACTGCCCATTGTGTAGAAAGACGCCCATCATTAATTTTTCCTTCCCAACAATTCCTTCAAACTTATCTTCAACCATTGTGGTGGTTTCCATACAAAATATACGTAAAACAACGGAGAATCGATAAAAACCTTTATAGCTATCCAGAAATCGCACCTAGAGCGTTGAAGGCACAGTAATTTCTTCTCGCTAATATTTTCTTTGCAGATATTGACGCCATATCTTCACCTTTTAGATGGGCTCACCTACAAAATTGATGCATTTATAATGGCTGTAAATTAGTAAAACATCAATGTTGCATATACATATGTTGATAGGATGTTGATAAGATGTTGACAACATATATTGTACATACTTATCGACACGTTCGGCCAGTTTTAATTAATTTCATAAGAAAATGATCAATTTGAAATGTTTTTTAAAATTATTTTCATATAAAATGGAGAAATAGTAAAACATCGATGTTGCATATACATATGTTGATAGGATGTTGACAACATATATTGTACATACTTATCGACACGTTCGGACAGTTTTAATTAATTTCATAAGAAAATGATCAATTTGAAATGTTTTTTAAAATTATTTTCATATAAAATGGACAACGTCAAAATTGTTGAAATACACAAATCAAATACTCTTCATCTTAGGCTATAGGACTGTGAGGAAATATATTATATGAGACTCATAAATACAGGTATTTATACAAAAATGTATAAATATTTACCAATATAATTGTATGTATAATGTTTTAAATTAGTTCATTACGCATGCGACCATTTGGAGTTTTGTATATTTTGTAATAAGCAAATATATGTAGGAATACAATTTTTCATTCATCACTCATGTCATACAAAAGTGTTGCATTGCTATGTGTTTATCTATCATATGTATACGAGTGGATATGATACATATGGATATGTTAATTCAGTTTAAGAGATTGAAATTTAAACCAGTTTGAAATTACTTTGGCGTTTTACAAAACATATACATATGTACGTATCGTACATATAAAGTGAAATTAGTTATTGGTAAACGACAAATGTATGCGCTTGTATACATAACAAATATGTATCGTACCTCTACTATGTGTATATATACACAAAAATGTAGACAAACTGATAGACATGAAGAGAAACATTTGTATAAGTAGATTCATGAGTAGTAGAAATGTATGGAGATACGATAACATTTTACACAATTTATCGATATATTTGAGAAATAATATACAACAATAACAATTCAACAACATACGCACTAGAGCTGTCAATTATTCGATCTTTTCATATATTTTCGATATTTCGATATTTTTTCATTTGAAAAATGCAAATAATATTCGATAAATTTTGCAGTCGATTTAATAAACGATAGAAAACAACGGTTATCCGATTTCGATTAAGCGAAATCACAGCTTTAGTATTGACGTGTGATTGTATATGACAATACAGAGTATGATGCATTCCATAGCTATACATATATTATGCATACATGTATATAATATAAAACCACAATTATAACAACACCATAACAACAACAACAACAACAACAACAACAACAACAACAACAACAACAAAAATATGCTTTTCCACAATGGCAACAATAACATTAATAATCATTGTACAATGCAAGCGATAACTGCAGCTGCAATAAGATGTTCATAATGGTAAATACCACATATGAGTATAGGCAGCTCTGGCCATATTAATAACAACACCAATAATAGTAGTAGCAATCATAATAATAGATGATAATAACAATGATAATGATGGTGTTTAACTATATCATATATGATATTTCTTCATCTACATACATACATAGATGCAGTTGCGTATAAAGGGATTGTGGTGATACTTTATTACACGTCTATATATATTTTTGTTGCACCAATTGAATGGATGCTGTTAATATACAATATAATTATAAAAGAAAATTATAAAAGTATCATGTAGGTACTATGTAACATTTATATATACATTTCGGTTTAGCTTAAACATCATCATTATACAGTTGGTTGACGTAAGATTGCAGGGAATAATTGAGATTGCAACAATATACTTTTTTTTTAGATATAATTTGATTAAATGCCATATTTTAAAAATACAATAGAAACATACAAATTTAAGTAATGTGTTAAATATTAGGGAATAATTTCTCGCTGTTGTTTTCTTTTGCCATTTTATCAATTTGCAAGAATTTTGAAATATATGTTTCATATTTAAGTGCTCATTTATTTATATATACATAGTCTACTACATATAAATACATAGGTACGATACATACATATAAATATATAATTATAGCATTAAAGGGCAATCTCTTAAATATATTTTTTTTTGTTGTACATAAGCAGCAACAAAGAAAAAAGAAATTGTACAGAAATGAAGCCATACTTGTTTTTTTTTTTTCATTTCTTAATGCGAAGAAATATATATAAAACAAATTTTCTACCAAAAAAAAAAAAATAAGAAAAACAAGAAGAAGAAGAAGAAGAAATTGAAATCAAAGAAATCGACAAAAAACTGCATTTCACCTTCAGCTTCATTATATGTATGCATTTGCATTTTATTTTTGTTTCTGTCATTTTGATGTTGTTGTTGTTGTTTTTGTGTTTGTTTTTTTTATTATTTTTTTATTTTTTTATTTTGTAGTTAAATGCAAGAAATTTCACTTGACATACACACACACACAAATATTTAAAAATATCTATAAATTTATATCGAACTTACAATAAAGTATTTGTAATGTTGCAGATCTCTTAGTAAATGTTGGCAACTTGTTGTTGGCAACTTTTGTATTTCTCAACATCGTAAAATGTTTCGAGTCCAAACTTGTTGAAACTTGTTTTCCCCAAAACCTAGATAAATTTTGGCATCGCATACTGTTTTGTTTGTTAGTGCAAAATATTCCAGAAGATCACGTTACTTGTTTAACGATTTTGCAATTTATTTAAAATGAAAACCACTCCAAATTTCCATACAAAAGTACATACATTTTTGAATAGATTTTGCATACTTGAAGCCCAAAAATATTAAGCTAGCGAGTTACTTTTTGCTATATAAAATTTGTCGAAACACAAAATAAATATATTAGAAAACGATCGTAATCGGTTGAAAACTACGGCTACCTTTCATACAAAAGTATATTGATGAACGTATGTTTTTACATTTTATTATCGAAAATATAAAACTATCGAAATAAAATGTGGCGTGTGAAATTACTTGAATCACAGAATGGACATATTTCAAAATGGTCATAATCGCTTTAAAACTACGGCTACTTCTCATACAAAAGTATGTTTGCGACTACACTTTCCGCACAAACTTATATAGCTTTAGGACTGAGACTCAGCAAATATAATTATTTGTACAACACAACATAAAAGTATTCTATTTTTTTCGAAAGTATTTATTCATTCTTTCATTCATATATGGCCATTACAACCCATTATCGAGTTATGGCCGACCTTAGCAGCTCTCTCCAGGCGTCTCTGTTGTGCGCAGATATGTTTTCCTCGACCTGGTCTTTCCATCGGAGGCATGGACTTCTCCTACATCGTCGTCCAATGTCTTCCGTATCAAACACCTTTTTCGCCGAAGCCACCGCAGACGCTGAATAGTGATGCGTTGGACTATGTCAATGTCATCGTAGAGCTCGTACAGTTCGTGGTTCATTCGAATACGATAGTCGTCACCGACCGAAGATCTTGCGAAGAATCTTTCTCTCGAACATCCCAAGCGTGGCTGCATCGGTCTGCCTCACAACCCATGCTTCCACGCCATATAGCAGCACGGCTATGATGAGCGTCTTTTCGAAAGTATGTCCCTCTATATGTCATGGTGTCCTTTTGTGATTCTTGATTTAGTGATTTTTGAATATTTATCTTCAACGATCAGTGATCTCTTTTATTATTCTCCACAATGTAATAGATTATATTTATGTTGGGATGATTTTGATTTATGATTCGCTTTGTAACTTTCAAAATGGCAATCAATTAAAATCGAATCAAATTAAAATCTATAAACCGCTGAAATAAACTCGCAATCATTTATTTGATTTTATGATCACTTCTTTTAAATCGATTTATAATTCTAAATCAATTTCAATTTCAATTTAATATTATTACAATTTCAATTCTACAATTGTAATTTAATTAAGCACAAGTACGAAAAAAATAGTGTCATTTCACAATAAATGTTAATTAAAAGATCACATAAAATACGTAAATAGTGGCAAATTGCATGAAAATGCAATGTATACTGTAAAGAGAGAGAGAGAGAGAGAGAGAGAGAGCGAGAGAGAGTGGGAGATCTCCGGTAAGCAATTAAAAATATAGTTATAGCGTCTTGTTCATATTTTTTATTTTTTACAATGCAAGTATTTAACCAAGTCACGCGTGTTGCAATCACACTCCCGTTATTGTCATGCAACATTGAATATACTCGCCAGCAACAATAATAATGTTTATGATGATGATGCGAACTATTGTTGCACTACTGATGCTGATGCTTTGAATAGTCATTAAATAGCTATTTGTGCTGATGCTGTTTGGCTGCTGCTGCTGCTGCTGCTGCTGCTGCTTTTACAAAGTCGTTGTCGTAAGCTATTGGTTTTTGTTGTTGTTGATTTAGTATTTATGTTTTTGTGCAACTTGTTGCATTGTGAAAGCGTTATCAAACGATGTGTCTATATTCGTCTACATGTTTACGACTTTAGAAAATTTTCACTCGCACTTTTACTTGCAAAATTGCACATATTTAAGTTTTATTTATTTGCAATAGAGCAGCTTGCAATTTGTTGATTTTTCTTCTTTTTTTTTCTCTCTCTATCTCTTTATCGTACACTACATAATCTGCTTCTCGTTTTTCTACACTTTAATTAAAAGTTTCTATTTTTGCACATTAATAATTAATAAGCAAATAAAAACATTGATGTCTTTGAGAGTGTGCCTCTCATTATATGCACGATTATATGCCCAATGGGAAAAAATGGTAACAATGAATCTATCATTTATTGAATCTATTTATTGAATTTAATCTTTGATACAATTCGTTTTTTGATTCAACATTTTCTTGAAAACACACTTGATTTTGGTCATTTTGATTTTCCCACTGGGTGTATTTATGTAATATACATCTATGACTTGACGCCACAATGTTTTATGATCAATTTACCTATAAGCGATTGCCAATGGCTGTCATATTTCAATGAAAAGTTGCCTTCATTTTGGTAGTTAACACTTTAAAGAAAAAGAAAATATTTTTTTCATCATTAAATAGTCAATTTGTAATGACTTAAAAGTGAAATTATTTTGTGTAGCACAAAATCGCATATAATTGAAAACAATATATATGTATTTGATTTGAATTTTAGTTCATTAAAATTTTTTAAGAAAATTACCATATTTCATTAAAAAGTCAAATATTCATTTCCAAATATCCAAATTTCCGATTGCAACAAATATTTCCATAACAATAACAAGTACAGTGAATGCATTCATATTATGTATCTACACATGTATATAAACATATGTATGCAATGCAAGTAGGTACCTATTATATGCATGCAGAAAATATATTTCATGTTTCAACATTTTTGAATGTGAAATTGCGTAAAATCGGCTACTCAACTGCATCCACAAAGTCGAATTGAAATGCCTCTTGTTGTAGTGCTAAGTATGTTTTAGAGACACACATAAGTGAGTGGTATGACCACATTTTATTTGTGTTATTTGTCCATTTGCAAGACGACGACGACGACGACGACGACTACAATTGGCACCTGTTGTCATTGTCGCTATGGTC
This sequence comes from Megamerina dolium, assembly GCA_963854835.1. NCBI lineage: Eukaryota > Metazoa > Arthropoda > Insecta > Diptera > Megamerinidae > Megamerina > Megamerina dolium. Next base: position 67,212,445 of record OY978527.1, read on the forward strand.
GCGCCATCATCTCAGCGCTGCTGTGTCGCAGTTGTCGCCATGCCAAGTTTTTTTTTTTCTTAAACATTTTTTCGAAAAGAAAACAGTCGTAAATTAAATTAATTTTTTTTTTTGGCACAAATGTTGCAAATGAAATTATAGAATATAAATGGAGTTAAACGAAAAAAAATATGTTTTGATTTAAAATTGCTGCAAATAAAAAAGCCAATTAAACTGCACAGCTGCATGAAAAAATGGTATTGTCCAACAGAAGAAACATTTCCATATGAATTTTGGATCACTGTATTCGAATACGTGATTGGTTTGAATCGGTTAGGTCTTACTATTTCGACCGCAACTTAAAAAAAATTATAACGGTTGAAAAAATAATACCAAGAATCGCTCTAGCAATGTACAACATATGTCCCACCATTATTCAGTTTTCCTCGACAACATGTTTTTGAATATACTTATCCCGATCTCTAATTCGTAGAAGGGCTGCCCTTCAAAATAGACGTTTTTATAAATTTTGCTCTCACCTCTCGCTCTCACTTCTACCACAATGTCCCTACAATGGTAAAATGTATGACTGACCATCATTCATTTTGGCAACCCAACAGTTTTCAAAAAATGAAATGTATGAGAGACCACTATTCATTCGTATGCCTCAACATTTCCCACAAATTCGCTTACCCTCGATCTTAACCACTTAAGGGTGTTCCCTCAAGGTCGAACCAATTACAAAAGATTACTTTTCCAATGTTGATAAATAATTGTTCGAAAATATGCTCAACCTGATGAAAATGATCTCTACCTTGAACACGAAAGTGATTTTTGAATATTCTTAGGTCTTGAAGTAGAATTTTGAATTTTTAAGAGTGCATACCGTTGTTTTTACTAACGAACTGATATGATTGAAAATGGATGCAGGCAGATAAAATTCACGAATACGATTATACGAATATAAAAATATATTTTCGAAAGGATTTTTTCAAACTGAGCTTATGGAAATGTAAAGATATCGACTTGAAACTCTGGGTATATTACAATTTTTACAAAAATAATGCTTGAGTTCCATATTGGGCACAATTGAAGCAAAATCACTCTTACCTTCACATATAAAAGTATGATTTCGAACGTGTTTCTACCACTTTGCTTACAAAAATACGTGGATAGCGAGTTGAAACGCTCTACATATGAATTTTTTTGCCAACAAACGTCTGAACTACAAAATGTGGGTAATTGAAGCAAAACAACACCTACCTTTCGTACAAAAATATGTTTTCGAAAGGGTATTTTCAAATTTGTTTATAGAAATGAAAAGATATCAAGTTGAATTTTGATATATATAATTATTTTTACCAAAAAATGTTTGAGTTTAAAAATGAATGAAATGAATACGATTATACGAATATAAAAATATGTTTTCGAAAGGATTTTTCAAACTTTGCTTATAGAAATGTAAATATATCGACTTGAAACTCTGGGTATATTACAATTTTTACAAATTAGAGTTCCATATTGGGCACAATCGAAGCAAAATCACTCTTACCTTCACATATAAAAGTATGATTTCGAACGTGTCTCTACCACTTTGCTTGCGAAAATATATTGATAGCGAGTTGAAACTCTCTATGTATGAATATTTTTACCAATAAACGTCTGAATTAAAAAATGGGCGTAATTGAAGCAAAATAACACCTACCTCTCGTACAAAAATATGTTTTCGAAAGTGTATTTTCACATTTTTTTTTATGGAAATGTAAAGATATTGAGTTGAATTTTGGTATAAATCATTTTTTTTACCAAAAAAATGTTCGAGTTTAAAAATGAAGGTATTCGAAAGAAAATCATACTCACCTCTAAAACAAAAATATCTTTTCAAAAGTGAATTTTCACACTTTTTATGTGTAAGTGTAAAGATATTGAGTTGAAACTCGGTATATAGGATAATTTTTTTCTTCAATAAATATTCAATTTGAAAATAAATCTTGTTGCTTGAAAATCACGACCACCTCCGATGTAAAAGTATATTTTCCAGACGTTTTACACTAAGACATCCATCGTGTACAACAATACATCATACTTTATATACATTATATCGTACAAGATAAATGCCTACAAAATACATCGATTGGCATCAAGTTCCTGCCCAAGTTAATTATATAAAAGATCAGACTTACATTTGCTGTTGCAGTAGTGGCTGTTGTCATTCGTAAAGATTGTGAATAGCAATAGCATAGGCAGTTGTAGGGAAAGCAACATCAAGTGGCAACCATTGGCAATACGATACAACAACTAATCTATCACTACATCCATTCATACTTAGGTACATATGTATATATACATATGTATATATACATATGTATATATACATATGTATATATACATATGTATATATACATATGTATATATTGATTAAGAGAAAGTTGGTATTATATACAAGTACGAGTATATCCCGAAAAAAGTAAAAATGCCAACAATCAACAACTACAAGATGTAGATATATACTTCATATCAATACAAGACAAACCAGGCAACATCAGCAACATCGGCAACAGTGCCAGCAGCAGCAGCAGCAGCACTAGCAACAACTATTGTACAATCAATATGAATATGTGAAATGTCCGTTTCAATATTGTACTTGTTGCTGTTGGCGATATGTTTACTGGTGTTGTTGTTGTTGTTGTTGTTGTTGTTGTAACTACACCTGAAGCATTGTCAACATGCTGGTAAATGAAAACAATTTATTTGTCTGTTTTGCCAGACTGTCTATATAATAATAATAATAATAATAATTGTTATTGTTGCTGTTGATATTGGTGGCGAAGTTGCGTATGCAGTGTTCATATTATGCGAGTTGAAAACAAAATTCCAATTCAACTTTTAAAAGGGGCTTTACCTATAAATTAAATTTTGCGGCATTTTCCCTTTTTTGTTATTTAACAAATTTCAGCAAATGAAATGCAGATAATTCGTTTTTATATTATCAACATTAATTGAGAAAAATATATATTTTTTTTTAATTTATATTTTGCTTGTATCAATATTCGCTCATTTTTTTTTTTTTTTGGCGATTTCTAATAAATATGATATTAATATGTTTTGCCATATTTGGATTGCTTGCATTATCTTGTAAGTGATTGTGGGTGTACATTACATATTTTTTTGTTTTTATTGATTGAATGTTGTTGTTCTTTTTGTTGTAACAACAATTTCACTTTGATTGGTTTGATTTCTAATGCGTGCAAAAAAACTTGAGTCTTTCTCTTTTTTTTTTTGTGTTCCAACTAATTTGCCCTAATAAGAATGAGGAGTGGTGGAAACTTTTTATTCACATTTTTTTATTGATTTAACCCATAGATGATGGGAATAACCCATTGACACCCTTAGTTTAATACTTTGATTATCAAGATTATATAAATCTAACACAATTTTCTATTAAATTCTTTTCTGCTATACTTTTTGAGTAACCCTTTTTAATATTTAACCCGTATTCGAACATGATTTAAGCTCATGGTGGCAATATGGCATAAACCTAGCACAATCTTATTTCAATATATTTATTGATATAATTTAGCTCGTTGTTTTAGTATTTAGTGGCCCTACATTCTCATTTGTTACAAACAGCTCTGAAGAGCTTCACTATGCAAGAGATTTGTCGCTCCTCAATGGCAGAATTTTTGGATCATCACAGATTTTAAGGCATGAGATCTTAGAGTTACTCAACCATCGTTAAACTCATCGTATTCGTTGTGTGGCCATAACAACCGAATATTGATTTAGGCCGAATGTTACATGCTTCGCCAGCCATCTCTAGTTGGCGCCAGTTAGAAATTCCAAGCGCCGTCAAGTTCTCCAGTACTTGGTCTTTCCACCGGATGTTAGGTCTTCATCTTCTGTGTCGTCCTCCAGCGGGTTCCGAATATAACACCTTCTTAGCTGGAGCGTGTTCTTCCATTCGCTCGACATGACCTAGCCAGCGCAGCCGCTGACTTTTGATGCGCTTTTCTATGTTAATATCTGCACACAGCTCGTACAGCTCATGGTTGTACATTATTCGGGTCTTGCTACCAACGCAAATCGGTCCAGAGATCTTGCGTAGGACTTTTCTCTCGAAAACTCCAAGCATTCGCTCATCCGAGGTGGAAATTGTCCAGGCTTCAGCGCCATATATAAGGACAGGCATGATGAGAAACTGTAGAGTGTAGTTTTCGTTCTTAGAGAGAGGGCTCGGGTTCTCAATTGCTTACTTAGCCCACAGTAGCACCTGTTTGCAAGAGTGATCCTTCGCAATATCTCCAGGTTGACGTCATTACTGCTGTTAATGCTGGTTCCAAGATAGACAAACTCCGTTACTACTTCAAAAGCGTAGTCAACAGAGACGTGCTGTCTAAGATGACGGGACTCATTGTGTGTAGATACTAGATACTTCGTCTTGCCATCGTTTACCGCTAGACCCATTCGATGCGACTCTCTTTCCAACTCTGAGAATGCTGCACTGACTGCTCGCGTGTTCATGCCGATTATGTCAATATCGTCGGCATACGCTAACAGCATGACACTTTTGTTGAATAGAGTGCCATTATGTTGTAGATCAGCAGCTCGTATTATTTTCTCCATAATAAGATTGAAGAAGTCACACGATAGCGAATCACCTTGTCTGAAACCCCGTTCGGCAGTAAACGGTGCGGATAGGTTCTTCCCAATTTTCACGGGAGTTATGCAGCGTCATTCTACAAAGTCGAATGAATCTTGCAGGAATACCGAACTCAGACATTGTTGCGCAGAGGTAATCCTTTACCTGACTGTATAATCAACAAATAGGTGGTGTGTGTCGATCTGATGTGATCGATGGTCGAATTACCAGGTCTGAAGCCACACTGATAAGGTCCAATCAGGTTGCTGAGCATGGGCTTCAATCTTTCACACAGTACACAGGATAAGACCTTGTATGCGATGCTCAGGAGACTTATTCGTTAAACTCATAGCTTACTTAATTTCTCGACCATGAAGAATGTTCAGTGCCTATCATGCTGCCTCCAAGAACGACTAACAAAATATGAGTTTGTGTTCTTTCAAATTTTTGTCAATCTGTGGACAAACTATGTTCTAACATATAGTTGTCCCTTTCCTTCAGCATCGGACAGAAAAACATAGTCATCAGGAAACCTCATACATGATGTACTAACATCGTACCCCTAAAGTGGTGGTGCCGTATCGCAACATATAGTCTCGAAATCCCGAAACTAAACCCCATATTTCGCACTTAATATTGGCAATTGGTATTTTCTTTTAGAATTCATTACAATATATGAAAGCTGATATATTTGATTTGTGCAAGGAGCTTTTGCCATATTTCCTTTAAATCTATGTACATAAATATGGCAATAGATTATGTGCGGAAACTTATTGCTTGACTAGAGTTGTCACAACGGAAAGATGCTTTCATACGATATGTCCATAAGACACTAGTAGAGATGAAAAAAAAAAAGAAGGCGAAGAAGAAATTGTTTATCCAATTTGTTGTTGTTGTTGTTGTTGTTGTTGTTGTTGTTCATGTTGTCATTAATGTTGCTCTGATTTATTTGTTATGCTTTTAACCCAACAACTTCCCGTCTATTTGATTACCTCTGCTACATATTTCTGACTTACACTCATTACATGCTTAAACTTGTATTTCATTTCTGCGATTGTTGTTGTTGTTGTAATTGTTGTTGTTGTAATTGTCGTTGTTGTTGTTGTTACGCATAAGGAATTTCACTCGAGTTTTCATGCCAGTTTTAGAATAAAATGAAAATAATCATTTCAAATCGCATCATCATCATCATCATCGACATCATCATCATCATCATGAGCATCATAAGAGGAAATTCGTAATGCAGATTGCAGACAAGTCAAACAAGTGCATTTGTCATTTTGATTTTCAATTAATTTTAATTTATTTTATTATATAAAAAAGATACTAGACCAACATGTACCTATTTACGTATATGTAAATGAAGATATATGTATGAATGCGTGTGGTGAAATGTAATTTCTTCTATTTGATTGTGCTCATAAATTTTAAGTGAAAATGTCACACAGATACACACACACACACACACACACACGTGCGCATAACAAGATAAACTGGACTTTATCATATCATATTTTTATGTACATGGAAGATAACTTCAACTTGGTCAATAAATGTTGGTAGTCTTACTATAATTTTCATATCTAAAGACTTAATTGAGCATTAGAATGGCTCATATTAGTAGGAAGAAGTGAAATAGAAAGACAAAGTGACAAATTTTATAGCAAATAGAAAAAAAGAAATTACTACAACCACTACTTTAAATATAAATGCCCAAAAAAGCATGGGTCAAAATCAGGGATTCTTAAGAAACGATGCTTAGAATTATCGGCAGTTAAAATTTTTGCTATTCGATTTTCGAATATAAAATTTTGCCCGCTCTAATATACGTATACCACCTTGATCAAAAAGTTCCCAGAATAACCACCGCGTGGCGCTCCCATCGTTATAACTTGAGTTCTGTTTTTTTTTTTTTTTTTGTTAAGTTGGTACATCTGTTGTTGATATTTCCTCTAAATCTTAGCATCATAGCTTGACATTTGCAAAAGTTACGTAGCTAAAAGTACATCTATTTCTGTGTGTGTTGACCTCGCAAAAGACATGATTTGCGAGCCTGAATCCGCTCTCACACATTCATCAAAAGGATCATTACTGGAGACGAGACGTGGGCTTATGAGTACGACGGAAAGAGACCAGAATTGTGGGCAGAAAACTCGTGAATTTTGCACCATGAATTCACTTGATTTGGCTCCCTGCGATTTCTTTCTGTTCAATCGAGTTAAAAAACCATTACGGGGAACGCGTTTCAGCAACCGAGAGGAAGTAATGGAAAAATCGCAGGAAGCACTGAGATGGATGTACTCTTGACTACGGAACTAGAGGGAATACCAACAACAGATGTATCAACTTAACAAAAAAAAAAAAAACAGAACTCAAATTGGAACAATGGGAGCGCCACATGGTGGTTATTCCGGGAACTTTTTGATCAAGGTAGTATCTCAGCTAATAAGTATTAATTTTATTTGAATTTTTTCTGTATTTATTGATTTTGATTTGCATATTATTGTTATACATTTGAAATGTTATAAATTTTATGTAAAATAAAAATGATTATAAATTTTTGTTCCTGATTCGACAACAAAATTGTTGCTTTGCCATTTGATTTTTTTTTTAGTTTTAGTACATCTACATTTAAAACCAATAAATATGTCACAAACATATAAAATTAGTTTAACGCACATGCATTTGGATATATGTATGTTAATGGATAAGAAATTTGCAGATTGACTTAATTTTTTGAAAATTTCTTATAAAAATGCGATTTTATTCTTCTACTAATGCATTGATATTATGTTCAAGAGGAATATAGAATATATTACTATATAAATGGTTTTATATAATGGAGTAAAAATATAATTTCGAAGTTTTCTTTAAATAAAATATCCAATAAGTGAGGTCTGACATTTTTCCGGAGTACAATTTTTTTCATAACCTACCCTAGATCTCATTTTACCCACGAGCCATTAAGGTTTTGATTCATTTTCAAATCTCATGATAAGAAAGAAATTGTTTCCATTTTCTTGGTTACCTTATATCTACGAGTATGACTATTCGTATGATGACTACCTCAATAAAATATGTAGTGAAGCAATACTGGTCATACATAGATAACTACAATACTACCTCACCTATCAATAACAACATACATATGTAGGTACGACTAAGTAAATAGAAAAATGAAAAAAATCAACAAAATTCTTACAAAAAACTATTAAAACCGCAATAACAAATTTAGAAAAAAAAAATAAGGAAATTAATGTCAAGTCAATGAATTATATTGAGGTTTTTCATTCTAATCAACATTAAATTTTTTTCTCCCCTCTGATATGTACTTGTGCAATGACAATTTTTATTACCTTTATGTTTATTGAGTACTAAGCATATATCTATATGTATATGTATGTACTTTTCGATGATTACTACCATTTCATATTTTTCCTCTTCCTTCGCGCCAAGTATAAATTCTAACGTCGTAATAAATTCTAACGCTATGTCTTACTAATTGTTAGTAATTAGTGCCTACACGAGAATTTGTATGTATATAGCACATGTATATATATTATATCATATATATTTTCTTTTCTTTGATCAAACCGATAACTTTGATATCAGTAGTGTATTCTGTTTTTTTTTTTTCACTCTTCTACATTGACGTATGTAATATAATATACTCAAGCATTGATCAATAAATGTGTTTTTCTCCTTATCTTGCCATGTATTAATTGAGGTGAAATTAGAAAAGATAATATTTTAATGTTTATACTATGAATAGAATAAACATAGAGCTACATAGATGCAGAGGTGTGAGAGTGAAAATTAAAATCTATTTCTTCTGGCATTATTTCATGCTACGGGTACTACTAGTTTCGGGGAGAGAATGAATAATTTGTCAATCAGTTATCAATCATAATGCATAGAATAAACATAGAGCTAGAAAGATGTAGAGGTGGGAGAGTGAAAATCAAAACCTATTTCTTCTGGCATTATTTCATGCTATCAATCATGAACGGGTACTACTAGTTTTAGAGGAAGAATGAATGATTTGTCAATCAGTTATCAATCATAATGCATAGAATAAACATAGAGCTACAATAGATGTAGAGGTGTGAGAGTGAAAATCAAAATCTATTTCTTCTGGCATTATTTCATGATATCAATCATGAACGGGTACTACTAGTTTTGGGGGGAGACTGAATGATTTGTCAATCAGTTATCAATCATAATGCATAGAATAAACATAGAGCTACAATAGATGTAGAGGTGTGAGAGTGAAAATCAAAATCTATTTCTACTGGCATTATTTCATGCTACCAATCATGAACGGATACTACTAGTTTTAGGGGGAGTAGAAATATGGCAATACGTTTCTTGAAGAATAAATGATTTATCAATCAGTTATCAATCAGTTTAAATTTTTGAAAAATGTAAAATGCTAGACTATATTTTAGTGTCTTAATTCGAGTTGATATAAAACAACAACAAAATTATTGAAACGCTCTGAATTTTGATCTTATTGGATTTACAATTTTCTGAAGTTTTGGCAATTAGTTCGAATATGAAGTGGTCTGGAGATTGCATTTACGAAAACTATATCGAACTTAGTAATAATACGATAAAACCTAGAGATTCCATTTCTGAAAACTTCTTCGAACTTGGCAATAATACGATGAAGCTCTCTTATCGCTTAACGTTGGTGGGTTATTAGTGAAGACTAATGATATGATATATTTCCAAGGTCCGTGATCCCTTAGCAAAAATCTGCAGTATAAATGAAAACAAGTACTATATTCTTAAACACTATGCTCAATGTTTAAGAATTGACATTTTTTAATAGTTCGCTTAATAATCTTACGAGATTATTAATTATGGCTCGAACTCGTCTTTGAGTTTTGATGACAGAACTACGAGTTTCAAAAGTAAGTTCAACATTTTGTAAGCATTTTGTAAGTACATTTTGTAAGCATTTTAAGTATTTGCATAATGTAATAATGAAGTGAGTGCCGTAGCTCAGTGGTTAGTGTGTTGGTCTTTCGATCTGTAGGTCGTTGTTCAATCCCCCGCTGATGCATAACAAATTTAATATCGAAAATATGTTGCTTTTGAACGGTACCCACCTCTCGGCAAGCAATTGGCAATTCTTCTGACAGTAACAATTTGCCATGGCAAAGCTTCTAAAAGAACCCTGTGACAAAGCTCAGAAAAAGTGATGCCACAAGGGTTCTGCCATTCGGAACCGGCTAAAATAAGTAGGTCCCTTCTAACAATGTCCAAAAATTTAACACGCACAACAGTAATGGAAGAGAAGCTTGGCCAATGAGCCCATCGGGGCTTTAAGTGCCACATATTTATTTTTGTTTTTCATAATGTAATGACAATTTTTTGACAGTTATTGCTAGAAACTAAAACACTTTCTAGATAATTTAATCCATGATAGATTTAATTAATGCTCTACAACACCATATTAATAGTTTTTTCTCTTGAGCCAAAAATTGTTTAAATTATTCTAATTTAGTATTTTATAAAACATCATGGTATAATTGACAAGATAACGCAAATGAAATAATATTTCTCTTTGACAAATGTCAATGCATGCATACTTTTTATGTGCTTCCACCATTATGGGATACATGTACTCTAATTGACATGAGTTTTCACCCTTACTCCGTAGTTTTATATACACTATTTTTGATCCCTAAATTATGTCATTGTTAACAAACATTTATAATTTACAAATTATTTCATTTAATCATTTTATCTTTTTCACATTTCCTAGTGTTTAAAATATTATTAAATTTCACCATGACCATCATCATCATCATGCAGTTGTAGTCTATACATAGTAGTATATCTATATAATCAACGGTCAAAGTCACGCTGCTATTTATTATGTTGCTTTTAGTTGAGGCGATAATTTCAACTTAGGTGCTTGTTTTAATTAATGGTTGTGGTTGTTGTTGTTGTTTTTTTTTTTATTGCGAATTATAGTGCAATTACTTAGTACTACATATACCGTACTACATATAGAGCTAACTAATGCTATATAAATGTTGTTATAATTGCTGTTTTTCTTACACCTTTATAATTGCATTTATTTATACGCCTGATGGCATTCTTAATTGTATGAATAGTTGATAATCGCATGCTTAAAAAAAGTACATACATAATACTAACAACAACAAAAAACCGCATGCTTTTGGATGTTACAATTTCAAGTTTTTTGTTTGTTTATTTATTTTTACTGTTATATATAATATTGCTTTATTGTTCTAAACTATATATATATATACCGTATTCAACACTTTCCTTTTCCCTTTTGTTATCAGCTAATGAACATTTTTTTTTTATATTAGAAGTTAAATGTGATAAGAGCTCAAAGGAAAGCAGTTGCCTTTTTGCATTCATTTTTGTTTCATTTTATGACTATCACCTCGGTATATTTTATTGTTTTCTACTATTTATTTAAATTATTTACAAAAATATTTGCTTTCTTAAAAATATCGACAAAACAAATACCAACAACTGCTTAAAGAAAAATTCAATTGATCATACAAAGTTATTCCATATTTCATATCATCATATTTATGCAAATTAAATTCACAAATAAATAACAAAAAATTTATATTGTATTTATCTACAATAACAACAACAACAAAATATGCAAAAAAAATCATCTTTTACAAAGTTGATTAGTTAAACAATTTTTCACACCTCATAAATTATGATTGTACAAATGTATAGAGGTAGGTAAATTGATCAAATACTCACAATGCAAAAAAAGAAAAAACAATTAAATTTAGTAAACAAATTGATACAAGTGTAATATCGAACAATAAATATGAGAAATCATAAATTATCAAGTATTTGTAGTTGGTGATATTAATAGTAAATAAAAAATCTCCTTACAGTCGGCTGGGGCCGACCAAACTATACCCTGCATATGTAGATTTATATATAAAAAGTTTACTCGAATATCCAACTTTTCTTTTATTTCCACTTTTCGAGAAACAATTTTTGTATATACTACTAATTTACACCCGAAATATGGTTGACTTTGACGAAGTAAAAGGATTTTAATATAATTACGAGGCTTAGTATGGGAGCTATATAAAATTGGGTGTGCTTACCACTTTCTAGTAAATTCAATTAATTTTTCAACGTTAATCCACACCTTAAATTTGGTGTCCTACGTTGAATAGTTTCTAAGTTATGGTGGTTAACATTTTTGTTTAATTTACTCAACTTTGTATGGGAGCCCCAATAAGAAGTGGGCGTGGTACGCTGATTATTTCCATCTACCATCCATCTGCCAGATTATTTCCATCTACCATATTAACCTAAGTGTTAATTATGATTGTTCTAGACAGAAGGATACAGAAGTTACAGCTATTTAAATTTAAAAGAAATTCGGTAATTTTGTTATGCGGCTACTATCAACAGTGGGCGTGGCGCGTCCATTTCCTGTGAGTCTAGTTGCTCCTACAATACTAATCCATACCTAAAATCTCGTTCTTTTACGCTAAATGGTTTATAATTTATGGCGCTTAAAAGTTTTAGTTTAATTCCCTTGACTTTGTATGGGAGACCCATGAAGGAGTGGGCGTCGCACACTGATTTTCTGCCAGATTATTTCCGACTACGATATTAATCTAAGTGTCAATTATGGTTATTCTAGACAGAAGATTGCCGAAGTTACAGCTGTTTAAATTTAAAATTTGTATGGGGGCTACGATAAACACTGGGCGTGGTGCGCCCATTTCCTGTGAGCCTAATTGCTCGTATAATACTAATCCATACCTTAAGTCTCGTTGTCCTAGGCTAAATGGTTTGTAAGCTATGGAGCTGAAAATTTTAGTTTAATTCACTCGACTTTGTACGGGAGACCCATGAAGGAGTAGGCGTGGCACACTGATTTTCTGCCAGATTATTTCCAACTACGATATTAATTTAAGTGTCAATTATGGTTATTCTAGACAGAAGATTGCCGAAGTTACAGCTGTTTCAATTTAAAATTTGTATGGGGGCTACGATAAACACTGGGCGTGGTGCGCCCATTTTCTGTGAGCCTAGTTGCTCGTACAATACTAATCCACACCTTAAATCTCGTTATCCTACGCTGAATAGTTTGCAAGTTATAACCGGTAACATTTTTTTTAATTTCCGCAACTTTGTATGGGAGACCCAAAAAGGAGTGGGCGTGGCACACTGATTTTCTGCCATATTATTTCCGACTACCGTGTTAATCTAAGTGTCAATTATGGTTATTCTAGACAGAAGATTGTAGAAGTAACAGCAGTTTCAATTTAAAAGAAGTACAGACACTTTGTATGGGAGCTACGCTAAAAAGTAGGCGTGGCTCAACCACTTTTGGCGAGGTTATATAGTAGTATAATATAAGTCTATGTGCCAAATATTGTTGTCCCAAGTCGTATATTATGTGAGTTATAGCAAGATAAAGATTTTGAAAATTTCGAGGTTAGTCGCTTTGAATGCTTGGTGTGGGCGTGGTTATTGACCGATCATGCCCAATATCAATCCCCTCCGTACCCTTGGATTATAGATTACTTATGCCAAATTTCATCGAAATAGCTCAATATTTACTCAAGTTATCGTGCGAACCAGCCAGGTGACAGACAGACGGACGGACGGACATCGTTAAATCGAAAATTTAATCGACGCTGATCACGAATATATATCTATGTCTATATCTCCGGAGATTCCTTCAAGTGGACACAAACATCTGACCGAAATGAATATACCATGCATATTGCATTATGCAGGGTATAAAAATGTATTCAATGAAATATCATACAAAATCAAGACCTTGAAATTTTTCATCGAAATTTAAATGAAAAATTTCTTATACAAAGAAATGACTAATAAAATAATCTATACATCGCTTAATTGTCAAGTGTTAATTGTACATATATGCATAATTATATATTCACCAAATATACACAGATGTTAATTATGCCAACTTGCCTATATTTAGTATATATTATACTAGGCCAATGTAATGTTCGAGTGATATCTGCTTAAATAAGCAGCAATTATTAATGCATAATAATGTTGATTTTAATATCAACAATTTTTTTTTTTTAATTTTATGTGCAATAATTTTTTTTTAAGCAGTTGAATATAAGAGAAAAACATATTTGTTTACTTGCCCATATAAGAATTTAATAATCTTATCTATTATTATATATTAACAATACTAACTAAGTACATATTATCAAAGAAAATTTGAAAGCCTTCAGACATTATTGATTACGTGTATTATTATATTATATTAGTATATTTCAAATGATTACTAACTAATTCTTATGCGCTACACACAAAGAGTCACGGGCATATTGAGTTTGTGACTTCGTTTGTAGCTTCCATAAGGAAAGGTGGCAGATAGTCGCATAGAAAAATAAAAATATATTTAATCATAATCACAATTTGCAACAATTTAACAATTTCCGATCAAGCTGAAAATTGGTACACACTATTATTTTCACTAACGAATGATTGAGTTCATAATCGGACGAAATTGAATGCAACCCACGCCTGGCGACCGTATAAAAGTATGTTGTTGAAATATAAAGCTATCGAAGTATAATTTGGTGTATAAAGTTTATTCAATCACAGAAGAGATATAATAAAAAATCGTCATCATCGGATGAAAACCAGGGGTACTTCCCATATGAAAGTATGTTATTGAATGGGTGTTTTTACATTTTCTGAGCAAAAATGTAAAGCTATGAAATTGAAACTCTGTTAATATGTTTATATTTACATACTAAAAAATGGGCTGAATTAGATAAAAATCACGACTATCTCCCATACAAAATTATGTTTCCGCATGTATGTTCTGTCACTTTGTGCATGAATTTATAAAGTTACTAACCCGAAAATTTGTACATATGATTATATTTACTTATTAATAGACATATTGAAAAATGGGCTGAATCGGATAAAAATCACGACTACCTCCCATACAAATTTATGCTTCTGCATGTATGTTTTCACACTTTGGGCATGAATTTATAAAGTTACTTAGCTAAAACTTTGTACATATGATTATATTTACTAATTAATAAACATACTAAGAAATGGGCTGAATTGGATAAAAATCACGCCTACCTCCCATACAAATTTATGCTTCCGCATGTATGTTTTGTCACATTATGCGTGAAAATATAAAATTATCAAGCTGATACGATTACATTTGCCAATAAAGGGACTAATCTGAAAAATCAGATGAAATCCGTGCTTATCTCTCATGCAAAATAATGTTCTCGACTATACTTTTCGCTATGTAATTATATTGCAAAAATAGTCATTACCACCCAGCTCTGCGCACAAGTACAATAGGTAGTATAAAATATGCTCAGTTGTTAGCTACTTTTGCTTCTACTCATATACCGGCACTTTACACATATGACAGCTTCTCAAGCGTGTCACTTTAATTTCAGACTCGTGCAAAGGTTACTTTTACAGATAAGGAAGAAGAAATAGTAAAAAAAAGAAGCAGAAGATTTTAATATAAAATAAAATGGTAAATGCATTTATTTCTTGTTTGTCTTTTTTGCTGATTTTTTTCGATTTTTAATTTTTTTTTTTGTTTTTGTTTAAAATCTTAAATTACATTTGATGAACTTGACATTTGTGACACTTTTACAACAATTTTTTCTTTAAGTTTCTATTTCATACAACAAATACTCGTAAATATGTATGTATGTGGATAAAATATGTACACACATAGTGTACATCAATGTTTTCGGCTTTTGCACATGGCTTACTTTTGATTTTTTACAACATTTCCATGTACTTAGTTGTTCATAAATCGTCATCAGCTTTTAGTGAAGGTTAAGATGTTTATCATAATAAATTTAAACGTTGTGTGAGCATGTACATATTTTATTATTTTCGCTTGTGTTGTTCTTGTTTTTTAACATAATATTTTTATGTACCAATTACCCCTCTTCCCCTTTGTCATTGTCTTATTGACAATGACATATTTTTTCTTTAGCTTACTTTCGCAATATTGACATTTAGACGATGTAGATATTGACATTTAGATGTACAGTGGCTCACAGCTTATATATTTTTATGTAAATGGCTGTAACATCGAAACTAAAAAACTTATCGATAAGTTTTGAATGTAGATGTCTGTGTATGTGTTTAGTAAACCTAATAAGAAAACGGGGAACCCCAAAAATTGTTCTTTTTGTCATGCAAGAGAGAAAAACTATTGATCAGCTGATTTTCAGCTCACATCTTATTTCGTACACAAACTTCAATGTAGGTAAGTTTCATTCTGCCGCGCAGTTACAAAGTTTTTTTGAATTGTATGAGTTTTTGGACCTTTTTAACTATTATAACAATTTTTATTATTATTATTTTAAATAGTTAAAGTGCTGTAAATTAAACATTTAGCTTTATGGGTCATCGTACAACGATGGAACAGCGTAAACTGGTAATTAACCATTTTAGGAAAGGTCAGAGTGTGCAAAAAATTGCTGAAATGACAAATTTAAGTGCCTCAACTGTCCAATACATCATTCAACGCTTCGTTCGCGAAAATCGGTTGGAGAACAAGGGCAGAGAAGCACCTAATAAGATTTTCAACGCATCAGACGAGCGTTATATTGTACGAAAAATTAAGAAAAATCCAAAGTTATCCGCTCCGAAGTTGGCTGCAGAGGTTCAGCGTGAAATAGGAAAATCATCCAGTGCTGAAACTGTCCGACGTGTGCTGCGCAATCATGACTTGAACGGTCGAGTAGCCCGAAAGAAACCATTCATTTCGAAAATGAATATACAACGCCGACTTGACTTCGCCAAAGAGCATATTATTAATACTCCTGCGTTCTGGAATACCGTTATTTTCGCGGATGAGTCTAAGTTTAATATTTTTGGCTCGGACGGAATGTCATATGTTTGGCGTAAAGCGAATACCGAGCTAAACAAGGAGAACCTTAAGCCCACAGTGAAGCATGGTGGCGGTAGCGTGATGGTTTGGGCCTGTATGTCAGCAGCCGGAGTAGGTGAATTGGTTTTTATTGAGGGAACAATGGACAAAATGAAGTACCTCGAGATTCTGAAAAACAATTTACTTCAAAGTGCAGACAAACTGGGTTTGCGGGAAGAATTTCGATACTACCAAGATAATGACCCAAAACATAAATCTGGGATTTGCAAGCTTGGCTTATTTGGAACTGCCCACACTTGATGTCTCCACCACCACAGTCATCTGACATGAATGTGATTGAAAATCTTTGGTCTATTTTGGACAATAAAATAAGAACACACAAGATTTCTAATAAGCAAGACCTAAAGAAGGTACTAATGGAGGAATGGAAAAAAATCACACCAGACATCACTCAAAAATTGGTGGATTCAATGCCAAATAGACTCCAGGCTGTCATTAACGCTAAGGGATGTCATACTAAATATTAAAATCAACTTACTTTGTTTTTAGTTTGAACTTAAAGAGACTGTACGAAATAAGCTGTGACATGAATTTTCCTATTTTTTTCTTATTTTATTTTTTTATAGTGTCAAACACTAAAATTTTGAAAAAGTAAATTTTGGAAAATAAAAAACAAACCTTCCTTTCAAAAATGGCATTTATATTTTGTTCAAATTTTTGCTATATTAGGAATTACGACTGCAGCAATTTTTAAACTGTCACTGTACGAAATAAGCTGGGAGCCACTGTATGTGAAGAGGTATGTTTGTATGTTTGAAATATTTTTAATATTAAAAACTTGAAATTAAAATAAAAAAAAAAATATGTTCCGTCTATAATATAAGTAAATATTCACAATACGAAAAGTAGGTGTACGAAATTAATCTTGTCCGAAAGAGGAGATAAGCATTTTTATACTTATTAGAGCTTATAGAATCTGGGGTTGATGCGACTCTGTCAGGTTGCAATTCGTTCTTAACATCAAAAAAATTAAAGTTTTAAAGTTCAGGTAACCAGAATCGCCTCCTAGGGCTTGTAATGTAAGGTCGACCTTATTTATTTTTGTCTTTCAATATTTTCCTCGAGCATAAACATTCCTAGTTTCCTACCTTAGCACCCTATAGTGATTAAATGTATGACATATTTTAACAGAAGCTAGAAGGAGGCTCTTTGAACCTTTGACCCTAATAATCTTTAACCGGCAAAAAATTTCATGTTCTGACATGTTCCATTTTTCCACCAAAAATAAGCAAAGGCAAGCAACAATAAATTATTCTCTTTTTCTAGTCTATTTACTTGATTTCCTTTCCCGTAAAGGTTCATTGATTTTAAACAATAATCACGTATGTAAAATTGATTAACAAACCAACTTACTAGATAGAGATTAAATGAAAAACAGCAACAACAACAACAGCAACAACAACAACAACAAACCCACAAACAATGACAATCAACAATGAACAGAATGAATGAATGAATGAAAAGCACTGGTAAGCTTCAGTTGGCTTGTTAAATAAACCGGAAGCTTGTTGCCTAGCGGTAACGAAACATTTCTGTTTGATTGTTTTATTATTATCATATTATCATATTGTTTTTGTTTCGAAAAATTTGTTGCTATACTATGATTTGAAATTAGCTATTCTTTGCAGTATGATCAGATCAAACATTAACGAACAGGTCGTTGGTGTGATTGTCATTGAAATGGTCAACATTTTAAAGATTGGTTAAGACAAACCTATTGAATTTGGTTTTTTTTTTTTTTTTTGTTTCGTGTTTTGATTAATATGTATGTTCGTTTTATTAATCATCTTCTTATTAGTTATTATATTGTATATGTATATTAGATAGGTTTGCATATTTTCATATATAATAAGTACGAGACACAAAGTACTTTAACAAGTTTCTAAATGTTGCCATCATTTATCATTTTTTTTTTTTATGGTGTTATAATAAAATTATTTTATTTCTAAATACATACGAGTATATACATTGGAATGTTTGCGCAATTAATTATGATTATATACATATGTATCTAAACATGTATGCACTGTCTTGTGTGTGTTTACAGAAATTTGCAGGAATTTCAATGCTGAAAAATAATGTTCAAAGTATGTGCTTAGTATATGAAATGCATGAGGGATGTACGTATGACTATTACACACCTAACATTGAAGAAAAAAAAAAATATAAATGTTAATGTAGTTCTGAGTAGTTCCAAATGGACTAAGATTATGACTTTTTTTCTACTAATAATACCACCTTGGGTATTGAAAAAAATGTTTATTATATAAACATAACCAATTTTCATATCGTGAGTTTCCAGTTGCTCTCACAATTGAAGAAGAATCCCAAGAAAAAAATTGCCTCGAACTATGTTAAATTCTAACTACTGTTTGTCTATTTGTTTTTGTGGCTTGCGGCAATTGTTGTTCATTGCAATAGTTTCTTCTTTTAAATGATACTTGGCGCATTTTATATTATATTTTTTATATGTGCTTAAATCGGTACTCTTCTTGTATACATGTAGCTATGTATCGTACACAAATGGATGTATACAAGTAGTACTAACCAGTGTTGCAACATAACAACATAAATACTAACTAAGTTGTACTAAGTTGTACTTACTACATATTATAAGCAATACATAAATATATATTTAGTACTTGCCATTGTGTTGTCATGTTTACAACTACTTAGCTACCATATAATAAAAAAAGAACTTAAATCAAGTACTTGAATATTACAACATAACATTCAAGTTGAATTGCTGATGTTATTGCACACTTTTTTTTTTGTAATACTTTTATAAAGGGTTTTGTACTAAAGCGCAATAGATCTTGAAAATTCTCATAAAGTTAAAATGAGTTACTTACTTGCATGTGTAACTGGAATATTTATTTATTATTGAAATAAATTGAATGTGCAGATTTTGTGTCTGAATGACCTCTATGGCTTTATTTAGAGTCTATCCTATAACTTGAAATGTTGTTTAAAACTCTCCAAAAGAATTCTTCCATAAGCGAACCCAAACTAAAGAAAAATGAATTTTTTGGTAGTGTTCTATGAAAAAACATTATTAATTTCTCGGTTCGATTTTGCCCATTCTCACTAATGTATGAATCATATTAAAAATCAACTATCAATTCTTTGCATATTCAGTCCATTAGAAAATGTTTAAATCTATGATATCTACTAAAGAACCCTTTATATGCAGAAATAGATATATATATATATTTTTTAATACAGCCTAGTCTGTCTATTTTTATTACACAGAAGACAAATGTTCCCAATTTATATAAATAGGTTTATATATTTTTTAAATGCAGTATGGTGCATGTTGTATGTTCTAAATAAATGACTAAACAGATGTAAGTAGCTTAAATGAAAATGACATTTTCCACTTTTTATTATTCATTTTATAGTACTTTTTTTTCACATTTTATTAACGAAGTGTGAAATTACAAGAATTTATTGGTAATTATTGAAAGCAACAAAATTATAAAGTACTAATACGAAAAAAAAAAAATACAGAGAGAGAGAGAATAAGTTAAATGACAAGTAAAATATAATTGCCATTCTTTTAACTATTATTAGGCTTCCTAAAAAGTCTCGTAAATAAAAAATTTCTTCAACATATGAAGCTCAAAGTGTTGCGATAACCTACTTAAACGATTTATAGCTGTGCAATAATAATAAAATTTAATTCTACTAATTATAAAAGGCTTGCATCTAAATATTATAGGTGCAATCATTTATTCTTTAAATTGAATTGCTTATTTCCTTTATGTATATACATTGCGATATAAGAAATTCCTTATTATACTATTCAATTATATGCTATATACATATGTTGCTATACATATGTTGCTCTTCCTATTGTGACCCTTAATGGACATTTTTTTTTTGCATTATATTCATTTCATCTTTCTTTTAGATGTTGAATGAAATTATGCAACAGGTTGTTGCCTACTATCATTTTTGGCCGATCTTTGTTATTTTGTTGCTTGTTGAATGTACAAGTTGTTAGTTATGTTTCCTAAGTTCATTTTTTCTTTTACGAACCATTAAACAATTCGTCACTCTTTAGCGCATATTAGTGTACCTTGTGTATGTATGTTAGATGCGTTCACAAAATTTATTTAATTTTTAAACGGCTTTTCACGGTTAAAAATGAAGGAAAAATGTCCAAAGATTTGAACAGCTCGAATGTACATTTAACATATAACCCTTTTACCTTAGATACATATTATATTATTTCTCAAGCATTTTCAAGTATTTTTGTTTCTTGTTTTTCCCATTTAAAGTTGTGCCAATTAGCGTTATTTCCTTTGAAATTGCAGCAATTTAATTTTTTTTTTTTTTAACAAATAGAGAAACTAGTCCATGAAAATAGAACAAGCAACATATCAGCGTATAGTACGTATGTATATAAACATGATGATAGGAACATAAATATAAACATTTGGTATATATGATCCAGTTTCGATATTTATACAAATATGATATGTATGATGATTTTCTGTACATGTAGAACAGGTTAGCAACATACAATGTTATATGTACATATGAGTACAAGTCAATTGCAACAATATTCAAGTGTTTTCATTTGACTATTTTTTTTCATACATTCACTATGCACCCATGTTTATGAGGCGAGTATTTTGTTGATGTCTCTCATCATCAACATAAGTAGGTGTAGCATTGTGGAGTATTGTAAAAAGAACTATTTTTCATTTGCATAGAAATCAACTAAATAATATAGATGTTTAAAAACGTCAGTATATTTTGTCACTTATAACTTGTAGTGACAACATTTACTACAGAAATATCACAGTCTTATTTATTTTAAATACATACAATTTTCATTTAATGTTCATATATTCAATATACAATATGTCAAGTACTTATACAATATTTAAAAATAATAATTTTACGTAATAACTTGAATGTGTACAAATGAAAAAAATGGAACGAAACATTTCGTTTTATACATATTAAAAATACAAAAAAAATTTTTTGTATATTTTTCTATCACTTGTCAGAAAATAGGAATAGTATGAACAACTCTTTTAGCATACATTTAGCAACAAGTTTTGTTGACAAGCGCAATGCTATATACATTTATGTGAAATTTCGCCAGCAACATCAATTTTGTCTTGGAGCAAACATTTCGTAAACCAACATCAAAATAATTTTTATTTTGTCTTCAATCTTCAATCAAATCTTCAATCAAATTGCAATGAAGTCAAATTGCAATTTAAAATGTTGCTAGTATATTGATATATACATGTTGCAGGCGGTAAAACCAGATTATATATTCAACATTTAATGTTCGTCTTTAAGCAAATATTTCTAAAATTACTTTTTTTTTATTCGAATTGTCAATCAAATTTCAATTAACTGCTACTTTTTTTTATGAATTTTACAATACAATTTAAATATCAGTCATTTTATGTGGTAAAACCAGATTAACTACTTAACATTTATAATCGTCTTCAAAGGAAATATTTCCAAAAATACTTGTATATTGTCAATCCAACAATTGAAATTTCAATAAATTGCTACTTTTTTTTATTAGCAATTTTGCAAACCAATTTAAATTTCAATGAAAAATAAAAAATTCTACTGACTTGTAGTTAGATACATGTTGCGGACACTTAATGTGGTATAACCAGATTATATACTTGGCGTTTGGGATTTGTCTTCAAGCAAGTATTTCCAAAAATATTTTAATGTTATTCATTTTATTCGAATTGTCAATTAAATTTCAATTAACCCTTACTTTCTTACAGAACAATTTAGATTTCTATCAAAACTACTTCTAATATGTTGTTCTAATATGTTGGGGCCTTTTTATGTGGTATAATCAAATTACCTACTTAACGTTTGATGTTCCTATTTGAGTAAACATTTCTAAAAACATTTTATGTTATTCGTTTCTTTCGATTTGTTAATCAAGATTTAATGGATTGTCGCTTTTCATTATATTTTAAATAGAATTTAAATTTTAATGAGAAAATATTGCTTTATGTTGCTAGAGACATGTTGCTGGTATTTCATAATAGCTCTTTTATTTTGAAATCAAATTTTGTTTTCGACTCGAGATCGAACCATATGTTACTATATTTCAAGCTATATTTGAGTAAAATATATATGCTTAAAACAAATTAAAAATATGATTTGAAACATCCACTCATTCTCTCCAGAAACCTTGTTGCGCAGAATTATGTGTATACATAATAATATGTATTTGCATACATTAATAAGAAATTGAATACTTTGCATATTTAAATATAATATCACTTGGTTTGCTGGATAAAATTCTTTCAAAATGACTAAAATTTAATTCCATATTTCATATCATATGACATTCACATCAAAGTCATTTATTCCAAATCAATATAACATACAAACTAAGTTATAGTATAACTAATGAATAATGCCATTTAGCAACATGTTGCCATAGTCGAAGCTGACGTTTGATGGATGTGTGATTATTAGACCTGCTTATATTGTATATACCTATACTATAGAATGGTTGGTGATTCGTAAGAAATTTCTTTAGCACATCAACTTAAAAAGTACATGTCAACTTATAGTTTATGCTAAATTTACAAACGAATATGTGTGAATAAAACGTGCCAAGAAAAATGACAAACAAAAGCTAAGGGAACATTTCTATGGTTTTATTAAAATTTAAATATGCGAAGAAAAAATGTAAAAATATATTTTCACTTGTATTTAGAATATTGTAATAGAATATATCGTATGTATGTACAAGTATAAGCATCCATTCTGAACCTATACCCATCAATAATTTGTTAAGGTATACAATTTACCTGTATGAGAACCGTGGGGGTGTCACAGGTAGACAAAAAAAAAACCAAGTAAAATATCAACAATAATATGAGTACCAACATATAATAATATGATAGAATTTCGGGTGTAATGACATCGGCGACGTTGGTGGAAAATTACTTAAATATCAACATACAAATATATATACTCGTATACAAACATATAGTATATGTATATGAGGGCGGTCCCAGAACTACCCGACCTAACAAAGAAAACAACAAATTTGGGAAATTTTTTCTTTATTTTTTCAATTTTGAAAATAGAAAATAATCCGAAGGAGTTAAATCTGGTGAACTAGGTGTGTGCTGAAGCAATTCGAGCTTTAACTCAATGATTTTGGCCATCGCAATAGCGGATGTGTGAACTGGTGTTTTTGTTCTATTGTGTGCAAACGCGGCACCCATCCTGCACACAGCTTTTTCATCTCCAAATTTTCGGTCAATTTACGATATGTAGCCCTTTTGAAAATGCCTGTAATTTCACCTAGCTCACGCACCTTCAGCTGGCGATCATCCAATACCATTTTGTGGATTTTCCGTTTCCGTTTCTGGCGTGGCACCTTAATTGGTCGACCACAAGGTGTTCGTCTTGACAGCTCATATGACCTCGTTTAAACTCTGGCACCCAATATTTTATGGTCGTAAACGAAGGAGCAGACTCCCTCAGAGTAGAATCTAGTTCGGTTCGGTTTTAATATTCGTTGGACTGAGACCTTTCAAATGAAACTATAGAATTACATAACGGTGACCCATTTTTTCCATGTTTACAAATTCACTGAGGTCGTTAACTTATGATGGCTCCAAAAAAAAAATACCAAACAACGCCTTGGCGCCTTGAAACTTAAAACATATGTTTTATAAGGTTGCCACTTTTCACCAAAGTAATTTTTTTCAAACTACTGCCGCCATCTATATGTCAGGTCGGGTAGTTCTGGGACCACCCTCATATATACATATGCCATACATGTGAGTATTAATAATAATTTCATAAATGTAGTGCGTAGTGTCAATGAGTATGAATGTGCGTGCTTTGTGCTTTATTTTTAAGCCTATTATATAATAAGATATATTTCTACAAATGCCTGAATTATGCCTGAGTCCTATTGATTTTTTTTGCGCTCTCTATTCATTACATATTTCCATCAACAGAATGTGAACTTTTTGAACTTTTCCATCAAGGACTCCAAAGGTCATCGTAAAAGATGTCGGATTTCTATTGCACGCAATATTAGTTATACACATTGTATATACTCATATGTATATATACATATGTTGCAAACGAAATTAATAAATGGGGGCTATTAAAGAAAATATTAAAATAATTTTAAATTAAGGGAATACTAATTAAATTAAATTACGAAATAAATTTCAATATCATATTTAAAATTGGATACCCTAACAATAGAATTAGATGAATGTGAATTTGTTCTATCACAACCATTCTCTAAGCCAGCTATTCATTGTTCAAATTAAATGTTAGTTCAAGAAATTACGCTATTGCGCCGTTTTATACTATTTCAAATTTCTCAAAAATTAGGAGTTCTCATTAAATTTCTCAGACAAAGTAATTTCCTATTTGAAAAATTTCATAAGAATATCCTCAAGCGAATTCAGAAACACAAACCCCATCGTACTGCAGCATCTAAAACAACTTTTGGATCAAACAAATATGCACATTAAGTTATAAATAATATACGTGTATGTCCAATTCTTCGTAAGAAATGTATTAAAATAAAGTAACAACCATATAAATTACATCATTTCATTCAATGAACTTATTATACTCATACACGTATGCTGTCATACATATCAGTCAAAAGATCATTTAAAGTCCACATTAATTATATATGATTTTATGTTGTTTTGCTATACTTGATAGACTAATGATGTTTTTCGTGTTTCATTTACTTTTGTTTTTCATAAAATACAAAAATACATACATACGTATTATAGGCAACAACAACAACAAACATGAATGCTGCAGTAAAAGCAATAAAGTAAAAGAAATTGAATGTAGCACGAGTATTTAAAAATACATTTACTATTCAATGTGCAGTATATACAAGTATACTTAATACTTAATATGTAATAAAAGCAATAGCTGCAAATCTGTATATGAGAGCAAAAAAAAAAAAAAAATTGAGTAAAATAAAACGACATACGCATTCAGCTGTGAATACTGCAAAATGTAGGTAATATTTGTGAATTTAAAATTTCCTCATTTTCATACCAATGTATTTACAATGTCTACTTATGCATATTAAAAAATTTCCTTTTATTTTTTATGTATAATTTTATGTATAAAATTATAAATAATTTGTTTACGATGTTTTTGTTTTCAATCACTAAATTCTATTAAGAAGAAAAATAATAATTTTGATGAATTCTAAAACAGGTTTTCATATTTTTATTTTTTTTTTATTTGTTACTCACTTATGACAAGTAAGATTAAAAAACATCTAATTGTAAGTAAATGACAATTTAGATAAAAACAAAAATGTATAAGGCACACGTTAATTGTCTGTAATTTTATTGGATATTTTTTGTTTGTTTTGTTTTTATTTATATTTTTCATTATTGTGTGTAGATTAAGGTAGATCAAAATGTAAGGAGGAAATTTTTTGAGAATCTAAGTTTTACAGCCATTATAAAAGCATCGATTTTATATGCAAGTGCGTCAGAGCAGTTGGAGAAGTAAAATTAATATTGGTCCTTCATACATTTCACTGCTCTAAGTCAGGGTGCTAGGTATCTGTGAGGTAATTTGTCAATTTTTAGAGTTTTTACATTCTTTTTATAGGGGAACCATACAAAGTGGAATGTGGTAAATGGAAACAAAGTTCAGAAAAATGTTTTAGATATATTTTGTGGTCATTTTCTATTGTAGTCTTCTTAGTGGATAGAGATATGGGCTAAGTATGTTGAGAGAAAATGTTGAAGAAAAAAAATTAATGGGAGTTTGTCGTACATTTCATCGTGTTAGGAGTGATTTCCAGGCTTATTTGATAATCTTCCAAATACCAGAAAATTAACAATTAATATTTATGCTCTATCTCCACCCCCTAAGGGTTGTCCAATACAAAATGAGCGAAAAAATACCTGCAAATCGATAATAGTTGCACAGAAATATATTTTCAACCCGCCACCCCCCATCAGTTTTTCTCCTCAACATTTCTTCTAAGCACACTTATCACATATCACCACTTTTGGGGCTCTTCTTACTTACTTATGTGGCCATAACAACCGAATATCGATTTAGGCCGAATATAACATGCTTCGCCAGCCATCTCTGTTCTTCGCTAGCTGGCGCCAGTAAGAAATTCCAAGCGCCGTCAGGTTCTCCAGTACTTGGTCTTTCCACCGGAGGTTAGGTCTTCCTTGATGCCCTGTACTATGTCAATATCGGCATACAGGTTGTACAGCTCATAGTTGTACCTTATTCGGTATATCGCCACCAACGCAAATAGGTGCAAAGATCTTGCGTAGGACTTTTCTCTCGAAAACTCCCAGGATTCGCTCATCCGAGATGGAAATTGGCCAGGCTTCAGCGACATATGTTAGGACAGATGAGAAACTTGTAGAGTGTAGTTTTCATTCTTCGAGAGAGAGCTCTCGGGGCCCTCCTACAAAATTTATTTAAAAAATGAGCAAGTAGGTGGCTTCAAATCAAAATACTCTTTATGCTTTTTTTGGAAAAATACCTTAAAATGATAAAAATTTTATTATTTTTGCTGAGCCAGATAGTCAATATTATACTTTATAGAATTTAACACACCTTAATGCTCATGGTTACGTTAGCCATTTTCAACAGTTGTTGCATTGTAAATTTTTTGTACTTTATAAATTCGATTTTAGCTATGCAAACATTTTTACATAATTTCAGCTAATTTATATGTAGAGGAAAAGTCCATAGGTTAGGTAAGTTTGTAGAATAGTTCGACTTTATAGTTGTTGGGTTACGATCTTATCCAAATGAATTTTAAAATAAATTATAAAAATTTAATTTTATAAAATTTCATTATTTCAGTTTAACTATCATTTTTATTATCAAAACCGAAATAAAGTTCTTGAAATTGTATGCCCCAAAAATGAAACCACACAAATACTCGTATGTCTTAGCTTAAGCACATTTCCCTTAGCAATTAACAATTAAAAATCATTTGAACATTATCTTGTCTTTATAAAAATATCCACAATTGTCATTTATATATATATTTTTTTTCTCTTTTTTTTAATTACAGGTAAGCAATTGTTTGAATTAAATATCAGTCTATGGTATTCACTTAAAGCGTAATTAGAAAAACTAAAGCTACATACAAAAAGAAGGAAATTATTGTAAAATATTTATGTAAGTAATTGAAATGAAATTTGAAATTTTTAAAATGCAACAGCGCAAATTGTTCTCTTACGCATTTAATTTGATTATTTTGCCTATGGCAAATTTTAGCTTGCCATCATATGAAAAATATGGCCACACGTGATTAACGTCAGTATAACAACTAAGACTGATATAACATACCAAAAGAAAAACTGGATTTTTTTTTTTTGTATGTAATTTTTGGTGTAACTTATAGGTACCTGTGTATAAAAATTGCATAACAGTGATATATGCGTATAATTAAGTATTTATATAGACTCGTTTATGTCCAGAAACAAGTTGCTCTGTGGAATTTTTCATCAACAAAAACCATCATGTTATTATAAATTTCCAGGAATTTTTTACATTTTTTTTTAATTTATAATTAACACATATTTTGTTTATTTATTTATCTATATCTTTTTTGTTAAATACATATACAATTAAATACAACTTTTTTTTATTGCATTTAAATTAATATAATTATTATAATTTACTATACTTATGTATGTATATTGTTGATCTCAAACAATGACCACAATAATAATGTATTGTGTGTATTATCAATAATATTTAACATGATAAATAACAATAATGCACTAAATTGGCGTTATTAATGAGGTGCTATTGTATTATTTGTGCCAAATTTGGGCATTTCATTATTTACATGCCTGCATATGGTTTATACAATAGTACAAAAAAATAATAAATTGTTTTAAAAAAAAAAAAAATTCAACTTGACCAATATTTCGATAATTATTAGACAATGTGGCCAGTCTCTTATTAAGAAATATCTTCGCAGCTGCAAAGATGAACACATGTCATAGATGTGTATACATATTCGCATTAAAATTAATTTCATTCCAAGTTAAGAGTATTTTCTAAGATCTACTATACTACTATACAAATTGGTGATGATATTAAATACGCATACATTTATAAATGAATATTAGGGTAGTTCTTAAAAATTTTTTAAACTTTGCATGTACTTTTGGGCGAGGAGTTAAATTAGAAGGGTGAAAAAAAAACCGTGACAACTTTTATATCAAGAAAGAAACTATCAATAATTTTATATATATTTGTACAAGAAACCATAGCTTTAAAATAAATGTCGACCCACACAAGTATTGTGACAAATAAGTATTGTTGTTCATATAAAAATATTTGTCAAAATGCAGGTGCGGTCAGAATTGATTTTGATTTTGTTTTTTTTTTTTTTTTTTTTTTTTGAGCAAATATACTTGGAATCAGTAATTTTTTTTTTTTTTGTTTTTGCTCTATAATCAATATATTAATATGATTTGTCGACAAATAATTTGAGTTATCTTCTGTAGTCGGGTTTTCAAAAAATAATAATTTTCTATTTTAGGACATTTTTTTCAAATGTAATTCTCCTTTTTGCATCATATGTCGCGAAAGAAACTATCAATCTGATTGTAGATGGTATCAAAAGGAAGATAATCCAACACACTAGCTAACAAATACTACTAGCAATATCAATCGGTTTACTGGTTTACCTACAATGGGCCAAAATTCGAAAAAACTTCGCTAGTCATCTTGTTGAAAATTTTCATAGAAAATCCACTTTTAAAAATTATAATAAATTATAAAGCTTAAGGTGGACTTACACCTTGTCACTTTCAAAAAATTATTTTTTTTTACATTATTCTGATCTAAAGGGTCTTATAAGTCAGCCTGTAAAAGGATTCGTCTTTATTTCGAGAGTATTGGAGATAAATCCAGATTAATCGTAAGTCTCGTGATTCACGTGTTGTACTGTTCTGAAACTTTAAACGCGGTTTTCCGAAACTTTAATATTTCAAACTGGTGTACACGATTACGAGAGAACAAATCAACGTATCGGATTAATTTTTCAGAAAACACAGCAAGATTCCGATCGTTCATTTCTAAGAAATTTCGATTTACTGCATTTTGACAGTTTTACATAAGACAAAAAACATAGTACGAAAATGAATTTTGTGAAAAAATACCCGCCATTTTGTGAAAAATCGAAATTTTGAAAAAGTGAACGATCGGGACCTCACTAATGTAACAATAATTGAAAGTCTTCTTGGATTTTTGATTTCAGATAACTAGGGTCGATCCAATCATGTACACCGTTTGACCTTTCACTTTTGAGGCACGCGCTGTTAATGTTATCTCAAGGTCTTGTAAGTCAACATGACGATAGAAAAAAAATCTCCTTACAGTCGGCTGGGGCCGACCAAATTATACCCTGCATATGTAGAGATATATATAAAAAGTTTGCTCGTATATCCATCCTTTTCTTCCACTACTTGGTATAGGACCTACATTAAGAAGCAGGCGTACCTCACCAATTTTGGAGGATCAATTTTTGCCTATAATACTAAACTACATAGGTTGCAATGGGTTGACCTAGGCGTATTAATTAGTAAGTTATGGGTGTTTTAATGTTTGAGATAAATCCGAGACTTTATACGGAAGATATATAAAAAGTGGGCGTGACGTATCTCTTTCTGGTATATCTAATTAATTTTTCAATATTAATCCACACCTTAAATTTGGTTGTCCTACGCTAAATGGTTTGTAAGTTATGGAGCTTAAAAGTTTTAGTTTAATTCCCTCGACTTTGTATGGGAGACCTATGAAGGAGTGGGAGTGGCACACTGATTTTCTGCCAGATTATTTCCGACTACGATATTAATCTAAGTGTCAATTATGGTTATTCTAGACGGAAGATTGCCGAAGTTACAGCTGTTTAAATTTAAAATTTGTATGGGGCTACGATAAACAGTGGGCGTGGTGCGCCCATTTTGTGTGAGTCTAGTTGCTCCTACAATACTAATCCATACCTTAAATCTCGTTGTCCTACGCTAAATGGTTTGTAAGTTATGGAGCTTAAAATTTTAGTTTAATTCCCTTGACTTTGTATGGGAGACTCATGAACGAGTGGGCGTGGCACTTTGATTTTCTGCCAGATTTTTGCCGATTACGATATTAATCTAAGTGTCAATTATGGTTATTCTAGACGGCAGATTGCCGAAGTTACAGCTGTTTCAATTTAAAATTTGTATGGGGGCTACGATAAACAGGCGTGGTGCACCCATTTTCTGTGAGCCTAGTTGCTCCTACAATACTAATCCATACCTTAAATCTCGTTGTCCTACGCTAAATGGTTTGTAAGTTATGGAGCTTAAAATTTTAGTTTAATTCCCTTGACTTTGTATGGGAGACTCATGAACGAGTGGGCGTGGCACTTTGATTTTCTGCCAGATTTTTGCCGACTACGATATTAATCTAAGTGTCAATTATGGTTATTCTAGACGGCAGATTGCCGAAGTTACAGCTGTTTCAATTTAAAATTTGTATGGGGGCTACGATAAACAGTAGGCGTGGTGCGCCCATTTTCTGTGAGCCTAGTTGCTCGTACAATACTAATTCACACCTTAAATCTCGTTATTCTACGCTGAATAGTTTGCAAGTTATAACCGGTAACATTTTTTTAATTTCCGCAACTTTGTATGGGAGACCCAAAAAGGAGTGGGCGTGGCACACTGATTTTCTGCCATATTATTTCTCACTGCCATGTTAATCTAAGTGTCAATTATGGTTATTCTGGACAGAAGATTGTAGAAGTTACAGCTGTTTCAATTTAAAAGAAGTATAGACACTACGCTAAAAAGTAGGCGTGGCTCAACCACTTTTGGCGAGATTATATAGTAGTATAATATAACTCTATGTGCAAAATATTGTTGTCCCAAGTGGTATATTATGTGAGTTATAGCAAGTTAAAGATTTTGAAAATTTCGAGGTTAGTCGCTTTGAATGCTTGGTGTGGGCGTGGTTATTGACCGATCATGCCCAATATCAATCCCCTCCGTACCCTTGGATCATAGATTACTTATGCCAAATTTCATCGAAATAGCTCAATATTTACTCAAGTTATCGTGCTAACCAGCCAGGTGACAGACAGACGGACGGACGGACGGACGGACGGACGGACGGACGGACGGACGGACGGACGGACGGACGGACGGACATCGTTTAATCGAAAATTTAATCGACGCTGATCACGAATATATATCCATGTCTATATCTCCGGAGATTCCTTCAAGTGGACACAAACATCTGACCGAAATGAATATACCATGCATATTGCATTATGCAGGGTATAAAAATCATGTGCGGTATTCGTTTCTAGTTTCTTTACAATAAATTGCCAAAAACTAGCTCCAAAATTGGCTTACAAGGTGTAAGTCCCCCTTAACAATAAAAATATATTTATATTTTTTTACAAAACTGTCTTTTTCACAAAGAGGTATCCAATAACCAATTATGTGAAAATACCGAATTTAAAATTTGCCTCAATTTTTAATCGAAAATACACAAATATCGCCTTAGCTGCCTAGGAATCATCTTTAGAGGACTAAAACCTATGACCGGCTACAATTATTTTTCTCTCCACAACATTTTTTGGGAACATACTTACCCCCTATCTCTACTCTTTAGGGACCCTGCCCTACAAAATCGACATTTTTGATAAAATTGCACCCAAAGATGGATATAGGAAGTTAGTATGTTCCGACCAAATATTTAGAGTAAAAGAAAATAGGGTCTAATCGTTCAGCAGTTCCGTACGTTATGCGGTCGTGCCTCTAGGTCGGTTAAGAGGGCCCGTCGACAAAAGAAAAACCTCTGTGCTTGATTCCTCCCCTTGTCAACCAATAACATTTACGAAATTATGTTTAATACTACAAAAAAAAAAACATGTTTACAGCCCACTCTAATATATTCTAATGTACTATATAACAACTTCTTGAACTGAAAGTTGTTTAGCTTATCGATTTTTATTTCATTATTCATATATTATTAGATGTGCATCATTCTTTTAGGGAGTTTTCATAATCAATAAAACTATCAGGTAGAATAAATAAATAAATACATATTAATGGAGGTCAATTATAGATTAAAGTTTATCGATATCACGATATATAAGATACAAAAAAAAAAACATATATGTATTGTATTAATGAAATGCAATGACTTCTTACATTTATTTTTAGTTTTTCCTTGTCATTAATATAGGTTATAAATAAATTGAAATCAAAGTTCAATATACACAAGAAATGATTCTACATTATTTAAATGTTCCATTCTTTCATGCGAGTATTGAACATATATCGATCGATTTATTATATATGCGGGCATGTGTACATATTAGTCAAATTAATAACCTCTAAATTTAACGGTATAATCAAATTAATTCTTTTTTTTTTTTTTTTGTTTAACTCGCATTGTATAAGTAATCGATAACTCCCCTTCTATATATATGAATTTATGATAATAGTGCCCAGTAGGAAAAGGAATAATTTATTCTGAAGAACATCTAGAGCATTTTTTTATGAATATCAAGAATAACATAAATGAAATATATATAAGCAGAGAGCTATCGAAGGTATTGTAAGTACTTTTTTTTTACTATTATTTGTTGCCTCTTAGTTTCTAAGATATATGAAAATAACATTCATAAGTTTTCTATGACACTGCCAAGTTCAAATTCATTGCTTAACTCTTTTCAAACCATTTTCGCCATTTTCTTCACTGGATATCTACTCATATGAAGTACACCACATACACCAAAACTGCCAATAAAACTTTCAAATTACATATGGCTAACAACATGTATCATAATTTTCAACAATCTGAACAGTAATAATAGTAGTATTAATACCAATAATAATAATAATATTAATCAACGTCATCATGTTCTGCCACATATTCTCGTATGTATGCATTTACTAAGTTGCGAGTAGATGATCGGGTATTAAAAGAAATTTTTTATATTCTTAAGAGTGGTGAAAATTGGAATACAAAAAATGAAACTACACTGTTGTAGAACAAGAATAACCACAAAAAAAAAACCGAACTGTCATGCTTCATTTGATTAAAGTCGCACATAAGTGCAGCATCATCACGATGATCGGGATCGTCATCAATATCGACACACAATACCATTAGAACAGCAAAAATATGAAGATTTATGATGGCGAAATACCACCAATCTGTTTTTCTTTCGCTTGTTCTATTTTCCTTTCTCATATTGATTTATGAGTTCAAAATAGTGCACAGTAATTCATCGAATAGAAAAAATAAGTGAAAAGAAAATTCAAAAAATTCATAAATTCAAATATAAACAAGTTTGTAGGTAAATGCTACAAGTAAGAAAGCTCTCTAGATTTTACAAGAAAGAAAATTTAAGAAATTAATGAATATATTTATCAGATTTAGAAAATCTTTATCAGAATGTGTAAAAATATGATTTCTAGTTTACAAAATCGTAAAAAAAAACTTAAGGGAACAATTATTTCTTATCAAATTTTCAAAATATACCCATCAGTTGGTGAACTCGATTTTCAGAAGTATATGCATTCTGGCAGAAATATTTTTTTCATCCTAAAAGTATGCAGTAATGCAGAAAAATTAATTTGTTGAAAGCGGGCGCTCGGGATTCGTAGGTCAGTCGCATGTACTTGTTGTTGTTGTTTTGTTTAGAGCAAACATACATGATTTTGCAACGTAAACCAAAATTCATCGTGCTCTCTCTCTCTCTCTATCTCTATCTCTTTCTCTCCCAACTTACTCCACATGATATTATTAGTGTATGTTTTCTATTGGTTTCCTGTTAAAACGCTGACCATAACAGTTAAGACTTTTTGAAAGATATAAATTCTCTAATATATTGTTATCTCTTTCTCACATATTGTATTCTGTTATGAAATACTTGATTCTTAATTCCGGCTGCTTTTGCGATTTGATAACAACTGTGAGTTGTAGATTTTTATCGTTGCATACTTTCAAGGGCAAAGTCGTATGTACTTGTTGTTGTTGTTTTGTTCAGAGCAAACATACACGATTTTGCAATGTAAACCAAAATTCATCGTGCTCTCTCTATCTCTATCTCTCTCTCTCTCTCTCTCTCTCTCTCCCAACATACTCCACCATCATATTATTAGTATATGTTTCTATTGGTTTCCTATTAAAATGCTATCCATTACAGTTAAGATTTTTTGAAAGATATAAATTTTCTAATATATGGTTATCTCTTTCTCACATATTGTATTCTGTTAGGAAATACCTGATTCTTAGCTCCCTCTGCTTTTGCGATTCGATAACAACTATGAGTTGTAGATTTTTATTGTTGCATACTTTCAAGGGCATAGGAAATATTCTTTAATATCATAAGAAGTGATGAAATATTTTGAAAAAAAAAAAAACAATCCAAAAATTCACAAAAAAAAATGTTTTTTGGTATCAAGTACTGGTACATGCTTTGAATTTTTGCTTGTTTAGCCAACTTTTCGCATTATTTTTAAATTAATTTTGATTATTTCAGTTATAATACATAGGAAAAATGCCCAATATTACGCATTTTTCAGGTAAATCGAAAATCTAAAATCTTTACAAACTATTTTAGCTATTTTAATTCATTGTGCCGGATTAAAAAAAAATTTAGTTTTTTACCAAACAATTTTTACACTTGCGTGTAAAGTTTTGCGACGAAATTTTATCAAAAGCAATGTTCTACCCTCAAAAATTCACCCATCATTCTATGCGATAAAATCACTGTGCAACATATTAAACCTTTCAATAATGTATGAAGGCAAATGCGGAAATGTAGACATTTTATTTGAAAATTTAAAACTAAATTCTAGATTGCATATACATTACACATAGCACATATGTAGCTGCAGCGGTCATCAACAATCAAATTCAAATACAATTGCCATTATAAAGATTCTCCTTATTATGGTTGACTAGTTGATTGGTTCATTTTTGATATTGTTCCTAGATTTCTCCGCTAAATATGCCTGACGGTATGCACCTTGAGGATCATAGATTTTCTCTAAACGGATCCAATCTTCGGGACGATTGTCGATTAGAAAATGGGTCACTTTCATCGAACCATATCTCTGCTTTTCGGAACATTTGGCGCAGTCGGTTGATATAGCGTCTGGAAGTGTTTCTGAAAGAAGACACAACTTTAAGAAGTCGAAAATTGTATTTACCAGGGCATCTGGGCTCATATCGATGGCATACCCTTTAACATTTTGGCATCAGGTGTACAAGGTCCAACACCCTCTAAACATTTGACATAATTCTTGAGTAAACGTTCCTGTCCAAGTATTTCATCCAGATCGACATTATCGAATTTTGTATCGTATGTTGATGGTGTTGCTGCTATTGTTGTTACAGTAGTTGCTGGTGTTGTCGGTGGATGTGGCAAGGATGCTACAAATCCCACATTAAAAATCCAATAGAAAAATAACAAACTGATTAAACGGCGTAACATTTTTTTATGTATGCAATCTTCGGAGCACTTAAACTTTTGTCCTATCAACTGGTTGGAATGTCGTCTTTTTATACCCACAATAAAATTTCGTATATTCGTATATTGCGTGCAATAAGTATGCATGATTCATGAATGCATTAAAAATTGCAATTTCGTTTAAATTCAATAATTTTACAATTATTTCTAATTTATTCTGTCAATTTGCCAGCAACAAATTGCCATTTTCCCCTATATTTTGTTTTTGGTTTTTTCATTTTTCCCCATTATCATCCTCATCATCATCATCATCTGGCTTACATAATAAATAAGTGCTGGATTTATGAAGGTTAATTGAGCAAATTATCGACGGTTTAGTGAATTTTAATGATTCCATAATTTATTGACCTATTCAAAATCTAGGTAAGCATATAATTTTTTGTAATAATTTAATTCTTCATAGTTATTTAAATTATCGAAAGTGTATGAAACACAAGCAACGCATAGACATATAATCAAATCAAATTGAAAAGCATAGTTGTATAGTTAAAATACATTTATATGTAGTTAACTAATTATAAAAATTTGTATGAAATGTACAAATTTGAAAAATATATATATTAACACATACAGTAGACAAGTTCATTAAGGTCACTGTGGCAAAAAGCAAATAAAACAGATATCATAATGGGGCAAATAAAAGAAGAAAAACTACCAAAATGAAATAAAGAAATATATGTGAAATATATAAAACAAAATATTTACATATTAGTAGGTACTAATGGAAAATGATCCTACCCAGCAGAAAAATATTGGACTAAATTATAAGTATCAGGTCAGTCCATAAGCTCGTTTCACATGATTCGTGGGAGATGATGGAACTATTTTTACTTTCTCTGATATATTGTGCATTCAACAAGTGATTTTAATAGCGGATAGAGGTACGCGTTGTTAAAAAATAAAATAGAATCTTCGAACGAGTAGAAGAGGCATATTTTGTATTTTTTTTTTTTTTTTTATAAATGTGGAAAAAATGCAACAATTGCTGCTGCAGAAACAAACCCAACTCATGGGGAGAATACCGTGAGTGTAAGGACTGCGCAAAAGTGGTTTTCCAAATTCCGAAGTGATGATTGTGACGATTGAGGTTGCCCGACGCTCTGGTCGTCCTAAGGTTTTGAACTCCGACGCCTTCCTGGAACTCGTAGAAGCTGAGCCAAATTTGACCGTCGATATGATGGTTGGAAGGTTAAATTCATCACATGGAACAGTTTACAGGCACCTGCTGAGCAATTGAGCAAGGTTCCAAAGCTGGGAAAATTGGTTCCACATAAACTTTCCTCTCGCAAACCTTCAGCAGAGAGTGAATGTGTTTTCTCAGTTTGAAAATGAGAGTTTTTTGAACCGTATTGTTACTGGGGACGAAAAATGGGTCTTTTACAATAAACCTGTTCGCAAACACCAGTGGTTAGATAAAGATGAAACATCAGAACCAACCCCCAGAGATGGCCTCCTGTTGTTGGGATATGGCCGATATCATTTATTTTGATCTGCTGGAACCAAACCAAACAGCTGATTATTATTACCATCGACTATCCAAACTGAATGAAGCACTTGAAAAAAATCGTCCGTCTTTAGTCAATAGACGCAAAGTTTTGCTTCACCACGACAACGTCAGACCGCATACCGCAAGACAGTCCTTAGGAAAGCTGAACGAGCACGGATGGGAGCTAATGCCGCATCCACCATACTATCCGGATATTGTACCTTGCGACTATCATCTTTTCCGTGGACTTAAGTCCCATTTAAGAAATAAGAACTACACCTCAAAAGAATCTATAAAAAATGTGATCAATGCGTATTTTGGCTCCAAGGACATAAAATTTTTTGAGCAGGGAATTAAAAATTTGCCTAAGCGTTAGGAAGACATTGCAAATAATGCAGGAAAGTATATTATTGATTAATAAATACTAAAAACTTCGTTTTTATTTATTTTAAAACCACTTAAGAAAAACGCACGAACTTATGGACTGACCAGATATGAGCGATATTCTTCTTTAAATTTAGCTCCATATTTAAATCTTTCAGAATTATAAAGTTTCGTGAAAATTATTGTCCATTCTAATGTGGTTACATTGTGTACTGGTCCAAAAACACTAGTCCATAAAGTAGACCATCTACCCTTTAAAAAGCCACTTCAGTACAAAAGGTTTAGTAGCCAGTTTGAGTAAAAAATTTGCCATTAGGTTATGGAAACGCACTATAAAAAAAAAAATTTATAAAATATGTTTTTCTTAATGTTTTTTTTATTTGTTTTTCATACGTAAATGCTTGAGACATGTCTTTACAATTTACTATATACTTTATGTATAAATGATGTATGTATTTGAATATTTGAAAAACAACAACAATAACAACAACCTACTGGTTACTACTACTAAATACGACTACTGCTAATGAATGTGTAACACTCGACCACTTACACAAATGAATATCTATATATATACACATAGGCATATATGTACTACCATATGATACATATGTGTATTAAATAAAATATATGACTTCTCGTATGAACAAATACCCCAAGAGTCTGTATTCAGCCCATTTAAAGCCGCTCTGTCGCTTTCACACACTAACACTTCGTCTACGCGTAAAGCTAAATTTAGTTTAGCAAGCAATAACAACAATATGTATACGCACTAAATGTCTAGAGTAGACTCAAACAACAACAACAACAACAACAACAACAACATAAGCACTAGCAATAATTTTAACAAGCCACACAACACTTACGCATGCCAATGTTTTGAAAAAGCCACATACAACAAACTCCAGCAAAGCAATTGTGATCAACAACTATTCATAGCCAACTACAGCAGTGGTTTAGGAAGAGACAGCAGCAAAAAAATGTTACAATTTGCAGGCACTTTGTTTTTAATATTTATTATGGTGTTGCAGTGTTGTATGTACATATTGGTTGTTGAAAATATTTTTTTGTTTTAAAATATTTTTCTAGTTAAAGCATGAAATATTATTTATTATTGCATTGGTTTTTTGTTTTACTTCTTTTCTTTTTTTTTAAGAAATATTTGGCATACGCTTGGTGCATGGTACCTTCATTTATGTACAATATATTGCTTACAAGTTTTTCTTCTACTTTTCAACTTTTTAATTGTTTTTTTTTTTATGATTTTTACTAAGTAGTTTAGTTGTATTTTGTTTTTTTTTTTCTCTCTCGCTTTATTTTTGATGCGTGTTAATTTGTATGTATATTTTTTTTTGTTTTCTATGCGAATATTACGTGAGATTAATTACCAAAAATGAAATAATAACAACATCTATTGCTTATCTTATGCTAAGTGTATTCATCTTGATATTCATGCTCTGTTTAATATCTATGTTTTCCATGCCAGACTTTACTGATTTTAAATTTCTATACCCTACACTCAAAAAGTCAAGGGTATATTGTAATATATTCATGCTTCCGTTTGTAACAATCATAAGATAAGAGGCAATAGATATGGTGCAAAGAATAAATATTATTTATCAGAATCACGATCTAAGTCAACTTAATCATGTATGTCTATCGATCTATTCATATTTTCGCACAATAACTATCGTAATTATGAAGCCATCGAGTTGAAAACTCGTATATAAGATTATTTTCACCAACGACGAGATCAGTTCGTGAATGAGTGAAATCGATTGAAAACTACGCCTACTTCCCATACAAAAGAATGTTTTTAAATCAATTTTTTCACGATTTTTGCACGAAAATATAAATCAATTAAGCTGAAACACAGGAAATATGTTTTTATTTACTGATTAGTAGGCATAATAAAAAATAAGCTAAATCGGATAAAAACCACACCTACTTCTCATACAAACGTTTGCTGTTGTATGTATTTTTTCACGCTTTGCACACGAAAATATAAAGTTATAATGTTGAAACTCTCTACATATGATTATATTTACTAAATAATAGACATATTCAAATATTGGCGCAATCGAACACCAACAACACCTACCTCTCATACAAACCTAAGCTTCCGTATATATCTTTTCAGGCTTTACGCACAAAAATATAAAGTTATCATGTTGAAATTCGCTGCATACAATTATATTTACTCAATAATAAACATATTCAAAAATGTTTACAATCAAATGAAAATCACGCCTACCTCTCATACAAAAGTATTAACTCGACTGTACTTTATACATGAAAATATAAATGTATATTATTGAAATTCGTTATATGCGAATATTTTCATTACTGTGTAACTATATTTCAATTTTAGTGTTGTCTGATGAAAATCACGACTATCTCTCATATAAAAATATGTTTTTTCCAGCCTGTTTATCTATCTGAGATTGTGTGGGTTATTAGAAATTCGATATTACCGAAGTTAAGCTTCGTAAAATTTCTTTTCTGATTTTTGCTAATTTTTTTTCAATTAATAAACAGATTTATTAATAGTTTAATATATAAGATTTATGACCATTGCATCATTAACGTGTTCTATTTTGTAATCGGAGACTTGCTTTAAATAAAATGTTGTTTATTCATTTTTTTTTTCTGAATTTAAAGCTATTGAAAATATTTTGAATTTATTGAAAATTTCTTACTTCTGATTAATGGTAATTAATTAAGCTGGTGCTTACTTTAAACGTGCTTGGATTTGCAATCTTAGTTGCCCATCTAAAATTATAAAAAATCAATATAAAAATACCAATTAAATATATATAATATTCACTTCATTCACGTCAGTTGTCAAGGATCTATAAACTTTTTGAAATTTTATAAGTTAATTTCAGAAGAAATCATAAGAATGGCTGTCGTGTGCCACCTTAGGATTAAAAAAACTAAAAACAACAGTTCAATAGTAATTCTAACAATATTATCTTGAAGAGATCAAAAACAATTTTTCATTTAGTATTCTCTTAATAATTTGAAGAAAATTTAAACAACTCATACATACATCTTCTATTGCCATCAACTGTTATTACTGTTATATTTTGCCCTTTTATTTTTTTGGTAGTGCTATGTATTAAGCTAGTGTCATAATTGAAAGGCATTTCTCCTATTCACTAAACAATAATGTAAAATATTTGTATTGTATTCTACTAACATTCATTTGAATGATAGAACTTTTACAGACTAGCGATGATAACCGTAAAATTGTAAACAAAAATGAATATAAAAAGTAAAGTTATATTTCTATTCATTTCATATCTAGGCACACGATGTTAAAGTTCTAACATCTTTTTAAAAATATTTCTTTAATTCCATAAATTTTTCATGCATTTTTTGTGTTTTATTTTTTAATGACTTCCTCTAACAATATTTTACTATATTTCATTTTATCTTTTTCCTGCTTGGTTTAGAGAAAAATGTTGAAAATATTTCCATTCATAAATAATATACACGAGTATATGCTAGCCTTTTGCTATTTACTGGTTTTCTGTGTTTACTATCATACATATACATTCTGTCAAATAAGTACCCGGAAATCGAAAATACTCATTTTTAATTTTCCCTCTGAGAATATTTCAAAAAAAATTTTTTCCCAGGTTGGCACAACTGTCATCCACTATTCTGTGAATTTTTATTGCTATTTGTCATTTGGTTCGGTTACGGCGTCATTAGGAAGAAGTCAGCCTTTTGTGTGCGTTGCGATTTTTACTATGGATAAAAATGAAATTTTGTGTGAAATGTGTGAAATTTTGTGTTTCAAACGAAATTTCTTGTGCCAAAACGTTGGAAATGTTGAAAAAAACATTTGGTGATTCAACCATGTCGAAAACTCAAGTTTACGATTGGTATAAATCGTTCAAAGAGGAGCGAGAAGAAGTGGCTGACAGTTGTGCCAACCTGGGAAAAAATATTTTTCGAAATATTCTCAGAGGGAAAATTAAAAATGAGAATTTCCGGGTACTTATTTGACTGAATGTATGTTCACTGCAAATAGAACAAACTCATTGGAGATTTTTAGGCGTGTCTCTGTTATATTCGCTTTAACTTTGATGTGATGTTCTGTTTTCCTCTTTTTGGTCAATATGGGAGTGTACCATTTTGTATTTTCAATTCTATTATTTATCTGTATATGCCTCTATACAGATGAAGGATTAAACAAAGAAAGATCATATGAATGTAGTATGATCATTTGTTCAATAGTGGTATGAGAAGAAGAAGAACATGAGAAAAGTAATCAACATATATACTATTTATGCCTTTGGGGGGTCGCTTACTTTACTACTAAAGCTTTCAAAATGACATTAAGTTTTATTGGATCACTTTTTCATTCTATAAATATTATAGTAGGATCGTATGAACGATACATGCTATAATAGCTATATGTATTATTTTCCATTCATAAGTAAAATGATCGACATTTACATAAGTTTACATTTTTTCACTCTTCAGGTAATTGAAAAATCAAAAAAATCATTATTTCTATTACATATGATATTTACACAGTGAAAAGGACTATCGAGTACTTAGATATAGGGAAATTATTTTAATAAAACATTTCGAAACATTTAAATGTGTTTATATGCATGTCGTTGTCTGTAGCTATGTAGCAACATGTTGCTGTAGAATCCCTGCAGTCGGAAGACTTAAGAAACAAACTTGCATTGTGCCGAGAAAACAGCATGAAATGGTCATACGATATGGGTGAATTGAAAAGACTTAAGGCACAAACCTTGCAATTTATTATGAATACATGATACGTCCTATGAAAAGCATACGCCTGAGATAGTTATAATGACAAATGTTTACAAAAATATTGTATATAGTGTATTAAATGCTTCACAAAGACTTATGTATAGCAAATGACTATAAAATATATGATAAATATGTACAATATGTGACTTCATCATCTAATAGGCTGTTGAACGTCATTACAAATAAATCACAATTATGTGTTAAATGACTATTTAACA
Organism: Megamerina dolium; assembly: GCA_963854835.1. Lineage (NCBI taxonomy): Eukaryota > Metazoa > Arthropoda > Insecta > Diptera > Megamerinidae > Megamerina > Megamerina dolium. The sequence goes on from OY978527.1 coordinate 67,255,489, forward strand.
TTAATATGGCTAGAGCAGTTATATGTGCCTATTTAGTGTTAATGTTAAACTACCATCAAATTAGTACAATTCAATAATTTACGTATTACACTATTTAGTTATATGCTTTCATTATGCTATTATATAATATTGGAAGTTGATATGTGTAAGTTGAAGCATTTTGTTGCAAACTTTGTTGTTTCTTCTTCAATAATTTAACATTTCTATGAATATGGACGTACTTATATACACGTAAACCATGTGATGAAAGGAAAAAGAATAGAAATAGCAGGGAATAATAATAATAAATTCACACAACAATGTTGCTATCATCCATTATTGTTTTTGTTGTTGTTGTTACTTGTAGTATAGAACTGATGTGTACCAAACTAAAGAGAATGAATCTGCTTTGCGATGATATACTGCTACCATGTATGTATGCAAATCTATGACTATCATGTTTCTACATATAGTAAATGCTTATACTATAAATGAGTATAAAATGATGATAATATATAAGTATGTACATTAAGGTGGGTTCAATTGTATAGAACAAAATGTTAACGAAAAATATATAATTTGAATCATTTCTAGTATATTTTCTCATAGAAACATAAAGAAATTCCTGATTTAAACTCACTACTACTCACTACAAAACCAATTTTGTATGGAAGTCGCCTTGAGGAGGCGATATATTCAGAGAAAATGTTGTGAAGTAAAAAGTAATGTGGATCGCTCATACATTTCAACGCTGCAAGGGTGATATTTTTCGATTTGCTTGTGGTTTTATGTTCTTTTTTTGTTGGGCGTTCTCTTAAGGGGTGAAGTTAGAGGATATGTACATATGTTCGGAGAAAATGTTGAGAAGAAAAATTTAATGAGGGTCAGTAATATACATATTTCACTGCTCTAAAATAGCAAAATATGAAAGAAAACATTTGAAAATTGACAATAAAACCTTCATGGATGGGCAAAAACCCACTTTAGAGGGCTTTACCTCAATTAAATGTTCCCCCTTAATGTGTTTTTCGAATAACCTTAACCCAATGACCGAAAAAATCTTGAAAATTTACAAATATCTTCAGGAATCGCCAACAAAGGGATGACATTTATTATTGCCCCTTTTAAATTCCTCCAAAACATATACTTTAAAGATGCTTACCCCCAAGCTCTAGATCATAATGGTAGCCACCCATACAAATTGAAAGAAAAAGCACGCGAAAACCGACAAATAACTTCATAACTGTACAAGAATTGACCATACAGCTCATCATTTCCTGCAAACATATTTATCCCATATTTTCACTCCTCAAGAGTTATGCCATATAAAATGACAAAAAAAATTCATGAAAATCGACATTGATTGCCCATAAATCGCCCCTAGATCGATGAAATACTATATGTGGCCGGCACCCATTCATTTTTTATCCTCAAAATATCTTCCAAACATATTTACCCCATATCTTCACCTCTCTTAGGTAGTCTCTTCTATAAAATTGCTGCTTTGATAGCGGCTATTAAAACCAAATAGTGATTGCCAGTCCAAGTAAGGATTTTCTTATTAGTTTCTTATAAATAAATGCTTGAAATCATATAAATTTTGGGTTTTTCGCTAAGCTAAGCGTGATTTTACTTGGAAAAAACTTCAAAATTTATTAAAAAAATTTTTGAACTGGTCTAATATACATATTGAGATACATGAAATATTTATTTTTGACATTTATTTGTTGATGCTTAACAAAATCTCATAAATATGCTTCATAGATGCCATGATTAAAGCGCTATGCTGTAAATACATTCAAAAATGACTCGAAATAAATAAGAATATTAAAATATTGTTAGTATATATGCTATATATAGTTTTATTTATTTATTAGTAGCCTAGCCAAAGCAACTATCTATCAAAAATATTTTTATACATAGCTAATATTTTATTTAATTTTTCCAATTAAGTGCATGAATAAAAAATAATAAGTTGAAAAGAGAAAACAAGAGTGTATGTGTGTGTATTAGCGAGAAACTAAGAAGAAAACGGTATTAGCTTTAGAATATTTCCTATTGTTATTGCTACGGCTGCTACTGCTGCTGCTGCTGCTTCATATATATATATATATATATATATATATATATACATATATAGAGACTCAAGAGAAATAGACAATTAGCATATGTAAGAGCACTCCAACAATAACAACAACAACAACAAGAACGATCAATAGCACAACAGCACTAGTGGTCATAGGAAGAGCAGCAATAACAATGGTTAAGTAAATTGTGTTTTCTTGCAGAAATTCCATTTTAGTACAAAATTTCCGTTCACAGGTGAAAGAATAGAAAATAGCAAATGTTCGCATAAGTGCAGTGTAAGCAAGCTGTCTTGCTTAAGTCTTTTGTTTACTTAGTATAAATAAATATGCACTATTGATGTGCTTATTTTCTTTGTTCACTGTCCAAACTCGATATTGTGAAAATTATATAAAAAAGCAATTAATGCGGTTTCTTTGATTTGTTATTTTTTTTTTTTTTTTTTTTGAAAGTGTAAAATATGTATGGGTACATACATACATGTTGTTAATTTTTTTGTTTTTTTTTGCTCTTTATTTTAACGAAATTATGTAATTTCCTACTTAAAATGAAATAATATCAAAATGAGTATAAAAATGAATATGTACACATTTGTGAGTGGCATGTTATAGTTTAATTGGATTTTAATGCTACATATACGAATACATGTATATTACTGACAAGCATACATTATGTAGACGTTTTTATATTCATAGCAATATAACTGGACAAGTTTTATTGAAAATGACTACGGATAGAGCAATGGAATATTTAATCAAATTGGAGCAAATGGTAAACAAAAATGCCTATATTATTATTATCGTATGAAAAATGTTGAGGAAATAATAATGAATTTGAATAAAAATTGAAAAAAATATTTTTTATAATTTGTATAAATTAAAATTTATTGCAATTATTACAAAAATTGCAATTTATTTCGCAATCTTGTGCTAGGGTCTTTTCAAATTCGCCATAAACAGGTACATCTTATATTTGCTTATAGCCATTAGCATAGTTTTATGCTTTGTCAACTGTGAAATTACAAGTTCATATTCGAATGACAAGTGCAAACTCGCATAATTGCATATACAAAATGCAAATTATGTGTATATACACAATACTTGAGAAATAATTCTTGACTTTGCTGAACAAACAAACAAGAAATATGACAAATACATAGAGAATATATGTAAATGGAAAATATGTTGAACAAATGATTTTAACCTTAACAGGAAATTTAACGAAAAAGACAATGCTTATTATGAATCTTTATTATTTTTTCTAGTGAATTTTATATGCAATTATTTAATTATTTAAACTGAAAACTTGCATGAAAGTCATAGTGGAATATAGTGGAAAGCAAAATTATAATTGCAACTTCTAGAGCATGCTTAGTTACAATAAAAGCATATTTTGTTTTGATTTACATATGCAAGTGCTTCAGCGATATGCATGCATTATTTTGTGAGAAGTGGGTATTCATGACAAATGTGAATATGATTATTATTCTTGTATATATATACATATATATTTAATTTTAGTTAAATATGTGAACTGTTTTAGCATACTTTTCTTAAAGTAGATTCATTCTCAAACAGTTTCATTCAAGAAACGTAAGAGATATTCATAATAGGATTTTTTCTATGTTCTAAAAATAATACTTAAAATTTTCTGCGATAGTTTTTTGTGATTAAAATTAATTGAAGAGAATTTTTTAATTGATTATTTCGATTATTTTGATTTTTAGAAAAAAATTGATTCGATGAAAAATGGCAATGTTTTATATCGCCTCATACAAAAATTATAAAAAAATTATTCATACATTAAAAAAAACTTTTTTATGGCAAAAAACAAAGAAGTAGATTCTCTTTTTTTTTTTTTTAGAAATTTCATTTTAGTAGTTACTGTCTTTATTTATAAATCTTTTTAAAATTATAATACTTCTTTGATATAGAAAAGCGACAGAAAAGGATATGGTGGCAAACTGATAGTCATTATCAGGATCACGGAGTCTTTATGATCTAAAAAATTATTTTTTTTTATTTTTACTAGCATTCAAATTATTTTAGAATATTTATATGCTCAGGATTGCTTTTTTACAATTTTATACATACTAAAAAACACATAAAGAGTAAAGTAGTAATTTCAAAATTATCTATAGAAGTAGTCATTTTTTGGATCCCAAAATATCAATTGGCATTAATTACAATTTTTTTTTTTTTTTTTGAAGAAATTACTCTTTTATTTCTACTAATTAAAATTATTTATTTTTACTAAATTTAATTAAACATTTCTCAATCGAAAATATACCTGTATAACATGCTACCGCCCTGAAAAAAATTTGCTTTTTAATATTTTTATTTTTATATAATTAATTGTAATTTTTCTCCTTTATTATGGTAGGCGTTGTTTATGGCTAAACACCTACTTTTCGCGCACATAATTCACATTCATATTGGTACAAATTCCTACATGAATATATTAAATTATTAGTATTAGTGTATATATATTGCTGAAAATATGCAACCAGCACAAATGTATATGTAACTATGTATAGCATACTCTTATATATATAAGTTATCTGGTAATTTATCATATGCATACATATACATACAAAATTCATAGTCAAGCAACAAGTCAAATAGTCAAGCATCAAGTAAAAGCAATACAAACAAGAACAAAACAACAACAAATAACACCAATAACAACAACAACAACAACATTAGCAAAACAACTAGGAGCAACAAGTGTCGATTGCTATATACCAACTGACCTACATAGGCATTTTGTTAAATTTTATAGCAACAACCATAATAAATTTCCCATAAAATATCTATATAGATACTCGAAACTATATACATATATGTTATATTGAATATTTTTGCCTTTAAAGAATTTTATTTAAACCAAAGCCAAACATTTGGCAAGCACCATTGCTGGCCATTCTGTCTCGTGTAGAGTTGGCACATTATAAAAATGGCATAACTAACATTCTGCTTGTTTGCCTTTATACTAATGTGTTTAGTTTTTTCATTACAGTATTTATTACTATTTTCTTAAAAATATTTTTTGCTGTTTACCACTACAATGTGCATAAAATAATATATAAAACCAAATAATTGATATTTATCTGTTCATTGTTATTTTCTTTATTTTTCTTAATTCTCAAGTTTCTCAAGAGAGAAGAAAATGCTATAATTTTTGTTTTAAATATCACTGTTAATATTCGTATATGTAAATTTGAATATAACAGCTTCGAAACCTCAACTAATGCTTCCTTCCAAACAGAAGTGGAAGATGATTATAATAAAAATATTTAGCAATGTTTTATTTAAAAATACATATTTAATGGAAGTTGTCACATAATATAATTTAAATTGTTCTTGTATTGCTTAATAAAGTAATGATAGATTTATTAATGCTGGCTTAAACTTCCACATAGTAAAATATGACCATATTTCATTTACATATATTGCCTGTCATTTAAATGATTTTTATAAGCAGAAAAATTTGTGTTTTCTTATCATTAAAATTTTTTTCGTAAAATCTTCTTCGAGTTCAAAGCAAAGATTAACATTAATGCATATTGGAGTCGTATATGGTTGATTTTTAGAATTCTTTATAGGAGAAGTTGTTCTGTGATTTGCAGTTTATTCGTCTCTAGCGCAAAAATATGTAAAATCAACGCCAATTCATTTTATGCACCCTACATTTCTTCCAAATATACTTGCCCCCTATCTCTATCCCTTAAATAGGCTCTCATTCAAAATTAGATTCTTAGGTAGCAATGTTAAAAATTATTCAAATTTTTTGCTTTTCGTTGAGGAAGAGAGTCAAAATTTTGTTCTACACATTTTGATCCACCTTAATGTATATGGCATACCACTTTTGCACTTTTCGTCATTTCGATGACCTCAATTGCAATTGAAATTGTTGTGTTTTGTTGTGTTGTGTTGTTTACAGTTACAAATGCAATCTCTTAAAATTACTCTTAAACAGTAAACATGCCATTAAGGCAAGGAAGCAACATGTAGCACAACAACATGAACAACAACAACAACAACGAATGGCATCTTCTATGATCATTGATACTCTTACTGTTGCTAAATGTAATCGTTAGTCGGTACGAGTATGAGTATAATTGTTTTTTCTTTTTTTTTTTCTTTTCGAAATGAAAATACCAATTTGCTCATCATCACTGCAATGGTACAAATTTGCCGATATACAATATGTATGCCTATAAGCATACATTTACTCGTTTTTCTATATGCAAAAATTTCTTTTTTATTCATCATTGAGTTTGCATGTATTTCTTCGAAGATGTGATTTTTCTATTTCTTCTTCTTCTTCTTCTTCATGTTGGTTTGCCTCTCATTTTTATTCTTCTTTCAAACGTCAACTTCAAAGTGGGTCATTCAAAGTGTATGTGGTATGTGGTAGTAATTGGCAGCTAGTAGCAATCAACAGCAGCAGGTTGCTACCTACCTATTGCTTTTGGCGGCGACTCTCTGTGTATGTATATTGGTAAACGAGTATAGTTATTTGCTCATAAACATACTGCTATACATTTATTGCTGTCAAATCAATGAACATGTTCAATAGGAAAATAAAAAAATTATACATAAAAGCTGTAAAATGTGTACAATTGCAATTTGTTTACAATTTTAATAGAAAAAATGTTTAATTATTTTTATCACTCTGCTAAATAGTTTTTATGTTGCACAAAGAATAATCAAAAATTTTTAAATTTCAACTGATTTTAAACACCTAAAGAAAAACTCAAGATTTTGTCATTTGCAACAATGTTTATATTCATAATGTTTATATTCATTATGTTGCTGTCCCTGATTGGATGCGTTTGTTTCTTAAGTCTTTTATATTTATATGGAATTTTAATTGTTATGGAAATCATTGAACACTGATTATTTCATATGAAATCAATGGATGAATTTGTGTCTCAACTCTTCTGTGTTCATATGGATTTTTGAAATTTTATGAAATACATTTAATTCTTTTCATATTCAATATGTCAATTATACTTAATAATGGCATTAAATGTAATAAATTAAATTCAATTCTTTACTGAAACGTTACACAAAAAATTCACTTTTATCTTATTTATTATTTTATTGACATTAAATAGAACTTTTACTTACAAAACACATTGTTATTTATATTCATGTGTAATAATAGCATTCTTTATGATTTGTTTTCATGTTCATATTTATGATCATTTTTCAATGTTAACAACAATTATGAACGCAACAGATGTCATATTCAGTTTGCTTATTTCTTGCTTTATTTTTGTATTTGTTTATACACATTCATACCGATGCTGCTGAAGACAATGACACACATATACAATGTCAATGTGTTGAGAGTAGAACAAATAAAAAGTAAAAAAAAAAAGTATTTTTTGTTTGTTTTATTTTATAAATAATTTAATATATTTGTGGTTTCTTTTGTTTACAAATACCAACATAGATAAATATTTTCAACTATCCAAAACAAAAAGGAGAGTATTAATAGGCAATAGGTCACCAAAATAAAGTTTCTTTTCATTCACATGTTCTCTTGACACTAATGACTTTATACATTTATCGTATGGCAGAAGAAAAAAAAGTAACAAAATTATCACTTTCTAATAAGAACTTGCAAAAAACAAAAAAAAAATTTATAACAGAAAAAATAGCAGATAAAAACTGCTAATTTATTTTAGCCTACAACATATGCAAAATCTAAATAAATAAATAAAAAAAAAGTTGGTATGTGAAATGTTTATATTGGCTAAACACTTTCACCCAGATTTTTTTTTTTTTACTATTTAGTATATGGATTTATATTTTTTTCTATACTATATGATGAGTATAAAAATAGATTAGCATAAAATTACAATTTCCAAATAACATAATTTTTTTCTGTCATTACATTTTCATATTGTTGCTATTGTGGTTTTGCATTATAAAACATTTAATAATTCGTTTAAATATTTTTATGTCATTTTAATTAATTTTAAATTTTAATTCTTTTACTTATGCTTGTTTCTTTATAGGTAAGCCATAGCAATAATATACAAGAATCGATAAAGGCATGAAAGGTTTGATTATAACGAAACATAAAATTAAATTATGATTTTTAATGAGGACAAAAACAGCTGTTAAAAGTCGAAAGTGTGCGCTTTATTAATAAGATAACTTATTTTTATAGAGTTTTTGCGTTCTTAACTGATCTGGTTTGAAGGTAAATTTTTAGATTTTTTTTTTTTAAACGCAATTTTGTATGAGAGCCGAGTATATTTGAACAGGCGATACTTTTAAATCTATTTTCTTCATTTTCACAATAATGTATTAAAAAAAATTGGTACCTTTAATATCAATTTGTCGATTTTCGTTCAAAATAACACATATTTTGTATGGAGATCATGTTTATTTATGAAGGGTAGAATATCAAATTTTACAAGGATTCACATTTCAATTAAAAAATATGATTTCTAAAATTTCAGCATGATATATTGAAATGTAATGGTATCCCCCATACTAATTTATCGATTTCTATTGAGAAATGAAAGAAAATGTATTTATTTATAATAGCAATGAGTTGAAATTTTGTATCGTATACTATTTTAGTATACCAATAATATTTATAAAATCTTTAGAATGATTTATTGAAAAATAACGGTACTTTTCATATAAATTTATCAAGTTTTGCTTAAAAACAATGAAAATATTATATGGCAACTGTACTAATTTCTTAATAAAACAGTTCTTTAATCACAAAAGTTTTAAAAAATGTTGATTTTTTATAAAATTTTTTAAATTTTTGTTTAAAAAATTTAATTATTATATGAGGAGTACACTTATTTCTAAGCAAAATGATTTTGTGGAATACTATTTTGATGAAAAAATAAGTTAGCCGAAATTTCAGATTGCTGCTATAAAAAATAACAATACCTTTCATACAAAATTTTCGCATTTTCTTCTAAAAAAATATAATGGTGACTGTTTTATTTATGAACGTAATATCCTTAAATTTTTTACAGAATAATATGTTGATAAACAAACACGATTCAGGAAATTTCACAAAATTTCATTAATAAATAAATATACAAATATATCGATTCTTATTTAAAAAAGAATACCGAAAATATCGCATCTTCAGAGTGTCCTCTAATTTTTTGTAATGACAGAGCCGACTTAACTTCATTTTAAATCTATTTTTTGCTGTATTAATGTTTGTAGAATAAAAAGTATTGTATGTGAATATAAGAAAATAATGTTCATGCATCATTATCTTCATCAACAGTGAATTATTGCTAGGTTAATTTTACAAGGAATACTAGAAATACTTATTTCGCATTCCTTGATCGTCATACTAGTTCTTGTTCAGCATCTTCAATTCACGTCGATGAAAGTTCTAATTTTAAAAACCAATAGATAATATCATTATGATATATGTTAGATGATATTATTATACGAATGTTATGATTATGTGGTTAGCATTCAATTCAAATTATAGCATTCAAATGGTTTTACGCTGTGATTAATCTGTGAGCATCTGTCTTTACAGTTGTATTCACTATGATATCATTGTAGCTCTTCATAAGATAAATGTTTGCAAGCAAGTTTAGATGTAACTAGAATTTGTACAATATAAACCAATCAATTTCGAATTAAACATCAACTTAGATTAAATATCAACTTAGTTTTACTGGATCTAAACACAATTTATCTAGAATGTCATATTCTAAGAAACTCTTCTTTTTTGTCATTTTCAAACACATACTCTCTACATAATCATATATACTAAAGCACAAGCAATATGCAATACTTCTACCTCATCATAAACTAACAAAAGACTTAAACCAGAAACCAGTTTCAGCATAATTGCCTTCTCATATAGAAAAAATAGGTTAAACTCATATATTTTTTTACCAGCATTTAGTTTACATAAAATATCAAAAATTATTAATACATTTAATTAATTAATTGTAGCTTATAAATTTGGTGTTTTTAATTCGTTACACTTTAGCTTAAGGCGCCTAATTTATATGAACAAAAAAAAAAACTTTACATTTCGACACACGAACGCCTCTAAAATATACCCCCCCAAAAAATATGTTCTTTTAAGAACGCAAATTCTATTTAATAACAAAATTTAGAAATAATCCTCCTTTTTTTCCAATATTATTCATGCTTAATTCATAATAAACAATAAGCGAAGAATGTAGATGACGTAATTTTAAAACGTGGGAAATGATTTACTCTGATGCCACTCAGAAAAGAAACAACAACAAAAAAAATGAGGACAGATTATGTACTTTATTAAAAGCATTAAGAAGATTAGGCATTCATATAAAAGATTATTGGTAGCTTCTTGATCATAAATTTAGAGAGATTAATAAAAATACCAAAAATATGAAATATGAAGATCTAAGCTTATGCGAGCAAGATGAATGTACACCGATTAATGTATATATTCTTGAAGCATAGCATTACAGTTGTGTATTGGAATGGGTAAGAAATATTAGTTCCACTAATTTTTCCCCAAATTCAATACTATACTCATGTATATATAATATAATATAATTTCGTATGTGCACGTGTTGCTAAGTACTATGTCAATCATTTATTTGTTATGTTGTTCATTGGTATTTTAAATCCGTAAAAGGTAGCTTTGTATATCTTTTTTGAAATTCCGTCACAGTAATGATACATATATGGATATGTGTACCACAACACTATATACAATTTAATATTCAATATATAAAACACAAATAAAATTCCATTGAAATCGAATGTTCATACAACTAACTATTATGTATTTTTATGATCGAGCCAACAATAAGGAAAATATAAATAATATTATATAGACGAGTACAAAAAAAATGTTTTAAAATTCCACACAAGAACACCATGATGTACTCATGTACTCATGACTCAAGGAAAATGTTGGCTTATTATTTACCAAAGTTTGCTGCTACTGCTACTACTACTACTGGTGTTTGTGATTATAGTAATAATAGTAGTGTGTGTGGTGCAACAGCGCAAAAAAACAATTATATACTCAAAATTTGCATAAACCAACAGTAAAATAAATATTATTATATCAACGTACTTACACTTATTGCTGAAATGTTAGGTGAACTGACAACAAACAAAAAAAAAATTATATGGCAGACAGTAGAAATGAAGTGAAAATAAAAGCACAAGCAATTGGAATGCAAAACATATTTTATAGCGAAATTTCCAAATCGAATACTTGCAAAGTACAAACACATAAATACATTTTACCCCCTCTAATATGCAATGGCATATGCTTCACTAGTTACATACACTCAAAATGCATTGGACCATTATATTATACTGAATGAAAATGCAAACAACAACGAAAAATATTCGCATACGACAGCAATACCATTTAGTGTTTAGCTCTGGACTCTATTCATATAATTAGTTTAATTTGATTTAAATTATTAAATTTTCTTATATATTTATATTGTGGTATAAAAAAAAAAAACAAAAAAAAAAAACCAAAATTAAAAAATTAAAGAGGCGTTGGCAGAGCAAAAAAACTTTCAAAAATTAACCAAACACATTATAATCATTGGTTTTTTTTTTTTTTTTTTTTGTATTTACGTGCTTTGGAAAAATTTCAATTATCTACAAGTGTATTGTTAAAAAAAAAACACTTTTACACAATTTAAATGAGCATTTTAAGAAGAGATGCAAAATAAAAAACACTAATTTTTCATGCTTCACTGTTTGTGAAATTGATTTTATCTTTCCCCTGTCCTCGGTTTCAATACTTTTTCTTTATAATAGTAGGTACACTATTATTATGAATTGCTATGCTATGATATGAACTTGTAAAGGTCACTAACTCATTAGATTGAGGTGAAAAATTCAAGCGTCTTTTTCTTAGATGATTTTGTGAAACTGGCAATGCCGTAGCATACATTTGGCAGTTGTAGGATAAACTATTATTGGCAAAAATATAGTTTCAATATTAGTTTCAATTGGCAATGCTCTAATGTGCATTTGACAGTTGACAAACGAGTTGCCAGTGAAAAAAGTTTCACTGAAAGCTGTTGTTCGGTGAGAATCATAAAATTATTATTATACCGAACACAAACTGACAGAATTCAATTATGTAAAAGTTTCCTCACTGATCACATCAGACTTGATCCTTAGCCTAAACAAAATATGATAAAAGCCTGTTCATTAAAACACAAAAAATCTCCATAACATTTTGAGTGAAGATACTCATCCTTTATCACTTTCCCTTAGATGGGCTTCTCCTCAAAATGAACGTCTGCACCTAGAAAACTAACATATATGACAAACCTCCTTTAATTTTTATTACTAAACCTTTTTTCTGCTTTCCTACAAAGTCAACTTAAAATCACCGGAAAATTGACAATCAATCCCATGATTAACCGTGAATTGCCTCAATTAGTTCTTTTGTCCTATTATTTACCCCTAAAAAAATATAGAGTTTAAATTGTATCCACTCAAATTCTCACTTGCCAGGATATTCATTAAATTGACTTCAAAAAGAACCTGTGAAAATGACTTGATTCAGAATTGGAGAAGACCGATACTATTTCCCCAATATTACTATACTAAACTACTACTATTAAATGTTGCCAATTTAATTTTCTCCTTTCAAAATTATAATTGCAAATTATTGTTGCAAAATGTCTGATACTTTTTCCCCAACGCAATGTAGATACACATTTTCTGCAAAAATTTGCCAATTTAATTTTTCTTTTTCAGTATTATGACTGTTATTATTGTTGCTGATTTTATTTTTTTTGCTTAGTTTTACTTTAAGCCAAAGAAAAAAAAAAAGATTAACAACGCTTGGCCAAAAGGTGCATTGACCACATGCGAAACAAGTAAAAAAAAAAAAAATTGCATACGCTCGTACGCTAGTGCATCTATAATTTATGTACCTTAAGGTACCATATAATTTTTCTTGATGAATGAACCATACAATATTGCTTGTGTGAGAAGGTAACATCATTATATTTTCACTTGTATTTTTCGTGTTTTCTATTTTGCCAGCCATTGTTGGACAATATGAGCAATCATTTATGAAAGAAGAAAACAAAAAAATGTTTGCCAAAAATATCAAAAATTTCCAAATTGGTGAAATTTCTTTAAAATTTTATTATTTTATATTTGTTGCAACCCCCCCTTCCCCCTTAACACTTTCAAATCTACAAATAGATGGACATCATAGGTCTCGGTTATATATTCATTTTGTTATCTTGAAAATCGTGTTTGGCTGCAAGGTGAAATTATTATTATTAAATAAGTATATAGGTAGATAGATATTTTATAAAATTGTATTTTGCTTTATTTTTTTTTTTTTTTAGTGTATTGTTTTATTTCTCAAAATCCAATTTAATTGTATGTCCTACTACAGTTTATAATCATTCAAACATGCGATAAATAGAGGTATTTATGTTGCATATTCACTCAAGTCACAATGTTGCAAGTGAAGTTCATGTTTAGCAACATTGTTGTTTCAACAATTCCATATATAATACCTGAGAAAACAAAAACCAAAATCACAAATATGTATCTAGTGCTAAAAATAAACACAATGAGAAGTTGAAAGAATGCAAGTGGATCACACAGGCATTTATGTCTTTGCTTGTAGTATATAAGTGTGTATGCATGTTTATATGCTTCTATGCATATTCTTCAACGTATAAGAATGGATAGAAAGAAAAACAACATAGTACGTGCGTCTGTTACAAATGTTTATAGATAGAAATTTGTCTTTTTACTTTTTTACTTTAAAGTTATTTGCCATACTGGTGCGCATAAGCTATATGAAGAAAACCCTTAGCTTGAACTACGACTACTATAAGTAGTTATGTTTTCTTGAATTCTGCCTATATATTTATACATATACTCATATATAGGCGTACTATAATTTTTTTTTTTTTTTTTTTTTTTTTTGTAATAAATTATCAACATTTGGACCTTCAACTTGAACTTTAATAGCTGTGTACAAGTATTTTCCATGGATGAGTAAATAATTTAATTTAAGAAAATTGCATAGAAAATTAACAGAAGCGTTAATTTATATATTTTAACACTCATGCATAATATGTTTTGTTAGGATATGTACTGATATTAAGGCGGTTCAAACAAAATGTTAGAAAAAATCATAAGAATATTAACAAATAATATTACAGCTTCCCAAAAATCGCCGCTAGAATAGTTAAATGTTTGATCGAACTCCATAAATTTTTTCCCCAACAATTTCTCTATACATACTTAACCACTGTCTCCACTCGTTAAGGGAGCTCCCATACCAAATGAACTTAAAATCGTTTGAAAATCGACAATAGCTGCCTATAAGTCAATTCTAAAACTTTAAAATGTATGACTGAGGCCATTAATATTTTTTCCCAATATTTTCCCTACACATATCTTCATCCTTCTCTACAAAATTACCATATTATAAAGAGCAGGCAACTGCAAATATGGTATTTCTTTATACTTCCTTGACAAGAAATGCTCGAAATGATTCAAATTTTATATTCTTCGCTGAGTCAGGTATTCTAAACTTTGCTCCCTACAATTTAATCCACCTTAATGTACATATGGACATGAGTAGTGAAGCATGTAAGCAACAACAAAAAATTGTTTCTTTAATTTTCAACAAATATTTATCTGAATCATTGTAGCGCAAATAATTTTGCAACAAATTTACTATACAATTATTCAATATCCATGTTATCTATATTAGAAAAAAATAAATATTTTTTTAAATTATTTAGAAATAAAAACTAAACAACATATTGAATTTTTCACCTACATTATTTATATATCTGTAGTAAATAAATTTTTTTTTTTTTGATGATCTTAAAATACTCAATATGAATAATATTTCCGTTTTCCCAATTACAGCTATTGCATTTTTCATATACAAATATATTGAATACGGTACACTAGTTTATGGTTTGCATGGCATTACAAATGAATTTATATTCTCACATATGTGCATATAGTTAATTTATCCTTAATTGTGCAATAACTTCCACATTAAACGAAAAAAAAAAAACACACAATTAAAATAATCAACACGTTCATTTCTTGAATGTCAAAATCATAAATGGGTATTTTTTGTTTGTTTTTGTATTTTCTTTGAGGTGTCGATATGTATGCATATGTTTCAGTATTATGCATACAAAATTTTTCTGACTAATACAAATATTTATATATCGTATTTACATATATCGAGCAATATTGTAGATACATACATATAAATAATTGAAGGAGAAGAATGTCTACAAATATTTATTTTCAAAATGTTCATTCAATTCACATAAATTTTAAGTATTGCGGATGCACGATTTAAATGAATAAAATGCCGATCACTCATTATGATATTCTACTTCTGTGTTCAATATCGTGACATTACATTTAATAGATTTACAATTTTTATTTAATTCTTGATAAACCCCAAACCACACAAAAAAAAATTAAAAAAAATCTCCTTACAGTCGGCTGGGGCCGACCAAACTATACCCTGCATATGTAGATTTATATATAAAAAGTTTACTCGAATATCCAACTTTTCTTTTATTTCCACTTTTCGAGAAACAATTTTTGCATATACTACTAATTTACACCCGAAATATGGTTGACTTTGACGAAGTAAAAGGATTTTAAGATAATTCCGAGGCTTAGTATGGGAGCTATATAAAAAGTGGGCGTGGCTTACCACTTTCTAGTAAATCCAATTAATTTTTCAATGTTAATCCACACCTTAAATTTGGTGTCCTAAGTTGAATAGTTTCTAAGTTATGGTGGTTAACATTTTTGTTTAATTTCCTCAACTTTGTATGGGAGCCCCAATAAGAAGTGGGCGTGGTACGCTGATTTTTCGCCAGATTATTTCCGACTACGATATTAATTTAAGTGTCAATTATGGTTATTGTAGACATAAGATTGCCTAAGTTACAGCTGTTTCAATTTAAAATTTGTATGGGGGCTACGATAAACACTGGGCGTGGTGCGCCCATTTTCTGTGAGCCTAGTTGCTTGTACAATACTAATCCATACCCTAAGTCTCGTTGTCCTAGGCTAAATGGTTTGTAAGTTATGGAGCTTAAAATTTTAGTTTAATTCACTCGACTTTGTATGGGAGACCCATGAAGGAGTGGGCGTGGCACACTGATTTTCTGCCGGATTTTTGCCGACTACGATATTAATTTAAGTGTCAATTATGGTTATTCTAGACAGAAGATTGCCGAAGTTACAGCTGTTTCAATTTAAAATTTGTATGGGGGCTACGATAAACACTGGGCGTGGTGCGACCATTTTCTGTAAGCCTAGTTGCTCGTACAATACTAATCCACACCTTAAATCTCGTTATTCTACGCTGAATAGTTTGCAAGTTATAACCGGTAACATTTTTTTTAATTTCCGCAACTTTGTATGGGAGACCCAAAAAGGAGTGGGCGTGGCACATTGATTTTCTGCCATATTATTTCCGACTACCGTGTTAATCTAAGTGTCAATTATGGTTATTCTAGACAGAAGATTGTAGAAGTTACAGCAGTTTCAATTTACAAGAAGTACAGACACTTTGTATGGGAGCTACGCTAGAAAGTAGGCGTGGCTCATCCACTTTTGGTGAGGTTATATAGTAGTATAATATAACTCTATGTGCAAAATATTGTTGTCCCAAGTGGTATATTGTGTGAGTTATAGCAAGTTAAAGATTTTGAAAATTTCGAGGTTAGTCGCTTTGAATGCTTGGTGTGGGCGTGGTTATTGACCGATCATGCCCAATATCAATCCCCTCCGTACCCTTGGATCATAGATTACTTATGACAAATTTCATCGAAATAGCTCAATATTTACTCAAGTTATCGTGCGAACCAGCCAGGTGACAGATAGACGGACGGACGGACATCGTTAAATCGAAAATTTAATCGACGCTGATCACGAATATATATCCATGTCTATATCTCCGGAGATTCCTTCAAGTGGACACAAACATCTGACCGAAATGAATATACCATGCATATTGCATTATGCAGGGTATAACCAGGGGGTATTCACCCAAAAAATACGTGCTTAATTAATTGTTACACGATCCGGAATTCAACCTTAAAAAATGTTAATAAACTTTTTATTTCGCCCATTTTATTCGAAAGGAATAAACCCACATAGAACAAACAAAAACTCAATGTCACATATTGAACGTAACTGTTATACAAACGAAATTGAATAAATAGAAAAGTTAAAACAATCACTCAACTGGAAAATAAACATTACAATTATTAATTAAAACGTTTATGATAAATTCAAATAAAAATAGAAAACAACAACATAAATATTAAATTAAATTTAAAAACATATGTGGCGGTATTTCCATTGATGTGAATTTAATTAGTTAGAATCGCATGGCCACGTCTCCAAGATTCCTATGCTTCTACTTAAAAAAAAAAGAAAAATCAAAGGAAGAGAATATTTTGCTTTTTTTATGTATTTTTTCTAATCCATAGGTACTGATTACAAGGAAAATATTTCCGTAGTAGATTTTTAAGAGGGTTTTAAGGAAGAGCTCATTAGAAGAACAATTTTACAAATATAGGATTAATGTGTTAAAATTACAGAGTCACGAGAAATACAAGTGTTATCCAACAGAGATTTTTAGACGTAATTAGGTTTGCTAATTTTCTTGTTTCTGGCCTTAGCCAGAAACCGATTAACATCCTTAGGAAGCCCTTTCTTTGAAAACCTAGGACAGTTATATAAAATAGAGACCTCCCATATCCTACAATTTATAAACAACTCTGGCTGGTTGTAACATATCCCCTAATACTCAATTGGTCTTAGCGAGATTTATGGATCAAAACGGCATTTGCTATTTGCTATTTGAGCCAACAGGGTCGCAGCCATTCTACCTACCTACCTACCTACCTACAGGGGTTTGGTAAATTTGAATCTACTGAATATGAATTTGACTCAATCAGATTTTATTTCAATCCTAATCTCATAAAAACGATGTAAAATTAACGTATTCGTTAAAATATACGAAATCGCTCGCTGCTAGAGAGATAAACAGTATAAACGATTTCCATTAATTTTTTTTCTCCTCCACCTACATCGTTTCTAAACATACATGTACCCTATCTGTAATTCTTAAGAAAACTTCCCTACTTCTAAATTAAATTAAAAGCACTTAAAAATCGACAAATTAGATATTATTTATCAACAATCGCCATTAGAGTAGTAAAATGTATGACCGACCATCATTATTTTTTTCTTTAACATTTTTAATGAAATATACGAACCCTCCCTTCATACTAAACTCCACCCCATGAAGGGACTTCCATAAAAATTGACCAATAAATACATAAAAATCGACTATAGTTGTCCAGGAATCGCTCCCACAGCGGATAAATTTATTAGCCATCCTTATTAATTCCTCTACCTAAGTATTTCTCCCAAAATTTACTAACTTTCTGCCTCCAGCACTTAGATGGGTAGAAGGTTTTCAAATGGGTACCGTAGCTCAGTGATTAGTGTGTTGACTTTCTGATTTGTAGGTTGTAGGTTGTAGGTTCAGTCCCCGACTGAAGCATAAAAAATTTAATATCGGAAAGATTTTCTTTCGGCAGTAACAACTTGCCATGGAAAAAGTTTTAAAAGAACTCTGTGACAAAGCTCAGAAAAAGTGATGTCGCAAGAGTTCTGCCGTTCGGAATCGGCTAAAATAAGTGGGTTTCTTCTAATACTGTCCAAAATTTAGCACGCACAACAGTAATGGAAGAGAAGCTCGGCCAAAGATCCCTTCGGGGCTTATAAGTGCCATATATTTATTTAATTTTATCAATTTTTTTAAAGGCCAATAATTTAATGGGTAGATTTTAAAAAATTTTATGCTGCTTTCAGGTGTCATCAAAATTTAATATGGTCTAATATGCATAAATTTGTTGAAACGACAAATTACTTCTGAACTTGATAAGAACTTAAATTGGAATTTTTGCATTTTTTAAAATAGGTTTAAAAAAAAATAAAAATTTTGTATAGCTTTTATAACCTATTTTTAACAATTTTTCCAAATTTGTATTGCCTTAAAATACTACATTTTATTTTTGTTGTCTACGCTTTACCTAAATAAATCGTTGGAATGTTGCTAACTTTTCCTTCTTCATCTATCCAATCAAAGCAACATGCCATAAAATCATCATCAGGCTCAACAACGTTCTTGATTATTAATGGACGATCCCACAATAGTCGAACTAAATACATTGAATATTATTTGCCACATAAAAGTGCAATTTGATGCATGTCATTTTCATATATTAACAACAAATTAATCACTAAACAATGTATGAAAAAGGAGCAACAATAGAAGGTGATCAAGAACCACAACAGCACATCTTCAAGTGTGTGTATAGAAATGTGAATATTCCCTAAGGCCATATAAGTAACGATGTATATATACCTTTTACCCTTCAGCGGTAGACTATTACAATAGTTTCAATGGCAATCTATTAAGGTAGCACTAATAATTGTAATATATATATATAGAAATATATGATAAATACCTATGACTGATTGATAAGTACACGATTTTTAAAGAAATTCCGATTTTAAGTAAATCAATTTAAGAGCGATGAAAAATCATGGCCTGATAAAAGCATTTTCAGTTCATTGAAATCAGGCCAGTGTGACAATTTTGTCTGCAAGGTTCAGAAAATGGGATGTTAGTAGAGTTCTGCCATTTGGCAAATATTTGGAAATAAACACATGGCACTAATCACTCAAGTTTCATTAGAGTTATTAATGCCAAATAGTGACTGCTACTTACCACACCCTCACTCCTCACTCCACTCTCATTCTCCACATTTCAGAAAAAAAGTAAAAACATGCATTTATTAAATTTCTTACAATATCTTCAATGTAGAACTCCCATATTCAATGAGATGCTACCGCTCTTAGCTCTATACCATAACCAAGGAACAAATTAAGAGCATCAAAATAGGGCGAAAAAAAAATATGAATGAAAACGAGAAAATGTAAAATGATGAAATTAATGTTGCACATTCTATTCTATCTCTATCTCACATCTTTCCTTATTCTTTAATCGTATAGGTATTGTATAGTACTTGAAGTAGCGAGTATATCCATACATTGTAACTAGAAGTTAACGCAAAAAAATATGAACTTGGAAACAAAGTTAATTAACTTTTGCTATTTGCAATTTTTGTTGTTGTTATTGTTGTTGTTGGTCGTACATCTCTACAATTTATGTAAACACATTACCACGGAAGTGCCCTAAAAATGTTACAAGTTACAAACGATTGTTATTGCACTTTCATCCTCATCATCATCATCATTATCGTATATTTATGATGAACAAATTGGTATTGTTGCTACTGAATTGCAACTACTATTACTTCCTATACCTGGGCATACACATATGCATATAATTTCATACCACTTCCTAATAAATAATGATAATTTATACGAGTATGTGCCTATGTATTTGCCATTTTTCCTTTCTTTTACTTCTTAACATTTATCTAATACTTATGTATGGATACATATATTTTTCTTTAGAGTTTCTTCCGCTTAGAACCTGTTAATTTGTCCTATCACTATTAGTGAAACGTTGATACATTTTCATTTACTCGCTCACTCAGGCAGTCACTCACACAATTACGAGTACTTTGTAAAAATATGTTTTGCAATCACAGTGAATTGTTTACTTGCGACGAAAGCAAGCAAGTACTGAAATATGTGTGCCTATCTATCTAAGAAACTAGCTTATCTCTCTCTTTACAGTCTCTTTTGCTTATCTTTTGTGAATATTTAGATAGTTACTTTAAATGTTTAAAAACTGATAGCTACGAGTACTATATACTCGTAGTATCAACTTCCATATGAACACTCATACGATATTACACACATTAATGAACATCCATCGATGTCTGTAATACAAACACATCATCTAATTGCTGTGTTAAGATAATAAAAAAAGTCATCGTCACTCTTGTGATAAATCTTACTGCGCAATAATGTGAAAAGTAAACATAATTTATTTACCTTCATCATGTCATACATACATACTCGTACATACATACATACGATACATGCGTACCTATATTGAGTTCAAATCTATGTACCTAAATATAAAGAGTGATTTTTTTTTTTTTAAGTTAACAAAAATGTTGCCCAAATGGTGTGAATTTTGATATAAAATAATTTATTTATTGCCATTTTGAAGATAATTTCATAATATCACTCTCATAGAAACACTCGAAACCCCCTATTGGCAAAAAACTGGGACAGTTGATTTTCACAAGCTTCTCTTGAGGCGAGTTTTTCACCAGCAAAATCATTCGCCATAGATCGAAAGAGGTAGTAATCACTTGGTGCCAGGTCCGGACTATAAGGTGGATGCATAGGAACCTCCCAACCAAGCTCCCGGAGCTTACGGCGAGTCATTATCGATGTGTGTGGCTTGGCGTTGTCCTGATGTAACACAATTTCTCTCCTATTGGCCATAGGGGAGCAGCTCATAGCAGATGATTCCCTGCCAATCCCACCAAACACATAGCAAAACCTTCCTGACCGTCAATCCTGGCTTGGCCACCATCTGCGCCGGTCCATGAGGTTTTTTTGCGTTAACTCGTGTGGCACCCATACATCGAGCTTCTTTTTGTATCCAGCCTTATTTAAATGGTTCCAAACGGGTTTTTTGTGCAATATTTAGCTCCTGGGCAATAGAAACAGTGCAGAAACAGATTTCCATTATTTTATCGATATTTTCGACAATGGAAGGCCAGAGCGCGGTGCATCTTTGACATCAAAATTACCGGAACGGAATCGACAAAACCAAAATTGCACATGATTTGCTGTTACAGTATTAGGAACATAAAAACTATTCACATTTTCAGCCGTCTGGCTTATGTTTTCGCCTTTATCCAAGAAAAACTGTAAGGTATGACGTATTTTCTCTTTACTGGTGTCCATCTTTGATGCGTGCTCAAACAATACTGTGTCAAGCAATCACAAAACTGCCAGAAAAGTTTATTTAGTACGAAATCCTATCTTTCTAATGCCATCTAGCGTAACCCGATCGCACTTATACAACGCGAGATACAGATTACTAAAGACATCTATTGGAAAAATAATGGCTTTCTTTTTACTACACCTGGCATTTTTTTTTTTATTATTTAATTTCTATTGGAGTTTATAATACCATCAAAAACACCCTCCACAACTTTACAAGCATTAGTTGTTTAGTTAGAATATGAATATGTATGATACATATGCTTGGAGATATGCATGTGTAGAAACTATTTATGTATAGTCAAACACATTTAACGATGGTTGCGCATTTTTTACATGTTAAATGATGCTATTAAAGTAAATATTGCTTCACATAGTCGTATGTTTAGGCTTGATTGTCATGGCACGCCTATTATTCAAAAGCATCACGGTTACACAATACGCTTGACGCTCCTCACCTGTTTACATACAAGTACGTACAGATATGTTTTCATAAATACGAGCACAATTAAATATAGTATATGCATATATTTTATAAAAATATGAAGTATATTGGCAAGTAAGTAATTTCATGTTATTAAAACTTAAATGAGTTTATTTACACTTATCTATTGCTCCTGCTATCACAAGAAATGTATGTGCGATAACTTTCAAACATATAATATTGAGTATTGTATTATCTTAAATTTCACATTTCATGACTCGTTTTACAACATGTTTATTCAAAATAAACAGTTGCTCAAATGCAAAACCAACATTGTTATTCTACAAATTCATTTCAGAGTTTGTAATTAAAATCACCAGGTTTGCTTTGCCTCAGTGATCACGTCACATTCATAACCTCAAACAAATTATAAAAGTTGAAACATTCATTCAAATACTCAGAATCGTTCCTAGAGGAATAAAATGTATGATCGTCCAAGATTTATTTTGGATTTTCAGCATTTTTTTTTTGAAATATTGTACTTACGTTATCCCCAAACGCCTTTTTTATAAAATTCACTCCTACCGCTTCCAAGTGATACTAGTGGAGCAAAATATATTGTATAGCCCAGTCCAATTTATTTTTACTCCTTAATACTTTTGTGGGCATTCTTACTACCTATCATTACCGTATGGAGTGGTGTCCTACAAAACTGATGCTTTTTTTTTAAACAAATATCTCTCCCGTCGCTCCCAGAGTCCCCTTAGATGGATAAAATATATGACCGACCACCATTAGTTTTGGTTAATCTATATTTATTCTGTACATACTTACTCCTAATCTTTGCTTCCTAGGGAGATTTCCTTACAAAATGAACTTAAAAAAAACGTAAAAATCGATCAATAACCCCGTAATTGTTCAATAATAACACTGAGGGCAGTAGGAAATATAATCGTCCCCCAAGAATGTACGGGTCTGCATCCCGGAAGCCCACGACCACGTGGTCGACCAAGGTCCATTCAACGCATCAGAATACTGAAATGATTTGTACGGGAATAAAACAAAGCAATTCCGTATTCATGCGACTATAACAACAACAACAACCCCAGATTAATTTTTTCTTAAATTTTTTTTCTGAAAATATCTCGATACCTGCACTGTAAAAGGGTTTCCAAACAAAATTGAGGATTTTTCACATAAATTTCTCTCCCACCGCTACCAGAGCTCCCCTAGAAGGATAAAAATTATGACCGACATAAACATGGCGACTCTCCATATTTACTCCTCGGAAAGGCTTCTCTGCAAAATGAACTTATGAACAAATGAACGATAAAATATTTAACGGGCACCTATTAATTTTTTCTTCGGAACATTTTATCGAAACATTTTATCGAAACATAATTACCTCCTATCTCCAAGCTTTAAGAGGACTTCTATACAAAATCACCAAAGACACCTAAAAAGCGGCAATAGCAACAACCCCAACAACCCCAGATTAATTTTTTCTTAAACTTTTTTTCTGAAAATATCTCGATACCTGCACTGTAAAAGGGTTTCCATACAAAATTGAGGATTTTTCACATAAATTTCTCTCCCACCGCTTCCAGAGCGGCCTTAGAAGGATAAAAATTATGACCGACATAAACATGGCGACTCTCCATATTTACTCCTCGGAAAGGCTTCTCTGCAAAATGAACTTATGAACAAATGAACGATAAAATGTTTAACGGGCACGTATTAATTTTTTTTTCGCAACATTTTATCGAAGCATAATTACCTCCTATCTCCAAGCTTTAAGAGGACTTCTATACAAAATCACCAAAGACACCTAAAAAGCGGCAATAGCTACCAACGAATTGGTCGTAGAGAAGTAAAATACATAAACGTCGGATTTTAATTTCTCTGTCGCAACATTTCGTGCAAGTACACACTTATCCCCTTCTATCACTTCATACGAGGGCTCTCTACAAAATTTATGTTCTTCACCCAAAAGTATTGGAAAGTTTCCACTTCTCCAATTTCCCAAAACTTTGGCATGTAGCTTTACCATAAATGAAAACAAAATTTGCAAATTTCTGAATACATAAGCTGAGCAATCATCCAATAAATTTGTGTTCCCATCTGTCCCATATTGAGATGACCGTTCAGCAGATGTTACAATCCATTATATTCTATTATATTTATTATGTAAATTGGAAAAAAAATATGCAAATATGTGGCACTTATAAGCGTCGAAGGGCTCTATGGCCGAGCGTCTCTTCCATCACTGTTGTGGATGTTAAATTTTAGACAGCATTAGAAGGGACCTACTTATTTTAGCCGATTCTGAACGGCATAACTCTTGCGACATCACTTTTTCTGAGCTTTGTCACAGAGTTCTTTTAGAATCAAATTGTTACCGCCCTGAAGAATTGCCAATTGCTTGCCGGCCGACAGGTGGGTACCGTTCAAAAGAGAAATGTTTTCGATATCTAATATTTTATGCTTTATCCGGGCATTGAACCAACGACCTATAGATCAGAAGGCCAACACACTAACCACTGAGTTACAGGACCCACTATGTAAATTATAAGATGTAAAAATCTCTTAAAATGTTGACATTTTACCTGGCTTAAACTAAAATTATATGGAATAACCAAAGAGGTTAATATTTTTGACTTCTTTTACATAATCAACACATTTTTACAATCAAATCAAAAACGACTGGCATAAAAATATTCGCAAAAAGACCTATACATATCATGTCACAAGAGACCAATCATGCAAAGCAATAAATAAATAGGCAAGAATTCAATTAATTAAACATTTCTAATTAAATTTAACTATTTCCGCAATTAATTATGCAAAGCATTGCAATAAATTTTATATAATTTCATCAAATTTACATACATAAATATGCCATACATGTACTTACATGTATGTGTGTGTACTCCTTCTGACTACTTATTCAACAAGTTACAGAGTTTTAGGTATATACGATAACAACAACAACAACAACAAAAAACGCATTTCCGATTGCACATTGAATTGTACATAATGAATACGATTTCTAAATAATGACCCCAAGAGAATGAAAAATCCAAATCAAAGTCTATAGAAAAGCTTACTTCGTAGTATGTATAATATGTACAAAGAAGATGTTAAAGAAGGGAACAGGCAGTAGATACATATGTATGTATATATAATAGACAAAAAGAATCTAAAAGTAATGGCCATTAACAACCACAAACACCAACAACAATCGAAAATACAATTCTCGCATACTTATACTTAAGTGTCACTTCAAAATAATTCTTGTTACGTGACACTTTGTACTAACACGTAGTGTAGGTACATATGTACCCATATGCATACAATCGTATACATATGTGTTGCCACTATCACTGCACAATATGTAATGACAATAATGCCCTGTGCTACATACATACAAGTACGTCGTGTATCGTACAATAACACAAGTCGTAGTGAAGGTACTTGGACTAACTTGAAGCTTCAACTTTTACAAATAGGTACCTCCTATATACCTTTGCGTTGTAGTCATCAGAACAATCTCACCCTCACAATTGATAAATACGATTACAAATAGAAGAGAAAAAAGCATAAATGAACAAGAAAAGTGTCAACCACAAAATCTAATAAAGAAATGTTGCTTTACTTAAGGTATTATGATGGTTTTTGTTTGTCTTCCTTTTTTTTTTTTTCTCTTTTCCAAATTCTAAGCCATTCTAATATGGCCATTGTTGTAGCTACTAACTTTTTTCTAAGATATTGACTTTGATAATTTTTTCCCAAGTTTACATTGCTCAAACGTGTTCTCATACATATATGAGTCTTCAAGTGGAAATATCCCCAGTGAGAAAATAGCAGCGATGGTAAGTGAAAGGGTAGCCCAAAATCATGTAACCATTCAGCGAAAAGATATTTAGCACATGGGCCGAAACAAAGAATCAATGACTTTTTGAAATTTCAGCATTATTACTTTAAATGCAACTCTGTTTCCTTCAACTTTAATCTGTCAGTGCCACAGAAATGTCATTCTCGTTCTAATCTGCCTTTAATATCAATTTTCTCATAGATTTCTGTAATTTTATTCCTGACAAATTAACAATCAAAGAACACTTCAGTTGCTGACACTTTTCCAACTAGATGTGCTCAAAGGCATGGGCACACTAGGCACCCCTGATTTTGATACTACGTTTTTGTCATTGCTTTGTGGGCCATTTCATTCAATATTTTGTTTTGTTGTGGTATTTGTTTGTAACTAACTATTTGAGAATTATATTGTTGCTGTTGTTTGTATGCTTGCTTGCTTGTTTGCTTGCTCGCTTGTTGTCTGTCTATTCATACCAATATTTGTTAAATGTCAACAACCTTTCATTGTTCTTGTTGATTGTTGTAGCTGTTTGATTTGCCATATTGGTGCTTGTGGTTTAGGTTTTTGTTTATATATATAAATTTTACGGTATAATCGTATGTCGTGTACATACAAGTTAACTTATTTCTACATCGTCAACGTCGTCGCATCATTGTAAATAATTTGATTGTTGTATTTGTTTGCATTTGCATTATGTTGACATTCATTCTCTTGATTTGGCTTCTATTCAAAGTATGCTATAAATGCATATGTATGTTTATAATTTAACAACTAGATACTATTTGACAGTTATGGCTGATTGCTGCTGCTATTTGTTAGTTTTTATTTTATTTTTTTTTATGTTTCTAAATATGTCGTCCTAATATAGTTTTTTTGACAATGTTGACATATCAAGTGGCAATAACAAATACATATTTCCAATATAGACCAAATTAAGCGCTATTTTATTTATTATGGTATATGTAATTAATAATAATAATCATACCAATAATATTCAAATTATAAATTTGTAGGTCAAAAATGTGTAGTTATTGGCCTTTTACGGTATCACAATCTATTAGGTATATGGGGTCGCATAGAAATTAATAAGGTTGAATATGAAACTAATATTATTTTGGCACTTTACAATGAATACAAAAAGTTCTTGTTAATGATTTTTGATATTTTTACATTTGTATTCTTACATCTAGGCATCTAAAAAAAAATAAAAATAATTGATTGATTATGAAAGTATTGGTAATGTTGAAATATAATTTATTTTGCTTCATGTAGACGGTATCAGTGGAAGAATCCGTGTTATTGCATCGAGGAGACCAATCCATGGTCATATCTATCTGTATGATGTACAGTAACTGCTTCAATTATAAAGTGATCGAATTGTTTCATAAGAATATTTTTATCAACGAATTAATAGAATTGTGAATAGAAGAAATCGGGTGAAAACCAAGACTACCTTCCATACAAAAGTACAATTATTGAAAGTGTGTTTTTACACTTTTTGCACGAAAATCTTAAGCAATTAAGTTGAAACTCGGCAGGTCAAATTATATTTATCACCAAACTATTATATTAGAAAATGGATGAAATCGGATGAAAATCACGACTATCTCCCATACAAAAGTATATTGTTGAAAGTATGTTTTTATACTTTTTGCGCGAAAATGTTAAGCAAATAAGTTGAAACTTCTCACATCAAATTATATTTATCACAAAACTGTTATATTAGAAAATGGATGAAATCGGATGAAAATCACAACTATCTCCCATACAAAAGTATGTTGTTGAACGGATCTTTACACACTTTTAGCACAAAAATATAATGTTATCATACTGAAACTCAGTTTATATTATTAAATTTACTAACAAAATGATATATTCAAAAATTGACTGAATCGGATGAAAAGCACATCTACCTTCCATACAAACATATGCTTCCATATGTATATTCTCACAATTTGTCCATAAAAATATATAGTTATTAAACTGAAACTTAGCACATATGATTATATTTATTAATAAATTGACATATACGAAAATGATCTAAATCAGATAAGAACCACGCCTACCTACCATACAAATTTATGCATCCGTATGTATGTTTTCACATTTTTCGTATGAAAACATAAAGATAAGTAGCAGAAACTGGGTACATATTATTACATTTAAAAATGAGCGTAATCAAATGAAAATTATGTCTAACTCTAATACAAAATTATGCACTCGATGCCATTTTGCCCACCAACATATAAGGTTGTGCTTATAAGCGCGAGTACGACACTTAGCTTCATCACAAAAATATGTCTACTATTGAAATTATTATTTAATTTTATTTCAAAAAATATTTTCCCATTTTATTTACGATTGTAAACCCAAACCAGTCGATCAAATTTCCAAGGTTTGAAGGTTTCGACAACTGTTTTCTAATTGCTTCTCATTTGTTCATAATACCGATGCAATCATATTGTAAATAGAGAGATAGGTAAATGTATTAAGGTCGACTATTTTAAAGCTGCTTTTATTATTATTATTATTATTAGGTTTTAAATATTCATAATCATATGCCCTTTAATGTTAATATTTATTACAATTTTACAAGTCACTTAATACTCTAGTTACAATGAATAGTACATGATATTATTAACCCTTTAAATGGAGTTTTTCCCATGTATACATATATAATATTCATATTATTAATTGCAAAAATTTTTTAAATCGTTGTTTAAAATTACTTTCATGTGTGTGTGTGTTTTTTTTTTTATCTCAAATGAATCGCGACAGATATACTTTTAATGCTAATATTTCTCATAATTCAAGAATACTTTCATGTTGTTTTTAATCTGAAAAAAAAATCGCCTTGTTCTAGAGAAAATAGTATAATATCATCATAGATTTTTAAATTAATTTTCTCATATATAAAATATGAATATTATTAATTGCGAAATTGTTGAAATCGTTGTTTATAATTGCTCTTGTTGTTTTTTGTTATTTTTTTGGTATATTTTTTTTTTTAATCTCAAATAAAACCCACTGATTTATTACAGTGTGCTCTTCTTTGCAATCTTGACAACATTTTTTAATTTTTTATCATTCTATCATTTCTATGATTCACAAAAAATTTCATTATAATCATATACCTATCAGATAGATAAGCCTTTAGGTAATAAACAAAAGACTGAACACATGCCTAATTCAATTATTTGTTCCGCAACATTTTATTGCAATGAATCATTTTGTGCGATAACAAATGAAAAATAGCAATGAAAATTAAATTTCATCGAAAACAAAATTTTTTACATATTTCTATTTATTTGTATTGTTTTTTCAACATTATCTTCTGCTTTATTATCTCTCTCTTTTAGGGTTCCGATCCTCGTGCTGCCACCTGCCGTGGAAAATTACAAAGTCGACGTTGTAAATTAAATCAGGAAATCAATAAAGAGCTACGTTTACGTGCTGGTGCTGAAAACTTATTTAAAGTAAGTTGTTAATCAATTATTTATCTATTTGAAATATGTATATTATGGGAATGTCGGTATAGGCACATGTTGCTATACATTTCGTTGTATTCATTTTACAAGCAACATTTCCGACAATTCAATATATTATTGTTCTAACGATTATATGCTGTAATATTAAAAAATTTATAAAATTTTAATCAATTTATTTTCAAATTTTCTTTTATTTCTATATTTCATTTTACACTAGGCAACCACAAATCGTAAACTACGTGACACAGTCGCTTTGGAGTTAAGTTTTGTGAATTCAAATTTACAATTGTTAAAAGAACAATTGGCTGAACTAAATTCATCTGTTGAAATATATCAGAATGATAGGTGAGTCAATCAAATGTTTAGTTACCACGGCATATATTCTATGTTACATGTACAGTGTGCTTACATTCTAGTTCATACGGGTATATTAGAAGTACTACCATATATAAATGTATCGTATGTTATGTATGTCAACATTTAAATGTTTACACATTGCATAGCATTACTACGTGTACTACGTACCACCTACCTAAAAAACACGCCTTTTTCATTAGAAGAAATTTCTTAGCTAAAAAGAAGCAATACGCGAAACATACACCTAAGCAAAAATTGTACGAGTATGCCAACCAACAAAATGTGATAAAATTTTATGTTGATCATAATTTCAAATAAGAGCATACAAAGGTCATAATAGTATAACCGTTTTTTCAACTCTTTTTTCTGTTGTTTTTTTTTTTTATTCTTGATTGTTAGAATATCTTTTCTTATGAAGAAATGTGAACATATATTCCTATGTATATTAGCATGTGTGTGGTATTATATGGGCGTTAGATGTACAAGAATCGTTATGTTGGTATGGAGTATGTGATTTTGTTGTTGTTGTTGTTCACCACTCCACATCTGTAAACTTAGCCAACGAAATAGATAGACACTATTAAGATTTTTTGATTGCAAATGTTTTATGTCATTCGATTCTATATAAATTGGAAAATCGTGTTTATCCGTTGGGAATTCTAATGAAATATTCAAAAACGATATTTATTAATTTGAGCGTATATTCATTAGACCCATACGAAAGAATATTATGCAGAATATGATTTTTCCGTGCGCCGAAAGCATTCAATGTCCATTTCTTTCAATTTTTTCTTTACATATTATGAATATATTTTAAACACTATTCATCTAAGCCTAAAAATTAGCGAAAACTTTCAGCTAATATTTATCGTAGGGCTGTGTTTCTTAGTTAAAATACCAGTTAGCGGTGTTTAGAAACCACAATCATAGTATTTTATTGAGTAGAGTCTCATATGCGACATTTTTCTCAACAACAAAACAATAATAGCGATTAGAATTAATCATGCAATAATACAAACATACAAACGAATGCATTTTTAAATTGTCAAAACGTGATCAAATGTAAGAATTCAATTAATTTACAATCATTACTGTGTAATATATTGGCAAGCAAGTGCCAATAACCATATGTATGTTACATACATACATGCACATACAAGTATATAAAATTATTGCTGTTATGCTAGATGCTACAGCTACTAAGTTTAAAAAAAAAACCAATACAATACTATATAATGTTAATGAGTAACAGAGATCTGCATTGAGTGTTCATGTGTGGAAGATATTCCACAGATTTCGCTTCTTTCAATATTAAACAATATTGTTATAAAATTATGTATAGTAATGTAATGAATTTTTAGCTTGATTGCAATATATTTACATTCGCAAAGTGGGAAAGCACACGTTCGAAAACACACTTTCAAATTTTATACGGCAGATAGCCTCAGTATTTCTTCAATTACCTCCATTTTCGGACTCAACATTTTGCTTGTGAAAATAATCTTACATGCTGTGTTTCAGCTTGATAACTTTATGTTTTTGTGAGCAAAATATGAAAATAAACGTTATTTTAGGTTACTTTTGTATGGAAGGTAGCCTTGTTTTTCCTTCAAATATGTCCATTTTCAAACTAAATGACTTATTTGCAAAAATAATCATATTTGCCAAATTTCAGCTTAATAACTTTATGTTTACATGCAAAAAGTACGAAAACCATAGTTCGAAAACACACTTTTGTATGGGAGGTAGGCGTAGTTTTCATTGGATTACATCTATTTTCGAACTTATAACTATATCGTTCAAAATATTCATATGCACCGAGTTTGAGCTCTATCAAAATCTTGCAAACACATATTCGAAAGTGTACATTTGTATGGGAGTTACACGCAATTTTTACTCTATTGTTTCCATTTTCAAACTACTTTATTTATACGTAAAAACAATAGTGTGTGGCAAATTTCAGCTCAATAATGGTATATTTTCAAGTGCAACATAAGAAAACAATCATTTGTAAACGTACTTTTGTATGGGCGGTAGGTGAAGTTTTCATTCGATTACTCCCATTCTCGAACTGATTAGTTCTTTTGTGAAAAGAATCGTATGTGACGATTTTCAGCTCAATTTCTCTTTATTTTCCATAAAAATTTGCAACTTTGCAACTTACCCTGTAGATTAGGCTGGGTTAGGTTATGTGGCTGCCCTCTCTCTCTCTCTGAGAGGACACACTTAGGCCAGAAAAGCCCATTGTCATACCACCGAGCTTCTCTTCCAATACTTACCCTGTAGAACAGTTAAATTTTTATTTTGCATTCATAAGAGCTACTTGTTGCAGATCACTTACGAGCAGTTAGCCACATTATAGTTGCAAAAGTAAATATACGCATACCTTAATGCATATATACTTACTATAATAATTACATTTTAAAGTGCAAAATTCAATGATGCTCATTTGAAATAATTATTTCTGTATAATCTCTATGCTATGTGCTCTCTGTTGGATTATGACGGCACGTGTGGAAAATGCCAACAACACAACACAAATACACATCAATCCATACATAGTATAATAAGCGGCAGCTGCAACATTTAGTTGTTTTAATTGTCGCATGGAAAAAAGGTCAAAATATGCAATTTGTTTTTGTTTTCTTTCAATATAATTATTGTGCAATTATTTTAGAATCAGATTGAGGTTATTATCATATATATATATGTGTGTGTGTGTGTGAAATATCAAATTGCATATTTAAAATGCTTCTTATATATTTTTAGTATTAAAAATAAAATTTCTAGATACATAATAAATTATTATAAAATTTCCAACAATAATTGTAATAATAAATAACGCACACATACAAAATAAACTGTGAAATTCACAGTTCTCTTCATTGTTATGATTATTGCTATTGCCATTTTGTTTGCATTACTTCGCATGCAGTCATGGAAATTTATCAAAATGTCAAAAACAAAAGCAGTGCTAATAGTAATAATAAATAATAGCAATAATAAATATTAGTCGACACTATGTATGTGTAACTTTTGTATGTCATTTAGTACAAGCACACATTGCAGTGTATGAAATTTCAATTATATCACACACCATACAGTTATTCGTATGTGTTTGTGTGAATGTTAAAAATTGCATATTAAAATGACACATTCTCAAATGTATATGTGTGCTAATCATATGTAATATCATAAGGGAAAGATCTATAATTTGGAATAGTCAGAATAAGAGATTTTTGGAAATTTAAATATAAAAGATGTTAACAATCACATGTGGATGAATAATTATATTCGAAAGATATTGAAACGTACAACAACAAAAATTGACACAACCTTAATTAAGACGTACATCCCTTCGATTTATATATGGTTTAGTAAAAAAAAAATCCATTATTTTACCAATAGATGGCTTTAGTAATCTATATCTCGCGTTGTATAAGTGCGATCGGATTACGCTAGATGGAGTTAGAAATGTAGGAATGTTTGAGTACGCGTTAAAGATTGACACCAGTAAAGAGAAAATACGCCATATTTTATAGTTTTTCTTCGATAAAGGCGAAAACGCAAGCCAGACGGCTGAAAATGTGAATAGTTTTTATGGTTCTGATATTGTAACAGCCAATCACGTGCTATTTTGGTTTCGTCGATTCCGTTTAGGTAATTTTGATGTCTAAAAGATACACCACGCTCTGGAAAGCCAATTGTCGAACATATCAATAAAATAATGGAAATCTGTTTCTGCACTGTTTCTATTGCCCAGGAGCTAAACTTTGCACAAAAAACCTTTTGGAACCATTTAAATAAGGGTGGATACAAAAAGAAGCTCGATGTAAGGGTGCCACACGTGTTAACGCAAAAAAACCTCATGGACCAAATTTCCATCTGCGAATCGCTACTGAATCGCAACAAACTCTATCCATTTCTAAAGCAGTTACGGTTACTGGTGATGAAAAGTGGGTCACTTACGACAACGTCAACCGAAAACGGTCGTGGTCGAATCGCGGTGAGCCGGCACAAACGGTGGCCAAGCCAGGATTGACGTTCAGGAAGGTTTTGCTATGTGTTTGGTGGAATTGGCAGGGAATCATCTGCTCTGAGCTGCTCCCCTATGGCCAAACTCTTAATTCGGACCTGTACTGTCAACAATTGGACCGTCTGAAGGAAGCAATCGCCCAGAAGCGGCCAGCTTTGACCAATAGGAGAGGAATTGTGTTACATCAGAACAACGCCAGGCCACACACGTCGATAGTGACTCGCCAGAAGTTCCGGGAGTTTGGTTGGGAGGTTCTTATGCATCCACCTTATAGTCCGGACCTGGCACCAAGTGATTACTACCTGTTTCTGTCTATGGCGAATGATTTTGCTGGTGAAAAATTCGTCTCAAAAGAAGCTTGTGAAAATCGACTCTCTATGAGAGTGGCATTATGAAATTACCTTCAACATGGCAACAAGTTATCGAACAAAAAATGGATTTCTTTTTACTAGATTTTGTATTTCACATAGTTTTTGAATTTACTTTAACGAATTTTAGTTCACTGCAAATGCATTAATTGCGTCGCATGCTACTATTTAGATTTTTAATGATTGACAATAAACAGTTGTTGTGACTTAAAGTCTGGATTTTTAAATTACATTTTCTAGCTTGCTTGATGCAACAATTGTTTATTGCTTTTAATGCAATTTTTTTTTATAAATCATTTTTCATTTCAACCAAGCCTTTTCCGACGTGCATTCTATAGCAGCAGTTGTGAAACTGTTTTTTTTTTTGTTCAATTTTCTAAATTTTTTGCTTAAAAAATTTCCCACTTTTTTTTTATTGTTATTTTCATTAAAATAACTTTTTTCTTTCTTTCTTTATTCCATCATTGTGTTGCCGTTGCTGTTTGTTATTGTTTCTGGTCAAGTGCATTATAATGCAACCAACTGGAACAAAATAAAATTATACAAATTCGAACTAAAAAAAAAAAAAAAAACAAAAAAACACAAAATAATAATAACAATAATGATAAATAATATAGTATTAAGACCATATCACTATATAATACGATAAGAGAGTGAAAGAGAAAGAAAACGATTATTCCAGACCCAACGCGGTGAGCTTTTGAAATTTGAAATGCTTACAAATTGACTTGTGTGTGTGTGTGTGTGCAAATGACATCAGAAAATACACAATAGTTAGTTATAGACATAAGCATAAGCATAAGCATTTTATTGTTCTGAGTGTCCCGGTATCCCCAATTGTATTATTCAATAGGCGTGACAACTCAACAAAGTTCGATGTAACACCACAATCTATTGGATAAAAATGACTCCACCTCTACTTTCTCATTTTACATTAATATTTAATAATACTTTTTAATTATTATTTTTTTCATTTTTCAGATTTAAATTTAATCAATTTTGATTAAAATATTTAATTATTTGCTGTTTTATTTTTTTTTTTCTATTTTTAGGTATTATTATTCATATTTCTATAATTAATGTATCTAATTTTAATGTGGTGTTAACATGTATTTTTGCTTGATTTTCTTGCATTAAAATATTTTTACAAAAATATATATAAAATATATGTTCATACAAGTATTTAGTGAATTTTACACGCTTGACTTAAATTAGCAAACATTTAAACATATACAATTACTCTAAACATTAGGACTGTGTTGAAAAATATTGCTCGTTAGCTATCATAAATCTTTTCAATCACATTAGAATGCCTTGGCTCTAAACGAATATTATTGGCTGAACAATTATGAGGAAATATTAGGATAATATTGTTGGATCACTTGTACTCTACTCGGTTCAAAAAGTTTCACACCTGTCCCATGATTAAAATTCAATAAGAAAATAGTTTTAATAATTTTTGGGTTGGACAAATATGATTCTCGAGCAGATTTATAAAGAAATGTAGAATTATTTAAACCCAAAAAGGAAACAAAACTTGATTAAAAACTTCCATATTTATCAAGGCATTTGCAAAAGCAGCAAATCATCACTAATATTGGTCTAATTTTATCATTAATCTGGCAACAAATATATAAATTCAATAGTCCCAGGGAGGAGTAAAAGGCCACAACAAATTTTCTCCATTCAGATCTGTATTGTGCCAGCCTCTTAACTTCGTTCCAGCTTAGGTTCATAGCGCGTGATTCCGACTCCAGCAATCGTCTCCAAGGGTTTGCTGGCCTTACTCGTCTTCGACTGCCTTGTGGGTTCCAATCGATGGCGTTTCTTTTTCAGTATTCAGTCTTCGCTTTGTCTACGCAGAATATGGCCAAGCTAGCTCTATTTTCTTTTCCGAAATTCAATGAGTACTGAAATTCTGAAAATGTTCGCTGGCCTTCCTCGTCTTCGGCTGCCTTGTGGGTTCTAATCGATGGCGTTTCTTTTTCAGTCTTCAGTCTTCGCTTTGTCTACGCAGAAAATGGCCGATCCAGCTACATTTTCTTTTCCGAAATTCAATTAGCACTAGCGTTTCCTGCGTCTTGCACCATAGGTCAGCATTTGATATAGTGTTAGGCCAGAAAATTTTCAAAATCTTGCGTAAGCAGCGGTTTATGAAGACTTGCAGTGCATTCATATCCATCGCTGATGTGTTCCACGTCTCGCAGCCATACAGCAAAGATGTATTAACATTGGAGTTAAATATTTTCAATTTTGTGCGCCGCGAGATGTGTGATGCATTCCAGATTGAACGTAGAGAGAACGTAGAGATGCCAGTGCTTTTTTGATGCGCTTTTGGATCTCTTCGCTCGAAACAGAGATGATACTACCCAGATAGCAAAAAGAATGTACCTTCTCCAGCTGGATACCATCAATTGCAAATGCACGCATATTTTGGGTGCCGTAGCTCAGTGGTTAGTGTGTTCGCCTTCTGATCTGTAGGTCGTGGTTCAATACCCGGCTGATGCATAACAAATTTTATATCGAAAAGATTTTTCTTTCGAATGGTACCCACCTGTCGGCAAGCAATTGGCAATTCTTCCGACAGTAACAACTTGCCATGAAAAAGCTTCTAAAAAGAACTCTGTGACAAAGCTCAGAAAAAGTGATGTCACAAGTGTTCTGCCGTTCGGAACCAGCTAAAATAAGTAGGTCCATTCTAATACTGTCCAAAATTTAAGACGCACAACAGTAATAGAAGAGAAGCTCGGCCAATGAGCCCTTTGGGGCTTTAAGTGCCACATATTTATTTTTTTTTTTTTAGCTTTAGCGGCGGCATCTTGTACCAGTTGCAATTTTGTCTCCATGCCCGAGTAGGTATAAGATAGCAAGCAAATGTCGTTCGCATAATCGAGGTCAGCGACATGGCAACATAAGGTATATATTTTTTTGTTATAGCCTTACTTCATCATACATTAAATCTATAACTCAATATTTTTCCACAACTTAAACTTAAGACATCAGGGCAGAATATTCATTGAAATACTACTATTTTTTTTTCAATCTAATATAACAACAAAAGACTTTAAATTTGTTTTCCCCAAAATATATTAGACAATACCTTAAAAATTTTTCGAACTGCGCTTCGTAGCTGTTGTAGTGTCAAATATGACATTTCTATGAGTGTCAAACGATTTCCGATACAGCCCTTGCTATATGAAAGTGTTTTATAATTTGAAAGCAACAATAATTATACGAGTACAACTTCAATCAAGTAAAAATAATATTAATAATATCATAATAATTCTAATAAAATATACATATATACTCGTAATTAGTCATAATGATTAAAGCGTCGTATTTTTTAAAAATTTATTATTTTTTTTGTCTTGTCTGCAATCATTTGTAATTATTTATATGCATGCGGATGAATAATTAGTATTTACTCGTATTATTGTTTTGTTTGAGATTAGTTTTCAACATGCTTGCTTTAAATTTAAAAATATTTTTTTTGTGTCTGTGTGTGTTTGTGTGTGATGCTACGTAATCTTTAATACTTTGGTGCAATATTTTGTTTTTTAATTTAGTTTTTTTATATTGTTTCTTTTTTTATTAATAATTTTACGCATAGTGAGTTAATTTTTTTTTTTATTTATTTATGACTACATCATTTTTATTATATTCATATAATTGCCGAATTTAAAATGATATTAATTTTCCATTATAAATATTCTTTATTGTAGTATCCTATTGAGAAAATTGAAGAAGTATTTTTATCATAAGAATTTGTTTAAATATTAATTAAAAGTGAAGCGACTTCTTCTCAATAAATTTAAATCTTTATTAAAGCTAAACTTAATTTAAAACCATATTTAAAAATGATATGGCAGTTGGGCTATAAAGATTAAAAAATAAACTCGTATAATATTTTTTCCAAATTGTTTGTACTTCGCAAAATCAATTATATATTTCTTCCACTTTTGGCCTCAAACAACAAATGTTCCATATTTCAAATACTTAACTGTCAAAAATAATCATATGGAAAATTATCATCCCAAAAATTTCCAACTCATTTCTACCTATGAAGGTTTCCCCTACACAAGTGCTTCTTTCTAAGGAGTGCCTACAGTCACTTGAACACAAAAGGCTATATAAAAAAATATGTATAAATATATTTTGAAACGCTACAATTTATTGAGTTATTCCATTGGTAGAACTTTTCAATATAAACAAAGCGTTAATTTCATGTTACTGAAAAAGGTTGCCAATACAAAAAAAAAACAAAAAAAATCAGCAAGGAATTCAATTCAATAAATTTCATGTTCAATGTTGATTTATAAAATTTGATTTCAATCAAACCATGAAATTTGATCATATCCACTGTTTATATTGATGGCCTGGTGTGACTGATCAGACAGCATCAAAAAGCAATATGTAATAATAACATTATCGACAGTAGTTTTGTGATCAGAATAACAATTGTTTTTGTTGTTGTAAGCATACATCTACTCCTAATAATATCAATAATAAAATTTTTTTGTATTTTTTTTTAATTTTTTTGTAATTGATTCTCTTCACTTTGCTTGTCTCACTGGAGAGCTCATATTGCATTTATCTCATACAGCTAAATACGTATACATATATGGTAATGGAGAAATGTACAATATTATTTATTGCAGAATAATAAATAAAATGATGTTTGTAAAACATCAAAACAATTCTTTCCTATTCTTTCTACTTGACACAATTTCTGTAATTAGGATTGTTATCATGAAATCGACATGGCACACCTCTTGATTGTAAGAATTTATAATCACTTTACACTTTATTTTTGCTGTTGGCAATATGACTTTGTAGCAGGCATTGACTCTTCGAACATAATATTTCGAATAGAAGAAGTGGGCATAGTAACAATATTTTTCAAAAAATAGCGAGTACACTAAACTGGATCGCAAAAATAAGTTTACAATTAATAGTTTGAAAGCTTACTCTGAGAGGATTTTAGGATCATCGAAATTTTTGCATCCTTGGCGTGTCCTAAAAACA
Organism: Megamerina dolium; assembly: GCA_963854835.1. Classification (NCBI taxonomy): domain Eukaryota; kingdom Metazoa; phylum Arthropoda; class Insecta; order Diptera; family Megamerinidae; genus Megamerina; species Megamerina dolium. Next base: position 67,295,164 of record OY978527.1, read on the forward strand.
TCAAAATTGAGTTTTCTTCATAACTCGTTTATTTATTACTCGATTACAAAGTGTGATATACCGTTAAAGAGATAAGTTTTAGTAGTATATACCTTTCTCAGATCATTTTAACGTAGAATGCCTACTTAACATACTAAGTTGAAATAACTCAATTTTTACCCCATTAAATTTACTCTTCATGAAATTAAACGTTTCAGTAAGCGATGTTTTTTTTTTCTGCGCCAACAAGTTCTGAGAAATTTGATCTGAAAGAGTACTCAAAACAAATAAATGATATCCTATACAGACGACAGCCTTAATCCGGATTAACGGCACACTTAATCCAAATAAAATACTAACCTGACAGACGGCAATATTGCGAATGAAGTAAACAGCTGATTTGCTATTTGATTATGTTTATTCACTTACATTTACTATTACTTACTTATATTACAATTTCTGTCATCTGTCACTTTCGATATGAGAAAATATATACAAGAAGTACACGAACTGAAAACTATTAGAAACTTGTAAACTGACATTCAGAGTACGCAATCGCCAGCTATATTTATTTGTCCGCCAATGCTTTTCTAGCTGCAGTTAATGCCCGAGTTAATTCGAATTAACTCGTTAATCCGTATTAACGCTGCCATCTGTCTTGGTTATAAATGAGTTATGAAGAAAACTCGATTTTGGCTATTTTTAGGACTCACCACGGACGAAAATTGTTTGTGACCCCTCATAGCCTAGACCGATAACAGCCTTAATTCGGATTAACGGCACACTTAATCCAAATAAAATACTAACCTGGCAGACGGCAATATTGTGGATTAAGTAAACAGCTAATTTGCTATTTTATTATGTTTATTCACTTACATTTATAAATTTCTGTCATCTGTCACTCTCGTTATGGGAAAATATACAAAAAGTACACGAACTGAAAACTATTAGAAACTTGTAAATTGACATTCAGAGTACGCAATTGACAGCTTGGATTTATTTGTCCGCCAATGCTTTTCCTATAGAAAATTGTTAACAATTGTTGAAAGTTTTTTTGTTGCGAAGAACACACCTATTATTTTGTAAGTTGCATGGAGAAAAAATTCACAATAGAAAACAGCTGTTAATTTTCAGAAGTGTTGCCATTGATTTATTGTCCTTATTCTCTTTAATTTTAAGAATTAACTCTACAGCTAATCCGGATTAGCTGCAGTTAGTACCTGAGTTAATTCGAATTAAATCGTTAATCCGGATTAACGCTGCCATCTTTCTATTCTATAAATGAGTTAGGAAGAAAACTTGATTTTGGCTATTTTTTAGGACTCGCCAAGGATGAAAATTATTTGTGACTCGAAAATTCTCTCAAGGTATGCTTTCAAACAAAGGGTGAAGTGGGGGGTTGTAATTGCAATATTTATTCCATCGTAATGGCTATCGGCCCGATCTAGCGTACACCTTCAAAAAGTTAACCTTAACGATCTATTTACAATTTCTAATACAAAGATTTATACAAATTCACAATAAATAATCTTCTGAAAGAACTTTCTAATTAAGTTTGACGAAAATGATAGATAATTGAAGTGGATTCTTTTCAATGCTGACCAAATTTAACATGCGCCACCATAATGGAATGGAAACTCGATAAAAGCTTGCCGATGTGTCTTATATGAACAATTTTTCTAATTTTATTTTTATTTTGAAGATCTTGAAAGCTGCTGTCATATGTCGGTTTAGAAATATAGATAAAGTGTATGTATGAATGGATTGTATGTACTCTTATGTGATTTATGACACATAGCAGTTATACACACGTGAGAGTTTTTGAAAGGCAAACAAACAAGGCACATAAATTATGAAAAGCACTGTTCATAACAATTAGGTTTTGCATTAAACAAAAAAAAAATGTTCCAAAAAGAAATATTACATATGTACTGCCATGTAGTAACGTATAATAATTGCATAAAAGAAACGTGTGAATTTTTTTTTTTCTATTTTTCTTGCCGCTTTTTGACTGACTAAATACTCGTATGTACTAAAAATTCAATTCAAAAGCAAACCACCTGTTGACATAATGTACTTTTATGTATGTACTCGTGTATGCTGCTGTACTGTTAAATTTTGTAATACTCTTCTTTGTCATATCATAATTTGTGTCTTCAATTTTTTTTTTTTCATTTTCTTCTTCTTCTTCTATTTCTTTTTATAGTCATGATAATGTTATGCCAATGATACCATTGGGCCTTAAGGAAACAAAAGAAATCAATTTTATGGAACCATTTTCAGATTTCATATTGGAACACTATAGCGAAGAGCCATCAATGTATTTAGATGCAATTGCTGATATCACAGATACAAGACAGGTAAGAAATTTATGCAACGCATTAGCTTAGAAGAAGTGATGAGAGCATAAAATGCAGTAGTTGTGTGAAGAAGATTACAATATTTTAAAAATGTGAAATTCAAAATCTCACTATCAAAATGCTCACAGATTACAATTATAATTAATATTGAAATAAAATTTTTAAAACTCAACCTTTTATTATCTATTTGCCATTTTCCATTGATTGCATTTTAAAAATCCATAATAATAACAATGTTATGGAAAAATAAAATTACAAGACAATTAATGCATTTATTTTCAAGCTCATCAATAGCTAATAGCACACTTAATACATTTTTCTATTTTTCCTATTTACATTTGATAGGCCTCAAGAACGCCCTCACGTGATGCACAAGGCGTTGCACTGCTCTTTCGCTACTACAATTTATTGTACTATGTCGAAAGGAGATTCTTTCCGCCAGATCGAAATTTAGGTGTTTACTTTGAGTGGTATGATTCGTTAACAGGTATATTAAATTGAATTGAATATGAATGCAAAACACGCAATACGCCAATCTATATGCATATTTACAAGTATGCGGCTTGATGTGAATTTTAAAATATACAATATTCTACTATCAATATATTAATTTAATATTTCTACTCCTCCTCCTCCTCCTCCTCTATGCGATTATCCATACAGGTGTTCCATCATGCCAACGCACTGTGGCCTTTGAGAAAGCATGTACACTATTCAATTTAGGTGCAATTTACACACAAATTGGTGCACGCCATGATCGCACCACTGAGAAAGGACTCGATGCTGCTGTTGATAGTTTTTTGCGTGCTGCTGGCATATTTCGTCACATCTATGATACATTTACGAATGCGCCATCGATGGATTTAAAACCGCAAGTGCTCGATGTATTGGTTTCGTTGATGTTGTCGCAAGCACGTGAATGTCTATTCGAGAAATTGCAATTACAAATCGAAGCATTGGGTCTGACAGATTCAAGTCATGTAAGTAAAGAGGCTGAGAATATCAATTTTATTTTTATATGCATAAAACGTATACACGATAAATCAATATAAATAGTTTTGTATATGCGACATTGAAAATGAATTTTGTGTGTGTGTGTGTGTAGATGTACATACAAAAGAGATGGTATGATAAGTACCAGTATTTATCTTACAAGCCTGATACTGATTTAAGATCTATTTACCATTATAGAAGACAATTCATTAACACCCATCTGGACAGATAATAAAATTGTCTCATAGAGAACGAGTGTGTCTGCTTAGACCCCATTGCAAATTATTTCAATTTTTGTTGCTTTTTTATTAAAATTTCATTTCTAAAACAAAAATTCAATATTATAAACTTAAATATTTAAGTACCAAGTCATTGTAAAAATACTTGTTTTAGGAAGTCGTGAAATTTGTAGGTAATCAATTAACTCTGAGTTCTGAAAAAAATCGGCAATTGGCAATATTCTTCCGACAGTAACAAATTCCCATAAAAAAAAACCCTTCTAAAAGAACTCTGTGACAAAGCTCAGAAAAAGTGACGTTACAAGGGTTCTGCCGTTCGGAACCGGCTGTCCAAAATTTAACACGCACAACAGTAATGGAAGAGAATCTCGACCAATGAGCCCTTCGGGGCTTTAAGTGCCACATAATTTTTTTTCGGAAAAAAACGACTTTCAAGAGAAATTATCAAGATGAGGGTTAAGTGTGAAATGTTTCAAAGAATTTCAATTATATTTATTAATTATTGTTTTAACCACAAATAAAAATGTAGCAATATCAAAGATTCCAACATATGACATAAAAATTTCTATACGTTCTTTTTACCACTTTTCGTTTTTAACCTCAAAAAAAAAATTTATTCAACTTGAAACATTCATGCAAAAATACCAATAATCACCCATAGAGAAGTAAAATGTATGACCAACTCACATTAATTTTTTCTCTTCGACATTTCCCTACATTTCCCATTTCCAACTATTAGAGGGTCTCCCCAATAAAATTTACATTTAACTTCAACCGCTCCGAAAAATCCCTTGCAGAGATACAATACAATTCATTAATATTGCTGAACAATTTTTTCTAAGCATTTTTACTCCCAATTGTCATAACTTAAAGAAACTTTCCTAGAAAATGAACTTAAAAACAGCTAAAATTCGACTAATGAAATGTTCGATCGACCTACCCTTATTAATTTTTCTGCTACAAATTTTAGCTTCTTTGAGAGCTTTTTAAAGAAATTCTACTTAGGGAACTGTTTTCTTAACGAAGTTATTTTTGTTTCGATAAAAACTCCCTTCACAAGTAATTGTCATTCTGCTTCATCACGAAGCTTCATCATGAAATCACTAAGCTCGGGATAATTCTTCCATAAGACCTAATCGAAGCGTTATCAAAGTTTCATCGTAGTTCCAAAGAATGAATAATTAAAAATGTATGTATATTCGCTTATAAATTATGATGACCAACATTCTGGCGAAATTATGATGCCATCATATTAAATTAAATATATGTTTTATTATTTGCACTTTGAGCTCGGGTTCCATTATGAGCTCGACCGACAAATTCTGTACACTCTAAAATAGAGTCGAAAAATTCTTCATTCTGCCAAAAGTGCGGCTTCCATCATTTGGAAGCCGGTAATTTAATTTGCCGAGATGACTTTCAACTAGAAGCCCTAGGTATTCTATAGGTGCCTTTGTTTTGTGTAAATTTCTTTCTTCTTAAGAAGAAAACTTATAAAATCTATACCGATTCGAAGCTATACGTTTATTGCAACTATAAAAACATATGCTAGCCGAAATAATCTTCAACTAGAAGCCCTAGTGAATTTATGGGTTTCTTTGCTTTATGTGCATTTCCTTCCATAAGGGCTTATAGAAGCAATAACGAAACTATTGCGTCATTGACGAGCGTTATAGAACTTCTAGTAAATCAATAAGCCTTAAATTCAAGAATATCAGCCATTTTGCAGTGAAAGCTATTATTCTATTATTTTCGAACATAAAAAAAATTGTATATTCGAAAGTGGTTCTAAATCGAATAAGCTGAGTTACTAAGGAAAAACTGAAATGCCTTAGTTTTTATTCAAAAACACAGATATTTATCATACAAGCCTCATACATATAATACATATTTATATTGTATTATAAAAACAAGTTTATTATGCTTCTTTATTTTGTTCGTATTATTTAAGTATACAGATATTATAATTCTAATACATTTCAAGACAATACAAACATACTAATAAGCTCTCCCACCATGATGATTTTTCACATACATACAGCTCTTCAAAGATTTAGCCGGCGAAGCAGCACAATTGATGTTCGAATACAATGAGATGCATAAAAACATTCAAACCAACGACACACATACATATTTGCCAGAGTGCTGGGCTGGTCTGGTGCCACTCAAAGCTGAATTCTACAAAGGTGAGTTGTGAGTTGTGTACGCGTATGATATCCACATTAAGGAAAGCTCTACACCTTTTTATTACATATGTGGGCATCATTTTGTATGCATATTTCTAAACATTGTACTTAAATGGAATTCAGCGTTCACCTTCATTGCCATTATTATTATTATTTTTTTTTTTTATTCTTCAATTTTTTTTGCTTCTCCACTTACAATACAGCGCTTGCTCATCATTATGAGGCACGATGTATTGATCCATCCGCCGATACAATATCATTAAGCACGAAGAAGAGTCAAGCCACTTCGAATGGTACATCGAATGAATCGTTTATTGGTAATGCGCGGGAGGCACTACGTGCCGCCGCTGCCGCCATTGAGGAAAGTGATGAGGATGGTGCTAGTGCAGCTGCCGTGAAACGCACCTATCTGAAAGAAGCTCTGGCTAGTCATGAGGAGTCGCAACGTTTACAGCGCATGTGTCGATTTCTGAAGGTGAGTGAGTGAGTGAGTGAGCGAACCCATAAATATGCGCGTGATTGAACGGTGTGGCATTACAAAGTGTTGGTGGCATAAATATTTATAGAAATTTATAAATATTTTTATAATGATATTCATATACCACGATATTATTTATCATTACAACTTGGTAAGCATTTACATGACGATTTCTAGTATGACATTGATGCCACACAACTTCGGCGACAATTATTAATTTATATGAAGAGGTGTTATTTTGCATTTTTATGATATGTTGTGTTGTTTATTCTTTTTATTTTTTGCGCTTAACTACTGTACAATCGTATAAAATGACGAAATTTGTTGTTTTAATAAGCTACGACACATTCATTCATAAGCTCTTCGATAGCTTCCATCAAATATGAAATTAATGACCTACCCATAATTTATTATTCTAAGCTGTTGTTTATTATTATTCTTGTTGATTTTGTTGTTGTTGTTGTTGTTGTTGTTGTTGTTGTAATTATATAATTATTATTAAATCTATTAATTCTCATCCCACATAGAATAAAATATCATTAATACAAGTGCTAAAGGAAGCCCACTATAAGACACAAGATGAATATGAAAAATTCTTAGAGGAAACTCCCAAAAAGGAAATCGGTGATGTATTCGATGGCTATTTGGATGTTGTAATTGAAGGTAAGCTTAATGTGAATTGAAATAATTTTTTTTAAATAATTCATCTCAACTTTATTCTTTTAGCTTGTTCGAAATTCACATTATCATTGACTGGTCCTGATTTTACATCACACAAAGTGGAGGATCCCTTTAAGAGGCTGGGTCCGATTGCAATATTTTCGGCACGTCGTCATTGGACTGCACCACGTTGTGTACGCTTGCAAAAGGGTTCGAGCATTTATCATGATACAACCATTGTTACACATTATCATTGTCATTGTCCGTCTGCGGATGAAAGTCATGAAGTTGGTTGTCGCCTCTACAAGGAGGAAATTGAAAGTTTTGGTTTTCATGTACGTGGTGATGCGCCAGTGATTATTGCGCATGTTGAAATTAATTCATTAGCTGATGTAAGTATGATGGAAAATGAATGAAAATGAATACTTTAATTTTTACTAAATCTACTCTTTCAACTCACATATATAGTTGGGTGGCATTAAGGAAGGTGATTTTATTGTTGAAATTGCCGGTATCGATGTCAAATGGTATTCACATCAACAAGTTGTACGTCTAATACAATCATGCGGTGCAACATTAGAACTGAAAGTCATTACACCAATGGATCGTAATTATTTAAAGGTAATGTTAATTTCAATTTTTCAATTAAATTGACAAAATTGTACAAAATTTTTATTGCAGCCACTTTCATCAAAGGGTTCTATATCAACACTGTCTGCCGCCAGTTCATCGGGTGTCTCATCGGGCTCATCCAGTCCCACGGGTACGACAACAAAACCAAAATTACGTTGTAAAACGTCAACAAAAGGTCGTCTGGGTAGCTTATCGTCGAGTTCATGGAATCCATTTCGACGTACACCGAGTCTAGCAAAGATTTTCTGATTTGCAAGCATGCAAGCAAGCTGCAATACAACATCAACAACTGAATGAAAACATGGTGGCCATTAAAATTTATTTCTAATAATAATATACATAAAGTACATACATAAATAATACGACAATTAATTTTAATATTATGATAATATATTTTTTTTTATTATTATTTTTAATATTCTAAAAGTGGCACAATCGATTTGTATTATTTGAAAACAAAAAAAAAAATTCATTTCATACTATTTAATTATGAGTTGAATTGTTTATTTTTGCATAATTTCTTTAATATTTTCTGTTTTGTTGAATTTCGTTTTGTTTTCTCGGTTATGGAAAATATATTAAAAATTGTAAATTGCATACAAAAGAAAAGAAATATTTAAAGAAAATGACGCCGAGTCATAGTCAATATAAAGTCGTTATTAAATATAATATCGACTTTTTTTTTACATATTTCTGTAAAGAAAATTTCTCAAAAAAAGTCAATACCAGTATTTTTGAGTTCACATTATTTTGACTATGATTATGTGTCAATATAAATTAATTATATTAATTATAAATCTTATATTCATCTATAGATAATAATGAGTTAATTGGCTATAATAGTGCTTCCCAGACAACTGTATTTTAGACACAAAAATCTAAGCAAAATCAATAAGAATATGTAATTTAATTTAAGGAAATAAAAAGTAATTCCATAAATATCAAAATATTTGTAAATTTCTATTGTAAATTGTACATTATAATGCACAAATTCAATACAAAATTCAATATGTAGTTGATACATACATGCATATGAACAATACATATACATATACAATATGTTAAAACATGTAATCAATAATAATACATATGAAGTATGTAGAATATTTTGTATAGAATCACTTACATTTTATGAAATAAAATTTTTATTTTTTGAAATTCAAATACTTCTTTTTTTATTACTTTTATTGATGATAGAATTTATTTTATCATTCGGTGCGATATTATTACACAGAGAGTTACAGTGACGTGTTGTTGTTGCTTTCAATACAAATTTCGTTAGAGTGAGAAGAGCGTAAAATCCTCTCGCAGACAGTCACGAAACGAACACACATCAGTAGGGCATATGCTACGAAGAGAGTCACTAACACGAGTTAGGTGTTGTTGATTTCAATATAATATGAATGCTTTCGTAAAGAGCGTAAAATCCTCTCGCGGATGGTTACGAAAACAACGGACATCAGAAGTTCAATAAAAGAGACATGTAGACACATTATGGTGGTTTATCTGTCAAAATTCGTCCACAAAAAATTGAAAATGAAAATTGAACAAAAAAATTATTGAGAACTTAATATGGAAGAGATTAACAAAAGCATCGAATTGAGAAGCCTCTCAATTTTAGAAGTCGGTAAAATTTGTAAATCTCACTGATTACATTATTCTAATATACTTTGCTGCATGAGAAATTCACCATCAAAGTGAATTAGTATTGCTATCGCAATGACAATGAAACTTACCTGAATTGTAGATCATAAATTTATATGAGTATTTTTCTTAAACGAAATTATCATTCACATTTACATTTAAAATTTTTCATTAATGACGATTTTTATTTCAATAATTTTATACTTACATATTATATTTTTTATCATGATAATAATAATAATGACAATAATAATACAATAATAATGATAATAATAATAATCAATTGTAATAGATCTTATTATATGCATTTTCTTCTTTTTGTTTTATTTTTTTATTTATTTATTTATTTATTTTTAATTATTGATTTCTCTTCATCATATGAAATAAAAGAAAATTATAATAATAATAATAATAATAATATAATAACTAAATTTATATAATCATATTAATAGTGTATTAATCATTGTTGCTGTTGGGATTTTTCATGATTTTTTTTTTAATCTTATTTTCATTTTTTTTTCTTGCAAATTGATTTTTAGAAATTTTCTAAAAATGAGACCACAATTAAAATTACATTTGATTTAAATAGGTAAATGTATGTATAGGTATGTATGTATGTAAGTAGTATATATATATATTTATATTTATATATTCGCTAATTGCAATTTATTTATTTATTTAAAATCAATTAAATTTTTGTTCATTTTAATTAATCGTTTTTTTTTTTTTTTGTTTACATAAAGTTATTAAAATGCACATACAAAATACATACTGGAATTATAATGAGAATCTATTGGATTTTATATTATATTATATTATATTTTAATATTAAGAATTAAAAAAAAAAATTATAAAAATCTCAAATTATAATAATAGAATGCTAAATTAAATGCATGTTAATATATAAATCTCTCTCTGTGATTTCTAACACATACAGTAGTTAGAAATGACATTTCAAATTTTATTGTCACAACATTCTTCTCAACGAAATTTGAATATTTTATAATTCAACACATTAGGTAGTGAAAAATAAATGCAATTACTTGAAAATATATGTAAGTATTTATATTGATATTTCAAATTCATATTCGTCGTCGCTTCACTTACCTTGTACACAAATGCTTATAAGACGAGTTTCGTGACGTAGCCAATATACATAAATATTGAACAAAAAGCTTTCAACAAACCAATTTAAAAACTGAATTTTAATAATTTGATTAATATTGCGAATATCTCCGGAATGGTGAATAATAAAGCATCCCATTTAGAATTCCTACGAATGATCTTTGGTATTATTTATCCATCAAAATCCAGTGGCTGTGTTGGCTCAGTGATATTAAACGGATAGAAGAACATGTAAGTGTTGTACTCGGGCTCTGCTGGATGATATTTATGGAGATGAAAACCTTACCGCAGAGTGAACGGCAAAGTACTTGGTGCCAACGATGGAAGAGCATAAATAATTTGCGAAGCAATTTTCATTTGCCCAAATTTGATCAAAATCGGTTTTAATGGTCAAATAAAATAAGGTAAAATTGTAGGGGAGTTGGGAATGACGTTTGCTGCTGCGACTATAATTGATCTCTTGTACATCCCATAAGGCCTCAGGGGTCCTTAATTTCTTTTAGGAAGAGCAATTCTTGCACTCCTATTCTATAAATTCATATCAGATGAGCTTCGCTGGTCTCATTCTAAATAGAAATGGGTATCAGGCTAACTATGTGTTCCATGATCCGAATTTGAGAGATTCTTCGCCATTTCTTCTGTTGAAAGATGGTGATCTAGGTACTCGATCGGTTCGGTACTAGGGAATATGTTCTATATGGTTTCTAAAGGTAGACATAGCTGTAGCTTGTTCTATTATATTACTTAGTGAATTTTGATACAGTCTGCATTAGATAAACGCTTCTTTTGCAGCCTCAGTTTTTCATCTAAAAATATCCTGAAATTTTATTTCTTCCCGTAATGGGATAGCTATGTTTATAATGTTATATGAATTGAAATGGTCTCTGAGAATTCTTATCATTATTGATTTTAGAAAATATAAAAAATTATAAAATCAATAAAAATGCAAAAAAAAAAGAAGCTTGATTTCTATCAATTTTATCATCAAAAATGTACAAGATAGACAATTTGTCGTTACATCTTTCTGTGTCTCTTCTAAAATATCACATACAAAAGTAAATGAAAAAAAATTTAAAATGAAAACTCAAAATAAATATAAAAAAATAGTCGAGTTATACATATATTGTATATACATATGTATGAGAGATTTATTTGTAGAAAAAAAAAAAAAACCATAAACTATACAATAATACGCATTGGCGAAAAAATATAAAATTAAATCAAATAGGCAATTAAAAGTTATTACAATGAATTTTTTTTTTTTTTTTTTTGTATGATTTTCACAACAGCAAATAAAATAAAAATACATCATTTTTTTTTTTATATAATAAATTATAATAAACCACATTTTGTTTTCATTTTCATTTTAGTTTGATGTTTTACATTCTATTGAATTATACTCGTATGTATGTATGTAGTTTATGTAATATTATAATGCATGTTTTATGTATTGTATATTATGGTATGTACGATAGATGCTAATGCTTAAATACTAAAAACAGACACTCATATAATTTTTTATATATTTTTATATACTTTAATATAGAATTTATGTGTTTCTTTTTTTGAAATTAGTATTTTATTATTGTATTAATTAAATAATAATAATAATATGATTTAATTAATTTCTTTTTTTTTTTTTTTTTTTAGGTTTTTTTTTTCAACATTTATGAAAACAGTTTCATGATTTTTTTTTTGTTCTTATCTTTTGTTCTTGTTACTTTCATTAAAAATGCTTCTAAAAATGTTTGTTACTTTTTTATATATATTTTTATTTTTTTATGTATATATGTATATTGTTGTTCTTGTTGTTGCTGTTGTTGTAGTAGTATGTATGCGCTACAGTACATTTTTGATAATTATTTTACGTTTCTTTGTTGGTTTTTTTTTTGTTTTTATTTTTTTTTTTTTTATAGATTTATATATTTTATATAATACTGAAAATACGACTAGACATTTATAATATAAATATGTTTTGTTGTTGTTGTTGTTTTACATTTACCGGGGGGTTTTTACTGTTTTCTTATTATTCAATTGTTCATTCTCATTTCATTTGAGATGATTTATTCTTTTTTTCGTTCATTTAAAAAGGGTTTAACATCCAACATGTGTGTATATGTGCGTGTGTGTGTGTGTTTGTGTGTCATACATTAATATGGCGCTAATGGCTCATGCTTGTTCATGTTGTTGTATCGTTAATTATTGCTAAATTTAATTAATTATCTTGTTGGATGTTGGAGTTCGTGTGTGTTGTTGTTGTTGTTGAATGTGCGTCTCCCTGTGTGTATGTGTGTGTGTGTGTGTGTGTATGTAGAAAAAAAAAACATACAAAGTTACAAATACAACAAATATATCATTCTTCTCTGCATCTAAACATTTTGTTCTTATTATCTACTATTATAATATTTTATTAGATTATTTTCAAATAAATTTCAATATATTTATAAATATATTACATACATTTTCGATTGTATAAATTTCACACATACACTATAGTACATGTGTTTGTGGGTGTGTGTGTGTGTGTGTATGGAAAACAGTTCAGAAATTACACAATAAATATTTATAATATTATTTTGCATATATAAAATATTAAATTAAATAATTTTGCAAATTATAATCATTATACAACAATATTTGAACTTGCAGTATTATTGTTGTTGTTTGTGTTTGTGCTAATTTGCTAAAATTGAAGCCAATTGAAATTTCAATTCGAACATGATTTTGTTGTTTTTGTTTTTTGTTTTGCTTACTTACTTAAATTACTAAATAATTAACACACACATAGTTTACATATACACATACATATACATGAAAAAGCTTTAATAAAAGTATTTTGAAATTTCTTCATTTCATTTAAATGTCACTATGAAAATCTGATGAATTTCTGTTTTTTTTTTTTTTTTGTAATTTTCACATTTATTTCAAATAATTACTGGCGGCTTAATTACAACTTGAAATGAGCTTGAGATAGTACAGGCGAAAAATTAAAATTATAATTAAAACTGATTATAATCAAATAATATGATTTATCATAATTATATGATCAAGATTTCGATCTGGCACATTACACGTCTCCAAAGAGGGATATTTTGTGCCCATATTTGGGGGGGGTCTCAACAAACTTTTGATTGTACAAAATTGAATTTTGACTCGTAGCTTTCATAACTTCGAAGCTATATGCGTTTACAAGGTGTACTGCATTAATGTCGAACAAGTTGCAATAATGGCGACATTTTTTTTTTATATCGAATATCGCCATATCATTAGGACATTCTTACTAAAGCGCTTGTAATAATATCGAAAATCTAAATCCGTACATTATTCGTTCGATATTATTTCAATTTGTTTGCAATAATGTCGAAAAAGTCAAATGAGTTTATGATTTCATTTCTAACACTTTTGATTGTACAAGATGAAGATACCAAAGGTGCGTATAGAAAGTTGACTCGTATCTGCATTAATGTCGAAAAATTTGCAATAATAGCGACACTTTTTTTTTATATTGAATAGAGAAATTTTGCAATAATATCGAAACCGCCATATCATTAGGACATTCTTACAAAAGCGTTTGCAATAATAGCGAAAATCTAAACCCGTACATTTTTCGTTCGACATTATTTCAATTTGTTTGCACTAATGTCGAAAACGCAAAATGAGTTTATAATTTCATTTGTAACACCCATAAAGGTGAGAGGTGACAGATATGGAAATTATATAATATATTAATCAAAATCACAATCTATATTCTATTTAGCACTATAACTGCCGTAATTACAGAGCGATCGGGCTAAAACTTGATGCACGATATTATTTTCACTCAAGCCCAGAGGTGGTCGAAAATGACCAAAATTGGATAAAAATCGCGCTTACATCTCATACAAAAGTATGTTCTTGAATTTTGTATTTCCCAGTTCAAACACGAAAATATAAAGTTATTAACCTGAAATTTGATACAAATGATTACCGTTGCCAATGAATTGACAATTTCGAAGATAAAGCTAGAGGACTGAAACTATGTCTGCCTATTTGTCATGGTGTAGGGTAACTTCGTAAGATTCAGCCTTAACGAAATAATGAATTTAATTTATTTGGCTATTTGTCAAATTGCGAGAGGTCAAAATGGATTTTAGATGATTTCTTAGACAGATCTTAAGTGGTTTCTTTTTTTGCCCATGATTTATGGACAAAAAAGAGACAAAAAGAGGTCAAAATGGATTTTAGATGATTTCTTAGACAGATCTTAAGTGGTTTCTTTTTTTGCCCATGATTTATGGACAAAAAAGATACCATTATTGAAGAAAATGTTTCATACATTAAACATACGTTACGTACGTTTCATACGTTTCATACGTTAAACCATTTTTTCGACATTATTGCAAAATGTTTTCGACATTAACTCATGCGACCTTTAACATATCTGTCACTTTAGATAATTTTCGAATGAAATGTAAACCTTGGGCATCTATAAAATTTGTTCTTTTGATTTTTTATTATTTTTCTTCAAGATAAATTTCCGAAAAATAAGCGCAAGTGCAAGGTAACAGATGGAATTATTGATCATATTGAATTTTGTTGCTGTTATTAATATTAATACCACAACTTGTTTCTATGTTATCATTATAAGATATATATATATATAAATATTACAAGTACTTTATTGTTATTATTATTATTATTATTAGTAGTAGTAGGTCATTATCATTAACTTTACACTACACACACATGTATAAGAATCTATTTGTTTTCTATTTTTTTTTCTGTTTGTTCATTTATTTATTTATAATAGTATAATAAAATTACTTTTTTTTTTGCATTTATTTTTATAATAAAATTAGCAATATATTCTAATTTTTTCTGTTTATTTTTTCTTTAATCAATCGTACTAAGCTAGATTAATTTTTTTTTTTTTTTTTTTTTGTTAAGGTACATACATTTAATAATACAAAGAAATAAAATTGAAAAAATATTAAATTAAAAGAAATACAACATTACAATAATATTGATTTATTTTTCAACTTCTTAAAAAGAAAAAAAAAAAAACAAAAACAAACAACACTTGATTTCTATGCATGTATTGTTTCTACTCTTCTTATGTATAGAATGTACTAAATACACTCTATATGTGTTTGTTGCATTTTTTATTACATACAATACATAATTTATTGTTTCTTATTTTATGTACATAATTCACATGTTTGTGTATTTATTGCAAATATGTATGTATATATATGTATATATGTATTAGTAGTAGTTAGTCGAGTTAAATATAATATATCTATATAGTAGTTATCGTATAGATAGTATAAATTGTATGTGTATATATATAAATTTTAGTATAAAATAAATACAAAATAGATGGTTTGAGATTATCCAAAAATTGTATGTTTCATTCTTATTGCAGTTCTTTTAATATTAAAAATTTTAAAATAAAAAAAAAATACACACATTGTAAATTAGTTGATAAAAATCAGAAGAAGAAGAAAAATTCGAATTTAAAATATTCTTTATTGCAATACAACAATATGATTTAATACACTGTTTGTCATTAACAATAAAAGCATGATAGTTGTATTTTGAGAAAATTTTTAGATCATGAACATATATTTTGACAAATTTAAAAAAAAAAAAAAATTTTTATTAAAAATAATTTTATAAAAGTTTAATTCTATTGTTTGCGTTTACATTGCACGCTAATTACGTTCTGCCTTTTATTAAAATCTAATAATAACTTTATTCTGCAAAATTTATTGGTACTGAAAATCAAATTCTGAGTTAGTTCTTTTTTATGCTCACACACACAAAACATTAATTCATTAATTAAACAAAAATAAAATTGTTCTAAATAAAGTGTGTTCACACCGGATACCTATTATAAATATTCGTAAAAAAAAAAGTTCAGCTCCTTCTCTACTTCTATAAATAAGTGGTCGCTCTCTTAAAAACTGAATTGAATTTCCTCTACATTAATTAAAAGAAAAAATATCAAATTCAAAATTCCATAAACAAATCAAAAATTAATATTGCGTTCACACTGTGTTTTAATTATAATTATGACTTTTAAGGTGTCGAAGTTTTATTCTCAGAAATTTGTAGGCATTAGGCTTAAATTGTGCTTAATAACCTAGACAGACGGCAGCGTTAATCTGGATTAACGGCGAACTTAATCCGAATAAAATATTAATCTGACAGACTACAGTATTGCGGATTAATTAAACGGCTGATTAATGTTTTATTAGGTCTGCTCACTTACATTCCTGTCACTATCAATTTCTGTCATCTGTCACTCTCGATATGAGAAAATCTACAAGAAGTACGTGAACTGAAATCTATCAAAAACTTGTAAATTGACAGCTGGATTTATTTTTTCGCCAACGCTTTTCATTTCGAAAACTGTTAACAATTGTTGAAAGTTTTTTATAAGCGGACACACCTATTGTTTTGTAAGTTAGATCGAGAAAAATTCACAATAGCAGTGTTGCCATCGTAAATTGCCCTAATCCTCTTTAATTTTGAGAATTAACTCGTGGAGTTAATGCGGATTAGCTGCAGTTAATGTCCGAATTAATTCGAATTAGATCGTTAATCCGGATTAACGCTGCCGTCTGTCAGGGCTATTAGATGTTTTTAGGATCCACTAGGACAACAACAAAAACTATCAGTAAATATGTTAAAGAAAAACGTACTATTATATTGTGTTCACACTACATGATAATTATAATTAATTATTTCAAGAAAATGCCAAAAAAAATTCTATTCTATTCTAATCTGAGAAATTTGAATAAATAGAAATTGATAAATTTTCTGTAAAAAAAAAATTAAAATAAAATTAAAAATTATATATGTGAATTTGAAAAGTTATTGAAAATTTTTGACATATTTGAACTAAAAACCAAAAAAAAAAATTACTAGTTTTGTAGCTGGAATAAATGATTTAGTTCAGTAAATAGCGAAACTTGGTTGCTTAAATTCACCATACTTCAAGTATTTCGCTAAGTGGAGTAATATGACAGTAAAATAAAAATACAACATTGAATACTCAGATTCAAATTGAATGATGAATATATGAACGAGAATTATAAATGTGACTACTGCAATGAATGAAAATTTATTCTTAAAATTAAGTTTTTCATACAATTTTTTTTTTTTTTCTTTTAACTTTGATTAATAGTAGAGGTGAAGCAATGCTAAAAATAGAATTGCTTTGATTTGATTTCATATTATTTTGAACAATAAATGGAGTAGTGAAAAAACTGTTCCATAGTAATTCTTAAATGGTTCAATATACATCTCCTATGACATTGCCATATTAAATTCATCAGTTCTAACAAAAGAAAGTGAATAGAATCGATACTATTTACTGTTGCCTTACAATTAGTGAATTCGATGGCAGCTTTAATGCATGATAGTTTATATGAAACTACTAAATTTGTGGTCACTGGATTCAAAGTGTGTTTTGAATTTATTTTATTTACTAAAAAAAAAAATTTTTTTTTTTTTTGAGAAAACATAAGTTTTAGTTCACGTTCAGACACACTGTGCCTAATTAGAATTATTTCTATAAACTCTCCAAAAATACAATTTATAATTTTTTTATTTTCAAAAATTAAAATAACTAGAAATGTAATAAAATCATTGCATTTATGGACAATGTATTCAAATTGAAGGTTGGGTTTCGAGACTTTGTGCTAACAAAAATCTAATATCGATCCACTAGAAATACAAATGCCACTTTTTGACAGATTTTTGTAAGGAAAAGATAAATCAAACAAGTCGATACTAACCTTAACCTAATCATAATTTTAACTATAACTATGGGACAAGTTTTTAAAGTCTTGTTAAGTTTAAAGCCTGAGCTGCCAAAATTCAAATCTATAATTATCAATATTTTAGGTTAATAATTATACAAAAAAAAAAAAAAAATACGCTCAAGGAAATCAAAGAAAATATACATAAATTAATATAATTTTTAAATCACATAAATTTTTTTCAACACCGCAATTTGTCAATTTCGCAGTGTGAACACACCTAATACAATAATCGCTCACTTAAAGTTGATTAAAATTAGCATGCAGTGTGAACATAGTGTTTAGATTTGTATAAAGTAAAAATATTTCCATCAATTTTATAGAAAAAAAATATATCAAGAAATCCTTTAAAAAATATTTTTCGATCGCTTTTGAGTTCATTGATCCGAATTTCTCCGAAATACACCTATAATGTTGATTGTTATTTGTTTGGTTTTGAATTCAAGATAAATAGACCAACAGTGTATTAAATTTTTTTTTCTCTTTTTTTTTTTTAATAAAAATATAAAATAGCTGTTGCATTTTTTTGCTTAATTTTTATTTCGATTTTTTTTTTTTTATTATTTTTTTCAAAAGTTTGTTCTCTTCGCTGGTTGTTATTGATAGTGATTACATACGAAATATATATGTAGAAAAATTTATTGGCGCCCCAAAAAATATCGAGGTACACACACATACATAAACACGTACATATGGTAGACTTGTATGTATTTATGAACATATGGATAGGTTGGTTGTATAAAAATTTGTGATATTCATGTGCGTTTCATGTATGTAGCTACATAAGTAGAATGGTATGCCACAGGTGCGGCGAATGAAGAATCAACAACAAACGACAAATAATATTTTTATATGAATGTTGTGTATATGTTTTTGAACGATGAACCAATCAAAACAAATGAAAATTATAATTAGAATATTTTTATTGTTTATACATAATTTTTCATTTATTGCTTCAGCAATTTAGCTCATTTTTGTGAAATGAACTAAATGTTTTATTAACATGATTCACACCATCACGATTATTTATTAATAAAATGTGTGAAGAATATATTTTTCTGCCTCAGTGTGTGTATTGATTCTTATTATTTAGTGTAAACTCATAATTAAATCATAATAACCCAATTGACAGATTTTTATGACTTGGCTTTGTTGAAAATTACAATTAGATGCTTACAATTACATTTATATATCGGCTTTTTGCTGTCTGATAATACGTTTTCACCGCAACTAATTTTCAAAAACCTCAACTTTCATTGACAATTCATTCAATTTCACCGAATTATCGAAATCTGATTAGCTACAAACAAAATTTCATTGACAATTGTTTAAAAATTATTAACCCTTATGTTTTTGTTAAGACAGAAGGCAGCAGCAAATTCACGCTGAGGGTTGAAATTTTGATTGATTATAAAATTATAAAATTATAAAATTAGAGAGAAAATATTTTTCCTTTAAAATTTTTAATTTTTATCTCGTACGCATTGCAACTGTTATTCAGCCATTCTCAGGGAGTTTGATTTTTTATTTTTTTTATTTAATTTTATTAAAAATATTTTTTTTTTTCATGATTTTATTGCAATTGTTGGATTTGAAAACTAAAATTTTATGAGGTGACACACAACCAGTGAATTTTGACAATTTTCATGAAATTGCATATTTCGTTTTGGTATCTCTCGCTCTTAGGTCCTCAGTTCAAATTCAGCTTCAAGCAACTCGATAGTATTTGTTTTTATCAGAAAAAAAAAAAATACTAAAATTTGATGAGGTGACACAACCAGTGAATTTTGACAATTTTCATGAAATGGCACATTTCGTTTTGGTCTCTCTCTTAGGTCCACGGTTCAAATACAGCTTCAAGCAACTCGATAGTATTTTTATTTTTTTTCAGAAAGAAAACATACTTTGAAAATAGCGTTATTGGGGAAATTTCTATAAAAATGCCCCTAATGCATATTTCTGGACCGATATAATCTTTCGAACGAAACTTCATATGAAAAACTGTTTCTAATTTTCTATTTTAAACAATAAACCAATATATACTAACATTTCGAGATTTTAAAGCATTTCTATAAAAATATATGTGATATAAATAACACAGCCGCACAAAAAAAAGTCCGAGTTCATAGCCAGATTTCCGCCTTTATCCGAAATTTTCTCTCTAACCTCAAAAAGACATGCAAAAAAAACCCTAAAACGATATTTTTTTAGCTTAGAAAGAAACCTCACAGTGATGGACAAAATTCGATCACACAGATTCGAATTCAGAAACTCTAATTCTGGTCCCACAGGAACCCTAAATTTTTGTGGCGCTGTATTATCGAAGTCATTGGAAGTCATTGTTGATTAACTCGAACAAAGACTGTAAATGGAAGCGAAATTGTACCACCATTGGAATTTTGATTGGTAAACACACCGAAATTGTAGTTGCATTGGAGAAAAAAAAATGTGTTTATATTGGAATTTTGTTCAATGACCACCATAAAACAGTTGTTGCTGTGCGACTAAAAGTGAACCGAGAGAATTCATTCAAATTCAAAATATTTAAATATGGATGCCCCGTCTATTAGACCCCAGTAAAATTTCGGTGCGATTGGGAGATTTTAGATTCGTTCAATTTCTGGAAAAAGATGAAATAGTGACTATCTGGTCTGTCAGCAAATAATTTGCAATTTTTTCCCATCGACAGTAAAAATTTGTGATGAAAAGGCATGACAAATTTGCAAGAAAGAAGAGCTTTACTCTAATATGCTTTCGGTAACGACCAGAGGCCTTTTGCACATTAATACTGAAGAGAAACCAAGGACGTTGCTTCAGTGATAGCCGAATTTAAATGAAGACCACTTTTGGTCATTACAAATTCTGCAGTATAGAGTTGATATGCGGAATTGTGATTGCTGAACTCATTCATAAGCGTTCAGTTTCTATTTTTTTTTTTTAGAACACTTTAATTTCGAATTGTTATCGCCATTTCAAAAGGGGAACCCAGCATCAAGTCTTTCACTGAGCATACATTTTTTATACAATATCATGCATTATAGCTCAATTTTATCAAGCGACAAACAAAGCCAAGTATTATCCATCATTGGGCTATCTATCTTAAGTATCTTTTTCACAACATACCCATATCAGATCTATGTAGACATAATTTTGAATGAATATTTTTCACATTACAAAGAAATTTTATTTAAAAAGAGACACAAAAACGTTTAATTACAAACTACAAAATATGAGAACAACATGATGATGATGATGAATGATGATTAGTCAGATTATAATGGTAAAAGGAAATGAAAAAAAAAAAAAATTGTTTGTGTTTGTTGACAATAACATATGTTTGTTCCTTTGTATGTGTGTAAATTATGCGTATGAGTTGTACAAGTATAATATATGTATAGTATAATATAAAATATAAATAAGTGTAAGTATATAGGAAAATAAAGTATTTTCAAAAACAAAAAAACCTAAATAAATATCAAATATATCAAATTTATAAAAAAGACCATCTCATACAACACAAGACAGTAATTCGTTAAACGAATATTTTTCCGATTTATCTTTGGTATGGTAAAAAACACAGTAAGAGTGATAGACTGAGACAAAGAAAGGAAGAGATAGATTATGAATGAAAAATACATACACATACATATAGGAAGAAAGTTGGCTGTTCAGTAAGTTGTAGTTGAGAAAAGCAGAAAATAAATAAAAATGAATACATTTACATTTACAATTTTACATAGAGCTGTGCTTAATTACTGTTTAGTTCACTTATATCAATACATTAATAATTAGCAAATTACAATTAACAAAATATATTTATATATAGAAAATTTAAACTTAGCAATATATCGCAAAGTATACTACCATATATGTAAATATATAGTAATAAATTCACAGTAGTTAAATAGAAATGATCATTTAAATCATAATAATAATACATCAGATTATATAGTGTAAAAGCAAAACGCAAATAAAATACATATATAAATAGATTAGTGTAAATAAATACAAATTCAATTTTCAATTCTTGTCGTTTTTTTTTTTCTTTTTCATAAAGTTCATAAAGCATTTGTTGTTAATACAAATAAAAAATAAGATCACTTTTTTTTTTTTTTTTGAAAAAAAAAAGAAAAACAAAAATACAAAATGTTAAGTCTTTCCGATAATAAAAAAATATTTTAGCAGCAAATAATATGTTATTATGGAGCAGCAACTAGGTTATTCCATACAAGTATATTTTTTAAGGACTCACATTTAAATAGGTCGGTATACATATTTGGCCCAAAATTTGTTTTAGTTTCGTGTTTTTAATTAAAAACAACATTTTTTTTTATAAAATGCATAGTCGGTGAAAGCGTGTGTGTTGTTAAAATGTTTTTGTTGCCTGAATGAAATGTCATGTTGAAGTATTAAAAAAAAATGTATTCAATTTAAATGCGAAATATTTTCTGTTTGAGGGTTTTTATAAAGAAACACATATTCATTCCAAATAATTTCAAAAAAAAAAAAAAAAAAACAAAAATGTAATAAATCGACTACATCAAGTTTGATAATAAATTCATTAAATTCTATTATTTATGTGTCAGCTAGTGTATACTTAAAGCAAAAGACTAATAAAAAATATTCGATCAAAAAGCTTATACTGGAATCTTCTGAAATCCCCCTTTCGCTTGTAATCGATTTAATTCAAATTGCAAATCTGGTATATATAATTTCTAATATATTTTTGAATTTAAAACAAGACACGAATGACAAGCTAATTATCACAAGTCGATTACGATCAAAAGTGAAATTCAGAATAATAATTTTGAGATTCAATTCTACAACTTAAACTTCTTCAAAAGATCAATAAATGTATGCCATCCCATATTTTGTATATTAGAATGTGCTTTAAAAACTGTAGATTGGTATTTGGAGAAGAACTTTGACCAAGGTTCGCTTCCAGTTTCATTGTGTGCTATCAAATTGAAGATAGAATTGGAAGTGATCGATTTCGAATAACAGTACAACTCACTTTTTGGAAATTTCGTCAAAAAAAAAAAAAAAAAAATGCTCTCTGAGAAATAGACCCAAGCTGGCCATGGTAGTTAGGAGACTACTGCATAAAATAGAAATTTCATTGAAAATATACTAAAAATACAAAACTTTTAAATATTGTTAAGCTTAAGATCTGAGCTGTCACTGCTCATATTTTAATCGTACTATTATAAACATCGATTCTAGTCGAACAATGTAAATATTTTCGAAAAAGTTTGCTACCACGGATTCTTAGAGAATTTCTCTACTTTTAATATTTACGATATAACAGAAAAAAATAAAAAACAAACAAAATGAGAAGCAAAAAAGTCTTTCGAATATTTACGATAAAGCTATTTTTTTTTTAGAAAAGGGCTTTTCTAAACTCATTGAAGCAAAAAAGTGACTGCTGTTTTAATGAAAATGAATTTGATGTCATTTTTCAAACAAAGTCGAAAATTAGGCACACCAGAAAGAGCCATTTTATGATGGTAGAGAATTTCTCTCCTTTGAATATTTACGATATAACAGAAAAAAATAAAAAACAAACAAAATGAGAAGCAAAAAAGTCTTTCGAATATTTACGATAAAGCTATTTTTTTTTTATAAAAGGGCTTTTCTAAACTCATTGAAGCAAAAGAGTGACTGCTGTTTTAATGAAAATGAATTTGATGTCATTTTTCAAACAAAGTCGAAAGTTAGGCACACCAGAAAGAGCCATTTTATGATGGTAAAGAATTTCTCTCCTTTGAATATTTACGATATAACAGAAAAAAATAAAAAACAAGCAAAATGAGAAGCAAAAAAGTCTTTCGAATATTTACGATAAAGCTATTTTTTTTTTTATAAAAGGGCTTTTCTAAACTCATTGAAGCAAAAGAGTGACTGCTGTTTTAATGAAAGTGAATTTGATGTCACTTTTCAAACAAATTCAAAAATTGCGCACATCAGAATGAGCCATTTTATGGTTTCTTTCTTAAAAACTTTCTTAAAAACTATGGCACTGAAAGCTGTGTTTGACTGAGCTGAGCTCTTCTGCATTCCTGAAAGCAGGGATGTTATTCCAATGGGTATTCTAGAAGTGTTTTGCCCATTCCTCAATCAGTGATTGTGCGAAAAACCATAGAATATCAAACTATTGTATTTTCAAATAACGCATAAGAGAGTAGAAATTAAAAGAAATTGTACTATAATCTGCTATAAATAAATTACTTTAAATTCAAAGTCATCTAATGCGCATGCTTGGTCGATAATTGTTTATCGAGTATCAGAATTGTACCATTTAAATCAGATATTGATTGAATATATTGTTCCTTCGAATTTTTGTAGCTATTTTAATAGAAATTTTGTACATTTTTAAATTTATTTTTAATATTGTTTGAAAAGAATCTCCTTATACCGTGTACCTATTATTATTATTATTTCATAGAAACAATTGCACATTTAATCTTGAGTAGAAATATAAAAAAAAATTAAAAAAATAATAATAATAAAATATAAAACACAAAATAAAATAATTAAATTAAAAATTATATAAAAAATAAATAATGACCTTGATGAATTTCGATTACATACTTCTTGTTATAACTATTACTATTACAACAGCGACGATGAGGACGACGACGACGACAGCAACTACTACTACTACTACTACTACTACTACTAATATTAATATAATGCTATGATAAACTGAAAATGTTGCAACTATATTTCTATGTGTGTGTAGTTTTATGCTAAAATTTTTACTAATTTATTATTTGATATATTTGTCGTTTTCATTTTGTCACAAGTATTTTTTTTTTTTATGAATTTGCATATGAATTCGCATATTTGTCACATAGAGACAATTCAATTATCAATTGCCAATTATTTACTACATTTTCTTTTTCTTTTCTTTTTTTTTTTAATTAATCGAATTATAATAATAAGAAATATGATAACATTAAATGCGTTTAAATTTTGTCGTTATAGAGTAATTTGTTCACATTTCAATTTACTAAATATATTTATGCGGATTTATATTATTTTATAATTTTTTTTTTTTTTTTTTTGAATTTTGGTTTGATTTTTTTTTAATCGAGTTTTTTTATTTACGCTAAAATTTCATTAATTTTTCAAATTTTCCAATACTTATTGCAACAGTTTTTGTTGTTGTTTTTTTTTTCTCCAAATATATCGTATAATATTATGTATGTATGTTGTTGTTATTTGCCGAAATCTCTCTGTGTATATACTATATGTATGTCCAATATAATGTATATCATATAAAAGGAGATGTTATGGATGTACTCGTAGTTTAAATGCAATTTTTGTTTGTTTTTCATTTCATGTTAACAACAATCATCTTCAATCGTACTCTACTAAATATATATATATATATATGTATTATGTACACACTACACAAAAGCAAATTGAATGAAATGTATATAGCATGCAGCAGTGTGCAGCAGCAGCAGCAGCTAAGAGCATTAAATACTTTTACAACTTAAATGCTAATTAAGGAAATTACAATAATCATATTAATAATAATAATCATAATAATAATAATAATAATAATCATCATCATCACTCAATAGTTTCGCATAAAATGAAATGAGATTGCACAAGAAATCGTTTTCGTTTCGGTTTATTATGATTTTTATTTCAGTTTTTTTTTTCAGATTTTTCTTCGTTTTTTTTTTCTATTTTCAAAATACACACACACAAATTATTTTTGTGTAAAATCGTTGGGTAGAGAATCACATTTGTTCTATGTACGTATGTACTATGAGAGTACGGGAATAGAAAGAGAGAGAGAGAGAGAGAGGACGATGTCGTAAAAAAAGTAAAATCAAAATCAAAAATAAATAAACAAAAAAATACTAAAGTACACAATCAAGCAATTATTACATAGATTTAATATTGAAAAATACTTTGGAAATCGAGCAAATTAAATAACATTGAAATATACAACAATATCGTAATAAAAGCTCATCGAATACGTTGTAATGTAATTAATTGGTTTCATCAATTTTGTACTTATTGTGTGAGATGGCAAAAACCTATATGACATCACTTTTTTTCCCCCAATTTTAAATCTACGCCAAAGAGATATTATTTCACTCATATATTTTACAATAAAAATTTCAATCGAATTTCAATTCGATTCCAATGCCGAACGGATTCAATAAGAACCACGTATATTGCGAAGCCAACTCGAAATATTCTTTTATCTCGTTTATTGCCTAAGGATATAGCTTTAGAGGCAAATTATGTTGAGAGAAAAAAAATTTTGAAAAGAATGGGTCACACACCACAATACTGTGCGAAAACGATCGTGGCCAAAGAGCGCTGAAGCGTATCAAATGGCAGAAAGTTTTTGCTATACATTTGCTAATCTTAAAAATCTCCTTACAGTCGGCTGGGGCCGACCAAATTATACCCTGCATATGTAGATATATATGTATATATATAAAAAGGGTACTCGAATATCCATCATTTTCTTTTATTTCCACTTTTTGAGAAACAATTTTTGCATAAACTACTAATTTACACCCGAAATATGGCTCACCTTGACAAAGTACTTTGTATGTTATGATTTTTCAATATTAATCCACAATAATTTTTCAATATTAATCCACAATAATTTTTCAATATTAATCCACACCTTAAATTTAGTTGTCCGACGTTCGTAAGTTATAGCGGTTAAAATTTTTTATAATTTCCGCAACTTCGTATGGGAGCCTCGATATGAAGTGGGCGTGGCACGCTAATTTTTCGCCAAATTATTTCTGACTACCATATTGATCTAAGTGTCAATTATGGTTATTCTAGACCTAAGATTGCCGAAGTTACAGCTGTTTCAATTTGAGAGAAATTCGTTCATTTTGTATGGGGGCTACTATAAACAGTGGGCGTGGCGCGCTCATTTCCTGTAGGTGTAGTTGCTCTTACAATACTAATCCACTAAGTTATGGAGCTTAAAATTTTTAGTTTAATTTCCTCGACTTCGTATGGGAGACCCAAGAAGGAGTGGGCGTGGCACACTGATTTTCTGCCATATTATTTCCGACTACGATATTAATCTAAGTGTCAATTATGGTTATTCTGGACAGAAGATTGTAGAAGTTACAGCTGTTTCAATTTAAATAAAGTTCATGCGCTTTGTCTGAGAGATACTATAAAAAGTAGGCGTGGCTCGCCCACTTCTAGCAAGGTTATGTAGTGATATAATGCGACGCTATGTGCCAAATATTGTTGTCCCAGGTGGTAGATTAAGTGAGTTATAGCAAGTTAAAGATTTTGAACATTCCGAGGTTAGTCGCTTTGAATGCTTGGTGTGGCCGTGTCTATTGACCGATCATGCACAATATCAATCCCCTCCGTACCCCTTGGATCAAAGGCTACTTATGGCAAATTTCGTCAAAATAGTTCAATATTTGCTCAAGTTATCGTGCAAACCAGCCAGGTGACAGACAGACAGACAGACAGACGGACGGACGGACGGACGGACGGAAGGACGGACATCGTTAAATCGAAAATTTAAGCAACGCTGATCACGAATATATATCCATGTCTATATCTCCGGAGATCCCTTCAAGTGGTCACAAACATCTGACCGAAATGAATATACCTTGCATATTGCATTATGCAGGGTATAAAAAGTAAGCATCAACTAAGGGTTGCCGCCGTCATATGTGGTCAAACACTAAATTTGGACCTCAAGAAGTGAAGCAAGCTAGAATTTTCCAACAGGAGAAATGTTGTGCGTGGCCTACATTTTCTATAGTGACTCGTCAGAAACTCGAGGCGCTTGATTGAGAAATTTTGTGCACTCCTAACTGAGCACCAAGCGTTTACCAACTCTTTTAATCATTATAAAACTTTCTTTGTGATAAGAAATTGATATGAAGAGAAGATTGTGAAAATAGCTTAATTCGCCACCAATAGATATCGGCGTTATCATGAAAAGTCATTATGAAGTTATATTTTAAATGTCAAAAAAAAAAAAATTATAATACAAAACGAAGCATATTTGTATCAAATCGACACATTTCGAACGATTTTTAATAAAGACTAAAGCGATTGAAATGTCAAAATAATGGATTTCTTTTTCCCCATGAAAAATTTAAAATATTTACAATTTATCAAGTGATATTTTATATAAAAAAGCATATGGATGGTGTAAATATTTTAATCAAGTTCAACAAAGTTCTGAAATATACGTCAAAATAATGACTTTCTTTTTCCCCAAGCTAATTTTTTTGTAAGATTTATAATTTTCCAAGTGACATTTTATATAGAAAGTGCTAATGGTGCTAATACTTGATGGAGCTAATTGTAATATGATAAACAAAGTCCCGAAATAAATATCAAAATAATGAAATTATTTTCCCCCTAATCAATATTGAAATTATTTACAATTTGCTAAGTGACATTGTCTCTTTATCCACACTGATGATTTTAACAAACCGTCTCAAAACAAAAATATTACCTTAAATTTGCCTAAAGACAAATATGTTGAAAAAAAAATATAAAAATATATTTCTCTGTTAAAACAATAAGACTGCCACCACTTCGATGCACTCTTCTTGCTTGCACGCTTCTCTTTATACATTTGGATGTTAGTGATGTTTTATAGTTAAATGCATTTAAATGTATAGATGAATTGCAGATTTTTAATTGCCTTCGGCATTTTCACAACAACAACAAATAAACAACAGAGCTTTCAATACGATATTATAATAGGTAAATAAGAAATAATAAACCAATAAATTCCAATAATCGACATAAATAGATCTGTGTACAATTAAAATGAGCTCATAAAATAAATAGTTTCGGTAAGTGTGTTCGTGGAAAAGTATATTCAGTTCTGTCATTTCATTTTATGAGCTCACCTAAATATTTCAATTTCAATTCAATTTTTTTTTTTTTTAAATAATACAATCTACTTGCATACAGAGAAATATAAATACCAATGACCATCATTATGAAAATAGTCTAATAGTCTATTTGATTGAAAAAATTGTAACAAATGAAGTCATTATATGGAGTTGGAAGTAGTTTTGTGCTTTTATATAAATCACTTTGAAAATCATTTGCAAAAAATTATAAAATATATACTGAAATAAATAAGAATAGCTTACAAGAGATGATTCTACTAATACAATATTATTGTTCTGCATACATGCACACACTCATCGGGCAACAAAAACATTTTAATATTTTCTCTGCGCTTCATTTTAGATTATTGCAATATTTAGAATAGATGATTTGATACATATATGAAATTTCTTGTTTTATGCATATTATGGAATAATCCCCAAAATGCAATGATATATGCACTATACGCAGTCACGCACACACACAGACAGATGAATTATACTACCGCTAATACTAATACTACTACTACTACTACTACTATTACACACACACACGCACACAACACACAATACATTTGAAAAATGTAAAATAAATGAAATCATATGCAAATAATCAATCTCAAAATGTTGGTTTATGCAGAAAGAAGAAGAAGAAGAAAAAGAATAAACAACTTTCGTTAAAGACAAAAATAAATAGCAACAACTTAAAATAATATTCGAATAAAATAACTGGCAGAAAGATCAAAAATTTATATGTATATAATAAATATTACTTATATACTTTACACATATCTGTATATATATATATATTTGATTTTACTTTGAAACATCGATGTAGCTATCATCATGTAGCTATGCATTTCAAAGTTTAAAGCATGTGTGTGCGATACTTTGTGGTTGCAAATGCATATATTTGCCTTTCATTATGATTATGATGAATATGATTCTGCCACACCACTACCACTGTGTGGACAGATCAATCAATCAGTTAAATATACATATATGTATGCATTTATATTAGTTAGATGATGGTATGGGAGTAGGAGGAGGAGGAGGAGGAGAAGGAGGAAGGGATTGAAATCCCATAATCTAATGATTTGTTTAAACGGAATCATAAAGTGCTCCGCTATATAATTTTTAGTTTAGTTTAGTTTTTAGTAACAATTAAGAGAATACTTGCTAATATTGGCATTTGTTACGCAATCGACAATCGGCCACATCCAGCCATGTTTGATCTCAAAAAAAAAAAACAAAAAAATTAACATCAAGCAACAAAATTAGTCTATTGCAGCAATCTCATCTCATCACTTTAGTGATATATGAAATTGGATGCATCACATAGTGCATCACTATCATCATCGAATTTACCATTCATGCTGTATGCCGAACCAGTGCCATAGACCCATTCCTTTTTAATGAAATCACCATCTGTTGTCGATGAGGATGTATTATGTAGACCGCCCAATGAGCTGTGATCCAAACGAAAATCATCATCATCGTCCGGATACAATTGCACTGGAATGGTATCGGGTATGGAATGTGGCTCAAACAGATTTCCATATGGCGGCAACGAATGATTCAAGTCGACATGATGATCGACGAGATCACTATCGAAATTGGACATGCGAAATTTCGAACTTGGTGGCGAGTGCGGAGAGTGCGGTGCAGCTGAATCTTCAAACATTACTTCTTCCTTGATGAGCATTTCATTTGAATTATCACCCGAACCGGAGGAATACAAATTTGGTTCCACCTTAATAATGGCAGCCGTCGCCAGAGACGGTGATGATTTCTCATCGTCATCATCATCATCAAAATGCTGACCATTTGTAGAGCGATGATGATGATGATGCTGGTGATGATGATGACGATTGTGATTATGATGATGATGATGGTTATTATGGCTACGATTATGATGGTTACGCAGGTGCATCGTCTCATCGTCATCGTCATCATTGTCATTGATGTCGTTGTTGTCAACTACATCATCATCATCATCATCATCATAATCATCGTCATCTAGATCGGCTGCATGACGACGTCGATGATGATTGCGATGATTATTACGCTGCAATACACGATGATTGCTACTACTACTACTATTGCCACTATTCAGCGATTGATGATGATTTCGTGTGCTACGTATAGTCGAAGTACCAATAGCAACGGAAGCAAGCGATAATGGTGCACCCGATTTTGAGACCACCACTGATGAGGAACACGATGTCGAAGAAGATGATGGTGATGGTGACGGTGATATACCTAATGTAGGAGATGGAGAAAAAACACAGTTATTTTCTCAGCATACAATTTCATACGAAATCAACGCATCTCACCTGTTTGTTGTACCACACTGGCTAGAGTCGATGACAGAGTAGTAGCGCCACCGGTCGAGTGTATTATTGGTGTCTTACGCAACAATTGCTGCTGTTGTTGATGCAAAATATTATTGCTCATACTAGTACTGCCAATAACACCCTGTATGACCTGGGTCTGCTGTTGCAGCTGCTGCTTCTGCTGCTGCTGCTGCTGCTGTTGAGTGACAACAGCAGCTGTCGCGGCGGCATTCTGATCATTTTGCACATAATTCTTTATGACGATAGTGCGTGTGGGCGTATGAGTGACAATCAATTGTTGTGACGACGCTTGCTGCTGCTGCGGCGGGTGTTGTAGCTCGTTCGGCGATGCGGCATTTGAGGACTCATTCGATGATTCCTCAGCGTTGGTTGCAGATACATTTCTGCCGGTGGTTCTATTGGTGGTCGTAGTCGTTACGATATGAGGTCCGCCGATGCCGCCATGCATACCGTCACTCATACCAGAATTATCATCCATATCATCGTCAATGTGATGCTGCTCATGATGACGATGCTGAACCTGCAGGCCACTCGTACTCGGCATATCGTCCATGTGCGTGTGCGTGCCCAACTTGACAATCGTCGATGTGCTGTGTCCTGTATTTGACGCTGCCACAGATGATGCACCAGCAGACGATTGTTCGTATTTGATAGTTGTCGTGACCTGTGAAGTTTGATCACGCTGATGTACCTGCATGTGCGTCTGCAAGGATGACTGTGTGTGCAGTTTCTTTTTGCAGATTTTGCATTCGAACGGAAAATCGCCAGTGTGCGTGCGTGCATGAATTTTCAGATTGTAACGCTGACCAAAACCTTTACCGCAGACATCACATCTAAAGCGAGACAATGAAAAAACAAAACGCATTCATTCAATTGCATTGCTTTATAACGCTAACAATACATCACTAAACTTTAGAATTCAACAATAATAATTAACTTACTTGTGTAATTTCACACCCGAATGCAATTTGGAGTGACCTCGCAGCGAGGCAAGTGCACTAAATACCTTCCCGCATATCTCACAAGTCAAATTGACGTTCTCGTTGTGTATTTTCTTGTGCACTTTGAAATATTCGAAGCTCATAAACTCCTTGTGGCACACGTCGCACTTGTATTTGTGACGTTCCGACTGTTGGCCCGTATGTACACGCATATGTTTTATGAAATTGGGCCGGAAGCGTACCACCCTTCCGCAAATCTGACACTCGTACGGTTTACAGCGCAGGCAATGTTTCTCATAGTTCTTCAGTGAC
Organism: Megamerina dolium; assembly: GCA_963854835.1. Classification (NCBI taxonomy): domain Eukaryota; kingdom Metazoa; phylum Arthropoda; class Insecta; order Diptera; family Megamerinidae; genus Megamerina; species Megamerina dolium. The sequence continues at coordinate 67,327,756 of OY978527.1, forward strand.
TTGAGCACCATGTTGCAGATGGCGCATTTCATATTGTTGGCATGACCGGAACGATGAATATCAAAGAGCTCCTTCGAGTCAAATTTTTCTATACACTCGAAACACTGATAGATTGTAGTGGTGGTGGTGGTGGCGGCTGGTGAAGCAATTGCTGAGTTGGATGCATGGGATGCTGTAACGACAGACGATCCGATGTTCGTTGGCATAGACGATGGCGGCGATGATGACGACGATGATGATGGTGATGATGACGACGAAGACGACGCTGCTGATAGTGACGATGCTGCAGCATTTGTTGAGGAAGAAGCAGATACCGTTGAAATGGATGGTGTCGCTATCGCCACTTCAGGAACCGAAGTACCTGCAGCCGTGCTGGATGTAACCACAACGGAGGCGGGTGTAGTCGACACCGGTGCGGCTTGTAAGATCAATTGTGTGGTAGGAGTTCCACCTGCTACACTTTGTTGTACAACATTGAGTACCGTCATTGGGCTGCGACTAATGACGGCAGGCATACGTACAAATGTCGTTCCCGCCATTCCACTAACCGCATTGCCTATGTAGACGGGGCGACGTTGCAATTGAGCTAGGGCCTCTGAAACGGGCACAGTCAACGAGCGTGTTGTGGTGCCCACAATCGATCCGGCTGGCAGCACCAATTGTGGCGGATGCACCCTTCTCAAAGTGGTGTGATGCGTTATAGTGGAGCGTGGTGGAGCATTAATGTATTCGACATTCTCATCCATAATTGTATGCTGCTCCACACCAACCTGGTGTTCCATTTTCACCTGTTGTGTTGTCATATTGTGCGGTTCTTCATCGATTTCGGATGCTTGAGCCTCCTCTTCGATATCTTGCAAATTTTCATCATTCAATTCTGGGTCTCCGTCCTCCTCCACCTCCTCCTCGTCGTCATCGACGTTGTTCTCCTGTTGCTCAGCAACATCTTCTGCGGGCATTAATCTGGCCGCCTCTGTTGATTGTATGATTATACGACGTCCATTTAATAGACGATGTTCTTGATTTATTGCTTGCTGCGATGAAGCCACAACCGTCACCTCTTGAGCAGTGCGTCTGTTTGTGCTACTGTAGTCGGAAGCGCTAGTTACTATTGTAGTCGGTGGGGTCGAGTCGAGTTTAATGGCGACAGTGTTGGCAGTTGGTGCTACGGACGTCCGCATCACTGTGCCACAACTACTGCCGCCGTCATCGTCCTGCTCCATAGGAGCATCCTGGAGTATAAATTCGATTTGTTGCGACAATGTGTTGTCATTCATAGCCATGAGGCCTTCCAAATCCTTATTGGATGCTAGCGATGTGCTGCCGTTACTGATGTTATGGTCCACAAAAAGCGAGGGTAAAGTTGTAGTTGCAGTCGAATGTGTATGAGATGATGTACTAGCTCCACCGCCAACACCAACAAGAGCACTACTAGAGGCACTCGCCATTTCCATCATACGTTATCCCTTAATGCGCTGTCCTCTAACCGACTTGCTCCTGTCTTGCACACACACACACACGCACACACAATACTTGATATAATTGTAGTATGTAATTGAATTTATTCTGCGTTGTTGCGTTTGCACACGTTTTCCATGAAGTGCTATTTTATGAGTTTCATTCAAAAGTTTTGCTCAATTTCCACGCTGATTTTCTCACATTCCACATTTTTCATTTCCATCTTTCGTTCTTTCAGTTTGCACACACACTCACACACACGCCACTCACTTGCTTCAACACCACTTGCCTGATGCTTGCTCCCCTTTTACGTTTATTGATTTCCTTCCGCACTTTATTTTTTTGCTGCTCATGCAAACTTACTTCTTCTCACTGTGGAAATTCTTCAACATGAAAAAAACGAAGAAAACTTATTATTAAATGAAAAACAACTATTAACATATTCTAGCGTATTTATTTTCATATCAATTCATTATATATTTCATTTTGCACTATTCTTGCTTTGCAATTTGTCCTTAATCAATTTAATAATGGTCGAACTCAATTTCTTTCATTTCATTTCTCTTCACACTACACTCCAGGAAAACGTCAAAGTTGAAAATTTTCTTTGCAAGTGGAAAAATTTTCTTCACTACTTGCTTTTGCTCCATACTTCATTCATTCTCTCTTCACATTATGTATGTTTTTCTTTTTATGCTTCCCCTTTTTCAATGCTCGTAAACATTTCAATTTTCTTATTTCCTCTTTCTCTGTTCAATTAAATATGAACAGGGTTGTATAGAGAGCTAAACATAAATTTACTATGCAATATATTAAATTAATTGCAAATTTATATGCAAATCAGCAACAGAGTTAGCATTCTTTGAAATTATAACAAAAATATATAAAAATCGAACATTTGTTTTATTCTATTTAATGCTTATCGTTATCAGCCCCTAGTCAAAACATTGAAAAAGAACTTAATATTAAATAATTAAAATGATTTCTTGTAATGTTTTTTTTTTTCCCGAAATATTTTGACCCTCGACTGCTTTGCGTTTTTTCAAGCTGTGCTATTTTTCACATTTATATGATTTTTAATGCATGCATCTATTACTATACGAATACAACCCTGTCAATGTGTAAAATGCTAATTTGTCATCCATTATCCTTTCCCCCCAATTTAATTCAAAAACACACACACATTTTTATTGTAATCTTTCACACTTTGCTTTTGACAACATTTTCGTTTCGTTTTTGGATTTATTTTTCATCCATTCGAACCATTCGCTTTGCTTTGATACTTTCTTTTATTCTTGTTGATGTTATGATGATGATTATTGTCATCATGATGATGCTAATAATGACGATGATGATAATAGTATTGTTTTTGAGTGTGCGATTACGGCAAGCAGTGCCAGAGGTTGTTACTACTACATCACTTCCCTCACCGAAACCCCTTTAACAACTTTATTTTTTTTATTATTTTTTGCTATTCACATTTTCAATTATCTGGGGTTGAATATCAACACTGCCGCTGTCGGTCGATGCACAATGAACCAATCACTGCTAATAGTAACAAATGTGTTTGTGTGTATGTGTGTGAAATCACAAAATATAAATCAAATTATTAATTATATCGAAATAAAAAACATTTCATAGATTACAATGGCAATTGCACAAACTATCGCGCCACCATATTCCTTTTTTGCACCGATATGAAACGTGAACAACCCGCTCGTGACTTTACTTATATTGTTGCTGTTACATTGTATTTTTATTATAAATGAAATCACTACATGAACGTATTTTTTTTTTAATTAGAATGCTTCTTTTCACACTCCATCTTTGTTTTTTTCATCTTCTTCTTCTTCCTCTACTAGATTACACTATTCACTCACATTTTTTATGGCGGTGCTTTCTTCGCTTTTATCACCGCAAACAATTTATTCAAGGTTTAATATTTGTGCGCGTACTATACTACTATTTATTATTTATTACACTGATAATTGAGTGCAGCGTTTATTTACAAAATTATAATAATAAAAAAAGTCGATATTCCTGCAATGTCCGTAATTCTACTTTCGCTTCCTGTTCTTCACACCAAAACCGATTGTTCTATGGCGCATTGAAACAGCGCAAAAGACGAAAAGACACTTTTTTGACGATTTTCTTTTGAAGCGTGCAAATATATTGTCCTTTTCTAATGCATTGACCAGTCGATCCCACCATAGTGGGTCGCAGATGCGCTAAAACATATCCGCTATATAGACATTGTGTGATTTATTTTTTGTTTGTTTTTTTGACATTAGCGCATCTTTATCCGGGATGCGTGGATAGAAATCTCCGGATAATATCGTAATACAAACGAAGTGATGCGAAACGATGAAACTTTTTTATCGATTATTATTTTTGTTTGTTAACATTAATCGATTTGCAAACAGGAAACAATTTTAAAAACTTTTATTTTAACCACATATGTATTATATATACAGTGTTTAAGACATTTTCAAAAAAATTTTTTAAAGTAATATTACACCATGAAGTGCTACTGCACCCGCGTGTTTATAATTTAGTGATATTTATCTCTATTATAAAGTAGTAAATATCTAACTTTAGAACTTATTTTAATCCAGAACGATACACCCTAATAAATCCAGAAATTCAATATTAAATGTTCTATACGATTTATATTAATTTAATTTAAAGTTTCCCAAAATATAACACCGCCACATAGTCTAAAAACTTTGGTGCTTTAGATATTTCGAATGTTCATTTCTATTAGATAATAATTTATCTTGATCCAATTCTTTTTAGAAATGTGTGCTGGATCGATTGACTGGTAAGAAGTACATAGGTTAAAATTTGTCTAAGATATAAATGTTTTGACATGCATATATAAATTTAAAATAAGATCAAGCGTCTTATTTCTTTTATTGTGTTTGTTTATCTGTTAAAAGAAACCGACGGGCAGACATTACATAAATGTGTGTCTTTGGAAACAGCTAGTATATCCAAACTCTTTCTACGTGAAATTGAATTTTTTATCTGAGGCTCATTTCAAGATTTCACATCACATTTATAATTTTATTTCAATACACAACTAAATACCAGTATTAACTCTACGTCGTTGTTAGCTTTAAAAAACTAACCAGTTCTTTCAGGTAAATCTTAAATTTAACTAATACGAAAGGAATAAGGAAATTAAGAAATGAAAAATAATTATTAATAAATAAATATACATATATGCAATTAAAATTCAACATGATACCATTTCAAAATTCTAAACAGAAAGCTTTTCCACAAAATAATGGTATGCGCTTTTTTTATTTCTTATGCCGATTTTCTCTACTGGCAATGCTGGCTCCCCAAAAGGGAATCAATGTGAAAATAGTGTGAAGCATAAAGTTGAAAAACTTGAAAAATGAGTTTTCACAAAACGAAGGAGCACAAAATGAAGAAAAATCAGTTTGCGTTTTGTTGTGAGCTGCGACGGATAGAAGTAATAGTGAACGGTGGAATGTGACGTGACGACGGTTGAGTTGAGACAATTTTGCAAAAATTACCAACAAAAAAATTATAGAGACAAGTACAAATGTGCTGGTCACCCGCCATCCTACATCAGCATCAAACTCGCATCTAATCGATCAATATGCATGCAGTAATATAAAATTCAACATACTCAAATTAAATATGCAACATATTGTAAGAGTGCGAAAAAACTAACCTGGATAATATTTGTGTACATATATGTGCCATCACAAAAACATAAACAACAACAATGCAATTGTAAAAGGTTTAAAAGATTATTTGTTTTTCTTTTATGTATGTACACATTAAATGAGAAAATTTTCATTCTGCCTCTTGTTCAATCACCACGAACCAACCAACCACATACGACGAACGAAGAAAGGTGGAAAAACAAAGCAAACGTGAAAAACATACAAATACATGAACGAACACACACACACAAACACACACCTGCATACGTACTTGCAGTCTCCCAAACCGATGGTAGCAATAAATACACAACACTACACAACAAATTGTAATACAATTCGTATATAATTGGATAAAAGGAAGGAAAATTATGTGGGCAAAGTGTAATGGGAATTGAAAATGTAAAAATAAATAAAAGAGAATTCATAATCAACTACCTGCGTTTTGTGAAGAAGTGAAGAAGAATCAACAACAACAACAATATGATATTTATGATAAATCAAATCGTGTTCATGCATAGAAAAATGGAAATTCAATTCATTTAGTGTGTGCGTTTGTGTTTTGTTGTTGTGGTTTTTGTTAATTGTGTATTTTGAAATTATATAAATCGGAAAGTGAACAAAAAAAAAAAAAACAAATAATGATATAAATAAAAAATAGAGAAAAAAATTGCACAACAATTTTTGTTCACTCTCTGTACAAATCAAGTGAGGGAGCGAAAGCACAAAAACAAAATCATAATAAAGGAAATAAAAGTTGAAAATCAAGTTTTTACTTGCTTGAGGTGTTTAAGTTTTTCTGTGGTTGTTGTTGTTATTATTGTAAATTAAAATTTTTGTATTTATGTATCTAATAATAGATTGTGTGTGCTTTTGTGTATATGAATTCATGCCATAATCCTAAATAGAAAAATTTAGCTTTGGTGTAAAAGGAGCAAAAAAGGAAAGAAATAAGTTAAAAAAAATCGATTACATGACTAAAATATGGCAAAACGTGTTTAAATTAATTTTATGAAATGCAAATAACCACAACAACTGCATGCAGCAAGTAACAAATAACGTCAGCAAATATTTCTCACATGCATATGTACGTGCAAAACACCCACACATGCTTAAACCCTTAGGAAGGATATTTTATTTTCTTTGTTTATTTTTTTATTTTATGTTGCCATCCACTATATACATATGTCGCAATAACTGCTTCAATAGACTTCAAGGAAAATCTCCATAATCTCCTATTTGTAAATTACCAACGTGGAAAACGGGAATATTTTGTAAAATTTGACAAGAACTATTAACGGATATCATGCCAAAATATGAGAAATTTATATTCAGCAAATATTAAATTTGTCCAGCTTAGCTTAATTACTCTTATCTGAATTGGAGGTATTCGTGCAGCTTCACCTTTGTCCAAGTTGTAGTTAGATTCCGTTGGTGATATTTGAACTGTTGCAAAAACTCATTAAATTATATAATTTGAGGGGGCATTTAAGGAAATATTTCATTGAAAGATATCCTATAAAAATGAGCTTTTCAAACAGCATCCATTTTTAATTCATAGGTTTTCTCACCTTTTCAAACAAAATTATAAAAAATTATTAGCATTTTTTCTTTTTTAATGTGTATTGAATTGTATGCCTGTAACATATTCCATTTTATAAATTACAAATTATAATTACATACTACTCATTTAGATAATAATTGAATATTTATAAATTTATAAATTGATGAATATGTAATTTCGTACAATTGCAAAAAAAAAAATAGCTGGCAATGCTGTAATTTAAATTAATATGCATGTTGAATAATAAAGAAATATTTCGCGAAAAATATTTGAATTGTACAAAAAACAAACAAAAATAAATCAAAATAATAAAATTTATAAATAATAATAGTAATAATAACTACAAACAAAAAAAAAACAACAAAAGAAAGTAAAGCGAACCAAACAAAATGTCAACAACATCGTCCATCGAAACGCCAACATCGCCAAATGGACCATCAGTAACATCACATCAACATCAGTATACAACAACAGCGATTGTTGTTAATACTGAGCCAATACATAATCATCAGCATCATCATCATAATCATTTTCAACAACAACACAATAATTCCAAACGTACGTATGCATCCTCATTGATCAATACGTTTAACGCTGCTGCTACCATATCAAAAATGAATGGCAGTAATAACGGAGGTAGCAGCAACAGCAACAGCAGCAGCAACACCAATTATAGCAACAATAATCAACACACTATACTCACACCATCCTCTTCCACATCATCTTCGTCATCACCATCATCGGTGTCCGCTTCCGCTTCTACATCGGCTGCCATACATCATCATCATCAGAATCAACTTAATCATCAGCATCATCATCATAATCTTAATTATCAGTATAATCAAAAACAACAACAACAACAGCAGCAGCAGCAGCCACCACAACATCATTCGTATACGCAAAATCATATTGCTGGAAGAGCATCAGCATCAATGTCGACAGCTTGCGCAACAGCTCCGAACAATACCGCAGTAGCCAACAACAACAACAACCACAATAGTAGCTCATCAACCAATACTCCAAACAGCATCAAACGTCATACCGATGTTACCATTTGCCCTTCATCATCTTCGTCCTGCTGTTCCAGTGGTGGTTCGGTTTCGGGTGGTGCTGCTGCTGCTGCTACTGCTGCTGCTATTGGTGGTGCTTGTGCTGGCGGTACAGTAGCAAATCCGCCAGTTGTTACACCAGCCGTCTTTAGCAGCAGCAATGGCGCAGTTATTACGCAAAAATTATCACGGACAATTCCGTCGGAAAAGGTAGGTCTATTGTACATTAATTGCATTAATATCATTAATTTCCCAGAAATAAAAAAAAATTTCTGTTTTTTTTTTATTTTTATTTTTTTGCTCAGAAATGATATTTTTATTAAAAAAATAATTTGTATATCTGAAAAAAAAAAATCAAAGCCAAAAAAAAAATTATCAGATATTTTAAGAAACTCAAAAGTAATCATTTTAATCTTTAAAGATAAAGATATTTAAATAAATTTTGTTGATTCCAAGGGCATGCATTCGTGAACAACAATTTGTTATATTCAAGTCGTCAAAAATAATTTTTAATTTGAGTTTCTAATTTTTTTTTTAATTATTTAAACGCACACTTTTAGGCACACAACAGATATTTCTGTAAAATGTGTATGTTGAAATAATGATGCTGATGTTGATGCTTAGAGTAAATTCCATTTTTGTTGTTGTTGCTTAAATGCGTCGTCATATTGATTTTTCATTCGGTTATTTTTCCGTATTTTTTTTTTTTTTTTGTTCACTGCTATCTTTGATAAAAGCAAACAAGCAAAGCCAGCAAATTTCAATGTTAAATACACACAAGCACAGATTTTTTGGCTCATGGAGATGAGGGTGATTTATGTGTAAGTGTATTGCATTCGTTTTGACCTTCAAATCGTACTACAACAACAAACATAACGAGAACAGCAACATTAACCGCAGCAGCAGCAGCAGCAAGAACAAGGAGAATTACAAAATAATAATAATAAAAAATTGCAAAAGTAAAATGTGATGGTAGGCGTCGTTGCATCCTTCAGTTGAAGCTTTTGAAGGATGTATGCGTTCAAACATGCATATGTAAAATATTATTATGAGATATTTAAATGTAAAAACATATGATTATATAATGATGATTTTTTAGTAATGAATTTTTTTTTTTTCCATTTAGATTTTGCAATTTTATTACAATAGAGAGAGTTAAACATAATACAAATTTATGTTCTTTCAAAAAATTCCGAAGTTGCGAAGGCAAATAATTAGCAATTCTTCTGGTAGTAACGAATTTCAAGAAATAACTGCCGTTTTGGAATCTGCTACCAACTATTAACTACTAAGAATATGTACATGGTGATTTTTCAAGAGCCTTTGGAATTGATTAAAAAAAAACACATAAAATTTAGAGAAATGTATGAAATCTCGATTTGAGTCGATAGAACGATCTATATAATACAATGTTTAAAGATGATTTCATGTAAATGTTGACCGCGGCTACGCTGGGTCCAATTTTGGCATACTCTCTCCAACATATCGGCCGGTATTTCACGAATAAATTCTTCAATATTGGCTTCCAGTGCGTCAACCGTTGCAACAATTGACCGATCCCAAACGTGAAATAAACTCTTCACCGAACTCGTCTCTCAATTGGGCCATTTTTTCGCGTGCTGTGTGGCATGTGGCACCGTCTTGTTGAAACCACATGTCAGCCAAGTCCAGCTCTGCCATTTTGGGCAAAAAAAAGTTTATAAAGTTCTTGCCTTCGTCGTCTTTGAAAAAGTATGATACAATGATGCCACCGGTCCATAATCCACACGAAGCAGTGCATTTTTCGGGATGCATTGGAAGTTCTTGCAATTCTTCTGGCTGCTATTCACACCAAATACGGCAATTTTGATTGTTCACATATCAATTCAACCAGAAATGAGCTTCGTCGCTGAACACAATATTCCAATTTCCGACTTTCTTAACCGAGCATGAATTTTGATAATAATATTCAATAATCTGCAAGCATTGTTCGTTTGTAAGTCGATTCATGGTTAAGTTATAGATCAAACTGAACATCGTTGACAGTAACATGTTAGACGAAAACAGCTGAGCTGTCAAAAACAGTGTTGCCAAAATATCACCCTGTATAAGTTGCATTTTATACCTACGTTGCTGTTTATGGTTCAAGACCTCTCTTCCAGACCCGATATTCAGATCAGAATGCTTGACTCCTAAAAAATAAAAGTCAATGTGACCAAATGTGTTCACATCAAATTCACTCTATGCAATTTCTACCAAAATGTCATTTAATTTGGTTAATAAAAAAAAAAACACCTGACTCTACTTTGACTGATATTTTCCCCATCACCGATTCACCCATTCCCCATACGTCTCGTTATTACCAATAATACGAACGTTTATTGTAACACATGTGCATGTACATATATCTCTATGAAAATATGTTGTAAAAATGTCTACATTATAAGGCATATGACCATGGTCAGACGAACAAACATACAATACATGATTTGTTATGGCGTGTTGTTTTAAAGCTGACGCCAATCGCATCGTTGTCGCCACTGCCGACACACTAAAAATAAAATAGAACTTGGCCATTTTTATATTAAATAAACTTTGTCGTCATTTCATGCACGCGCTGTACACATTTATCTCCCTTTCGCTTGCGCTCTATGTATTGTTTGCTCACTCACTGGCACATATACGCAACAGTCAAGGACATTTTGTACATTGATGATGTATCAAGAATATGGAAATTGCCATCACTTAAATACATACAAACGTATATGAATGGATGCAGCTTTTGTTGCAGGAGATTATAATAAAAATACGATTTTGTTTTTGTTCTGTTTTGTTTTTCATTGCAACAATATTCGTTATCAATTTTTTATGTGATTGACATTTAAAAGAAGGATATACATATATAAGCGAGATATGCAGGATATTATATGTTATACTTTAGCAAAATAATAATGTAAATATAAAATGCAAAATAGCTTTATGGAATATTTAAATGGAAGCATTGTTGCGCAGTCATTCCTTCTCACATGTCAAGTTAGGCATATGTAAAACACTTTTAAATGCTCTGAGTGTAGATCAATGAAATGTTGAATGTATGGAGGTCACATTGTTACACAATTAGCTATGCGGGTACATAAGTATAATTGAAATATAGGTCGTAAGGTGTCTATGCCTTGATAAAAAGTAATGGATATTTGGCTGAAATTTTTAAGGTTACATTCCCTTGCCTTTTTGATGTATCTCAATCCCAAATAATCACAGTAGAGTGAGCAGTTTTTTCTTTTAATTGGAAATGAGGCAGAGTGTCGTATGACAAACAAACCAAATAGCCAATGAAGAAAACAAAAAATAATAATAATAACAATAAAACGAATAACAACAATGAAGCTACTTAAGCTACTTAGCATTGGATGGGGTAGGTAAATGTTAAAACGTGTTTGCACTGATACCCATGGACATAGAAACATCTACGAATCATTTACACTGCATTTGCGTGGGGGTGCAAATGCTCTTTTGACATTTATCACAAGTCTAATTAGAAGGTCTGTAATATCTAAATTTGCTTGGCCTTTTTGTGTGTGTGTGTGTGTGTGTAATGGATTTAAGAGAAGAAAGAGAGAGGGAGGAGAATGAAAACATAAAAAAAATGTAGACAAAATTGATGTCAAGGATGTGTGTGTGTGTGTATAACCTAACATAACCTAACCTACAGGCATCACCCTGCTTTAATTGAGCGTATTTTTGTAGAAGACATTCAAAGTCCTCTACTAATGCCCAACCATTAAACTAGAAAAACGTTTAACAAATTTTTTCATTTTTGTTTCGATTTTGTTTTTGTTTTTTTTTTTCTTCTGTAGACTACTACTGAGATTTTCGTTTTTTTAATAAAAATTTGTTTTTTGTTTTAATTAAGTTTTACAAAGTTCTTTAAGAACATTGTACATTGTACATACTCGTATAAGAACTTTTGCATTAAATAGATTAAGGATAATAGCAATGAATTGTGGCTATAAAAACTACAGGAGGACGTTTATTAATTTTTTTAAATGAAGGACGTTTTTTTTGTTTTATTTTTTGTTGGATCATATCAATAAGGATTACATATATTTTAATATGTAAAGCTGATTGATTGAAGGTTGCTTGCTATGCTTGAAATCCAATAAAGAATGAAAGAGACAGAGAGAGAGAAAGAGAGAAAGAAAATAAGATTTTTATAATCCCATATAAATAATAACTTTATAAAAGCAAATAAATTCATTACTCAAAATGGTTGGCAAATCGAAAAAAGTATTTTAACGAAATTTTAGATTCATGAAAATATTTAAGATTGTACAAATTAGATTTATCACTATTATTTTTAGGCATTGATAATATTATGGTATTTTGATGCGTGAAAATATAGAAAATATGAATACTTTATGGCAGAATTGCCAACCACGCCATAAATATTATTCCAGAGCTATCGCCTCTGAACCTCTTTCCCGAGTTCTCCACCTCCAAGGTGGACTCATCTTGCAGAAGTTCACTGAGTTGGCACGCGAACTACTCAATGGTCTTCTCCGGCCATTTCATGGCTTTTTTACGTTGCCTCTTCCGCTTCTGCTTCTCCCGTTTTTTTAGCAGGGTCCACTCAGCTTTGTAGACTCCGTTCTCTTCGCCTGATGGAGCTAACGATTCCACCCCATTCGGAGCCTCTTTGTCAGCACCGCATCAGATATCTCACCCGATGTTTTGCGCTGCCTCCAGACTGGCTTACAACGCCTCCTTTGTCCACGATCGTCGCAACTGACGGTTTAGCCGGCTCAGCTTCTTTAAAAGTCGCATTTTCCGCCAAACCCTCCAATACTTTTTCCTTCGTGGCAATCAGCACCGCTTCGCATGCGGCAATGCTGTCCGTCATTTCTGGACCCTCCCTTTGAGTTCCAAAGGTGAGAGCAAGTGGTGCAATTAACAGATCGATCTCTGCTGAAATCCTATTGTCCGCGCTTTCACCCGTTATCACCACTGGAACTCTTTATTTTTTTTTTTTTTTTTGTTTTGGAATCAACTTTATTTCCATGATTTGCGAAGAAATAATGGTCCGCCTGCGTAGAGATTCGGGATACGCAGGTAAGGCTACTTATTACGGAGGGCGCCAGGTATCCCCACGTTAGCGACTGGGTTATTTTTAAATAGGGGCTCCCAGTCAAGTTGATCTTCAGCACGGACCACATAACACCTTGATCCAGCCTCTTTCTTCCTAACAAACACCCACCAACTTCCCCTTATCTTAGCTAGATACCGCCTGCCATCGTACAGGCTGTATCTAGCTGTAGTATGAACTGTAGTATCTATTTCCAGTCGGCACCCACGTGGTGGGTTCAGTAAAGGATTTTGCCGATTACTTTGTTAAAATTAATATAGAAAATAATAATACTTTTCTTTGACCAATGTTGCCAACCACATCATAGCTGACTATTGTAGAGTGGGTGAAATGATGTGTTTTATTTTTAATGGATATTCAACAAATTTGAAAATATTGAAAAAAAAATTTCTGCAAAAAAAAAATTTGAAAACCAAGTTTTTGTATGGAAGCTATACTTTGGTTTTTATTCGATTTAACCCAATTTCATACTCATTCACTTTATAATAAAAAAAATCGTATGCGCCAAATTTGAGCTCAATAGCTTCCAAAGTTCCGCTGCAATTATGCTAACAGCCAGACATGACTAAATCGATTTAGATGATGATTCCACGCCTCGAAGTTTTGTTGGTTGATAGAATATTATTCATATACCTACATATTATCATCATTCATATTGGCCTAATTATTATCATTGTTATCATTATTACACATAGTATCACATTGCTACGTCGTTTGCACTGCTACTCTTCTTCTATCTTGAACACACTCTCTGGTGGTTGGTAGTTTCATTTCAATTAAACTACGTCAAACAAACTCATCATTAAAATCAAGTTCGACATTTCCTTCGAATAAAAGAAAAAAAAAACCCAACATTTACAGTAGCAATAGCACAAGCAACAGCCAGAGCAGCAGAAGCAACAACAACAACAAAAATCATAAACATAAAATAACACTTAAAGTACCCTCAATTCAGTCGTCATCGTCAACGTCTTCTCCAAACCCCTTTAGCAAAACATCACACCACCACCACCAGCCACCAGCCACCATTACTTTGCACTTCTTTTTGTCTTGTATATACATACACATGCACATAAATACTTGCATAGAAACATAAGTATATATAGTATGTGTGTGTGTGTATATGTTTGTATGTGTTGTATGTGAAAACATTCCCTCAGTAATAAGAAGCGCAAGCACGAAAAATATGAAAGCATTCAAAAAGAAGAATGGAGAATAAATACGTAGACGTAAAAAATAGGAGCGGTGGGGGGTTGCTGTAGTTTATTATTTTCATTCTCAAAGTCATTGAAAACAGCAAAGCAATGTGTTGCTATTATGTAGTTGCACGTACCAAGAAAAATAGAAGATAAAAAAAAAAGAATATCGTATATATCGTATCTAAGTAGGTACCTTCATAACATACATCTATAAAAAGCACAACAACAATAAGAACCATGCTGAACCATTCACAATCCCCTATCTAATGTTTTGCTCTCTGTCTCCATGCATTCGAGTATACCTCGTACACCGTCAAACCTCCTTTAATGCTTCATTCAACGAAGGATGTGAATACTTACCAATACTTTAATGATGGAACAGCTCAATGTAATGTTGAGAGTGAGATGGATGGATGGATGGATGGGTTGTACGTGCAATAGTCGTGCTTGGATTAAGCTAGTAGTTAAGTTCTCTCTTTCTCTCTCTCTGCACTATCGTATCGTATTCGTTCATATGTAGAGAGGTACTCATTAAAGGGAACGATACGATGATTAGTCGTTGCTGATCCCCTATGCCCTGCTAAAAATTCAAAGAACTATTGATGCTGATTACCTCTGAGTCAAAATGTAGCCTCCTTTCTGCCATGTCTTTTTTTTTTTTGGACGCTCTTCTTTGGGTCCATTAGCCGTAGCTCAGTGGTTATGGCGTTGGCCTTCTGATCTGTAGGTCGTGGGTTCAATCTCCGGCTGAAGCATAACAAAATTTAATATCGAAAAGATTTTTCTTTCGAACGGTACCCACCTGCCGGCAAAAATTGGCAATTTTTCCAGCTGTAACAATTTGCCAAAAAATGCGTCTTAAAAGAGCTCTGTGGCAAAACTAAGTTAAAGTGATGTCACAAGGGTTCTGCCGTTCGGAACCGGCTAATATAAGTAGGTCCCTTCTAATGCTGTCGAAATTTAACAAGCACAGCAGTATTGGAAGAGAAGCTTGGTGGTATTACAATGGGCCCTTCTGGTCCATTATAGTACACCCTGAGAGCATAACTTGATCCATGGAATTCATGTCTAGATCTTGATCTAATCCAAGATCACAGAAAAATAATCGGGACCAACAAAGCATGTGAAATCGTTTAAACAGCTGTCGATCTGGAAATTCGATTTTAGTGGATTCGGTGCCCTCGTCTTCACTTGCATTGACGACGAAGGCACAATTCAAAGAAAATATGCAATGCAAATTCTATTATTCCAAAAAAAAAAAATGCATCTTTCTTAATGAAAAACCCTCTGCAAACTTTTTATTTGCTGCTTACTTCGTGTTTGCCAAGTTAGAAAACTGTAAAAATGCGCTTACTTGGAGCTCCTGCCCCACATTGAGCTTGCCTTGGCTTATTGTCGCTGTTTGTTTCTTACGTTGATGTTGTTAGAATTTTTTTTTGGCTTGAAAAAAATCAAGCGCATTTACTCGATGCCAAGGAATGCCAACAACAACAACAACAACAATAACTCGTATGAAGAAAGAAATCAGAAAAATAGAAAAAAAAAACAAAAAAATGAAATGCGAGAAAAGAAAAGGATAAAGCTTGCGCTTATATAACACACACACACACACACACACACACATACATACGCTCATAAAGAAATCCATTAAGCGCGATTCCATTGCTTGTTGTTGGTTACTTGCTATTTCTGTTTTTGCAGTAGCAAAAAAGAAAAACAATAAAAATACATGGAAATTCTTCAAAAAAATGCGAAATACATAATGTTGTGCACATGAAATCATATTTTTCAATGTATATACAAATACAAAACTGCAAGCGTATAAAGTTAGTCAAAATGAAGAAGAATATGAAAATACAATAACAAGAAATTCCCTTAGGAGCAGGTAGAAACAAGTACCTACTCGTTGGGGGCAAAAAAAAAAAAAAACAAAAAAAGGCACAGAATAACAGCAACAAGCCAGCAATATATGTAGTGAACAGTACAAACTAAAAGTTTGAAATTTATATAAATTATCACCGTGTATTGCAAAAGGTACGTCACACACACACACACATATTTCTTTGATTTCTTTTTAAACCATTTTCATACATAAATTATATATTTTTTTTTGTGATGTTTTATGATAGGTTTTATGATACCCTGTCGAGATCGTATTACAAAAAAATAACAAAAACGAGAACCCCTTCAATGCAATTGCATGTAAAGGATCAGCAAGTTTGTTTTGAAGTTTTATATGAGAAAAGTGAAAAACTTGTATATTCACACAATACTGATCCTTCCGGATGATGATTTTTTTTATTGTCAGCTTTAAAATGTTGCGAAAAAAAAATAATAAAAAGTAGAAGAGGAGGAGTAAAGGAATGTAAAAAGATTACTTGCTTATAATAACGCTGATGCTGATGAAGAAAGGTTTTAAAATTTCATAACTTTGATTTACGAGTCGCATTTTATTTGAAAGATAATTTTATTATATGCGATTTCTTCAAATGAATTATACTGTGCAACAATTTTGGGGATCGTAATTTGATGAGTGAATGATTTCTGCACATCGACTTGGGTGATCTCTCTGACTGACATCGAATAGTTGTAAAACCACTGGAAAGCATATGGAATAAGAACAGCATGCAGGCAGTCGACGCATAATATAGAATTTAAAAAGAATTACGACTTAATATCAATTAGTCGAACTACAAGGTGCGACAATTATGTATTAAGACTGCCTCTAGAAAACACAATTAAAACACGATATCTGCAAATTTTTCGGTATATTTATTCAAAATATTCTCCTCCTGATTCAATACACTTGTTACATCGATTTAATAGTGATTCAAACGCGTGTTCCAGCTCATTTTTCGGAATTGCCTCCAGTGCCCTCGTCGAAGCCCGTTGTATGGTCTAAATGTCATCAAAAAAGCATCCTTTCAACTTTAATTTCAGTTTTGGGAACAAAAAGAAGTCGCACGATGCCAAATCATGTGAATACGGCGGGTGATTCAACACACAGACCTGATGCCGAGCCAAAAATTGACGAACACTAAGTGCTGTGTGTTAAATTTCATGTTAAAATTTCAACATCAAACGAACACATTTTTTGTAAAATGAATGCCAATAAACATTAAATGTCAACCAAATGCCATGACAGTTAGTAGAGGAAGGTTGAAGCTTCAAAACGCATGTGCTCACACATAGATGGCGCGCTTGGTTGCTTGGTTGGTGATATGGTTCGAGTCTTAATACATAGTTGTCGCACCTTGTATTTATTCTGAAATAGATACTTCAAAATAGTGAGAAACAATAGAAATACCTGATCTGACTCCTCTTTGGTTGTACTTTTTCATTACAAGTTTGATTGGTCCATATTTATGGATTCAAACTTGGTTGAATTTTTATATGAATTTTGACAGTTGAGCTTAATTAAACTCTAACTACCTAGTCAAGTCATAAATATTGGTACACAGAAAAAACGACGCCAAATGAAAACGAATTAATATTTATCAAAATTTGAGTCATTCAATTTCTACAAATCTGAGAACAACTTATTCTAAATGACTTCCATTTGCCTTCTAGCACGACTTGAGACGATCTGGCCACTCATCGATTGCGAGACGCACTTCATGCATGGGGAAATTCTCCACTGCACTGACAAGGGCTCGCTTTCACGACTCAATATTTGGGTGTCGAGTAGAGCAAGCAATGTTCTCTAATACGGACCACAACTTGTATAACAACGAGTTGAGGTCTAGACTACCAGTTGCCAAATCATCCGTTGATATCAAGTCCCGAATGTTGTTTTTTTTGCCACAATTGAGTCATTTTTGCCTTGTGAGCTGAAGCAGAGACCTCTTTGGATACTCGGGATGAGTTGGGATGCTTCTCTGGATGACAGAGCATATACACGATCGTTCTGTTTATTGAACGATTCTTCTACGGTGAAGATTTTCTCGTCAGTAAACAGAATTTGTCTCAGTGCGAACCGGTTGCGTAACGCTTTCGATTTTCGCTTGCGTTTTCCCTCCAATGCGGCCGTGAGCAGCTGTCCATTGTGTCGCTTGTATTCGATGAGTCCCAAATCTTCATGGATATGGATTTTTGCTAAAATTTACATTTCCCGCTACAAGATTTTCTGTTTTCGCATTGGTTTTCGGTCGATTCGTTTCTTCATGGCTTTGATCGCTTTCGGAGTTCTTGCAATGCGCGGACGGCCAGATCTTTGACCGTCTCGTACTCCACCAGTATCCTCAAACAACTTCACAGTACGATACACAAAATTGCGAGTGATTCCAAGCGGTCGCAACGTCCGAAAGATATTGCCTTTACCCGTGTTGCATTTTACTAGGCCACCTACAATACGATTTTCGATGTCGAAAAATAGTATAAGACACTTTTATACTCGAACATATAGAATTTATTCGCTGGAATGTTCATCCTTATATCTCTCAGTTTTTGACCCATTTCAGAAAAATTTCTTGCTGAATCATATTGAATTATTTCGCAGGAAGGTTCAACCCTGTATTCTCTATTTTTATACATCTTTTTTGATTCATTTTTTAAAGAAATGCAAATAATTGCAAATATGCTTTGCAATAAATTTCAGATGATACCATCGAAGACGAAAAATCCTCGTAATGTTAAGAACGATATTAACAGCAAACTAAAATGTTAAGATCAATTAATGTTAATAGAAAAATGCAAAAGATCATCTATTCGCCCAGAAACAGTATTGTACAGTGCAATTGCATTATAGCAAATCAAATTAATGTTAATTAAAAAAAAAAAATTATACAAAAAACTCTATAAAAAATGTGTTGTGTATAAAAAAGAAAACTAAAAAATACACTAAATTTCAATCCCCCCCCAAAAAATGTGAATGAAAGCGAATCTCAACAATAATTTTAAATTCTTTTGTTTTAATTTTATTAGCTGTATTTTTTGTTTGTTTTTATTTTCATTTCATTTGTTGTTGTTTTTGGTTGTTTTTTTGCGTAAAAAGGTTAAAATAAAATTTGAAATGAAGCACAAGTCAACCCATTGCATCAAATATTTTAGTTACTTTTGTGTATGTATATCTTTTTTTTTATGTATTCCTTTTGTTGTTGTTGTTGTTGTTATCTCTTGATTTTATTAGTCTTTAATGGCCAAAAGCGAAACTGGTTTTGTAGGTATTTTGTATTTTCAACGTCATCATCAGCATCATCATCATCATCATTACCATCATAATTATTAGCATTTTCGTTTTCTGTCTGTCTGACTCTTGTACTTCATCCGCATCTTTTAAGAGTAAATTTGCTTCAATGAAAAAAGAAGGAAAAAGAAAAAAATATATAAATCCACATACCAAATATTTATAATTCGAAAGCATAAAATACATTTCAAATATAAATTCAAGTGTATACAACATAGTATAGGTGTGTGTGTATATTAAACCTTTCAAGAATGATTTAATATGAAGCTATCTCTATATTTTTGTTTTAGGTATTTCATATTTCATATTGTTTTTATTAACTTGAGCATGGATTCATTGTGGTACCTTTAAGGAGAACACACACACACACACAAAAATTTAGGCTGCGTTTTATTATTGACTTTTTTTTATACACTTAATTGAATGAAGATGAAGATGAAATATATATTTTTTGTATTGTTTTGATTTTATTATTCATTTCAACAAAGTAAGAACAATCTCCGATTGTAGAAGAAGACTTTACCTTTATATAGTATTGTTGATTCATTATGATGTTTATGGCATTAGTCAGAAATTTATAAGTTTACACTATGAAAACAGACACACACACACACACAAGAGCTGTTTCCAGTTTTGACTTTCTATCATTCATCGAACAATGAATGTGATGGCTGACTATAACCAAATTTTAAGTATATAAGATGATATTTTTATATTGAATGAATAACATGATGAACGTAAAAGATCAATATTTGTATATAAAATTGATGTATATGTATTGTAAGGTGCGAGTTAACATAGCATATGGCTATCTGTGGCTATCTGTAGGTTTAACTAATATGTACATACTATACGAGTATATAGGGTAATGAAAAAACAAGCAAACAAATTCAATCTTTACAAATGAAAAAAAAAAAAAAAAATAAATATGTGGCACTTAAAGCACCAAAGGGCTTTTTGGCCGAGCTCCTCTTCCATTACTGTAGTGCGTGTTAAATTTTTGGACAGTATTAGAAGGGATCTACTTATTTTAGCCGGTTCCGAATGGCAGAGAACCTTTGTGACATCACCTTCCCTGAGCTTTGTCACAGAGTTCTTTCAGAAGCTTTTTCATGGCAAAGTGTTACTGCCGGAAGAATTGCAAATTGCTTGCCGACAGGTGGGTACCGTTCGAAAAAAAAATCTTTTCGATATTAAATTTGTTATGCCTCAGCCGGGGATTGAATCCACGACCTACAGACACTGAACTACGGCATCCGTCCTCAGATCATCACATTCCACTTGATGGTTTTTAGTGTAATTATGAAATTCGACTGGTCGCCCACATTGAGGTCGTTCACAGAGGCCGTAAGCACCAGTAGCATAGTTCCTGAACCCGCATTGGCACTAATTGATCTTATTAATCCTCAATATAATTTGCAGTGAAAATTGGGAAGGACCTCTCCGCACCGTTTAATACCGAACGGGGTTTCAGACAAGATGATTCGTTATCGTGCGACTTCTTCAATCTTATTATGGAGAAAATAATACAAGCTGCTGATCTACGACATAATGGCACTATCTTCAACAAAAGTGTCATGCTGTTAGCGTATGCTGACGATATTGACATAATCGGCATGAACACGTGAGCAGTCAGTGCAGCATTCTCAGAGTTGGAAAGAGAGTCGCGTCGGATGGGTCTCACGGTGAACGAGGGCAAGACGGAGTATCTAGTGTCAACAAACAAAGAGTCCCGGCGTCTTGGACAGCACGTCACTGTTGACAATTACGCTTTGAAATTGTAGGGAGGGATTTTGTCTATCTTGGAACCAGCATTAACAGCAGTAATGATGTCAGCTTGGAGATCATGCGTAGGATAACTCTTGCTAACAGGGTTTACTTTGGGCTGAGTAAGCAATTGAGAAGTCGAACCCTCTCTCGAAAAACGAAAACTACACTCTACAAGTCTCTCATCATGCCTGTCCTAATATATGGCGCTGAAGCCTGGATAATTTCCACCTCGGATGAGCGAATGCTTGGAGTTTTCGAGAGAAAAGTCCTACGCAGGACCTTTGGACCTATTTGCTTTGTACCGAATACCGAATAGGGTACAACCATGAACTGTACGAACCGTATGCCGATATTGACATAGTAAGGCGCATCAAAATCCAGCGGCAGCGCTGACTAGATCATGTCGAGCGAATGGAAGAACACGCTCCAGCTCCAGAAGGTGTTATATTCGAAACCCGCTGGAGGACGATGCAGAAGAAGAAGACCTAACATCCGGTGGAAATACCAAATACTGGAGAACTGACGGCGCTTGGAATTTCTAACTGGCGCCAGCTAGCAAAGAACAGAGATGGCTGGCGAAGCATGTTATTTTCGGCCTAAATCGATATGCGGTTGTTATGGTCACATAAGTAAGTAAGTAAGTAATGGATGTTCCACTTTGTAATTCTTATTGTGTTTCTGAGATTTTGTACGAAGTTTTTCAAGATTTTTGAGAGCTGGTACATTCTCTTGTTGGAAAATTATATTTTTCTGCCATGTTTTTTTGCATGAATCTGTACATTCATAGCTCATTTAAAAGGGTACAAAAATACTTAGAAATCCAGAGGTAATTCTGCAATGAAATCCCTTTAATATATCAAAAAAACTCATGAGAACATTTTGGCTGATTTTAGTCCTTTCACGAATGACTGAACCCCATTCAATCAGTTGCCTTAAATTATGCTCCAAATATAGTTACTCCAGGCTCTACGCTAGAGATAGGAAGTAAATGTGTTCAGAAAAAAGTACGGTCATACTCGTACTTTACTCCATTTATGTGCGATTCTCAGTATTTTAATGAACGGTTCAACTTTCATCAATTATTTTTTCTAGCTTATAAACGAAATTTAACCTGAACAAATCACCACCAACATCATATTCGAGTTGAACGAGCTGATGTACATGTAGAAATGTTTATCTTGACTTCTGTTAATCTATAGCTTAGACTTTTTATGTGAGTTTAAGTGCAAGGCCATAATTATATACAACAATATATGGAAATATTTGTCTAGTTTGATTATTATCTAAGTATACTTTTCTTTATCATTTGCAATTTACTCATATAAAAATAAAAAATTGAAAGTAAAACTTGTATGTGTCGCTATCTATTACGCTACTCTCTGGTTTATCATCAGCAATCAAATTGCAATTGAAGATAACTACCCATCCGCATATGTATTTTATAAATACGAATATATATAGCAGAGATCTGCGTGAATACATTTTCACTGCAGAGGAAAGAAATGAGTGCATCACGAATCATCTTTACAACGGCGGCGAATTATAAAAGAGCTCATATTACAAGAAATTAATCTTATGGGTGATTCGGCAAGCATACATATTGTACTATGATAAGCCAGTGCCAGCCCTAAGCTTATTAGTTTTATGAATCATTATGAATTAGCGTCAAAATAATGAATGAATGAGTGAATGACTCATGAGATGAGTGATTTGATGTAAATGTCTGATACATGTTGAAAAATGTATGCATACGAGTATCATAAAGCTAATAAAATTTACCATAACAACTAAAATAATAATAAAAAAAAAAAGGCAGCAACGACAATTACTTATCATTTTCCTAGTGATAATATACAGCAGCAGCAGCAGCAGAAGCAATAATAATAAAAATACAATAAGCTTCTGGGAATGGATGTGCTCTCATATGAGAGATGTATGAATTAAGTACAGGTGTTTAAATATATACAGATATACATATATGTATATAAACACGCACACTGACATACATATATATTCATTTTACTTTCATTTTCACATACGTAAGTACATACATATATTGTAATATGTCGATATGGCAACGTCAAAGTTTCATGACGAATAATTAGCATTTACACAAGTGATAAATACTTTTTGTGTATCGTTGTTGTTGTTATTGTTGTTGTTGCTTCCTTTTTTTTCATGTAAATTATAAATTATATTCTTTGTACCAATAATCAGTATATAGCGACAGCATAGCATACATACAATAATTATATTCTGATATTAAGCTCGCTCGCTCTGTTCATTGCTCTTTTAATATCATTTATGATTCATCAACATTATCATTATCAGCAACATGTGTATGTGTATTTATTTATATACATATCATCATTATTATTACTACTATTGCATACATGTTATTGTCATCTCATCAGCAACATTGTTATATGTTGTTTATAGTGATGCTATTGCTGGTGCTGCTGGTAGCGTTGGTGGTTTTATAGTTGATAACAAACAAATTGTGTCAGATACAAACTTTATTATTGTTTCCAGAAGCGATATTTGATAAAGTTGTTGTTATATTATGCTATACTTGTTCTCTATCTCTGGTTCTGGTTTTTTTTCCCCACTTTTTTTTAAAACTTTTGTTGCTGATATCAAATAAAATTCTATATCATACGACGTAAAGTGCGTAGTTTGAGAGGATGACTTAAGAGAATGTCCAAATCAATATTAAGGAATTTATTGCACAAGGGTCAAGAAGACTATCCACCGAAACCGAAAACTTCGAAGTTGTTTTTGAAAGCACTCGTTTCGGCAGTTGTCAAACTTACCACCCAAAATGGAGCATTTTCGAAAAATAACAACGAATTGTAATTATTTGCAATTAAACTGATTCACCAAAGACTTACTACTTTTGAAGCATTGTGCCAATTATCATTTGATTTCTATAAATCATATGAGAATTATATCGAAGTGTATTACCATGAGTGAAAATTGTGAAATCCTATAATAGTTAATAGAATTATTGGAATAAAAGTAAGCATTGGAAGCAAGAAACAATGAAAACTGAAGAAACATTGGAAAGAAGAAGAATTGGGGGGGCGGGAGGTGGTTGAGAAGCATTAGCGCAAGAGGCAGAGTTGAAAGAAGAATAATCATATATTTAATAGAAGAAGAATCTTATTGATATAGGAGAAGCAAGTATGCTTTTTGGCATGCTACAATGTTTTTCACTTAAGCCATATTGAAACGATTAACTATCTTATAGTACAATCTCACATGTTTATAGTGTTAACTGTCGTATTGTATGGTATAAATCGAAAAGTCAATGAATTCATCTTTCAATTATAAAATGTTTTTGAATGGATACTTCCGTATCTTTTTGTCATTTATTGTTTAACGCTTTTGCCCATTAAGTTATTACAATTTTATCTTTTTTTAATATTTTCGATATTTAATTATGATAATTACACCAATTATTTTTTTATTTTTATTTATTAGTGTGAACAATAAAATGAACAATGAGTTCCCCAGTGACGATGTATATATTCATATTGTCACATAAAGTATGACAAAGTTGAGAAAATGCAAAGTTTTCATAGTGAAAATCTATTGTGAATTGCTAGTATGTGAGCTGATGACAGTTTTATTCATGCGTTCAAATTGACTACGAAAAAATACGAATTTTCAGATCAATCGTAATTTGGTGTATCACAATATATAATAAATCAATTCGAGAAGTTCAAGATCATTCAAAATCTTGACTTGAAGCTGAAAGGACTACCAAAAATAGCGCGAAATCGTATTTTTCAATATATCGAGCAACAGCCGGGCAGTAAATAAACCCATAGAATGTTTCCCCGTTTGTGTAATGGTATGCTGATAGGAGTCGTCCTTGAGTACATAGCGGAGCTCTACTTTAAAAAAAAAAATGGGTCAAAATATTTGCGAAAATATTCACAGCTGTAAAACATCTGAATATATTAAAATAAAAATTTTGTAAATATATGGCACTTATGAGCCCCGAAAGGCTCTTTGGCAGGGTTTCGCTTCCATTACTGGTGTGCGTGTGAAATTTTGAACAGTATTAGAAGGGACTTACCTATTTTAGCCGTTTTCGTACGCCAGAACTCTTGCGACATCACTTAATCGAAGCTTTGTCACAGAGTTCTTTTAGAATAATTTTCCATGGTAAATTGTTACTGCCGGAAAAATTGCCAATTCAATCTTTTCGATATAATATTTGTTATTCTTCAGTCGGGCATTGAACCCTCGACCTATGGATCAGAAGGCCAACACACTAACCACTGCGCTACGGCACTTTGAATATATTATTGATGGCAAATGTTAAAAAAAAAAACACAAATATGCAATAGCTTACAAGGCAAAAACGACTGATAAACTGGTAGCCTAATCTAGGTTGCAGTATTGTTTTTGACATACTATGAATCAGGGATAAGAGTCCACCAATTCAAATGAAAAAAAAAACAAAGTTGATTTTATATCCCTCCAAAACAACTGCTAACAATGCAATAATATATATTGTTTGATACATAGCACATACATATTTGTTTTTTAAAAATGATGGTGATATTTCTTGTCGTTTTTCCTGCTATTGTTGTTGTTGTTGTTTTTATATTTCTTAGTTTCTTTGTGAATAAAAGTACACAGTAGCAATTTTTCATCAAATGACTGCCTGTTTGCAACGCTTTATGAGTTTTTATGTTTATCATTATTAAGCATGTTGTTGTTGTTGTTGTTGTTTTTCATATTTTTCTTCCTCTATTTTTTTTTTTTTTTAATTTTTTCTTCTACATACGATACTGGTATTATGTAAATTATTTGCCATTATTGTGCATGCATATGCGAGTATGTAGAAATAATCGTATGGTATAAGAGAGCATATGAATATGACTTGTACTGCAATCCAATGCAAATGTCTTATCAAACGCGTACTTCAACAAAATTTTGTATATATATGCACTTACGTATAGGTTTTTTTTTGTAATATTGTTGCATAAATCTCATTTAAGAAAATATGGGGAAAAGTCACATACTACGAGTATGCATGTTTTATAGAAATCAGGGACTTTGAAATGATTGCATAAGCTGCTGTATGTTTTTGACTTTATGCTAGTTATGCACGTTATGTAGTTAGTTATTGTATGATAGTATGTGTGGCAATTAATTAAGTACATTGTTATGTGATGTAGGAATTAATTAGAAGGAAAAATTGTATTAAAATTCAAATGTGTAAAGGTGTTAACTTGAATTAGCTTGTACATACCTAATAACTATGAAGAAAGTATGAAGAAATTTTACAAACTAATTTCTAAGTTTGAGAAAATCAACACCAATAATTTCTATATATTTCTTCTTTAATTTTTTTTTTTTTTTACATTCAATTAAAATTTGGTTTCAGTTTTTGGACGAATTACCTTAAATAGTCGCATTTTTTTTTTAATGATACAAAAATGCATTTATGTAATTTGATATGTTATTTGTTTATTGTTAGTATTAGTTTATATTTATTTATTTATTTATAAACACATGCATATATTTTTATGACAGTGTATGAATGTTATTTTTTTTAGTTCATTCATGCGCATTTTGTTTTTGCATACGCATACATAGTTGCTTTTGGAAAAAAAATTCGTGTATTGAAATTAAATGTTATTGACTATTTCAACTCAATTCAATTATACGGCATTCAGCAATTTTATCTATTTTATGCTTATATAAATGATTTTTATTTTGAATCAAATTTTATACAAATAAATTATCATATATTGATTTTACGCTTTTTTAGTATATCGATATTTATTTTGGTTTGCTGCGTTGATTGCTGATTAAAAATAAAATCAAAACATTTTTGGTTTTTTCATCTATTACATTTATGCAAACATATATTTTATATGCTGATTGCATTTTTATATTATAAACATTTTGATAATAGATAATTTTGTTTGTCAACAATAAATTAAAAAAAAGAAAAAAAAAACAAATTCATATATTGTTAATTATTTTTATTTATTACTTAATATATTTGATTTCATTCAAAATTATATCATTACGTCAGCCCAATATTACTAAATTGTATGTTTATAAACATGTATATAGTTTTTTTCTATATACACATGTTTACTCATACTATACTCTGTGTTGCGTAAAGTTATATGTTTATAAACATGTATATAGTTTTTTCTATATACACATGTTTACTCATACTAAGTGAGGCGTACAATGATCTGATATTGGAAAATATATAATTTCGATTAGTTATGATTTTTAAATTCTTTAATAAATTATTTTCAAATTAATCCCAAAGAAAACCACTATTGGTATCTTTAATATGGTATCGACTTATCCACATATTTAATCATTACTAATGAAAATCATGTCGATTTTCAAATTAAATTCTCATTCTCGACCAAAAAATAAACCAAAATATAAGTAAATGTTGCCATTAGTACTTTATATGCAAGCAAACCATTACTATACGGTACTATTTGTTAATGGACAAAACATTTTAAACGAAACATTAATTTTATGTGCCTTTGGTTACTCGCTGGGCTAGAATGTAACAATTGAAACACGTTCTAAACTAATTAACATCTCAGTTAGAGAATTTGTTGTTGTTTTGTTGTTGTTGTTGTTGATGAAATGATAATGAAATACCACAACAGCGACATCATTACCATTATTATCAAATTAATGAAGAAGAATAAGAAAAATATCGTTTTGAGTCTATTATATTCTCGTTTTCATTAATATTTATTATTAATTTATATGATTTTTATGTGATGACGATACTGACAATGACCATATATATCTTTATTATTAATTAATTTATAATTCTTAATTATAATTTCAGCTATTTTAAGGAATTTTTAATTTGCTCTCATATATTGAGACAATTTAATGATTTTTTTTTTTTTTTTTTTGTAAAATATATAGATAAATTAGCACATTAATGCTTCTTAAGTTTTAAGCAAAAACATTCATATGTATATGTATCGTATAATAATTATAATAACAGCAGCAGCAACAGCACAGCTAAAACATCAATCAAGAAAAGTTTCTTAGTGTTCTCGTTAAGGGAATCTTTTAGAAAATTAAATCAAAAAGTTTTTTGATTTGCACAATAAAAACAAAAAAAAAAAAAAAATACAAAAAAAAAATTAAAACTTTTCTTTCTTTGATTTTGATTTTTCATACAATAAAAGCAAAATACACTTACAAATTTGTAGATACATAATAATATGTATAGCACACACACACCCCCAATGCTTTATACTTGATATCTAGAATATATGCTAAGCATGTATATACATAATTCTTACTATATAATACACTAATATGTTTTCATTATAATAAAGTTTCTTCTTTTTGTTTTTGTTTTTTTTTTTTTCTCTCAACTTTAAGTTTATACTACAAAATTTTAGTGAGTGCTACACTATGCTGCACCAACTTTACGTTTAAAAGTTCATAATAACAAAATTAATTTTTTTATATATATTGTAATATTTTATAAAATAGATATGAATATATAGAAAAAACATATGAAAAACAGTGCACTTAATTTTAATTTATTTTTCTTTTTCTTTTTCTTTACAGGTAACTATTACGAATTTCTTAAACTACTATCAATACTTGTGTGTAAGTAAATTAATCGTCTGTCAAATATTTGTATAGATTGTCATAAAGTGTAGATATTAAAAAAATGTAATAAATTTAATTTAAAAGATAATACAAGTTGTTTTTGACATTCTTAACAATGGCACATTGTAATTTTAACCATCATCATTATAATTTAAGCTATCGTAAATAAAATTTTGTTCTTCTACATTTAACCTCGAAATATGTATATGTTTTATAAACTGAATATGGGAGTAACATAATTAAAAAATATTGAAAACTTAATTTCTTAATTCTTAGATGCCAAGACTGTCGAAAAATGCATATTTTTATATTGGAGCTATGCTTGATTATTATCTAATGTTTAAATCATGTTCAAATATGTTCTCTCATTGTTCAAAATAAACATTTGTGCTGAAGTTCATTCATATCGCTTGATATGTATGTACGCAAAGCAGTGTTGAGAAGATACTTTTGTATGAGAGCTAGGTGTGATTTTGATCTGATTCAGCTCATTTTGGAAAATGTATATTAATTGATAAATATACTTGTTTATACAAAGTTTCAGTTTGGTAGCTTTATATTTTCAGGTGAAATCACACATTTGACAACATACATTTGTATGAGAGGTAGTTGTTATTTTGATCTGATTCAGACCATTTTCTATTATAATAATTCTGCGATAAGAGTAATTTTCCATATTAAACTATAAGTTCGAAAGCTTTATATTTTTACGCGTAACGTGTGAAAAAACACATTCTACAACATGCTTTTGTATGGAAGGTAGGCGTGATTTTTATCCGATTATGTCCATTTTCAAACTCATTCGTTTATTGGTGAAATTAAAATTATCCACCAATTTTCAGGTCGATCGCTCCATAATTAGGGCAGTTTTCATGTGAATTGACACACAGACAAGCAGATAAATGTAGCTAAATCGACTTAGATCGTGATTCTGATCAATACCAAATATATATATATATCGTACTTTTCCATAAATGACGCCTCCCCTAATGAATTTTACAAACCGAAGCACAATCTCAATATAACCTTGACTCTTTGAATGTGAGTTCTAAAGATTTTTCCAAAGAAAGTGGTAGAGTAGAATTCATTTCTTCAAAATTCAATAATATAAATTTTTTGTTTGTTGATATTTTGTAGAAAGTCAAACATGGAATAGCAACAAACCCTTTAGAATTCCATCTTCATTATCATCATTTAGTATTCCATTCAATATACTTGTTTTTTTTTCGCTATAAACGAGAAGATCGACTTTCATGTGTACATTACTGTTTGTACTTTTTCATTTTGTTGTCAAATTTCATGTCATCACAGATCAAATCATATTAAGTAGGTATTTTGTATGTATGAATCATACAAATAAGTATATGTATCTACACATTCATGTTTATATACATATGTATATAAATATTTTAATAAAAGTTAATTTATGTATATTACCTCATAAAAGAACACAAACATACATGTGCAAAAAAAAAAAAAAAAAAATTAAATATAAAAAATACTTGGCAGCAAATCAAGAATATAGCCAACATTTCTTTCCATTTCAGTAGACTTGTTTAAAGGTCAAGTGAGAGAGATATACATGTGTATAAACATAAAAACATGTAGTGATGCATATATGCATATATACATTAGATACATTTATTTAAAAAAAAAAAAAAAACCTTCATATATGATATATATTAAAAACAAGATTTAAATAAAAAAAATTGTTTTTTCGAGTCTCCCAGAAGAAATCCCATATTTATATAAAAAATATATAAAATTAACTATTCAACCTATTCTTAAAGACCACATCCGAAGTGACATACTTACGTACGAATAGGTACATAATATACTACATATAATCGTATCACATTTCTTGATATATAGCAATGAATAGTGAAGAAGCGGTGAAGAGAAGACTTAAGTAGTATGTGGGGTGATTAAACTACAATAATGAAAGAGCATATGGCTGAATGACTTTGTTATTTCTTTTACTATATATATATATATATGGCTATAATTTCTACTCTAGATTTACGTTTTTATAACTGTTATTTATTTATTGCATATATATATGTATGTACATACGTACGTTTGTATATTAACTGCTATTGCTACGTGATAGACTTGTACGTCTATGTGGTTTATATCGTATACACTTTTTTTTTCACCATTTTCTATATAACCTGCTCATAATTTACTCATACAAAAAGGCCAGAAAAATACAACGATTTTATTTTCTAATTTTATTTAATGTAATTTTTTATTACTCATATTATATTGTTGCGTACAATGAGCTGCATAGGTAGCCAAGTACTCGGTACGTATATACTATGTTCATATCAAATAGTGTAATCATATGTATGGGTGAGTCACGTTACCGAGTTAACGTTAATATTCATCCATATTAGAAATCCGCTATATTCGTACCTGTTGTTATTATTATTATTATTTAACCGCATTATTTCTTATTTATTAATTTTCACACATTTTTCTATATATATGTACTTTATATGAACATACGCATAACTAACCACCTATTTATAATATAAGAACGCTTTAAATTGATTTTTTTAATTTGAACATTTTTTTTTTTTTGTAGTTTTTTTTTTCTTTTTCTTCTTAATTGGCAAGGCGAGATATATTAAATTCAATTCTATTAATTGGGTGTGCTTTTTTATGTGTGGCTTCTATTATTACATTTAATTGTATTGTTTAGTATTACTTGCAGTTATTCTTAGAAAATGTTGAACGCATTTGCCTTTGCACATGTTGGGTGGTACGTTATCAATGAGACGATAAAAATCGTTTTTATTGTCTATTGATTGTTATTATTGTTGTTTTTCTTTTGGGGCGAAGCAATATTTTACTTTGTACATCCGCTGCATACTACTGTTAAATGTATATACTGTATATTCAAGGTTGTACTGTAAATAAATTAAATTTTCATATTTTATATATTAGAATTGCGTTCAATTTGGAAAGGTTCTGTTTAAATTTGGTTTTTTTTTTTTTTTGTTTACATTATTCTGTAGCGCAATTAGTCTTTGGAACCATCATTCTGTCCGAATTTTTTTTTTTACATTTTAATTAATCGAAAATCTCACATGTCAATCTGAAAGATAAGAGCACTTTGTACAAAGCTAAAGTTGATTTAGCTTATAGAAAAATATAGCTAAAGAGAGCAATATTGAGTTTTAAATCTAAAAAATAAACAATGCAAGCTTCCACTGCTGCTGTTAAGTCGATAAAGTTCGTACCGTTTTTTCTTCGACATTAGTAAAACATATTTCAAACAAAAATTATTGAAAAAATGCATAAATAGGCACGCTTTTTGATATTGCTCTACTCTTTTTCACTATAAACATTTTATAAAAATTAATATCTCGTAAAAAATAGTTCTGAGTATAAAGTGCATGAAGAAATTAATAAAACTCGTCTCAGTAAGCATTTTTTTTTTTCACAGAAAGACTAAGATTTATTTTTTATCGCACGATGTTATAATTCTCAGAAAGTTTAGTCTTTAAAGAGCTGTAATAAATGTATTTTTAAAATTTAAAAACTGATCATAAATAATACAAATTCAAAAGCTGTGTTATGAAAAAATGAAGGATAGTTAAAAAAGTATCAACGTTTTTGAAAACATAAGGTCCTACTACTATGCCTTTGATATATCCTATCCACTTTCCACTATAAAAGCTTGCTTATTGAATACTCGTAATTAATTCTTTTATTTTTTTTTTGTTTTTTATATAAATATTATTTTCTTTGGTTAAAAAAAAAAAGTAGCAACATTTGAAAACATAAGATGTTGTTGAGGTAGATTGACATTATCTTTGTGTACTGACATCTGTCAAACACCACCTGGTTGCAAACACGGGTACTTTTTGATCATCTATTGACAGTTGGCAGCTGATTTGTGACATCTGGCAGATTTAGTTTAGAAAACTTGGTCACAAACTGTTTTCAGTTGTATTTTGATAAGAACTTGTTACTGTTGGCAGGCTTGTCAATTGATTGCTGAAGGTTGGAAACTTTTGAAACATGAAATTTTGTATAAATTTAATGTTCCAAAATTAATTTCCAAAAAAAATTGTATTAAATAGGCAGTAAGCACTCACTTATGTATCATTTTTATTAATGTTTTTTTTTTTATTTGCTTAATGAGTAATGGAGTAATGAGGTTTTTAAAGGTTTTTTTACGAACGGCTAAATTCAACATATTTTGGGAATCACAGTTAAATAAATCATAGTTCATTTTTAGAAGCAATAAGTAGAAAACTTGTTTTTATTGTGTCCTCTGATATACGTGTGTTCATAAATATTTACCCTACCACATTGTACTACGCACATACTAATGCATTTATAATTATGTTGCTACGTAGTTATTATTATGATCTTTTGACTGCACTATAGTGATCTTTTAACTCGCTCTAGAAAATGTTGGATAAACTGAATAGTCATAACTACAAACATTTTTTTTCCCCCGTTTATGTAAAGTGATGAAGAAAACAATAGGTTTTGTCATTAACTGGTTATGTTCTGTTGTTGATGTTATGAATTTTTTTTTTTATGAAAAAAAAAAACGACTATGCATATAAGTGCGTTGATAGACAGATACATACACGTGTACTATATAATTAAAAAAAAACAAAAAAAATAGTACATAAAATACAACTCAAATACATGCACATAAACTCATCAAAATGCACTTACGTACATAGTATTCGTCTAACCTATACACACACACATATATATTCGCATTTAAGGTCATTGGAGCAAAGTGAAATTAATGATGGGCTCCAGTTGTGAAACGCGTCATGAAATCTTGATAATGAGGAGAAAATAATATAGAAACAAATAGTTAAGAGAGATAAGTAGAAGAAGAAACGTTATTGTCGTTGGTCATAGAGCATAGAGCAACAGCATTATGCCACAATAGTGACGTTGGCAATAAAAGCAACAGCAACAGCAGCAGCAGCAATACTTGCATATACAAATGTAAGCTCAGTGTGATACGTAAACTTTCAAATGTCTTGCTATTATAAATATATAATAAAAAAATAATAAAAAAAAACTCTTAACAACAAAAATAAGAACAAATTTAGAAAAGAAGAAGAAGAAAAAATCCAATTCTAAACAATGAAATATCAACTCAATGGTGAAAAGTGTACATATGTAAGTAGTAGAGTCGCAGCCTTCTTCATGTCTGGCACAGAGTAGTCATTTTGAAATAATAATTATATATATATTTTTTTCATTCCTTCTTGCTATTTTTCTTCTTCTTTTTCATTCTTTCGCTT
Source organism: Megamerina dolium (assembly GCA_963854835.1). Classification (NCBI taxonomy): domain Eukaryota; kingdom Metazoa; phylum Arthropoda; class Insecta; order Diptera; family Megamerinidae; genus Megamerina; species Megamerina dolium. The sequence continues at coordinate 67,361,733 of OY978527.1, forward strand.
GACTATTGTTTCTTGTTGACTTAGCTTCTACGAGTATTGTATGTAATTACATACAACATTTTAAGCTTTCTTTCATTCTATTGAATGTACCTACATACTACATAGTACATAAAGACAAATAGACATTCTATGTATATACAGTGCGTACATGGTGGAAAAAATGTACTCGTATTTGAAAGTTGGAAGTTATTTGATTTTGAAGCATATGTATATTTAACAAAAATAGACAAATTAATAAAAACAATAATAACAATTATACCAATAACAACAACAACAACAACCATCAGCATCATCAAATATGTAAATAAATAACGAATTGCATATTTATTTGATAAGTATCTGATTTCTTGATTTGTATATCATGCATTCTAATGAATGCTCCATTGTTTTCTTTTATTTACAATTTAGCACAATCGTCCGCCTACACAGTATGCCAAAAATTTAAATTAAATCAATAACAAAATTGAATTTAATACTCATATACTACACGAATGAATTCATACATACGCAATACGAATGCACATTGCTATTGAATTTGTTTTTGGTTCTTGGAAATTAAGAAGAAAATATCAGACACGAGCTAAGAATGTACATGTACATGTTTGATAACTAATAACTTTTAAAAAGCATTTGACCTAGTTACACTTCGAGTTTCACCCTCATTGTGCATATAACTTCGCACTGAAGTAAAACGTATATGCTTTGGAGAGATTTACAGTACGAGCTTAAATTTAATTTAATTGCGCAATGTTGACTCTATTTAATTTTAATATTAATTCTGATAGCTGAATTGAGTTGAAACTTTTATTAAAAACTTGATTCTGAGCTGAAACCAATTCTTTTAGTAATATTAGACAATTTCGAATTGTAGAGCTTTATCATAAAGCTCTGTCAAAAGCTTTTTAATTGCAAATTTATTGAATATGTCGATTCTGAACTCATAATCTCATACGCAGAAGACCAACGCATAGCAACACTGAACTGAGTTGAAACTTCTATTGAAGACTTGATTCTGAGCTTAAACTAATTCTTTTAGTAATATTAGACAATTTCGAATTGTAAAGCTTTATCATAAAGCTCTGTCAAAAGCTTTTTAATTGCAAATTTATTAAATTTGTCGATTCTGAACTCATAATCTCATACGCAGAAGACCAACGCACAGCAATACTGAACTGAGTTTAAACTTCTATTGAAGACTTGATTCTGAGCTTAAACTAATTCCTTTAGTAATATTAAACAATTTAGAATTGTAGAGCTTCATCGTAAAGCTCTGTCAAAAGCTTTTTAATTGCAAATTTATTGAATTTGTCGATTCTGAACTCATGATCTCATACACAGAAGACCAACGCATAGCAACACTGAACTGAGTTGAAACTTCTATTGAAGACTTGATTCTGAGCTTAAACCAATTCCTTTATTAATATTGGGCAATTTCGAATTGTAGAGCTTTGTCGTAAAGCTCTGGCAAATGCTTTTTATTTGCAAATTTATTGAATTTGTCGATTACGAATTCATAATCTCATCCACAGAAGACCAACGCATAGCAACACTGAACTGAGTTGAAACTTCTATTGAACACTTGATTCTGAGCTTAAACTAATTCCTTTAGTAATATTAAATAATTTTGAATTGTAGAGCTTTGTCGTAAAGCTCTGTCGAAAGCTTTTTAATTGCAAATTTATGGACTTTGTCGATTCCAAACTCATAATCTCATCCACAGAAGACCAACGCACAGCAACACTGACTAAAATGACTATAATTTCTACTCTTATAATGAAAATATTCCAATTATATGATCTATAACTCATGCTATTGGGTGTGTGAATTAGTAACCGGCCTTTTACGTTAAATTGCGCCACATGTAAGCGCGATGTGGTACATCATTGTCCGAAATGTCATTTTAAATGACTGACTATTCACTTGCTGTCAAAATCAAAAGTTTTCAATTCCGTTGTGCGCATCATATTTTTTTCACCATGTAACAATTTGAGAATTGGCGAAAAAAAACAGCATTTGCGGAAAGTTCTGTTAAGTTACTTTTTTGCAAAGAAAACTGAGGCTGAAAATCGTCGTTTTCTTGTGGAAATGTATGCCGACAATTCTCTATCCAATACACAGTGTAAAGAGAGATTTGTGCGCTTAAAAAATTGTGATTTTGATATCAAAGGCAAAGAACGCTTTGTACAGCCGAAAAACTTTGAAGACGAGGATTGTTGAACCATTACGGGGGAACTGTACCGACAACAATTAATGTGATTGAAGAGAGCTATGATCGAGGAACGGCCGGAATATGCAACCAGACACGAGTCGATAATTCTTCACCATGACAACACATGGCCACACATTGCTATTCCAGTCCAAGAGTATCTTGCTAATAGCGTATGGGAAATTTTACCCCACCCTCCTTATAGCCCAGATCTGGCGTCGACACATTACCGCTTGTTCCGATCCATGCAGAACGCCCTTAATGAAATACGCTTCACTTCAATCACAGGAATCAAAAATTGGCTCGATTCGTTTTTGGCCGCCAAGCCGGTGAAGTTCTTTTGAGATGGAATCCAAAAATTACCGAAAAAAATGGGTAAATGTGATAGTTTCTGATGGATAATACTTTGAATGACATGTTTTGTTACAGAATTCTTCAAAATAAATGATTTTTGAGCACTAAAAAAAGGCCGGTTACTAATTCACACACCCAATATATGCCATAATAACAATACAGATTATTTTAAATATTATATTAAATGTAATTTTTATTTCTATTTTTATCATATTTCTATGTATTAAGTGCCAAATCGATGGGAATAACACGTACGAGCATAAGCATATATTTATTTACTCACACGCAACACATTTAATGAACCCTTTTGCATGAATATAGGAACCTACATACATAACACATATTTGAATCATTAAGGAGGGAAACATTCTACTACATGCATATGCGTACGTATGTGCGTGTAAATTCCAATCAACCAACAACAACAACAACATAACCCTTCATTTAATCACTATGTACACTTGAAAGTTCTTGAGACCAAAGTAAATGTTGCGACAGTTTTACCAATATATGGCTCAATGTTGTTGAATACGTAGGTCGTAAATTTGACGCTTAGATACACCTACATACATATAAGTGAGATACGTAGAGTTTCATATTAAAGTATGTATATATGAAAAATTATAAAATTTATTTATTACCATCCTAAGACCCAGGAAAGGTACGACATAACAATAACTTCAATGTATAACAATAACATTGGTAATGTAGGAATGCAAAAAATAAAAAAAAGGAAACATTTTTCTAATCAATTTTATACATGCCTGTGTTTTATATAATACATATGAAACATTAGGGCGGCTCAATGCTTTCAATATTTTTCTTTAAGTGTCATTATTTAAAAAAATGTGTAAATTTTTGTTTGATATATATTTAAAATATCAACAAAAAAAGGTTTGAACGATATCTACCGTGATTGGTATATATGTTTTTTTTTTCACCAACGAACGAATGAGTGCCTAAATCTCAAACTCTCGTAGTACTCTCAAATATTCGTTTATTTGAAGAGAACAAACGAATGTATGGAATATTTTGTGTACAAGAAATGAGTGGAGTATTCTATTTGCCTAATATTTTACTCTCACTCATTCTCATTCTCGATATCTACCGTGATTGGTATATATGTTTTTTTTTTTCACCAACGAACGAATGAGTGCCTAAATCTCAAACTCTCGTAGTACTCTCAAATATTCGTTTATTTGAGGAGAACAAACGAATGTATGGAATATTTTGTGTACAAGAAATGAGTGGAGTATTCTATTTGCCTAATATTTTACTCTCACTCATTCTCATTCTCATTTAGATATGCTTTGCAAATATTGTACATGTTTTGAGAGTAAAGAGAATCATTCGAAAATCAAATACATTCTCGCAGCTCTTTAATACGAATACGATTACATTTGGATGAGCTCAAAAATATTCGTAAACGGAGCCAGTCTAATGTACTTGTGTGTTATACATGTGCTCGATTTATTTTCCTTTAAGTTATATTGTACTAAAGAAGAAGAAGAAGAAGAAGAAGAAAATATGCTGGCATACACAGAATTGTGCATACATATCGCTTATTAACTGCAATTATGACATAAATCAAAATATAACATTTTTGGAAAATCACGAATGCTATTCACCGATATTTTCATATTTTTTTCGACGATTTTACGAACCTTATTGTACACAAAAATACTTTCAATGAGATCTTCTATGTTGAAATAAATAATTTTCACAATATTCTCGGAATCGAATAATGTTCATAGCTTGAAAATGATCAATTTTTAGTTATGTCGTTATTACATGAAATGCACATTATGTATATCCTTGTTTGCTCGTTTCCATACCTACTTTTCCATAACTTTTTATTGTGACCATGTAATACTTTTGATTTTTAACTGGTTAACAATAGAAATAAAATTTATTGTTAAATTCTTAGTTCGAGCAAGATTTTTCTTTCACAAAGATTCTCAAAAAACTTTCAGCCCATCCTTTCCAATCTACTAATATTAAAGATTTGTGATTTTTATTAATGACTACGTTGACTGATTTTTATGGCATCGAACTTCACTTTAATATAACACTTTGGCTCGAAATATAAATTCTGGCAGCCTTGGCAACTTATTAACGAAAAAATCACATTTCATGTAAATGAAATGTCAATAAAACTGCTTGAAATTCTAATTTAAACTTAGCGTGTAACGTTCATCTTATTATCGCTCAAATGCGGCAAAATTAGTATTCCATATTGTATTTAAACCACATTCGGGTCAATCATGATTTTTATATTGCCCTAAAAATATCGTAAATAATAAATTATCTAACGAACTTATTCCAATTTAGGTCAACAAAACTGTGTACAATTTTTATATAAAATTTCGATGACATACATTTGACTATATTTTATTGCTCAAATGCTATTGATCTTTTATTAGAATGCAACTAATATTGAAATTAATCCATAAATCAGTATTAGAAACATAATCATATCATTATAATCAGAATGTGCTTGTGTTGAAAACACGTACATATACAATTTTCGATTAATCCTACTCACTAATTAGTGAAATCAATGAGAGGTATAAATAGATGCTCAATTCGTACAATTATATGATGCTGTGCCTGACATACTCGAACACTGCGTATGTATGTGTAAGACACTAATTATATCGTATTTACTACTGCTATGTATGTATATGATTGCAAATTATTGAAATAGACATATCATATACCCAGTAGGAAAAAAATTTATAAAAATAGAGACATTCATTAAAATATGTACTCAAAATCGCACCTAGAGCATTAAAATGTATGAACGACCTATTAATTTTTTCTTAACATATAGTACTTACACCCTACCTTAACCCTTTAGAGGAGCTACCATATAAAATCGACCTTTTTATATTTCGCTCCCACCTCTCCAGAGTGACCCTCAGGGGAACCGATCCATATTGATATTTTCTCTTCCACATTTTTGCTGAACATACGTATGAGGGCGGTCCTAGAACTGCCCGACAAAACAAAGAAAACAACAAATTTAGGAAAATTTTTCTTTCTTCCTCAACATATTCTCCTTTTTATACACTTTCCCCCAGAGATATTCTATAGCTTTGATACCCTGTTTATAGTATGAACTGTCTATCTCATTAAAATAGCCATCTACCGCAGACTCCACCTCTTCATTGTTTGCCATCTTCTACCCAAGAAACAGACGCCATAACCTTCGCCTTCTTTGGACACGATTCTCCCCTTTCAGTCCACTGGTTTGACTGCGACTTTGTCTCAGGTGTGAAGTGGTGTACCCATGTCTCATCCATGGTTACGAATCGACGCAAAAACTAGGCTTCATTACTGTGAAACATCGCCAAACACTCTATAGAAACATTTTCACGACGTTGTTTTTGTTCTATTGTGAGCAAATGCGGCACCCATCTTGCACACAGCTTTTTCATCTCCAATTTTTTGAGTTATATACGATGTATAGCACTTTTTAAAATGCCATAATTTCACCTAGCTAACGCACCTTCAGCCAGCGATCATCCAATAGCATTTTGTGGATTTTCTTAACCATTTCTGGCGTGGTCACCTCAATTGGTTGACCACTACGGTGTTCATCTTGGCAGCTCACCCAATATTTTGTGGTCGTAAACGAAGGAGCAGACTCCCCCAGAGTAAAATTAATATTCGTTTAATATCCGTTTGACTGAGACCTTTCATATGAAAGTATTGAATTACATAACGGTGACCAATTTTTTCCATGTTTACATGTTTCACTGAGGTCGTTAACTTTCGATGGCTCCAAAAAAAAAAAAAAAAAATACTAAACAACGTGTGTTATAAGGTTGCCACTTTTCACGAAAGTAATTTTTTCAAACTACTGCCGCCATCTATATGTCAGGTCGGGTAATTCTGGGACCGCCCTCGTACCTTCGTACCGTCTGTTTCCTTAGAAGGCCACTCATACAAAATTGACATTTTTAGGTATAAATTTCGCTCCCACCGATTTCAGAGTGCCCCTATGAAAGTGAAATGTATGCTCCGCTCCCATTAATTTTTACTACTCCACATTTTTTCCAAACATACTAACTCCCTATCTTTATTTCTTAGTGAAACTTCCTTACAAAATTAATTTGAGACACCCATAATTGTCAAGAAACCTTTCCTAAAGCTATAAAATATATGATCGACCCCCATTAATTCTTCTGCAAACTAATACTAACTCCCTATCTTTACTTCTTAGGAAAGCTACCTTACAAAAGTAACTTAGGAGGCCCCAAATTGCCCAGAAACCTTTCCTAAAGCTATAAAATATATGACCGACCCCCATTAATGCTTCTGTCCCAACATTTCCCCCAAATAAACTTACCCTCCATCACCACTCTATAGGGGTGCTGCCATACAAAATTAATGCTTTGCTTAAATTGAATCTGAGTCAAAGCATATCTACCATAAAGAAATTGCTGCCATTTTTCCTCCGTGTATTAAAATATTTTCGTATTAATAACACCCATCGTACAATCACTGTTATGCTATAGGCTACGGTTGCTATCATTATCGGCTTGTCGGATTCACAGCATGTTAATTCAATCCTTTCATTTCATTTGATTTTCTATGTATTTTTTATTTTTTTCATTTACTTTCTTTCTTCACTTGTTAATTATAATACCAGCAATATATACGCATCTACATTGAGATTATGATCGTACTAAACAGCATTTGCTTGTTGTTGTGGCAAATTGTTGTAATTAACTTTTACTATCATAACTACTACAACCACAACATGTTGTTGTAGTTTCTATTGCTGTTTATATTATTATGTTATGTATAATGATATCTACTTGTATACATTCATATTCATACATATACATAGATAATACAATACTTAACCCGCAGAGATATTTTGCTGTTATACGCCTATTTAGTAGTAGTACAACCATTAAATATTTATTGAAGCAACAAAAATAGTGTCTATCGTAAGCATTACAATTAAATCATATACAAAAATGTACTGACAATGATCGTGTTGATGACGATGATGATGATAATGATGATGATGATGATAGACTTTTTGCAAAAGAAAACAAAAAATCATGTTGAATAAAATTAAATAAATTGTTTACTCATTTGACCTCAACAGGCTTTTTACTTGTTGTATCGTAGACAGTAAGAGAAATGATGGTCACAGTAATGGCAGTAACCATACATGTATGTAATTAACTTGTTTTCAACATGGTTGATGTCTTTGACTCGCATTCGACCATTCGCAACCACCATCACATTTCTCCTTGAATTGAAATTATATATGAAAGAAGATAACAGGTTTATATATTTTAAATAATTATTTTATTTTTTATTAGGATGCTTTTTTGTTTTTTCTATGCTAATGTTATAGGCAATTGAACGATTTTTCATTTTTTGTAGGTTTTCTTCGTGAAGTTAGGGTGTCCACATGAAGTTATCCGTTCAACTGGCAGTTCTGATGACTGAAAAGCGAATTGCAGACCAAATACAGTAATTTTCCCACTCATTTCCTCCCTAAAAATCGAATATCGATATTTAGGGAGGAGGTTTCTTCAAAGCCAGATCACTTGCAGCTAAAAACTGCTTCATTATATCCGGATTTTGGTGGTAGACTGCGGTGATGCGACTAAATAACCATTGTCCATTATTTCCTCTTTTAATGCAAGCCCTTACCATTAATTTTTTCTTCCATTACTTCTAAAAAATTGTATACCGTTTTTCTTTTGCGTAATGCAGCTCTCATCTTACACCCAAATATAATTTTTTGCCTTCTACAAATAGGAGTATTAAAAATTCCACGTATAGAGACACAAAGGGAGGGTGAAAAATATTAATCATAAAAAATTACAATAATTTATGCTAAGCCATTTTTGATTATCTCTTTTTGCTTTGCACATGCACATAACAGAAAATACCTAAATGTCAGAAGAGAGACGTAGTTATAGCACGAATCAACAGCAGCAGCAGCAGCAGCAGCACCAGATTGTTTTAATTAATTGCAGCACAAGTTACTTTATTAATACAAAAACAAAAAAGTATTATGAATTTTTCTCTTTCAACACTTTCTACCCCTGTAGCAACATTTTATAGTCATAGTATAACAACAACTACTACTACTACTTGCTGTGACTCGAATGCCCAGACGTACATACGCACACACACACACTCACACACAAGTTTATAGTACATTTGTTGTGCTATCATGTCTATAAGAAACAAAAGTCCTTGTATGTAGTATTATTTGCAAAGGGCAAACAACGTGTACTTTTCACTACGAAAAAGTCACACTGCGACACAAAAGAAATGACGTCTAGCAATCATCCACCTCTACCATTTTCAATGGTAGCAAATAAAAATAGGAAAAAATGTATTTTTCATCCCCACCCTCATTCAACTACGTAATGAAATAGCATATAACATAATGACATTTTTATTTTGCGCCCGAAAGTAGACAACATAAAAATACCACCAATGTGCAAATACGAAATAAACACATATGATGTGCGAAATGCATGTGGGTGTGTGGGGCTGTGTAGTTTGAAAAAAAAAAAAAAGAAAATTGTATAAATTTCAACAGAAAATTAAGAAATATAAACAGAAGAAAAATAGGGTTAGGTTTGAGAAATGCACGCAATGCTTAGTATAAACACCCTCAGATGACGCCTACTTTAACATTATACAGGAATAAATGTGATCATTGGAAGATATACTCATACCTCTTTCAGAAATTCATACCAGTAATGATGTCTGTCGGAGTGTAGTGTTATAAGCTTTGAAAACCGCAAAAATGAAAATCTCTCCACCCACATATGCATTGTACAAATTACATGGACAGATGTGTGTGTGTATGTGTGTATATCTTGAATGTCTTCTTCATTTAGACGACTTGATCCCCTTTCGTTTAAGAAGTGAGCAAAAAAAAATTGTAGTATACTTTCAGGGGTATAGACAATATGTATGAGTTGTATGAGTTGCTTATCAAATGTTGTTGCCATAGATTGCATAGTAGTTGTGGTGGTTTACTTTGCTCAAAAGACCAAACAAAATAAATACAACAACATTTTTTGTTGTTGCTGCCTTCTAATTTATTTTATTTATTGTTTTAATGTTCTCTCTCTCTATCGTCTGTCCATACAAACCACAATTGCATAGCTATTCGTAAATGCATATACATATTTTATTCGAGTCGTTTATTTTTTCAGTGATGGTGGTGGTGATGGTCTTTGCTTGTTTTGCATTTTTGCAACACTGCCAACATATACATATACAAAAATGTACTTGAGAACGTGTGTGTGTGTGTGTGAGCACAAGTATTTACCCTTGGGTATTTGCATCATGTGCTTATTTTTATGTTCATCAGCCATTCATTGAAACATCTATGCGGCCCAATATCTATCGTCACCAAAATATTCGTTCGTATAGGGCGATATCCCCATTTATGTTGCATACTGATGCTATGGCGTTGAAGATGAATGAGTGCGTTATTTTGTCTATTTTTCATGATATTTACTCAAGTCAGATAAGTCATGTGATCCCATTCTCCCACCTTTTATTTTGGTCTCTATTTGACGACATCAATACACTACGACTACCACTACACATAAAAATATGTATTTTATACTCTGTTGCACACAACACAACACTCATAAATTATTTATGCAACGGATTTCGTTCGTTGTAACAGTGTGTTGTTATTGTTGTTGTTGTTGTTGTTGTTATGCATAAAGCCTGTCATCTTAATTGTGTACGTCTACTTTGTTGTCGTTCCTTATATACTCGTACCTATTATAATTGGAGGTATGGCAGCAAACAAGCAAGCAAGCATGTATCCATTCCCTTGAAATTTAATTTATTACACCATCATCAAATTGCTGTTTGTTGTTGGTATACAGAGCTTTGGTATATGTACTTATTGTTATTTTATAATTTTCTTATCATGATAATTAATTTATTCGCGGGGAATTATTTCAGAGAAACACAACACAACAAAAATGAACCTTTATTTATTTTCAATTGAGCGAAATTAGATTAAATGAGATAAGAATATATAAAGTGGAATGGAAACATAATAGGCAGTTCTTTTTTAAGATTACATTTTTAGCTTTTCTTGGAGATTATCTATTTTCGAAGGTGTTTTATAGACTTAAAATGAGGCAGGTAAAATAATGGTAGTTTCAAATAGCGTATGCTGAATAATAGCAAAATGTTACATTCAAATGACAGACAACGGATTTCGTTTCAATAATCCAAAATCCATAGAATTAGACAAATTAGGTCCATTGGATTTCCTACGTTTTTTTACGGATTTATCAGACTAAAAACAGGAAGGAAGTCGACAGTCTACACATTTTTTGACAACTTAATTATTATTATACGCTCAGTGGTTAGTGCGTTGGCTTTCTGATCTGTAGGTCATGGGTTCAATCCCCAGCTAAAGTAGAATATTAATATCGAAGCGATTTTTCTTTCGAGCGGTAGCCATCTAGCGGCAAGCAATTGGCAATTCTTCCGGCAGTGACAATTTGACATGAAAAAGCATCTAAAAGTTCAGAAAAGTGATGTCACAAGCGCTTGGAACCGGCTAACATAAGTCGGTACCTTTTAATAATGTCCAAAATTTAACACAAAAAACAATGCTGGAAGAGAAGCTCGCCCAGAGTGCCCTTCGGGGACTATAAGTGCCACATATTTATTTATTTATTTTTTTTCCTAACTAATATTATAAGTATGACTTAATTAGTAATCACCATAAAATACTAAATAATAATTGCACATGCTATCCGTCTATGCCTTTTTACATTAACTACATAATTTATATAAATTATGTGTCTCACCCTTATGACACTATTATAACTCTGTAGGTTAGACCAATTTGATTTAATTGTTGTCAATTAATTTATTGCATATTTTATGGGTTTTAAAAGACATTTGAATAAAATTTAATTTATTTATTCTACACTCTAGGAAATTTCTTAATTCCATCAATGGACACAAACATACAACTACACATTCTATCTACTTCAAGTTCAAAATACCACTTAATCCAAACCAACAAACAATAAATATTATTTATGTATGTGTGTGTGTGTATTTTAGTGTTTTTTCTTTCTTGCTATTCAAATAACAATTATATTGTATTCTAGCATATGTGCGTTAGTGTGTGCCTATAAATGTATATCATTTAGAGGCTTTATTGGAAAAGAGAGTCAGTCGGCAAACAAAGTAGACACAAAGATAGTGAGTGGCTTGATGGCATCAGCAGTACTCAGCGGTAGCATGAAAAACGAATATTATTTTATAAAACCCAAAATGTATGTATTTACACGACAAACACACACACACACACACACACAAATATCTATATACAAGCAAATTGCTCTCTAAGGACATTTTATGGTTATAAACATTTATACTTATTGTATTTTCATACTATAATACAATATAATCATTTAACCCCTTTCAACCATTTTGTGTACATTTGTGCCCATATTTACATACGATTTATATTTACCAATAGAATCCCAAATTAAATTGTCTAAAATTAGGTTTAAAATAATTTCATTATACATTCAATGAATGTATACGTTCATGCATTCATTCATTCGTAAAGAATGAATCACACTCCTCTCAATTGAGCTAATTTTTGAATATTCAACAAATAAATACATATAGATGTTTTAAAGCAAACATAATGTTTTTTGCCATCAATGTCTGTATGTATATACATATGTATATGGAAGTGTGTATATATGATTTGTTAGTTGTCTCTTGCTTTCCCTTTGTATTCATTTTCATTGGCTTCATTGGCTTGTGCTTCTGCTTAGAACTAACAACAACACAATGACAATGATAACAAACTGTAATGAAACATGAAAAGAGCTTTTCTCCAATATGTAATAGGTACATATGTGTACTACACACACACTCACACACACCTATAATAATTCACATACTTTTAGGAGCACTTATCCTATTGGCATATGCGTGTGTACGTTTGAGTGCTGTGGTCGGAAATTGTTGTTGTACAATTTGAATCATGTCTATGTATCTACTATTATGTATATGTAGTATATAACATATATACATAACTATATTATATAGAATTAATACATCCCAGCTAACCTTATTTATATAGAGCGCTCCAAATTATGTATCTTATTTAATCAATATGAATTTTCAGAGCACATAATATTGGATATTCATTGCAATGTATGTTAATAAATGCTGATACATTGTTATCATTAATAAAACATTAAATTAGTTACGAATATATATTTAACCCATTTCGTACCAATTTTCGAATTTTTTCAACGTGAAAATGCTAAATATTTTACAGTATCTGCATGATCTATAAATAATTATTTTAAATTAAAATTTTATTATAAAATTACGCTAAAATTTGACCAATTGCAAAATTATTAATAAGCAATATTCGACAATATATTATCTAGAAGGATACAACACAAGCTAAACAACACGGAATATCACCAAAGAGTGTGAAATATTTTGGCACTGCTATCGAAAAACGTTTTCTAAGTACATTATGGCATCAAATTTGAAATAATGTCGAACAAAAAAATTATATTTACATATTTAAATGTCTCGTCAATTGAAAGTATTATTTTTGCAATAACTTCGAAAAAGTTTTTTTTCGTTTAAAAATTTACGACATTAATGCAAAAAATTCGATATTAATGCAAAAAAGTCGACTTCAATACAAACATTTTGACATTAATGCACACAAATTCGCTACAAGTGCCAAAATTTCGAAATTAATGCAAATAAATCGGCATTAATGCAAAAAATTAAATATTAGTTGTGAAAAATTCGACATTAATGCAAACAAATTCGATATTAATGCAATAAATTCGATATTAATGCAAACAAATTCGATAATAATGCAAAAGAATTTAACATTAATGCAAAAGAGTCGACTTCTATGCAAAAATTTTTGACATTCATGCACACAAATTCGCCTTAAGTGCCAAAATTTCGACATTAATGCAAATAAATCGGCATTAATGCAAAAAATTAAATATTAGTTGTGAAAAATTCGACATTAATGCAAACAAATTCGATATTAATTCAATAAATTCGATATTAATGCAAACAAATTCGATAAAAATGCAAAAGAATTTAACATTAATGCAAAAGAGTCGACTTCTATGCAAAAATTTTTGACATTCATGCACACAAATTCGCCTCAAGTGCCGTAATTTCGACATTAATGCAAAGAAATCGGCATTAATGCAAAAAATTCGATATTACTTTTAAAAAATTCGACATTAGTGCAAACAAATGCGATATTAATACAATAAATTCGGCATTAATGCAAACCAATTTAATAATAATGCAACAGAATTTAACATTAATGCAAAAGAGTCGACTTTAATTAGAAAATATTCGCCTTGAATTCCAAAAATTTGACATTATTGCGAAGTAATTCGACAGCGTCGCAAACAAATTGGACATTAATACAAACAAAACCATCTTTAGTGCAGTACACTGTGCCAAAATTTGATCTTTGATACATTTGCTTAATTTTTTATAAAATTATTTCGATTTACAAACATATCTGTCCCTCAATCAATTAAATTTCCCAGTCAAGTGAGTCCAGATTTTATTGTATTGTATCACACAAAAATATTCAGATCAAGTTTCACAATGCTAAATGCTAAAACTGATTCTAATTGAAGACTTCCAATGCACAATCAATTAGTTTGAGAAATTTGCCATCTAATTGGCTCTCAAATATGATTTTAAAATGTGCCATTTTTTAGCTCCTCAAAATTGTAGGATGGGAGAAAATTTATATATATAAGTTTGTATAAGCAATACAATACAATCTATCATATACTTAGTCGCACAAATTCACACATATACATCCCAAAAACACATATGTATTCTTATTACATTATACATACATACGTAGATTGTGCTTTGTGCGTGTTTCCGTTACTTTAACCATAGCTAATGTGCCTCTGTACTGGTAGTGATGATGGTATTGATGTTGGTATTACTGATGAAATAGATGTGCGTCATTTGTATTTATAGTAGAGGTATATGTGGTGTGTGTGCATATACGTGAAATTAGGCACATTAAATATAATTGTAAAGCATCACACAAAAAACCATCATAATATGGCATGGCATAGCATACATGCGCACCAGAAAACTTATGTGACCGACAATCAAGCTAAACATGCTCATACATCAGCATGTATGATATTTATTAACGAGTACGCTTATGTGTATATATGTGTTTAATACATGCATACATATACCTATACACACACATAAAAATGGGTTTATCTGTCATGAGCAGACATTATTCATATTAAATTTTAATGGATCTGCGATGGTTATAAAAACAAAAAATAAAAAAACAAAGAAAAACAAACAATATAACAACACTGATATAAAATTGAAAATAAAATGCGTAGGTACTTAGTTTCAATTTTAATTTGATTTGATTTTATTTGTCTTCTATTATGTATGTATATATATTTTATGGATTTTTTTTTTTCTAGCCTTGTGTAGTATGTAGTTTTTTATAAAAAAATCCTTTAAATTCTTTAAAAGTCTACAACGACTAAAAGTATGCAATAAAAATAGAGGAATTTGTCATTTGAATCAGACTATGTAATAGGCAATGAATTTAAATGAAAATATACTCATCCTTGTTATTGGAAGTGAATTTTCAAATAAAATGAAATGAAAAGTTATTGACAACTAACAAGGACAAATAATTGGCAATTTTAATCAGAGTCAAAAATGTTATAATATTTTTGGGTATTTGAAATTATCAGACAAAGATTATTTCTCTCCATATATCTTCATTTTTGGATTCTAAATAGATTTATGCTATTTAATATATACTCAATGCAAACAATGATGCAAGAAATGATGAAAAATCAATCGATGTTACTCCAAACAATGCTATCCAGACCATGAGTTGTCTCAAGATATGCCACTGGAACGCCAACGGCTTAAGCCAGCACCGTTTGGAGCTAATTCAATTCCTCGAATCCCGCAAAATCGACATAATGATGATATCTGAGACTCATTTCACTGACAAAAATTGCTACCAAATACCATATTACAAACTGTACACCACAAATCATCCGCATGGTAAGGCACGCGGAGGAACTGCCATATTGATAAAAAGCAGAATAAAACATCATGTTCTCGAAGATTTCAGTAGCGTCTACTTGCAAGCAACATCTATATGTCTGGAAGAATACATCTCTAAGCTAGTAATATCTGCGATATACTGTCCCCCAAGATACAGTATTACCGAACAGCAATATAAAGAATTTTTCTCAACTCTTGGTAGCAAATTCTTGGTTGCTGGCGATTTCAACGCCAAACACACTCACTGGGGCTCCCGCTTAATAACTCCAAAAGGCAGAAGACTATGTTCAATCATCACTAACCACGACTACGATGTTATTTCAAATGGTCAACCGACATATTGGCCGACGGACAAGAAGAAAATACCCGATCTCATAGACTTTGGAGTCGCCAAAGGTTTGCAGATGGAAAATATCACCACAGAGTGTAATTATGATCTATCATGTGATCACTCACCCACGGTAATATCTATAAAATCACCAAGCCCCCAAGGCAATTGCGTTAGAAAGAAAATAGACTGGTTAAAATTCAAGAAACATATAAATTCCCATCTTCCTCTGAGTACTGTATTAAGAAATGGACACGATGTAGACTCAGCACTCGAAAAATTCAACCAGCTGCTCTCATTAGCTCTCAGCTCAGCCACCTGCACAAAGGTATGCAAGCAATCAAACTATAGCCCATACACACCAGCCGATATTGAATTGCTACTAAGACAGAAAAGAAGACTCCGAAGACAATGGCAAGAATTCAGATCACCGAATCTGAAAACACAGCTACAGCACTGCACTCGAAAGTTAAAGCAAGCCTTAAAAAATAAAAACAACAAAGAGTTAGAAGAGCACATAGCGAAATTAACACCTGGTGAAGCGTCAGACTACTCTTTGTGGAAATCAGCAAAAAACTCAAATCGGCCAATTCTCACTGATTCCCCCATCCGTTTGAGTGACGGTAATTGGGCTAGAAGCAACTGTGAGAAGGGTTTGGCTTTTGCAAACCACCTAAAAAGTGTGTTTACACCCAATCCACCCTCTTCACAGTCCTCATTACCAAAATTAACTTCTCAACCTTGCTCAATAACGCTCAAAATTAAAAAAAAGGACATATTCAAAGCAATTTATAAAGATTTAAACCCAAAAAAATCACCTGGTCCAGATAAAATTACCGGTAAAATGATAAAAGAGCTACCTCCGGCTTCAGTAATTCATCTGATGCACATTTTCAATGCTATCCTTCGTATTAAACACTATCCCAAATGCTGGAAAACTTCAAAAATTATTATGATAGCAAAACCAGGAAAAGACCCTACAAAAGTTGCATCGTACAGACCTATCAGCCTCTTGCCTCTACTTTCTAAAGTATTCGAAAAGCTACTGGTCATGAATATAACTCCATTTATTAATCTCAACCAACTGATTCCTCAACATCAGTTTGGATTTAGAAAACAACACGGCACAATAGAACAAGTCCACCGCATTGTAACTCTGATAAGGAACACTTTTAAAGAAAAAAAGTATAGCTCAGCTGTCTTTCTTGATATCACTCAAGCTTTCGATAAAGTATGGCACGATGGCCTTATTTACAAACTCAAACTATTACTGCCTGCAAATGTCTCCTCATTGCTTAATAGCTACCTCACGAAAAGACAATTTCTCGTACATCACAAGGATTACACAACAAATCCATTGGATATTCACGCTGGCGTTCCTCAGGGAAGCGTTTTGGGCCCCTTACTGTATCTCTTATACACTACAGATATGCCCAGCAATAACCATACATTTATATCGACCTTTGCAGATGATACGGCAATATTGTGCTCTCGCTCTAACCCCATAGAAGCTACTAAACTCCTGCAGACTCATATCGATTCTCTCGAAATCTGGCTAGCAAAATGGCGTATAAAAGTCAATGAATCAAAGAGCGTACATGTAACCTTCACGCTAAGGCCAGATACATGTCCCCCACTTAAAATTAGTGGCCAATCAATTCCACAATGTTCCTCAACAAAGTACTTGGGTATTCACCTCGACAGAAGGCTGACCTGGAAAAATCACATAGAGGCAAAGAAAACTCAGATCAAGCTTAAAATGAATCAGTTATGGTGGCTGATACACAAAAGATCAAAGTTGAATCTCGAATACAAAGTGCTATTATATAAAGCAATCCTGAAGCCAATCTGGACTTATGGTATTCAGTTTTGGGGCACCGCATCTCCCTCAAATATCGAAAAATTGCAGCGAATACAATCCAAGCGTCAGCGAATTATTGTAAACGCGCCTTGGTATATGAGGAACGTTAACATCCATCGAGATTTAAATGTACCCACAATTTCTGAGGAAGTTGCAATGTCTTGCAGAAGCTATATTCAAAAATTACACAGTCATCCGAATCCCCTTGCTAGGCAATTGTTGCTGAGCACGGGGCATCGTCGATTAAAAAGAAAAGACACACTGAATATTCTGTGAAATTGCTATACCTCGTGACTCAACAAATTGTGATGGAACGTTGGGAATATCACATAATTTTATTTAGTTTGTAAGATCTGATTACTTATTGTTAGTTTCTAAGCAATTTTAGAAAGATCCAATAAAAAAGCTTGTTAAAAAAAAAAAAAAAAATTTAAGACACGCAACAAAAGTGAACAAGAAGCTCGGCCATGTTTCATCAAATTGATAGGCCTACATACATATATATATATACTCGTGTATATGTAAAAATGTTGGAAAAAGAAAAAAATAATCAATTGAATATTGTCTTTTCAGCAAATTCATATGAAAGAAACAAAAAAAAAATAAAAATAAAAATAAACACCAGACCATCTTAAGAATATGTAATTCTGCTGTCTTTATCACATTTTTATATCATTACATATATCTTATATAATATTTTTTTTCTCTCTCTCTTAATAATCTTAATAATCTTAATATGCTGAAAATATATTTTAAATTTGAATTATTTTAAGCACTTTATTATTACTTTAGCAATGAAGTTGTTTCTGAATGGTGTTGCTTATGAATTTAAAAATTGTTTACAGCAATAAAAACTACAGCCGCAACAACAATAATACTTAATAAAAATAAAAAAATTATAAGTAATTTCTATAAAAATAAAAAACTTTTTACTTCAGAAAAGTAATGACAAACAAAAAAAAAATCTTTATATTGCTCATGAAAATATATAAAAAAAAATATATGAAAATGAAAATATATACAATGAAAATATATACAATTAAATTTTTCTTTACTCGCATGCTCTCCCTCTCTCTCTATCTCTCTCTCTTTGTCATACTTGTTTTTTTTTTTTTTGACAAATAAAATTCAAGTTTTTTCTGTGAACATTCGTACTGAAAAGGGAAGGCAGTATTGAAGTTTGCATCGGAAAAGTAAAATAAAAACAAAACTTTGCAAGCAACGGACGCAAGCAATTTGGGCCATTATTATGCAATAATGCTTTTGGCAATAATATACATACATACTAGGTACATGTATAGTTACTACATGTATTTGTTGCTATTAAATATTGTAATTGTTGTTGCTATGTACTGCAACTACAGCTGTTATGCATACATTTTCCTATAACTACCATAAATACTGCTACAACTATTACAAAGTGAGTGTTAAAACGAAGAAATGAAATAAAGCAGAGCAACAAAAAATCAAGTAACTACTCTTCATCGTTGCAAGTCGTAAAAGAATAAATTTAAAACTTTAAGCAACTTGTGTATATATACAAATATATATGTATACGTACGTGCAATAAGTTAAATAATGAAAATATAAAAAAAAAAAACATAAACAAAACAAATAAAAAAGAGGAAACTTTTAACTTTGCTTTAGTGTTATACATTTTTTATTGCCCGATTTTTGCACATTTTCCATCTCACTCTTTTTCTCGATATACATAATTACTAAAATGGCATCCATGAAAAATAGGCAACAATGCGATTCATCAAAATCGATAGATTTACAGATAGCTTGAGAATAGGAAATGTTAGAAAAATTAAGCAAAAGTGAGCTAGGGTTTAGGTGTCTAAGCTAATTAAGGAAGAGGTACTAAATTTCCTTATTTGATTATCGCTGCATCAACATATTTGAAAGACCTTCAATAATAAGCTTGTAACGCGTGACTTTTGTTTCCCAACTGGGGTATTACTCAGTCAGCCAGGGTCAAACAAAAGGGCAGTGTAAAACCTCTTGTTGTAGGAGGATGACCGAATTCCGCACGATTGCCTATTGGCAATCAATTCACCGACACTAGAAGAGTGTTCGGTTCGGTACTGATGGAACTACTATTAATTTGATTTAATTATATTTTTCTTTGCTTTTATTCTCCTTTCTTTCTTTTTTTTACAATTCAAGAATATCAGTCGTCTGGTAGATCCGCTTCAGCAGAAGTCTCCTCCTAGAAGAGGGAGACTTTTATAGCAATATGTAGGAACAACCAACGGCTCGCAGGCGACTACTTTAAGCGAGCGATCGAATACAGACAGCCTCGCTTAAAGCAAGAACTACTTATAGCATCCGAGCGAATTACTGCCAGCGCGACTATAAGAGCACTCGTTCGGGTAGCAAGCTATTTGAACGGGCCGATTCAAAAAACTCTGTAAGATCGTTTCAAATAGTATATCCGATTACATCGGCATGCATCGGCAAGTCATAGACCTTTAGTACATATCCATGTATAAAGCATTTAAGAATTATATAGTGTATGCTGCTACATTTTACGTTCAGTGAAAATTCATTTGATTGTTTCTTCTTTCTCTGTCGTCATAGCGATTTGACTACACGAGTAAATGTTTGTGTGTATACATCTACTGATATTACTGTATGACGACAATAAGGAGAAGAAGAAGAAGAAGCATCAAATGAAATTTTCTATGATACACATATTTGCTATGGTTTGTTTATTGTTGGTACGTTGAATATTTTAATGATTTATGGAGTGTTCGTAGCTAGGTATGTAAAAGGTTGTAACAGGCTTAGTTTTAGTATGTTACAAGCTTACCGCTGCTTATGTAATCCATTTTCAAAAATAAGTCATATCAAAATATAGTACGGCGATCACGTTACGTCACCATAACGATTATTGAGTTTTGTGCACAACAAATTAGTTGTTGGGTGGTTTGCTATTACAACCACTACTCATTCAATCAGATTCTGCGATGTCTAGTCGTTTAAAAAAAATCAGTTATCATGCCTCCGTTGGCCATAACATTCAATAAGTTGAATTCCAAAGATCTCTGGGATGTTCGCTGACACACACGAATAGCTTTTATTGTTTCCCTATTATATTAAGCAAATTTTGTTTATATTTTTACATACATCGAGTATTATTGATGCCATATTTTGACTAAAAATTCTTGAAAAATATTCTTCTATAAATTTTTACCATTTCCAAAAATATTGTTCCAGCCTAAAGCGATCCATGTAATTTTTTGATATTATTATGATATACCACTGAATTTCTGTGTCAATTGTCAAAATGTCAAAATGATATGTCGTTTCGCGAGACACCACTCACCCACATGGCCTAGAATTAATTTTTAAAAAGGTCTCTACACAATATCTGCTTCACTATCGCGCCACAAACGGTGGACACATTTATGTATTATTAATGCCGATGCTGTCACTAATGGCTTTTTTTTTTTTGTGTGTATATAATTATCTACATTTCACTTATAATCATTTTTTTTTGTGTAAATGACTATAGACAAAGATATATTCATAAATACCTCTAAGTATATGTTGCACAACGCATAAAATGATGTTAACAATCATACTTATGAATACATGTAATTATTATTTTTACACTTTATGTGCTTCTGTCTATTTGTTTTGTGTGTGTGTGTGTGTTTTTTTTTTCTTTCTCTTTCATTTCTTTCATTTTTTTTTTTTCTACCAACTTTTCATGCTTCACATTTTTCTTAGCTTATTCATTTTACATAGTAGGTGTACGTACCTGTTATAAACAACGTAATCGTATTTTCATAAACTTCCGTGTTATTCTAATTTTTAAATATTTTTTTTTTTTTTTTCAATTTATGTATGAATATGCATAAAGTGCAAACGTTCGAAGAGGAAGAAAAATGCAAAAAAATAAACATAATTACATACGCACCTAAATATGCATATTTAACCTAAAAGTATGCTTCTTTATTTTCTAACTTTAGTATAGTAAATATACTTTTTTTAACATTAGTTCTAATAATTGAATTTTCAATTTATTGTACTGCTAGATATATGATATGTTCAATGTAATGTTTATTTTTGAAAAACATCGCAATACAAATTCATCACATGAATGCGTGAAATTAAAATTTTAAATGAAATAAGATTGTGACACCATTTGAACCCGAAACTCAAAAAAAAAAAAAAAAACAGTACATAGAAAGAGGAGAGAAGAACAGTGGAAAAATTGTCATCATAAAGCAATATTACAATGTGACACATGTGACACATGTGTTGTTTCATACAGAAGTCAAGTCACTCATACACACATTTACTCATACTACACATATTTATAGAATAATAATTCCCGCGTAGCAATTTAATTTCATTTTATTTTCCACTATATTCGCATCATGTAATATAAAGGATAACATTAAACCAGAACAGTGTCAAATTGAAATGACGTATAATGGGTGTATCGTTGCAAAAGGGAAAACTTACTCATGTCGATTGATGCCAATAAAGCAGATACTCTGGATCTTAAATTTGACAGATTGTACTAAGAAGCACCTTATTTATATTTTCCAATTTCTCCAATGAAATTTCTTGTATCTTTACTATTTTTCGTATTTTTTTCACAAAAGTCTCTTAAAATCGTCTTCATGTCAAAGCCTACGTAGTAACTATGGAGTACTCTGCCATAAAATATTGAGTGGAATATGTTAAAATCTTGTTTCGTTTAATTTTTATGATTACGTTTTAAGATTTTGGATCTCATTGATGCTGATTCATTTTTAGTAAAGTTGAATTTTTGAAATTGAATTGTCCCAAAACAACTCCAGCTTCATTCCTTAGCAACATAAAATTCTACATAATAATAAAATCGAGTTCATACAGCCTACCCTGTACATATAGATGAAGAAACAATATAAATAATGTAATACAATATGATTTGATTTGTATATATGACATTTGTATATATACAAACATATACATATCTGTCAAATAAATGTCAAACTTTATGTACACATAGAGGTATATATAGGCAAATGTAGATTGTAACACTTGTTTGAAATTACGTTTTATGACCAGAGAACAGGAATAGAAAGAAAGAAGAAATTTAAAAAAATTCAAAATTTTCAATACTCCTAAAAATATGCTATAACAACTTATAATAATGTATGTCCCTACATTTATGACTGTATACATAGCATCGTTTGATTTATTATATAAGTCCAATTCTTTTTATGTTTCACTTTCTGAGGCATATAACATTTTATTTATATTCCCACATGTTGTTGATACTACTTATTGTTATCTCAATCTATTATCCTACTGAAGCATATATAAGCATACGATAATAAATATTTCCCTAAACGCATATGAATCTAAGTGTTTGCATCAAATATCTATATGCTTTAACATAGACAAATTTCCTAGATTGGTTAATTGTTTTTTCATTTATATCTTGTATATTATTTTATAACGCAGCTTTAATGCTTTTCTGCGTAAATATACAAATATACACAGCAGCTCTCTAAAGAATTGTTAACATTCATGATAAATGCAATTAAATATGTTTTTATTAGCATTTTTATATTCATCATTATAACAAATAGCCTCATATAATAAAAAAACAATTAAATACAATTTATTTTGTGTATATCAAGAGTTAATTCGTGCATAGATACGTAAATAAGTACTACTGGTATAATAAAATATGTAGAGAGAACATGTAGCTTTGCGATTATCGTTTATTGAAAATAATAAAGAAAAAAAATCGTATATTAATAACACCAGAGTAATAAATAATGATAAAACAAAATTCATATTTTCAATGAAAACACATTTATATAGGGTTAAAGCCTGAAAATATGCTAATTTTTTTACGTATTAATAATGCCAATGAAATATAAGTGAGAAAAAAAGTAAGCAATTTTTTATTATTTTTTTTTAATTCTTTTATTGTTGTTTTTTTTTTTTTTTTATTAATCCAATAAATAAATGAACAATATTTTTATTATATTGGTTATTGTAGTAATTTGTTCAATGATATGTAGTATACATAGTACGACATATATGCAACATACAATAAACTCTTCACAGCACATAAAGCATGTTAATTAAATCAATAAAGTTATAAATGAATAATAGTAAATAAATTTAAAATTAATAATTTTTCGAAACAAAAATTAATTAACTTTATTGCTATTACTGAAGAATATTTAATTAATGATCTTTTACTGATTTAATTTATTGCAATTACATATGCAAAATATCACAACGTTACGAATATATGAATGAGATGGGTCAAATATTTAAATTCGAACCAAATCAGAGATAAATATTAAATTATTATAAATAAATTATTCAACATTTTGATCTATATATAATTTACAATTTTTAAGTTGATATTTGAAATTTAAAAATTAAATTATAAACTTTAATTAAAATTTAATAGAAACAATCCTTATTCGATTAATCAAAATTTTGATTATTCATTCAAGTTATTTTTTTTATAATATTTTTTCTAAACAATTAATCTCAGAGCACTAATAAAAATTGAACTGGAATTTGAATTAGTGCAAATTACTTATTATGGCAATGTTGTCGATAAAGGTCCAAGGGATACTGGATTTTTTTTTATGAAAGAAAAAAAAAATACAAATATCAATTTTCAATTTAAAATGTGTAGTGCAATAATTTCTTTTTTCACATTTTTAATTTTTTCAACAATCCCTTCAGTAACTTTTTTTCAAAAATTTAATTATAATTATAATGCTGGTGTCAATAATTAATTAGTATTTAAAAAATAATAGTTTTAGATTATCTTCGAAAATATGTGGTGTGATATGAAACAAGCAAAAAATTAAATCAATTTATTGTAGCATATTTTTTGGCGATTTTATTCCATTTACTTCCTTTCTTGCTTGGCAGACACTCTTGAACACGTTTCACCAGACAAACGTCTTTATATTCATCTACAAATGTATGTATATATAACTGCAATATTTTTCATTTTGCTGCTAACTATTGTACTCCTTTACTACATAGAGAAATACACCAATAAATTGATCGACATATCCATAAATCACAGATTATTTATATGCTTCAATTTACTTCTTATTTATTACAATTTTGATTTTTTATACATTTAGCATTTTTTATTTTTGTTCTTGCTCTCACTCTTTTTTCTTATAGGTAATGTGTACTATACATATCCATGTTATTTGTTTGTACGTTCGTTTCATAGTTGTGGTTACAATTTTGGTTGTTTTCATCTTGTTTCTATCTGCCGCCGCTATGTATACCTTATATCTGTGTACGAACGAAGGAAATCGAGCATACATACATGTAAAATTTATTGAATATCTGACATATACTATATGTATACTCGTACGAGAATATATGGTTGTTTTGCGGATGTACATTTTTCTGATTGGAGCATAAGCAATCTTGCTTTAAAATCAATTCAATGAAATTGTGTAATATTGTGAAATACATATACTTATTGTGTAGGTATTATATTATGAAAAATATAATTAAAAAATACTTACAAGTATGAGTTTTTCATTAGAGGAATCTTAATAGATAGGTATCATCATGGCATTATGGCGCAACAAACTGAATGGAGTAGAAAAGATACACTCCTACGTGTGAATAACTTCAGAAACAAATAGATGTACCTAAATTTTTTTTGGAAAGATTGAATGAAAAAATGCAATAATGCCGACATTTTTTAATGGATATAATTTTTTTTGGAGATTATTGCAATAAATTTTGCAATATTATCCAAACTGTAATATTTGAAAAAATTTTCATGTCGACATTATTCCTCATTATTGTACCTAGAATTTTGAAATGGAGTGCATTAATGTCGAAAAAGTACAATAATGTCGACATTTTTATAATGGATAATATTTTTGGGCATTATTGCAAATAATTTCTGCAAAAATATCCAAATTGTAATTTTTACAAAATTTTATTTCGACGTTGCACAAATTTGTCGATATTATTGCACTTTTGTCGACATTAATGCGCGCAGCTAAATTTCGGCCAACTTTGGAATTTAGAATTTTTAGGTGGAGTGCATTAATGTCGAAAAAGTGCAATCATGTCGCAAGTTTTAATGAAAAAAATTTTTGGAAACTATTGCAAACATATTTGGAATAATATCCAAATTGTTGTTTTTACAAAATCATATTTCGACGTTATTGCACAAATTTGTCGAGAATTTTTTGTCGACATTATTGCGCGTAGCAGAAGTTCAGTCGAATTCGGAATTTTAGGCGGAGTGCATTAATATCGAAAAATGCAATAATGTCGAAATGTTTTAATGGAAAAATATTTTGGATATTTTTACAAAAACAGATTTCAATAATATCCAAACTGTAGTTTTTACAAAATCATATTTCGACGTTATTGCACAAATTTGTCGAGAATTTTTTGTCGACATTAATGCGCGTAGCCAAATTTCAGTCGAATTCGGAATTTTAGGCGGAGTACATTAATATCGAAAAGTGCAATAAAGTCGAAATCTTTTAATGGAAAAATATTTTGGACATTATTGCAAAAATGTTTGTAATAATATCCAAATTGTAGTTTTTACAAAATCTTATTCACATATTTGTCGAGAATTT
This sequence comes from Megamerina dolium, assembly GCA_963854835.1. Lineage (NCBI taxonomy): Eukaryota > Metazoa > Arthropoda > Insecta > Diptera > Megamerinidae > Megamerina > Megamerina dolium. The sequence goes on from OY978527.1 coordinate 67,388,243, forward strand.
TTTGTTGAAATTATTTCAAATTTCAGCCAACTTAAGAATTTTTAAAATTTATAATTTTTAGGTGGAGTGCAATAATGTCGAAATTTTTTAATGATAAAATTTTTTGGAATTTATTGCAACCATTTTTGGAATAATATCCAAATGGTGGTTTTTACAAAATTTAATTTCGACATTATTGCACAAATTTGTCGAAAATTTTTAGTCGACATTAATGCGTGTAGTCAAATTTCAGCCAACTTTGGAAAAAGAAGAAGATTTTTCAATCGATAAAATTTCATTTAAGTTATGAAAAAAAAAAAAAAAATTTAAAAAAAAAATTTTGTTCTCTGTAAATATTATTAAATTTATTCCTCCTTCGTACTCCATTTCCGATAAAGTTCAAATATCACAAGCACTTGAATGCAGTATGTACAACAAGAATACCCCTAAAAGTATACTGATGAATACATACATGAAAATTAAATTTTATTTACACTGTTTATATAGCATTAATATAACAATGGCCCAGAATATTTATTAACAAACGAGAACAAGAACCCCATTATTTGAGATAAAAGCAAAGGGTAATGTCAACATTTAACATGAAAATCGATTTGTTTCAACTTGTCTTCATTCAATTTTTGTATACATTTAGGTGTTTATTATTATTATTATTATTATTATTATTATTATTATTATTATTATATTGTGAAGTAGTCGTCGTCTAAGGAGTGACAAGAAGCTCTTCTTTTCTATTTCCTTTATTTTATACTATATATTTTTTTATTTTTACTAAACTGTGTGTTAAGTTCAAAGCATTCTTTATTATTAAAGTGTAACGTCAAATAATAAATATAAATATATTTTACTTATTTCAATATCCTCCTGTTATGTAGCACTACGTACATAGCGTACGTATAGTTTGTATGTCTTTCTACAATAGTAGCTTGGCTCCCAATAGATGTAAAGTGTATTATGAAATTGAGCAAAGAAAAGAAATTTCATTGCACAATAAAAAATAAGAAAATAAAATAAAAAAATATAGTAAAAGTAAGTAAATGGAGAAAACTTTATTCCCCAATGGCATGCCATGGCTTTGGCTTGGTTCGGTTTCGTTCATTCAATTCATTCTTTCATTCATTCCATCCGTCCAACACCTTAAAATAATTCAACCCTCTTCCTTGTTAGTTGCATGGACTCGTTGTGTATTGTGATCAACATACATTAAAGTTATTTTCTTTCATTTTACTTTGTCTCGCCCCTTTCTTCTATCCTCTACCGTTGTCGCTATCTCTTTAATGATGTACCAAAGAGAGTTTTTTTTTTTTTCTTTTTGACAGTGGCTTTATATTTGACAACTAACTTTGTACGTTTCATTGGCTCCTTTGGACACTTTTTTTTCTTATGTTCTATTAATTTGCTTCTTCTGCATGCTTTGAGAACACTTTCTAATAGAGTTTTCTGTATTTTTTTTTTCAAGTTCTGAGAAAAGAAGAAAACCGATTTTTTTTATAGACATTTCGTGTTTCATACACAATTGTGCTTCCGGCCAATTTTTGCAAAGATTAACTAAGCAAAAAGAGAATATGGATGAGTGCTTTTTTTGAACACAAAATTAAATGAAAATGTGATACTTGCTGTGATGAGAAGCGTGAAAGAAATGCAACTATTTTTGTATGATACTTGATGTTGTTTATTAGCGAGACTTTCTACTTGCCATTGCTCCACAGAGAGAAATAGATAAAAATCATATCTGTTGAAGTAAACATTTTGCCTGTCGTCAAAATTTCATATACATTTTTTCTACTCTTCTTCTACCTCTTCCTTTTCGGAAGATGTAATCTTTTATTTTCAATTCTGTATATGTTTTTTTTTTTTTACTTCATTTTTCGATTGGTTTCACTCATTTCTATACAACATTGTTAACCATGTTCTATTTTTATTCTTCGTACAGTGTTGTTAGTGAAGTATTGAAGTGAAGTATAAGTTTCATCTTGCTGTTGACAGCATTTGTCAGCAGCGCTGTGTAATTTTAGCTTTTGTGGTAATTGTCCTTAAAGCATTTATTCCTTTCTTCGTTCGGTTGTGCGCACTTTCATTTGGAGCTTGCTGGAATCAAGCAAATAACATCGTCATCGTTGTCGTCATCGTCATCGTCATCGTTATCGTCATCATGAACATTGCTTAGTGGAGGTGAAATTTCGCTTGTTTTTGAAGTTTGTGTCAATTAAAAATATTTTCTTTTAGTTTTCACGAATGTTTGCATTGTAAAAATTAAATAAAAAATAGATCGAAATGAAAGGAGCCCCAGAAACTCAGAACAGAAATGAAATTTACAAAGGAATTTGCAATGGGAATAACAATAAAATATTATGGTGTATATTTTTATATTTAGATGAAGAGCTTCTAAAGCCATTGTATGAGGGTTTAAATCACGAAAAAAAACAACACATCGTCGTCATAAGTCCAATAAACTTGAGTAGTATTTTCTGAGGTACTTATTTCTTATATTTGGTGGAGAAATGAAAAATAAGTTACTTATTCTTTCAACAATAACAACCCTGTGTTTAGAACTAAATTTAGTTTTTTCAGGCATTCAATTTTCTTTTTGAAGAATGCGTTAATCCTTTAACTCTCTTTTCAATTGAACATTTTCGTTCTTATTTTATAATGTCAAAAAGGCTGTACACTAAAAGAATCGTTTCAAAAACTAACAGGGATGTCGATAAAGATGAAATGCCTATGTGAAAAATGTAGGAATTTGAAAAACAATCCAAATCGTAAATTATTATTTTTATTTCCCTTACAATTCTGCTATATTTTACAAGCATTTAACCACATTACATATCGCAATAATCTAAATAGCTATTTGGAAATTATTATCATCACTTTTATTGCTAAAAAAGTTATTGATTTCACCTGAATATAGAAATTGAGATAAAAAGATAAGAACTCGCAAAGAACTCATTACGTAGGCAGACAAGACAATTCAATGACAAAACCACCAAAAATAAATAAAACCAAACAACTCAGTTGTAAAATTTTCTTTAAAATCTATTTATGTATGTACAAGTACTCGTATATATTTATATAATAAGAAGCACATACATTTAAAATGATGAAATTACTCGTTCTCTTTGGAAATTTTTTTTTTTCTCATTCAATTACAATTTGAATTGAATATAAATTGATGTACTCGCATACAGAGAATATTCCATGTATGTAAATTTATACTCACATGTTAATAAGTATGTACATTCGTATGTACATAAATACAGGGTATTCGAATTTAATTACTTGAGTATCAAAGCAAGTTTAAAAATATATTTTTTTACATCGTATAATATGCCATAATTAAAAGGTAATCGTCAAGCGAGCTCGGGGTGTATTTCATTACACAATCTGTTGTATGTTTGCTTTGCCACAAATCAAAGTTGAATTCTGATTTCCATTTTCTATTATGTACATATAACTTCTAAAGCATATGATTGGCATTCACTTTTGAAGCGTACATTTGCTTGTCATAAGATTTCAAAGTTTTTGTCACATCTATTGACAAGCCCTTTATTTATATGCAGCATTTTCCTACCTATATTAGCGCTCTATACGCATTCACATGTCATAGCACATAAAAAATTCAACATATCATCATTATATGGCGCATTTTGTTATTGTTGTTGTTGTTGTTGGTGTTGTTGTATATCGCACCTATTGCTCTCCCTCTAGCAAGATGCCTTCATACTTTGTACGCACTTACAAGCACACACACACACACACCACATCATCAATAAGAAAGCATAATACCTACACATATATGTGTGATATGGCTGCAATCATCCATGCCGCAAAGCATACCTCAATACATACACACATACGAATACAGTGACATACCGATGTCAAGTCATAAGCTGGCACTGTTGGGGACTACCACGAATGATAACGGTAAACGAGGACGAGTACAAGCCAGTACAATGACGATGACGACGACGACGACACATCAATAAGGCATGAAGCAAACAAGAAGGCAAGCAAAGCAGCCAGTCAGACAACCAGGCAAACATCGAAGCATGGTAAAGTGTGCTATAGTAAATTGGAAAATATTATCGCATTTTGCACAGTTCAATGAAATCCAAAAGAATTGTTTTGCGACAGCCAACGTAACCGTGTGCTAACGTCGCACAATCAGGGACTCGATGAAAATCCATACCATTCATGGAATGTCAATACACACACACACACACACACACACACACACACAACGCACACAAATTGATTAGGAAACATTGTAAAAAGGGTCGAAACTTGCATATAGCTCTCGTGAGAGTTAGAGGGGAAAGGAAAGAGAGAGAGAGAGAGAGATAGCGAAGGGGAGAGAGAAAATGTACGCATATATGTGATTGTGGGATGCCAAATTGTCAGCAGTCAAATGGCATTAGAAGTGCTTTAAAATAGTACGACTACCTATTACTACTATGCTCATAGCATTTGCTACCTGCATGAGAGCAATAGGTAGATAGTACGTGGGTGCTGGTTGGAGGTGTATAGATGTGTGTGTATTGTAGTAAAATATTTGCAAACGTGTATTGATGACATCGATAACTTTATCGTAAAGTAAATTGTAATTCGTTTAAGGCATTATACCTATAGATATTACAATATATGTGTCTATATGGGTTACTCAATGTCTTTTACATGAGAGAGAGAGTGAGATAATTTTTGAGCTTGGGGCAAAAGTATCAGGAAGAAGAAAATTAATTTTATTGTGAAAATTATTATTCTTATATTGTCGAATTTTCACAGTTTTAAATTGAATTGGACCAAAACAAATATATTACTCATTTCTATGACTAAATAGCATTTGCTTAGATTTTTAAGTAATTTGCTATAAATGTGTTATATGCTGAACAAAATGATCCAATACTTTTACCCCAAGACAATATTTATTTAACAAGATGCAAAGCAATTTATGTTGCTGGTGGTGCTGATGCTACTGCTGCTGCTGCTGCTGCTGATGTCAGTTATCGTAAATTTTGGATTACATTAATTAAATTACCATATTTAGTAACACGCTATATAGGCAACAGCTACAGCTACTTGACAGTGGCCATCGTAATAGTACAGTAATAGTTCATGGGAAGTAATAACACAATGTTTAATTTATTTATATATTTTTTTTCTCATTTAATAAATACCTTTCATACCATAAATAAATATATATGAAAAAATATATAAACTAAACTAGCTGCACTCATTTCTGGTAATAACTTAACTTAACTGTCCAATGTCATATTAATCAAAATATGCTTTTAAACAACAACACCACCAACGACAACAGTTCTTCAATGTCCGACACTAAGCAACACTAAGAGTATTCCCATGGAAACCAATTTAAGTGAATATTATGTTTGTTTTATATGAGTAGTATGTTGCAATACAACGTTGCTGCAACATCATCAAATATACAGTATACATAGCTCATACTTAAATTTAGTATAAACTAGAAATGACTAACGAACCAAATGACAACAAATGACATTCAATGTAGCAAAGCTATATAAGATTCGTTATATCGCATGGCATGAGGTGTAACAGTATAACATTAACGTCAACAACTGACTGACTGACTGACTGACTGTTTGGCTGACTGATCGTTGTTATGTCATCCAATAGTCTGATGTTTGTTTATGCTAGTGTAGGTATAGGAATGCAACCAACCATAACAGTTACACTATGTCCATACAAATGTATACCACATTGCTGTATGTATGTACAGTGGCTCACAGCTTATTTCGTACAGTGTATATATTTTTATGTACATGGCTGTAACATCGAAACTAAAAAACTTATCAATAAGTTTTGAATGTAGATGTCTATGTATGTGTTTAGTAAACCTAATAAGAAAACGGGGAACCCCAAAAATTGTTCTTTTTGTCATGCAAGAGAGAAAAACTATTGATCAGCTGATTTTCAGCTCACATCTTATTTCGTACACAAACTTCAATGTAAGTAAGTTTCATTCTGCCGCGCAGTTACAAAGTTTTTTTGAATTGTATGAGTTTTTGGACCTTTTTAACTATTATAACAATTTTTATTATTATTATTTTAAATAGTTAAAGTGCTGTAAATTAAACATTTAGCGTTATGGGTCGTCGTACAACGATGGAACAGCGTAAACTGGTAATTAACCATTTTAGGAAAGGTCAGAGTGTGCGAAAAATTGCTGAAATGACAAATTTAAGTGCCTCAACTGTCCAATACATCATTCAACGCTTCGTTCGCGAAAATCGGTTGGAGAACAAGGGCAGAGAAGCACCTAATAAGATTTTCAACGCTTCAGACGAGCGTTATATTGTACGAAAAATTAAGAAAAATCCAAAGTTATCCGCTCCGAAGTTGGCTGCAGAGGTTCAGCGTGAAATAGGAAAATCATCCAGTGCTGAAACTGTCCGACGTGTGCTGCGCAATCATGACTTGAACGGTCGAGTAGCCCGAAAGAAACCATTCATTTCGAAAATGAATATACAACGCCGACTTGACTTCGCCAAAGAGCATATTATTAATACTCCTGCGTTCTGGAATACCGTTACTTTCGCGGATGAGTCTAAGTTTAATATTTTTGGCTCGGACGGAATGTCATATGTTTGGCGTAAAGCTAATACCGAGCTAAACAAGGAGAACCTTAAGCCCACAGTGAAGCATGGTGGCGGTAGCGTGATGGTTTGGGCCTGTATGTCAGCAGCCGGAGTAGGTGAATTGGTTTTTATTGAGGAAACAATGGACAAAATGAAGTACCTCGAGATTCTGAAAAACAATTTACTTCAAAGTGCAGACAAACTGGGTTTGCGGGAAGAATTTCGGTACTACCAAGATAATGACCCAAAACATAAATCTGGGATTGTGCAATCTTGGCTTATTTGGAACTGCCCACACTTGATGTCTCCACCACCACAGTCACCTGACATGAATGTGATTGAAAATCTTTGGTCTATTTTGGACAATAAAATAAGAACACACAAGATTTCTAATAAGCAAGACCTAAAGAAGGTACTGATGGAAGAATGGAAAAAAATCACACCAGACATCACTCAAAAATTGGTGGATTCAATGCCAAATAGACTCCAGGCTGTCATTAACGCTAAGGGATGTCAACTAAATATTAAAATCAACTTACTTTGTTTTTAGTTTGAACTTAAAGAGACTGTACGAAATAAGCTGTGACATGAATTTTCCTATTTTTTTCTTATTTTATTTTTTTATAGTGTCAAACACTAAAATTTTGAAAAAGTAAATTTTGGAAAATAAAAAACAAACCTTCCTTTCTAAAATGGCATTTATATTTTGTTCAAATTTTTGCTATATTAGGAATTACGACTGCAGCAATTTTTAAACTGTCACTGTACGAAATAAGCTGGGAGCCACTGTATATGGAATTAGGCTGAAGTATGCAATAAATTCTCATATATTTAAGTCATAGAAACTTAAGCAGTTGGTAAGAAAACACTTTCAATATGTGAATGCATCATTGTATTGCTGTGATGCATTTGTGTTTGATTTGTCTTATTTGGAAATTAAATTTAAGATGACTACATTTATGTATTAATGCGTGCTTGTGTGTGTATTATTTGCAACACAAAATAACTAACTAACGAGCAAATAACTAAATAATATTGGCTGTATATTTTGTATTGGTAAATGTAAGTATACTTATATTCGTGAGGTATATTTTTGAGTAAAACAATAAAATTTCAGCTTGATAACTCTATATTTTCGTGCCAAAAGTGTGAAAATCAACACACAGAAACATAAATTTGTATGGGAGGTAGCCGTGATTTGTATCCTATACAGCCTAGTTTTAAATATGTTTAATAACGAGCAAATATAATTGTACGTACTGAGTTTCAGCTTGATAACTTTATATTTTCATGCTCAAAGTGTGAAAAACTATACACGAAAGCATTAAATTGTATGGGAGGTAGCCGTGGTTTTTATCTTTTACAGCCCAGTTTTATACATGTTTAATAACTAGCAAATAAAATTGTACGTACCGAGTTTCAGCTTGATAACTTTATATTTTTGTGCCAAAGGTGTGAAAACCTATACACGGAAACATAAATTTATATGGGAGGTAGCTGTGGTTTTTATCCTATACAGCCAAATTTTAGATATGTTTAATAACTATTAAATATAATTGTGCGTACCGAGTTTCAGCTTGATTACCTTATATTTTCGTGCCAAAAGTGTGAAAACCTATACACGGAAGCATAAATTTGTATGAGAGGTAGCCGTGGATTTTATCCTATACAGCCCAGTTGTAGATATGTTTAAAAACTAGCAAATATAATTGTTCGTACTGAGTTTCAGCTTGATAACTTTATATTTTCATGCTCAAAGTGTGAAAACCTATACACGAAAGCATTAAATTGTATGGGAGGTAGCCGTGGTTTTTATCTTTTACAGCCTAGTTTTATACATGTTTAATAACTAGCAAATAAAATTGTACGTACCGAGTTTCAGCTTGATAACTTTATATTTTCGTGCTCAAAGTGTGAAAATCTACACACGGAAACATAAATTTGTATGGGAGCGAAGCATAATTATTGGCCTATTAAGACTATTTTCTAATATATCTATTAGTTACAAAATATAATCGTTTGTAGCAAATTTCAGCTTGATGATTTTATGTTGTCGCATACAAAAGTGTGAAAACTTCCAAGCGGAAGCATACGTTTGTATGGGAGATATGTGTGGTTTTTATCTAATTCCATCCAATTTCAAGCTGGTATATTTACCAACAAATTTTATCGTATGTACCGAGTTTCATGTTGATAGCTTTAGATTTTCGTATGCAAAGTGTAATATCATCCAAGCGGAAGCATAAGTTTGTATGGCAGATATGCGTGGTTTTTATCCAGTTCAGCGTAATAATTTTATTTCTAAGCAAATGAACAAAAATCGGAAAAGAAAAAAGTATTTACTACTATTTTATTCCTTATACCTTATGATTACGGTCGCAGCACGTAATACCATAACGTTACATATGCATAAATATGATGTGACTGACTGGCAGTTGTTGGTTTTGCATTGTTAAAACGTTTAGACTGGCTTTAGACAATCATATACATATATGACTTTCTTTTTGTATAACATATATTATAAAAAACATTCGTATACGTACATATGTGCATATAAGCATATGTACTTACATACATACATGCACTGATGGCGTTCATCACAGTTGAAGTCATTTAAATTACGAGTTGTATTCATTTCAGCAATATCAACAAATACACTATTTGTTGTCGTCATCATCGTGGTCAGCATCTATGCAGGTTAAGCTTACGTATACATACATACGTAGGAATACATATGCATTTGTAAATCTTAAAACTCTTGCTTGGCATGCATACGCATGAGTATTGTTGATTTAGGCATTCCCGTTATACTATTTACAATTAACTTGAATAGTTTTGTTCCGGCTGTTGTTGTTGTTGCTGTTGTTGCTGTTGAAAATGCTCTTAACTAGATTTCATAGAACTGTCGGTAGAGGAAATTTTCACGCTGTTGCTTATGCCATAACATGACGGACTTTGTCTCATGCTATTATTTTTTTTTTTAAACATTTCTTTCATATTCGTTTATACATATTCATATGTTTATGCATTCATAGAATTTGTCATAAAATTAAAATAAATTATTTTTCGTGTAAACGGAAATGGAAAAAAAAATCACATAAATCATTAAGGAGAATTTAATTTCTAAGGAGAAATAAATACATACTCTTGAAAGAAAATAAATAATATTGTATCGATTTATTCAGATGTGGAGCTTTTTTAATTTTTTGTTTTTATATTCGTCTAAAATACTTAGAATTGCCTATATTGTCGACAATATTCTTCTAAATAACTTAACTAAAACCTAAAGCTAATAAATGATCCCATAATCATGCTCAGCAATCACCCCTGTGACGTTATATACCCAATCCCCCATTAATTTAGTTTCCTCTACATGTAACTGAATATACTTACACCCCTTCCACCTCTTAGCTTCTCTACAAAAATTTACATTTTTCTATCAATTACGATCCCAACACTTCAAAAATTCCCCTAGGGAGATAAAATTTTTAATTTTTACTATTCAACATTTTTGTTGAGCATACTTACTCCCCATCTCTACACCTTTTGGAGAATCTCATACAAAATGTATGTAAAATCAGATGAAAATCCACAAATAATCTTATAAATGCTCATAAATCGCCTATAGAATGATAAAATGTATAACTAAACTCCATTAATTCTTCTCCCTCAACATTCCCTCAAATATGTTTACCCCCTATCTTCAACCATTAGAGTGGGTTCCCTAGAAAATTGATGTTTTTTTTTATAAAATTAAAAAATAAAGATAATTAAAGCTTTCAATTTAGGAAAATTATAAAAGAAATACCTTTGGTAAAACTTTATTGGAAAATTCTCCCAAAAAAAAATTTTTTTTATAAAAATAACTACGGATGAGAATATTTTGTAGGGAAAATATCGCAGCTGTATCTTCCAGTGTTGTTGGTGACCGTGAATTATCGATTCGGTGCCGTTCGCAGCAATTGGGCCTCTGTTACACCACTACGTGGAAAATGTTGCAGAAGGATTTGGGTGTAAAACCTTTTAAAATATAGCTGGTGCAATAATTGAAGCCACAAGATCTACCACAACAGCTAGATGAAGTGGATGAAGATCCACATTTTTATAGGAAAATTGTGTTCAGCGACGAAGCTCATATCTAGTTGAATGGATACGTGAATTATGGGCCGGTGGCATCATTGGACCGTACTTTTACAAAGACGACGAAGGCAGGAACGTTACTTGAACGATGATTACAAACTTTTTTATTGCCCAAAATGGAAGAGCTAGACTTGGCTCCCATGTGATTTCAATAAGACTGTGCCACATGCCGCACAGCACGCGAAACAATTGCCCAATTGAGAGTCGAATTCGGTGAACAGTTGATTTCACGTTTGGGGCCGGTCAATTGTTCGCCTAGATCGTGTGATTTAACGCCTTTGACGCTCTGTTAAGCCTAATGTCTATAGCGACAAGCCCGCAACGGTTGACACACTGGAAACCAATATTGAAGAATTTCTGAGATAGTGTCCGATATGTTAGAGAAAGTATGCCAAAATTGGATCCAGCGTATGAACCATTTGACGCGCCATTTGAGCCGCCTTCAACATTTACATGAAATCATCTTTAAACATTGAATTATATAGATCGTTCTATCGACTCAAATAAAGATTTCCTACATTTCTCGAAATTTAATGTGTTTCTTTTTTTTTTTAATCAAATTCGAAAGCTCTTAAAAATCACCCTGTACAATCTACTTTATTCAGGCCAGCAAACAAGGAACTATGGCATCCTACATATTTATGTACATATATGCTCAAATCATATGTATATATTTCCAAATGTATGAACATATAAGTACCTCATATGTACATACATAGAAGCACTAACACTGTTGCTACAGTAACAAGAATTCTAAAAAAGGAAGAAATACATATATGTATATGCAATAATGCCATAATTGAATAGAGAATGTGTGTGTGCTCATAAGAAGGCAACAGTTAGTTAGTTAGTTATAAGCAAGTTATCAGATTTGTAATAGATGCAATGTACATACATACATACATACAATTTAACAATATTGCCATTGGTAGTATGAATATAAACTCTTTTATATACATACATTGTATAAATAGTACATAGTACGAATATATGTATCTATTAATGGGGGCAATCAAACTACTTTTCCAACGACTCACTTCATGCATATGTATGAGTATTTATTCATATATGTACATGCTTACTAAAGTCTTATTATTATTATTGTTGGCTATTATAATGTACATGAGTATCGATTCGTCGTATCGACATATTGTAGTTGAATTGTATTATTATGTATAAAATCACAATAACAAATAAAACAGAGAGAGAAAGAATAAAAATATATATAGTAAAACAATTGCATATACAAATAGATAAAAATAAAAAAATATATGGTGTTAGATGTGCGAGTATACTCATAGTGTACAGCACAAATATAGAACAACGAGAAACGACGACGACAATGACGATGACGATGACGGCGGTATAACAACTGCAGGCACAATATACATACATACAATATAGAAATGAACTAAATGAAAAGAAAAATCAAAGTATACATATAGATACATACAAATATCTATGTATGTGTGTGTATGTATGTGGGGGAAAAATCGAAACCAAGTCAAATGAAAAATTGTGAACAACAACAACAACAACAACAACAACAATGTAATACACAACACATAACTTTGGCCTTCATCTTTTCTATATTGAGAATGTAGTCGCTGTCGTTGTTGTCGTCATTTATGTTGTTGTTGTTGCTTTTCTAGATTTGGTTTTGGCTTGTACAATATTTATGAAAAAAATACGAAAAAAAAAAATTAAATTAAGGTCAAAGATGCAAGAAGCTTGCTGGACTAACTGCTACACATACTCGTACTTAACTCGTAGGACTTAGTGAAAAGGTGTGTAAGAGTGTAAGAGATATGTACAAATTAAATTGGAGCACACTACTTATATTAGAAAACAAATATTTACTTGAACGAATGTATTGAAAACTTTCTCCAAATAATAAATAGAAAACTTAAAAAATAAATAAATAAAAACATTGAGAAAAAAACATCACATCACCTCACATCACAATGAGGTTAATAAATAATAATAATAAAATGTATCAATATGAAATTATTTTCATGCTTACACTAGATATTGCCATAAAATGTGATCGCATTTAAACACCAAATAAGGTAGAACACAAATTCAGTTAGCAAAGCATCAATATATAGTGGAGACGTCTTTAGTGTGAATCAAAGGGAGAAATGAGAAAATGTTGCACATAGATTGAAACAACACAAAATCTTACAGACATTTATCACAAACGAGTAACAATCCAATGGAATCACGTAATAGCCATTTGCATGCTGTTAGATCTTATTTTCACATATCTACATATACGAAGGCGGTCCCAGAACTACCCGACCTGACATATAGATGGCGGCAGTAGTTTGAAAACAAAAATACTGTGGTGAAAAATGGCAACCTTAAAAAACAAATGTTTTAAGTTTCAAGGCGCTACATTGTTTAGTTATTGTTTTTTGGAGCCATCGAAAATTAACGACCTCAATGAATTTGTAAACATGGAAAAAATTGGTCACCGCTATGTAATTCAATACTTTCATTTAAAAAGTCTCAGTCCAACGAATATTAAAGCCGAACTAGAATCAACTCTGGGGGAGTGTGCTCCTTCGTTTACGGCTGCCAAGACGAACACCGTAGTGGTCGACCAATTGAGGTTCCCACGCCAGAAACGGTTAAGAAAATTCACAAAATGGTATTGGATGATCGCCGACTGAAGGTGCGTGAGCTAGGTGAAATCACAAGCATTGCAGAATTGACCGAAAATTTGGAGATAAAAAATCTGTGTGCAAAATGGATGCCTCGTTTGCTTACAATAGAACAAAATCAACGTCGTGAAGATGTTTCTATAGAGTGTTTGGCGATGTTTTACAGTAAAAACCTGAGTTTTTGCGTCGATTCGTAACCATGGATGAGACATAGGTTCACCACTTCACACCTGAGACAAAGGTGCAGTCAAAACAGTGGACTGAAAGGGGGAAAATCGTGTTCAAAGAAGGCGAAGACAATTCCATCTGCAGGTAAGGTTTTGGTGTCTGTTTTTTTGGGATGCACGTGGGATAATTTTTATTGATTATCTTCAAAAAGGAAAAACAATCAACGGCGAGTATTAAGCTAATTTGTTGCAGCATTTAAGTGATGAAATTAAAGAAAAAAAGCCGCATTTGGCGAAAAAGAAAGTGTTGTTTCATCAAGACAATACACCAGTTCACACATCCGCTATTGCGATGGCCAAAATCAATGAGTTAAAGTTCGAAAGGTGCAGCACGCACCTTATTCGTCAGATTTAGCTTGGTGGTAGAAGATTTACAAACAATGAAGAGGTGGACTCTGCGGTAGATGGCTATTTTAATGAGCTAGACAGCTCATACTGTAAACAGGGTATCGAAGCTGTAGAATATCTCTGGGAAAAGTGTATAGAGCTAAAAGGAGATTATATGGAGAAATAAGGAAACATTTTCGTTGTTTTCTTTGTTAGGTCGGGTAGTTCTGGGACCGCCCTCGTATTTAAGTGTGTCTTTAGAATTTACAATGTGCAAAATGAAATATATATCGCTTACAAAGCAAGAACAAAAACAGACTATGATTATTAAATATGTAAGTATTGCCAAAAAAATTCAAAATTATATATTTATGTATACATGTACTATATACTATAGACTATATAAATAACAAAGCATTTAAATCAATTTCGTACATTCCTATTATTCCACGTATAGCCAAAGCAGAGACAAAAAGAAGTAGCAAACCGATTGAAAATTTTTATTTCAATTTTCAATATTTTAATATTGAACAAATTCATATTGTGAGTGAATATGCTTATGTCGTTATACGATATTTATGTATATCTGAATATTATTATCTATTGGCTTTGTGGCAGCACATTTTTTTTTTTTTTTTTTGGCGCCACAAAATATATACAAATCATTCAGCCAATAATGTTTGGAACGCATTGATATACATCCATATTACGTAGGTACATATATTCGTAGTTGTGGCTTAACATATTCCAATGTCAGTTTTAAGACGACTATATACATGACCTTGATATCATTTTTATCTTTTGTTATTTGGCCGTTTACATGATTTTGTGAATATATTATACTCCTACTTTGCGAAACAATATGGCGACATTTTTTTATTATTATTTTACTCTAACGAGATGAAAAAAAATTGACTCCATGGATTATGTAAGGAAAGTAAAATATAAATTTGCTTATTAAATATTATCTCTCTCTCTCACTAACTCTCTGTATCTCTATGTACTCTATATGACCTTGAAGTTGTTTCAATTAAATGGAGTTGCTAAGTCAATTTTGCATAACTACAAAAGAAGATTAAATTCAATATATTGATAATACAGACAATTTTTTCTTTACTTTATATTGAAAAAAAAAAAAAAAATAAAATCTTTTCAATTAAGAAATTCAACAAATCGCTGCTGCAGCTGCTGTTGCTGCTGCTACTACTACTTTTAAACGAAGCCTCAGCACCTTTACTTCATTTTTCGTTATGCATTTCTTATCTTTCCATGCAAAAAAGAGAGAAAAAAAAAGAAATTCAGAATTATAATTAAAATCTTTGCATTTAACTACTTTCTCCTCTCTCTCTCTCTCTCTCTTTCTTCATCTATCCATGAAATTATATAATTTCCACCTTTATGTTACAAAATAAAAGAATTTCAAATATTTTTAACACGTTCGTTGTAGAAGGGACTGCATTTATGTATGCACGAGTATATCCAAGATCATTTCACAGAACATTTCTTTTAATAACATTTCGTTGGCAATTTAATTTCGAAGCTTTTTATAGCACAACTACAAGTGACTATGTGTCTTATTCGTTCTCGGTGTATCTTTATATGTACTCGTACATATGTAAATAAACAATTATAATTATACCACAAGTACATATATTTTTGTATGTACAGAGATATACATTACCTATATATAAGAAGAGTGAATGTACTTATAAATGAAATGATAAAAAAAAACCCAACTCTTTTACATTCTCTGTCTCTCATCTAATCATCATCAGCATCGCAACTAGTGCAAAAAAATGAGAAGGGCGAGAATGAGAGCCAACCTTTTGTTGTTTATTTTTTTTGGATGACGTTAGTGGTGATGATGATGGCAATGATGGTTATGGTACAATTTGTAAGTACAAATAGTAGCCAGTAGTAATAGTTTTTAGGTGGGTAGTCAGTAGTGTAAGAGTTAATGGTTAATGGAAATTCACTACTTGTAAAGTAGTATGTAGATCATTCACTTTACTACGTGATACTTATGACAATGTATGTAGTTTTGCCAAACTCTCATCATTGAGCCACAATAAAAATTCTTCTTTATATGCTTACAACCAAAAGGGTTCAGGGTTTATTGTTTTTTTTTTTTATACAATACTTTGTAACAGCTTTAAGAAGGCGTTGTATTTGAGTTTGTATGGACAAAAAACTAATGCTTTTATGAAAAATTATGATTTCGAACATTTCGAAAACGATCAAAAATTGAAGTAATTTATCTCATTGTATAGTAAAATGGGTTAAATTATATGGAGCAAATTTTTAAACACCTGGCTCAGCAAAAAACATAAAATTTTGATGTTTTCAAGTGTTTCTTTCCAAGAGAGCTTAAAGAAATTTCTCCCTTAGACCCCACTAATTTTTTAATTTTTTTACAAAACCATTAATTTTGTATGGGTGGTTCCGTTTCCTGGATAGTTATGTGGTCAAAACACTTGAAAATCCACAAATAACTCTAGGAATTGCGCTTAGGACAGTGAAATGTATGTCTTAATTGTTCTGTCTCAACATTTTGCCCGAACATACCTACACCCTACCTTCACACCTTAAAGAAACTCCCATAACTAGATAAAAATCGCCTCTATAGTGATGAAATGTATGACGTATTAATTTTGCTTCCTCCACATCAACAAAAAGTCCCAGAAATTACCCCTAGGGTACTGAAAGGTATGACCGACCTCCATTAATTTTTTCTCTTCAACATTTTCGCTAAACATTCTTATCCGCCATTTTACACTCCACCTTCACACCTTAAAGGAACTCCAATAACTAGATAGGAATCGTCTCTACAGCAATCATTGTATGACTGACCCTTATTAATTTTGCTTCCTCAACATTTTCTCGGAACATATATAACCGCTATCTCCACACTTGAAGAGAACTCCCATACAAAATGATCGAAAAAAATATCTGAAAATAAACAAAACAATAAGCGAACCAAAATTTCTGAAAATCAACAAAAAGTGCCAGAAATTACCCCCGAGAGTGCTGAAATCTATGACCGACCACCATTAATCTTTTCCCTTCAACATTTTCGCTAAACATTCTTATCCACCATTTTACAACCTACCTTCACACCTTAAGGAAACTCCCATAATTAGATAGGAATCGCTTCTATAGCGATGAAATGTATGACTAACCCTTATTAATTTTGCTTCCTCAACATTTTCTCGGAACATGCATAGCCCTTATCTCCACACCTTAAAAGAACTCCCCTACAAAATGGGGAAAAAAATTTCTAAAAATCAATAAAAAGTCCCAGAAATTACCCAGAAATTACTAGGGTACTGAAAGGTATGACCGACCACCATTCGTTTTTTTCCCTTCAACATTTTCGCTAAACATTCTTATCCGCCATTTTACACCCTACCTACACACCTTAAGGAAACTCCCATAACTAGATAGGAATCGCCTCTACAGCGGTAAAATGTATGACTGACTCTTATTAATTCTTCTTCCTCAACATTTTCTCGGAACATGCATAGCCCCTATCTCCACACCTTAAGAGAACTCCCATACAAAATGGGCAAAAAAAAATTCTGAAAATCAATAAAAAGTGCCAGAAATTATCCCTAGGATACTGAAAAGAACCGATGACCGACCACCATTAATTTTTTTCTGTTCCACATTTTCGCTGAAAATTCTTATCCGCCATCTGCGGTCCTTAAAAAGACTCCCCTACCAAAAGTATACGCCTCCAAAACAGGAATTTCTTTATGCTCCCTTGAAAATAAATACTTTAAAAGATCCATCCGAATCTTATAATTTCACTAACCTAGCCGTATAATAATTTAACCAGCCATATGGTGTAGAGTGTTCTAGCTTCGATTGTATCAAAACTAATTATTTACATATAGTTTTCTATTTTTTCATTATCTCTTTCTTATTTTTACATTCACCATGCATATTCTAGAGAAGAAAAACAAGAATGTTTGAGAAGCTCCCACTTACCGCCGCATCGTTCCACATTTTAATGGTATACCTCATTTCACTATAATGTCTACTCTATGTTATATCTCACCATAGTGCACTTAACTCTGTTTTGTTTTTGGGTGATTTTTACTTTCAATCCTGACTATAATGTTGTACTGCATTCTGTCGTTAGTTACAGTAGGAATTGTTTTGGTTGCTTGGTAATGCGCTATGTATATGTATATGTACCTAGGAAGCATTCACCGGTTGTTGTTGTTGTTTGGATGTCCTGTACTGAACTTTGTACATAGTAGTTATAACTACGAGAGTACAAACTCCTCATATTTACCGCATTTCCTACAAAGTCGAACTTTTACTACTAATTTACTTCATTTTGTACCTACTGCTGCATTTACAACTGTTCCATGGGGAGTTGAATTTTTGTTGGTCGTTTTTTTTTTTTTTTTTTTTTTTGTATCTTCACACACATTTGTGTAATCCACATTGGCGACATTTGCACCAGAAATCCAGAAATTAAAGTTGGTTTTCTTTTATTTGCATTTGTTTGTTGGTTTTTTTTTTTTAATGTTATTATACAAGTACGATATAAAAAAGAGGAGCAAAAGGGAGTTGAGACAATTGCATGCTAAAATGTCGAATGGTTGCTACTCTTAAGCAAAGTAGTGGTAAAGTTGGTTTGTTATGTAGCGATGGAAATCATATGACAGACACTCAAACGATGGGACAATAATGCGAGGACTGGCATTATTGTGTTGGAAATATATACTGAAATATTGAGTAGGTGTGTACGGAAGTATGTATAGAAATAAAGGTTTACCACCAATATAAATTAGGGTGGATCGAAACGACAAATGTTCGGAAGTGATTTGTCATTTCTTCAATTTTCAAACTTCAAAATTGTAATTTTTTTCTGCCATTCTCGTCTATTTTTGACAACATTTGCCTCAAATAATGATTCCAAACAGCTGCTGGAATGTAAAAAAAACCATTAAAAATAATATGGATCACCCTAACATATATACATCTCTCAGCTTGATTTAAATTGATGGTTTTTATTGCCCAACAACAACATATACACACTTAAATGTAATACTTTTTACTACCCTAAAAAGCTATTACCACAACATTTTTTACCCATATTTGATGTACATGTGTCAAATAAGTACCCGGAAATTCTCATTTTTAATTTTCCCTCTGAGAATATTTCAAAAAAATTTTCTTCCCAGGTTGGCACAACTGTCAGCCACTATTCTGTGAATTTTTATTGCTATGTGTCATTTAGTTTGGTTACGGCGTCATTAGGAACAAGTCAACCTTTTGTGTGCGTTACGATTTTTACTATGGATAAAAATATCGAACAAAGAGTTTGTGTGAAATTTTGTGTTTCAAACGAAATTTCTTGTGCCAAAACGTTGGAAATGTTGAAAAAAACATTTGGTGATTCAACCATGTCGAAAACTTTGTTAGATATTTGTCTTTGTTCGATATTTTTATCCATAGTAAAAATCAGAGGGAAAATTAAAAATGAGAATTTCCGGGTACTTATTTGACAGAATGTATGTATAACTTTAAGTAGATACATACGCTTGTGAGTTACGACTATAAGGTGAGTATGAGTCTGTGAGTAAATGAATAATGCGTGGTGTGTGTGTGTGTGTGTGTGTATATTTTTAAAAGGAATATAATAATAAAAAGTATTTTATATACTCAAAAACCCTTATAGTATGGTGGTAGCAAATTGAGAGATTGAGGATTTTGTATTTTTGTAAATTTTGCGATGGCAACTTTTACTACTACCCACCACTTACTAATGTGGCTAAAACAGGAAATTACAAAAGTTGTTGTATAGAGATTAAATTGTTGTGGAAACGTAACCTAAAACTATGTAACATACAATCACACATACATCACACAATTTATACATATAAATACGGTTCATATTCCATTCTTCTTAGGTAGTTTCATTTTTGTGGTAAACATGCTGCTATACACGTAGTTAAAACGAGTATTGTTGCTATGAGGTAAACATTTGATCTGACATATGGAATTTATACCCCAATATGACAGCAGGAATGTTTCCCATTACTAATTTTACATGCTTAACTATAAACACTTTGATTGTGGAACCATGCTACATTCTCATACATACTCAACACAACAG
Source organism: Megamerina dolium (assembly GCA_963854835.1). Classification (NCBI taxonomy): domain Eukaryota; kingdom Metazoa; phylum Arthropoda; class Insecta; order Diptera; family Megamerinidae; genus Megamerina; species Megamerina dolium. Next base: position 67,408,347 of record OY978527.1, read on the forward strand.
CAGCACTTAAAGGAGTCTGCCTCAAGTTGTACATATAAATGGAAAAACCAATGAATATTTATTAAATACAAAATTCTAATCCTACATGTTTTACATAAATATGGTTGTATTTAGAATGAATTTTTCTTTTGATAACCTTGAATTCTGAATATATAACAATACGCTTGTATGGGAATTTCTATGATATATACACGTGGATATCTACTTGAACCTTTTATCCTATGAAGTATTTATCAAGAAATATGTATAGGTACATATATTATTGTTGCAACATTATTGCATGTTGCAGTAAAGATTATTTAAAATTCTAAAAATATATATATGAAAATTATGGGAATCTCCTTATGATTCAATTAATTTCGGTAATGCTGATACTACATTATGACAAATAAAACTACTACCTTCGAAAAAAATATTTCACATTTTCAGAAATAAAAAAAAAAAAAAGTATATATTCCGGGATTCTGTCCTATAATTTTATATATTCGTGCGAAAAGCACAATCGGGAACAGACTTTTGTATGAGAGATACGAGTAGTTTTTATTCGATTCAACCCATTTTCAAATATGTTTCTTAATTAATAAATATAATCGTGACTACCAAGTTTCAGCCTGATAACTTTATATTTACATATGCAAAGCGTAAACGCAGCATAAATTTGTATGGAAGCTTTGCGTAATTTTGATCCGATTCAAACCATTGACCTTCATAGTGTCTGTAGACGGACCCAATCGAAAATATCTGGTCTTTGCCCAACCTCAAACTAACAGAACAAAGAAAACAACGGGAACTAGTTTGAAACCAATTTAAAAAAATGGGCAAATTGTAGTAGTGATTATGCAAAAAAAAAAAATTTAATCGACTTTTCTTTGAAACATGTCGTAATATTTAACTCGTATTACAACCAACTAAATAGAAATATTTATTTTATTTTATTTTAAAATTTTACCATCAGTTATTTTGCAACATATGCTACAAACACGTACATATGTACCTAAGTATGATGTAAAAACAAAAAATTGTTGTGCTTATTTAATTTTGAGTATTTTTCCACAACTGTTATTAATGTTTTTTTTTTTTTGCATTTTATGCAAATTAAATATTTCACAATGGCACAATGGAACAAATCCTTATTTTACATTCTTCATCATTTCATTTTTTTTTTTTTTTTGTTTATTTCACTTTACTCTTCACCCATTATTATAAATTATCTATGTTGGAATTTTATGTTTTTTTGTAAATTTTTTGGATGGTTAAGAAGAGGTAAAAACAAAAAAAAAACGCGCCAGTAAAAATAGATAAAATATTAACTGAACTTGTTGAAGAAGAAAATAGGAAAAAAAAGTAATAAAATCACCAAAATGCACAATATGGTTTCTATAGAATTTTGTTGTTGTTGTTGTTGTTCTTGTTTGTTACAAGCGTTCGGCATATAATATTATATACATGCATACTTATATATACTAACATATTTGCATAGTTACATAAAATATTTGGCCTAAATTTTTGTCTAAAGTTTCTGTTGTAGTGTTAGTTAAAAGTTTTTGTAAGTTTAAAGTGTAAGTTTATTTAGAGCAAAATGTAATGGGAATATTATAGCAAATCTAACACCAACACCAACTACTAGATAAATCGATATTCAAACGTTTTTTCTGCCTATTGGCTTTTGCAGTGTTTAATTTAACGATTTTTGCTATGTTCGAAAGAACAAATTTGCATTTTTCTATAAACAAAATGCTGTTTTTTCGGACAGAAAAATAGTTGTACAATAAATCATGCCACAAAAAGATTCCTAGTCTCTTCCGCCACACTTCTGCCATTTTAAATTGGTTTTTTCAAAATCCCAACTGACTTTTGCCATTGAAATTGACACTCATGAAATTTAGATAGTATCGAGACACATTATTATCATTTATTAATTACATCAGTAAAACATAAACATTTACATATTTATATGAAATAACACTCACTCATATATATTCTCAAATTGTTAATCAATCATTGATTAATTTTTTTTTTGTTCTTTTTCTTTCTTCTCTTTCAGGTGAGTTACTTCAAAGATGTATCTGATTTACGAGCATATGTATGTACCACCACAGAGCTTATTCACACTTCAGCGGAATATTTAACTCAATGGTTACTTTACATATTACAAAAAAAAAAAAAAATTTCAAAAGAATATGTAGTAATCGAATGTGTAAACCTGTATGCATACCATACCATCATCAGTCCAAGAATCAATCAATCAAACATGGTGTATTTCAAAGAAATACTCTTCAAATACTATATACTCATACTTATATATACGCAATATATATATATATGTAGATATACTCCTATATGAAAAAGAAATTCACGAAATGTTCATGTGAATTGTGAATATTTAGGTATACAACGCCTAAGGGTATGCTACATTGTTAGTTTTTTCTCCCCTTCTACTATTTCTTTGAATATTTTTGCAAATGGTTGAAAGAAAAACTATGCACACAATAAAACCAACAACAACAACAACAACAACTTCTTATTAATTATACAAAAAGCTAGAAAGCTTCAATACCGCACACATATGTATGTATGTATGTATGTATGTACCTACGATATGTCTGTACGAATATCACGAGTATCAGCATCAAACAGTAATTGATTAAACTCACCGAATCATGTTCAGCAGCACGGTTTTAAAGGTTCATTTGTTCGTTCGTTAACAACTACAAACTACTACAACAATACCAAATGCTTGCTTGCATACATATGAGGCTAGTGAAATAGAGTGGGTGGTAGTAGGACATTGTATATTACGACCTACTCTAGCCGGCAGTAGTTAACTGACGCATGAAGGCACATATCCACCAAAAAAAAAAAAAAAAAAAAAAAAAACAGTTGAGCCAAATTGCAATCAATCGAAGAGCTCAAACAGCAAAACAAATGAAATTCAAACTAACAAGAATAGAGAAACGAAAATCATACTATAGAAATCGATTTCACTATTTGGCAATATGAGTATGCATACGGATAACCACTACCACTATATTATTTTTTCATTCATTACTTCGACAGTTGTGAAGCCAAAGATAAAAATGAGAAAAAGTTTTCATTTTTTTGTTGTTGTTTGCGAATAGTTGCGAATTTTTTCATGTGACGCACACACTATTAAAATCACGCTCTAATTTCAAGTTTATTGCCAACATTTTCGATTTGGAAAAACAAACAAAACAAAAAAAAATCTCCTTACAGTCGGCTGGGGCCGACCAAACTATACCCTGCATATGTAGATTTATATATAAAAAGTTTACTCGAATATCCAACTTTTCTTTTATTTCCACTTTTCGAGAAACAATTTTTGCATATACTACTAATTTACACCCGAAATATGGTTGACTTTGACGAAGTAAAAGGATTTTAAGATAATTCCGAGGCTTAGTATGGGAGCTATATAAAAAGTGGGCGTGGCTTACCACTTTCTAGTAAATCCAATTAATTTTTCAATGTTAATCCACACCTTAAATTTGGTGTCCTACGTTGAATAGTTTCCAAGTTATGGTGGTTAACATTTTTGTTTAATTTCCTCAACTTTGTATGGGAGCCCCAATAAGAAGTGGGCGTGGTACGCTGATTTTCCGCCAGATTATTTCCGACCACGATATTAATTTAAGTGTCAATTATGGTTATTGTAGACATAAGATTGCCTAAGTTACAGCTGTTTCAATTTAAAATTTGTATGGGGGCTACGATAAACACTGGGCGTGGTGCGCCCATTTTCTGTGAGCCTAGTTGCTCGTACAATACTAATCCATACCCTAAGTCTCGTTGTCCTAGGCTAAATGGTTTGTAAGCTATGGAGCTTAAAATTTTAGTTTAATTCACTCGACTTTGTATGGGAGACCCATGAAGGAGTGGTCGTGGCACACTGATTTTCTGCCAGATTTTTGCCGACTACGATATTAATTTAAGTGTCAATTATGGTTATTCTAGACAGAAGATTGCCGAAGTTACAGCTGTTTCAATTTAAAATTTGTATGGGGGCTACGATAAACACTGGGCATGGTGCGCCCATTTTCTGTGATCCTAGTTGCTCGTACAATACTAATTCACACCTTAAATCTCGTTATTCTACGCTGAATAGTTTGCAAGTTATAACCGGTAACATTTTTTTTAATTTCCGCAACTTTGTATGGGAGACCCAAAAAGGAGTGGGCGTGGCACATTGATTTTCTGCCATGTTATTTCTGACTGCCGTGTTAATCTAAGTGTCAATTATGGTTATTCTAGACAGAAGATTGTAGAAGTTACAGCAGTTTCAATTTAAAAGAAGTACAGACACTTTGTATGGGAGCTACGCTAGAAAGTAGGCGTGGCACACCCACTTTTGGCGAGGTTATATAGTTGTATAATATTACTCTATGTGCAAAATATTGTTGTCCCAAGTAGTATATTATGTGAGTTATAGCAAGTTAAAGATTTTGAAAATTTCGAGGTTAGTCGCTTTGAATGCTTGGTGTGGGCGTGGTTATTGACCGATCATGCCCAATATCAATCCCCTCCGTACCCTTGGATCATAGATTACTTATGCCAAATTTCATCGAAATAGCTCAATATTTACTCAAGTTATCGTGCGAACCAGCCAGGTGACAGACAGACGGACGGACGGACGGACGGACGGACATCGTTAAATCGAAAATTTAATCGACGCTGATCACGAATATATATCCATGTCTATATCTCCGGAGATTCCTTCAAGTGGACACAAACATCTGACCGAAATGAATATACCATGCATATTGCATTATGCAGGGTATAAAAAACACAACAAAGATGGCTAGCAAATAGTTTACATGCCCCTTGAGATATGCTAACAATTTGTGTTTTTCGCATAACCATTTATTGTACTATGATATTTTGCTAGCGATGCCAATCCCGTGATCTCGGAATAACACCTTAAATGTTGTAATTTCTTATGTGTACAAAGAAGTGGTTCTTCGTCAAAAAAATCTTCAGGCGATGTTTTTCTTATACTTTGATCTACTTGTTGTCTGAAGTAGGCCATCTGAAATGTTCAATCACTTACGAAATATTTGAACCATTTACGTAAAATCATTTTTAAGATATTTGACTCGAAAATACAATTAATATGAGATTTTTTAGCATTGGAATGTTCAGTTGGATGTTCTATTTTAGTTTGGGCTGTATTTTGTTTAAAGACAATATAGAAATTTTTCGAAATAATTTCGAGATATAGATCTTCTTCTTCAAAATATGAAAAATCGTTGAAACTTTCGTATGCAACATCCCAAAAAGGGCCATATTGAATTCGGAAAAATAGTACATTTCATCATAATTATGCAAATTGCGCACTTTTGGCTCTCAAATATAAGGTTATCATGTTAAAGTTCGGTTAATACGAAATTAAATTTGCCAATTAATAAACATATTTCAACCTCAACTGCTGGCATGGAAGCGTTGTTAAATTTACCACCGCTACATATAGCAATACGGTGCAATGCAACCACTCTCAATTCATATGAAAGAAAAATTCAAACCAGGTAATCTGACTGGACACCTAGAGATCTTAAACAAGGTCGAAAATGTTACACATATGACCCAGACAAGTGACCACACAGACCAAGTACTCAATTTTACCAAGAGATATAACGTCATTTTCCCATCAAGGGAGGAGTGGAAAGCTTACCCAATATGGAGACACGACGATTCGCAAAAATGTTATACAGATGGATCCAAAACGCTTCAGGTTGTAGGGGCAGGAATAGTGGGACCTAGTACATACAAATCAATAACATTAAGTGCGGGCACCACAATTTTCTATGCAGAGCTTTATGGTATAATGGAAACAGTGGAAATCCAATCCCGTTCTTTGGCTTCAATAAAAACAACATAAAACAGTATACCAAGAAATGGATTCAACATAAAATCAGAGAATATTGGAATAATACCGGCGCTCTCAACCACTCGAAAAAATTCCTGAACTTTGATGCCAAAAGAGCAAACACCGCTCTCTCCTTAAACAAAAAGAATCTTAGATTCCTCTCCGGAGTACTAACGGACCACTTCGTATGCAATAAACACTTATACAAAATTGGAGTATCCAACACAAGTACTTGCAGATCCTACTGTGATGAGGAAGAGTCCATGGAACACCTAACCACAACCTGTGATGGCCACAGGATACACAAAATCCTAGGTTCATACCTACTAGAAGATGAAAACCTTCAAATATCCCCCCGAAGGAGCTGGTTCGATTTCTCGATATATTAAATATACTAAATATCTAAGTATAAAGGGGTTCACAATAGATCAGGTTGGTCGCAGTGCATAAAGGCCTTAGCCTAACCCGTTACTACCATTACCATTACCAACATATTTCAAAAAGGGCTAAATGTATTAAAAACCACTCCCACTTACCATACAAATATTTGCTTCCGAATGCATGTTGTTACGTTTTGCGCATGCAAAATAATCTACTGCGATATCAAACTGAATTTTTCTTTTTACAAATTTTATAAATTCGCAAATAATACCGGAATTCCGATATTAGCACCGGAGTCGAAATTGGCATCCCTAACATTGTACGTAGTTATTGTACGTTCATATGTTTACGTTGTACTTGTATATGTTTATAGGCTATTTGGCAAATAAAAAATATATTATTGTCAGTATGCGTGCTAAAAATTTAATTTCAATGGAATTTCCGTAATAAAATGTTCCAAGTCATCCTTAGCTATATAGTGTTAGTTATATACCATAAATATAGCGTGTGTCTTTATAATGTTTAAGTATGTATATTATATAGAAATGGAATAACCTAAAGTTTTTGAAAGAAAAAAAAAACAAAAAACAAACAAAAAACCAATAACAACAATGATTATTTAAACGCTAATCATGAAGATTATAACACTTTTTTTTTTACTATGCATGTGTATGTAGTATTTATAAAGAAATTATAAAAATTATTCACTTACCTTTGATGTGTATGAAAACAAAAAACAATAATAAAAATTAAAAAAAAAAAACTGGAAAAACATATGAATAACATGGTATTATATGTTATTAACTTAATTCAAATGTAAAAATAGCAGAAAAAAAAAGAAAAACCTATTAAATTATGGAAAAATTGGTTGAAATGGAAAATACCCAAGTTTATTATTATTATATCTAATACTAATTTATTACTTTTGTTTAACGTATTTTTGGAGTAGTTTTATAATTTGTTGTCGTTTTTCGTTTTATTAATGAAAAATTTGCATTTTCATTGTATAAGTTTTCATTTGATTTTGTTTTTAGAATGAACACACGTATCTATGAATAAAAATGAAATAAATACCTATATTTTCCATTGCACTAAAAAGTATTATGGTGTGCCATAATAATAATAAAAATTATTTCAAATATGAATTATATTCATCAATGGATTTATTCGTTGAAAAAATGATATTGGAATTTCTAAAACGATTTTTTCAATATTCAACAAATTTTAATTATTTTTAAACCCATTGTAATTCCTTTCTCTGTATGTTTTGTGGGCGCACACAATTTGACCCACCGTAATATGTGCATACTACACATAAATGATAAGAAAAATAAGACAAAAATCAAACCGCACAAAATAAATTTGAATAAAACCCATTATATAGACAATTTAACCCAAAAGTCAAAAGAGAGCAATAAAAAAAGTATAATACATATAGCACATGAGCATACCTACTAACTACATACATACATACATACATTATTTTTACTACTTTGTTATTATTGTTGATATTCGTTCGATATGACCTGAGTATTTGAGGTAAATTCCCATTTGACTTTACACACACACAGGCACACACACACAAACAAATTATTGAAAAGGCAACTAACCAGACACGCGCAGTCTAACAGGCGACATAATATTCTTTTTTCAAAGACACATGCCATAAAATGAAAATTGATCTCTTTGGGATTCTCATTATCATTATTATTATTATTATTATTATTATTATTATGATTGTGAATGTTGTTCATTATTTAATAAATTAGACAGTAAAACATAGCAAGCAGGTGTGGTATGGTTGAAAATTCCAATAGCAACATTTGCGGCGACAGGAAAATGTCTATAAGATATGAATGAAATGGCTCATATAGTGAACAATAAATCAAATAAAATAAAATGTATATATATCTACTAAATACGACATCAAGAGGGAACAAATTGTAAAATGTTACCCTTGAACTTTACGAGCTAGTGCTTTAAAATCAAATCAAATTAAATTCGATTTAAATGCATACACTCATTTACAATTCAACAAGCTTTTGTCATGGAAAAGCTTCTGCGAAAACTTCGTGGAAAAAAGCTCGGCAAAAAGTGATGCCAAGGCAGTGATATTGTGTGATATCATTTGAGTTAAAAGGGGTCTCACTGAGTTCAAA